>CM070706.1:31944271-32544271 GCA_036346265.1 Melocanna baccifera | reverse complement strand
TCTACAGGATGAGGTGCCCCCTAATCTGTTTCTATGCTATTGAGTATCACCTGCCACAGAGAGTAGCACGCCAGTTTGGTATGAGGCAGCTGTGGCCAGTAGCGCCGTTCTCCACGTCTGTGGCCTTGCACAAGTAAGTGCCATGCAATTTCAATTGTAACCTTGGATTCTAATCGCATAGAGTTTCCACTAATTTAACTTATTGGGTTACGTGACATGCAGATTTGATCGTCAGCGACAGAAGAAGGTCACAGACTTCGAGCAGCACCACCACGTGTACGTTCAGGAGTGGGGCCACTTTCAGGACAATGTGGACGACAACGACGAGCCGCACAGCAACGCGTACTTCCGGCGGTACCAAGTTTGGTACCAGGCTTCGACGCAGACCAAGCTTAAGGGACAATGGACTCAAGATGACTATGCCGACATTGAGTCCTCCGGCGACGAAGACACGGCCTACGATCAGTCTACTCGACTTGGGACGCAGGTCGAGACGGCACCGATCCTGGACCGAGTGGTAATGTTCAATCTCATTGCTTATATTCCAATAGTCATAAAAACCTCTACATATAGCCAAATATCCATTCTTTTGCTTGTTTGCAGGGCAACACATTGAAGCAGTCCGTACAGGACATAGAGAGTTTCTCCAGGACAGTCGGCGACGTCAGGACGCGTAGCTTCCTAAAGGTAAGCTTCGACAAAGCCACTCACAAAATTGTTCACCTATATTCTTCGTATCTTGTTAGTTAACAAAATGTTGGACGACAGAGGCTAGCAGGTCGGCTACGCCGTGCGGCTGGTCATTGTGGTTGCAGGACAGGCACGGCGAGGGACGTACTCGTGCCTCCGACCAGACTTGCAGACCCGACGCGGCAAGGGTCCACAGTTCAGAGCTCGTCCCCCACGACGAGTGACACTTTCCCAGCCTAGGGCGGTCACCACGACGACGAGGACGAGGTGGAGCATACTTACGATGAGATAGGCCCGTCTCAGCTCGTTGACGTGCCTTCGACTCAGCCTCTACCACGCAGACGCCGCCGCGAGCCTAGCCGTTACACTCCAGGCAGCGCGCACTTGGTAAGGGTAAGGCTAGGAGGCGTGTGACGGGTTTTGTAATGAGCTACTTGTTGTATATACGTGTATATGTTATATTCATGTGTTATTTGTGTTTCTGATGGCTCCTAAATTTCGACTAACACGATATAATGTATTCGAATGATTTTTGTAATTGAGATGTTGTAACGTCGCATGGTTTCGATGCAATCATTTATGCAATTGTTGTGTTAAATCTTGTCATGCGCTTGTGAAATTATTTTAACTACAATTAAGGCATCATTGTAATATGACAAGTACTGTCATTGCATTACATGCACATACATGAACTCTCCAGCAGTAGACAACACGATAACAACAAACACAAGGTACAACATAGCATGACATTAGCAACATAGGCAAGAACAACCATACACCTCGTTGCCTACATACCAAACGAGCCTCGTGGCACCCACATGGAGTATTACTGAGGTGGACGCCTCGGACGTGGCTGGCCGTCGTTGTAGTGGCACGCACATATGCAGCTAGGGTTCGCGCAGCAACATCCGGGATCGTACGAGCTTCCTATGTTCACGACCTGCTCGTTGCCCCTCTCGCGTTGCATCTGCTGGCGGAGGTCGTTGTTCTCCTCGTTGAGAGTCTCGATTCACTCCTCCAACTCAAATATTCGCTCCCATAATGTATTCACGTACATGGCAACATACCGTTCGTGAGGCGGGTCGATCCAGCGTGAGAAGTCGTATTTCGCCATCTGCGAGAAAGAACGGTTAACAAGGAGGATCCATAAGTAGTAATGAAAATTGTACTATTAGTAATTTCTACCACCGAGTGTGGGCATCGGAAGAAACGTCGCCCGCCGTCGACTGGGCCATCCAAGACCTGCACAACCGCGTCCTTATTGTGTCTGCATTTTCGCCATTCAGGTTGAGCACGCCGGCTTGGTATCGCGATCGTGAACCAAGTTCTCCTCCTTTCCAAGGGAGTTCTTCCTTCGGGACCCAAACCATTGGACCTCGACTTCCGACATGGTATGTTTCGCACGACGGAGAAAGGGTCGGGCTTCGTTCGATTTAAAGAGTTCTCTATGTAGGGGCCGGGGGACCAAGAAAATAACGTAGCTGACACGTGTTCACGACCCCGGATAGTAACGGGGGCCCCTACTGTGCACGCGGATGGAAAAGGCTCGAGGAGGTGTCATCATGTCATTACGCGTTGTCGACAAGACTCGGCAGCTTTGTGCGCGAGGGGACGAGTGGCACGCTTTACGCAGAGACAAGGCGAGACGGGCCGCTTTATTACAAGACTATAGTCTCGAAAAGCCTACATAGAGCCATTTATTGCTTATTTGGATGCCTTAATGACGCGGTGACACGTGTTCACGACCTCGGATAGTAACGGGGCCCCTCAGGCACGCGGATGGAAAAGGCCCGAGGAGGTGTCATCATGTCATTACGCAGTTGTCGGACAAGACTCGCAGCTTTGTGCAATGAGGGGGACGAGTGGCACGCTTCTACGCAGACAAGACGAGGCAGGGCCGCTTTTATTTCGAGACTATAGTCTCTGAAAAGCCTACATATAGCCATTTATTGCTTCGCTGGAATCTAGGAAAAGCGAAAAGATCCTCTCCATGGACTATGCCCACTGCACCAGATAACCTGCCTACATTAAGGCATCCTATGTCTTCCATACCACATCTCCTCCTCAAGACATCTCAATACTACTACACAACAATGTCTTCCTAGAGGTCCGACCCATTTGGAGTGCCGGAGTGGCATGAGCGCCCGAAGTGCCATTGCGGCTTTCGGACGATGTTGTGCGTCTGGACGGATCGAGTACAACGAGCCAAATACGACCGTAGGTTCTTCAAGTGTCCAGACCTGGATGACGACTTCGTGGTAACGGCGACAACTAAATCATTTGTTTCTGGTTATCGTTTTTCAACTTTATCCATGACATTTACCACGCCACACGTAGGCTTGCACGTTCATCGAATGGGTGGATCGGGTGTCGCCGGCATGGCCAGTAACCGGCGGTGCGGTGGAAAACAAAGGACAATACTTTGTCAAGATGACTCGAGCTCGCGAGGTGGAGCAGCAGATGCGGCTTGAGCAAGAGCGCCGTGTGAGGGTGGACCAAATCCGTCAGAAGGGCAAGGAGGATGAGCTGCAAAGGAGGCGGGAGCAGTTAAGTCTACGTGAAGCAGCCATCAAGCGTCAGGAGGAAGAGCTTCAAGCTCGTGAGGCAGCTCTCAAGACCAAGAGTGACAGGAAGAAGGATGTAGCGGAGCCATCTTCAGAGCGCGACAAAAAGGGGAAACAACCACGCTACACCCAGTAGACAAAATTTAATAGACCCAGCAAGTTATTTTCCCTAAGGCATGCATGTTAGGACTAGTGGTGGAATTCTGAACATTAGCAGTACAGAGTTCTATGGCAAAATAAAGATGCTCAAAAGAATGGCCGCTAATGAAGTATCGATTCACACTATAAACTTTTCTGTCAGCAAGGCCTTCAAATCTTGCCAGAAGGTAAAAGTCGCACTGGATGTCAATCAAATAAGTGTTTTTATAAGTTTAAAATCTCAATGCATTAGTTCATTAAGCTGTTACTGTAGCAAGAAACCAAAATCTTGAATGTGTATACTTTGGAGGAACAAGAATAGCATCGCAGAATCGCGATGCAGGAACAAAATTTAGAACCACCCATAATCGCAAATCATCAAGAATGCGATCAACCGTAAATAACACATTAAACAGGGCATTTGTGTATACCTTTCACTAGTATGGGAGACGAGCGAGATCAAACAAGATAACCCAGCCCTCTCATCAACTCTTTTAATTACTAATATAGACAAAAGTGAGGAGGAATTGCCGCACTTTTTGTCCCAAGATCTTGATTTAATCTTAGCGTATGAAACATTCTTCAAGAAGTATGGGGCATTTGTGTATACCTTTAAGAAATATTTAGATATCGCAACTTTGTCCCAAATTAAGCGGTCATCATCCGCTTGAAGTGATAGTAAGCTGAGCCAAATGTTGCTGCTACATTCCCAGCATAGAAGAGGAACCATCCAAAGGCCTCCCACCCTCCCAAGGGGGATTTTTGCCCTTTTAGGTTTCAGGAGCTCGGCGCCAAGACTCACGGCGCCGAGTTCGGCGCCACATCCCACGGCGCCGAGGTCGACGCCACGACCCACGGCACCGAGGTGGTGCCACCACGGCGCCACGCAGGCCGGTGCGCTGGAGCGGGTACGCGACCTCGGCGCCGTGTCCCACGGCGCCGAGACGTTTTATCTCGGCGCCGTGTCCCACGGCGCCGACCTTTGGGTCCAAAAATGGAATTAAAACTGCCAGGGGTTTAAATGTGAATATTTTTCAAAAAAAGAGCTTAAATAGAAAAATTTCGGGCGCCACAACCTCCAGGCTCCAGCCACCGCCCCAACACGTCCTCGGCAGCAGAGGTGAGGAGTAAGGTCCAAAACCAAAGTGAAAAGCTTGAAGTCTCTAGTTGGAAGTTGTTCATTCCAGTAATTGAATGTTCGACTTTAGGTGAAAGATAACAAATTCAAAGGAGAAAGTTTGATCCCTCAGTTTGAAAGTATTGATATCCCTAGTTGAAAGTTCTTGTTTTTTTTTCCGGTTTAGAGTTTGATGTTTCAAATCGAAAGTTTTTGGAACTTCAAGTTGAAAAATCATCTTTTTATAGCTGCAGCGGCTGGTCAAGTGAGCTGTCCGGATGGTGGCTGATGGTAATACAGACAACGGCCAAACAGAGGAGGATCCCATGGAGCCTTGGCTTTGACTCCAGGGCAGATACTCGATCATCATTGAGTTTCCATTTACAGGGTTATCACAAAGGTCGTATACAACTTTTGAAAAAGAAAAAAAAATCCGTCAAGAGTTACGACGAACCGGGTGATACTACATTGCCGCGAACGACTGCCAGTCCCATCTCATGCCACGAGTGTCTAGCCTTCTTGTCTGAAGACACACTGCATTACAAAGCTTCAGGCTTACAGATATTCAGAAGCCATGCGCATGCACCACCTTTCTGGTACTACAACTCACCTCCGGCCATAGCTCCTCCCGGAAGTAACCATGGAATGTGCGCAGAACCTTCTAGATTCGCATACTTATGTTGCCGAGGAACCATCCCATTTGCTCGCTCCGGTCACTCACAATGGCAACTGCCATTTCCATTAGGATCTGAAGCTAGCAATCCTCAACGCTCACCTTTGCAGCACCTTTCGCCAGTGCATCCCTAGCAGCGTTTCGCTGCATCTGAGCCTGCAGGGTATACTGCTTTTGCAGCTCGCGAAGCCTCTCCAGAAGTTCTTCGAACGAAGGGCGACGTTGTGGGTCACTGCTCACAGAAAGGATGATCGTTTAGTAGGAATCAGTTGTTTGATAGTATGCGAAACAGTTGTTCATAGGGAAAAACAGTATGTACCTTTCCCAACAACTCTCGATCATTGATGCCCACTGAGGATCTATGTCGCTCGGAATGTCCAACCTCTGGTCCATGAAACCCACGGCTCCAATAACCTGCAACATAGGGGTCACAATATTAAGAATTTCCTATGTACTAGTATGCTTATATAAGCAAGAAATTGGGTCTGTCTTAAATTGCAATGGTGTTGATTTCGATTCTCGAAAAAGATTCACCAGTAAGCTAGTATTCTGCAAGGGAAAATTGGCTACAGGACACCGCAAAATGGGAGTATCTACAGACTTTTCCTAGGGTGAAAAGGAAAAAGGACACCCTTGGGAGAGTAAACTTAGGACCTTTTACTTTGCAGAATTGTGCAACTGAAAAGCTATGCACTGAATCTTGCCACCAGGCTGAAAGGAGAATGGAGGAAATATGAAGCAAAGAAACATTAAACTTTTCTATCTAAGTATATTTTAATCCAGATAAAGCTTGCTACCTTTTCTCTACCTGATGAGGTAAACAATGCTACCAAATTCAAACACATAGTGATCACCAAATATATGATTGAAAACCAGATGAATAACTATTACCTAACCAACAGACAAATACATAGCAAAAACGTACCTGCATTGTATTGAGATTATCCCAGGGTATCTTATGAGTAACAAGCTCCCATAGGATCACTCCGTAGCTGTACACATCAGACCTATGTTTAACAAAAAGAAATGAGTAACCATCTATGGATAGCAGAGCATCTATTGTTCAAGAATGTCCACGTTGAGCTTACTTTTCATTTGAAGGTTCATTACGTAACACCTCTGGAGCCATCCACTGTGGCTGGATATGAAAGCTAAACTATCAGATATTTAGTAAATAAACAGAAAAGTTTGTAGTAGGTTAAAGTTTATGTCAATCTTGTTAATATGGAGAATCCATGTCAAATGAAGTAAAGTTTGCTTGTACTTACCGTTCCTTTTCCAGTTTTTGTTGTCAGAAATGTTTCGAGTTTGAGACGTGAAAGACCAAAGTCTGCAACCTAATTGAACCAAGTAAATAAGAAGAGGAAACATGAAAATATGGAAAAGCTAAATTTCAGAGTTACCTTTACAGTCCAGTTCTTATCAACCAACAGGTTTGATGATTTTAAATCACGATGGACAACAAGGGGGCTGGAATGGTGAAGATAATTCATGCCCCTTGCCTGAAAAAATATAAAAAGTTATGTTTTACAAATCAACATGACAATCAAAGCATCTATACTGCCAAAATATGTACTTGTCTAACAAAATACCAAGTAACTTCTCCATGGGTTCAGAACCCCCCAACGAGAACACGCATGTAACAAAAATTGTTTGGAGTAACAATGTTTCACAGCATAATCACATGAATTGGATGATTGGTATTCAGTGATAGAATAGTTACGATCATAGTAACAGAATGTGTGATATAGCACGATACCATGTTAGATGGCAGGTACATGATACCATTTTCTTTTATTGTCTCATTCTTTCACATGCTGAAGCTAATTGATATGACATAGTATACATGCAATTCAACTTCTCTTCTGTATCTATTCAAAATGTCTCTGGATATCTGCAAGTGAAGAATGTTTATCCAGTTCTGCTGCTATAATCTGTTCACTCCTCCAAAGTTTCATAGAATTTAATTGGCTTGCCATTTCCTAGAACTAGCTGTTAAGAGAAATGCACTCACAATGTCTATAGCCATGTGAACTCGCCGTCTTGGATCCAGCTTGCCAGAGTTCTTTTGAAGTAGGCAAAACAAACTCCCTCTGCATTATGGGACAGAGTAAAGTGATATACAAAGCAAGGTAAAAAGAAAAATTTTGATCTCATATGAGATTCTAAACAATTACAGAAGAATGTCTGAATGTCAAAACTGAATTCCTACAGCAAAGAATGGTTTGAATCAGTGTTACCAGGACACCCGAATCCATTTTTTTTTTTTGCCGTGTCGACGCGTATCCCCATGTCGACACATGTCGGACACTCTCGGACACCCTTAGCAGCGTCCTAGGTGAAGGAAGAAACTAGATGGAGAAAAGGCAGCGGCAGCTAGCTCGACATCCCTGTTCATGACCATGACTAGGCGAAGCAAAGCTGGAGGAAGATTAGAAGAAAGAAATAATGCTGATCACCTTCTCTGCCTGCTGATCACTTTCTCTGCCATGGCTTTGGTGGAGTAAAAAGAGGTGAAGAGCAGAAGAAGAGAAAGCTTCGAATGGGAGAAATAATAGGGCGGAAGATGTCAGAGATAAGGTTATGACCACGTGGGTTTGGAAGAAGAAAGAAATTCATTTATTAGTATTATATTAGTATATAGTAGCCAAGTCTTCGAATCCTATTTTTTCGTTCGCAGAATCGGACACCGAATCCGAGTCAGATCCCAGAAAAAAAAACTAGTTCCCTTCGTACAAAATTAATACATGATAAGTCAGCAATCATCAAGAAGTGCTTTAAGAATAACATGGCTAGCACAAGTAGAAGTTTCAGGTGATTTTGCAGCATCAGCACAAAACCGTTGAAAAAGACTGATGTGGTTAGCTTTCACTGGACTACCAAGATCACTCATGCAGCGCAAATACCAAAAAAAAGCACAAGCAACTGCGTGAGGCTTGTATGTTCTTACTAGCCTTCCTGTGGGCTATTCCCCAGTTACTGACAGTGGTGCACGGCCAACCTGGGCTAACAGGCTTGAATGTTAGTGAATGTGGAGAGATCAACAGAAATACAAGTGGAATAGGACCACATGTTATTTCTTTCTCTTTTGCGTGTGTGAAGCCTTCCAAGAAAGGACCTCCCCAGAATACAGATCCCAATGTGCAAACTTTACATGGATTACATAAGCACTACTTAGAAGCAAGGGCAGTATAATAATGATGAGGTAGGTCAAGAAGCTCACATTAGATCAAGTTTTGATGTCCATTGGTTTATGATCAAAGTTTGGATGGTGGAGTTCTAGAGAATAATCATCCCAATATACAAGGGACAAAGGGAAACTAGGAGAGGCAGCCATGTAGGGTTGAAGTAAAGGAGAACATAATCCTCAATTTTGCAAAGCATCTGTGTCGTCCTTGATCAGCTACATCTCCTATCTCCACTTTGAGCGCCCCACAAATACAAAATCTATGGTTTGACATTTCCTTTTTTCTGAAGATATTAATATGTGAAACTCTACGTTTGAAATTCTGAAATAGAATGTGTCTTTCTAATCCCAGCCCGCTTTGGGAACTGCGTAACCAACAAAAACCTGGCGGTTACTACTCGGATTTCAAACTGTGACTTAGACCGTTGAGAACTCCTCAATAACAGATATGCATTCTATTATTATTTGTGTTGACCCAGATCATAAGTAAGCCATATACCTAGATTGAAATAGACTGCTTACTCCTTGTCTTGCACCAAGCAAAGGAGAAAGTAACAACCACAGAACAAAATGTAGGAGATATAAAGCATACCGTGGGAGAAATTCCGTAACTATACAAAGTTGTTGCGGAGACGCAACTGCACCCATGAAAAGTATTATGTTCGGATGACGTAGTTTCTTCAACAGTGAAACCTACCCATTTGAAGAATGCAAATATAGTCATGACACACTAACTATGGAAAAGAAATCATAAGAATAGGATTTAGAAAGTTAGTAATGAATTGCTAATTGCTATAGCCTACAAAAAAACTTTCAACAAAAAAGGTGAAGATTTCTCAACATCATATCCTTTCTTTTTCATATTTATCCACATGATTATATCAACATAGAATAGATAAAACAGCAATCATGGGTTCTCTGAACGCCAGTGAGTCCAATAGCAACATGCAATTAGTTTCTGTACATTTTTAGTGACAAAACACTCAGTTTCATGAGCAACTGAGAGTAAACAGAAACTGTACTTAGATATAAATCATAGATGTGTACCTCTTGTCTGAACGTAAGTATCATTTCTTCTGAATATTCCTGCTTGGAGAATACTTTAACTGCCACATCCTACAGGAACATGAATAGTCATTCAGAATTTATTGTTAAGCTGTAAAGCTTCATTCATAGTTTATGCAACATAACGTACATACCGAGCCATACCACAACGCATGATACACTGTTCCGCAAGAACCTGCATGGATCAAACATGAAAATAGCACAAATGAGCAATATCTATTAGAAAAAAGGACAATACCAGTGTGCATACAGCAGGCGAGAATAGATGTATTCTCACTAATTTTGTCTGATTATCTACATGAACTTTCAGCAGTAATCAAAAGAAGGTTTCATTAACTTCCAGTAAAAACCATATGGAGGCAAAATGTCATCACTGTCGTGATATGCAAGTGAAACTCTTAAAATCTCACAATAGACATTCATGCCACCAAGATTATTGTAAAATCATGAAATTAACTTTTAAGTGTTTTGACTATTGAAGATTGGAAGAAGCACAACATATTTGGATTCTGCCAAACATAAGAGGAGCAGACATGAGCTATTATTAACAAGCATGCAGAGTGAGCAATTACTGAAAAAGAACCAACTGCTTAAGTAGTTCTCAAAATTACAAGCTAGACAGATAGAGCAATTGCAAAGGGAGAAGTAACTACCTTGACCTACTTGTTCTCCAATTACTAGGTCTTCCCACAGAATCTCATAATCTAGACAGTCTGCTTCATGATCTACTCTCTCAATAGCACTGCTATTAGTACTTCCAGAGCTGCTCATACTACTTGTGCTGTTATTGTTGAAAGACCACCAGGAACCTGAGACCTCATATTTGCTTGCCTGGATGTATTCATTGTCTTGGCAGTCTGGAATTATGACAGGCTCTGGAACTCCCTGATGAGTCTGGTCATTCTCTTGCTTGTCATGCAACTGTGGTGAGGTCATGTTATTCTTCCCATAACCCCCATCATTTTCATGACCTCTCCAAGGCCATAATATCCCCTTCTTGGCCAATAATGCCTCTGCCTTTGAACTAAAAATGTTGTGAAGCCCTACTTTTCCTTCTCCTGAATCATCACTACTTGTTTTGATTGACTTACCAGGGGAATTCTCTTCGGTAACAAAAGCACCATGCAATGCATCCCCACCTAATGTGCTTGCTTCGCTTGATGCCAGCTCCTCCCTGGCATCATGTTCAGAATACTGGCTCTCACAGCTGCCACCATACTGCTCATCGCAATTCTGAGCCGTCCTGATCCGAGAACGAACTCTACTTGTAACCTTGGTAGCCTGTGTTGTGATTCTAAAAATCAAGAAAAGAATACACTAGGAAATAAATTAAGAAAAATACCAGAAGAATATTGCAACTAAACAGTGTAGTTATTTCTTCTGTTTACTCAGAAATACAACTTACCAAAGTTGTTATCTTGGAGGTGATAGTAGATTGGAGAGGTTGCTGAGAGTCAAGAGAACCTTTGTTTAGCAAACCATTTTTAGGCCGGTTGTTAACTTGGAAACGGGGTTTTGCTGAATTTGGATAGGATTTCTCTGAGGTTGAAGGACCCATTATCTCCTCCAATGTGCGTACATCAGTTGAGAGACAGGTGAGGCCCAGCAAGGTACCATCGTCATCATATAAAGGAGTGTTATTGGCGGCAACAAAAAACCGCTCTCCCAACTTGTTCTTAACGGGAAACTTCCCTCTCCAACACTTCCCCATAAAAATATTCCGAATGATGTCGTTTGCTGCATCGAAGTCACCAGGATCAACAATTAATTCAAGGGCATCCTGACCAATTGCTTCTGATGCAGAATAGCCATACAGATGCTCAGCATACCGGTTCCTAGGTTATAGTAAAAATGGGAGAATTTGGTAAAAGATGTAGTATTCATAGCATCAAACAGAGATCAGGTGTGTGCAGAATTGCAGATTACACAAAGTATTTGCCATGTTTCTTGAGCCAAGTTGATGACCAGTCGAGAGCATGAGATCTACAGTAATTAAATGCAACGAAATATGCTATTGAATAAAAAAATTATAGGGCACAAGAGAAAAATGACAACATTTTCTATAGATATTCCTTTTTATGTCTCATACCATACATTGTAGCAGCTTGCCAGAAAACCAGCACAACTTTGCCAACAATCTTGTAAGCAATTGTAAAATTGAAATTATATAACAAAAAGCTCTACCACATTTATCTATGAGAATTATATATGACAACCAGAGACTACGAGTTATGTCCAAAGGCACAAAAGTTGCCTGATGAATATCCACCAGACAACCAGGTCCACCAAATATGCGGCATCAGGCATAGAGTTTTGACATTTTATTCCAATTAATCTGAGACTATAAAGGTCTCAAAAACAGCCATGATGCTTCCAAGTTTGTTTATTTTTTGAGAAATCAAGTTTATTTACTTTTATTTATTGTATAAAATAAAGTACTGGAAACAGCATAATATATTCTTGAACAATAGATGCAATCATGCAATAAGACAAAAAAAACTTGAAGTGAGACATCCAATATGTTTTACAAGAACCCTGTTCCAATTTTATCACTAGATGTTGAGCTAACCTAACCTTACTCTACTTTCGTACACATGATCTACCTTCCATTAGTTTACAACCAGAGACACAGGTCAATATAAGAAAACACTACACACTGCAGCATGATCACTGCAACCAGCTAGAGACTTGACATCCATCATTCTGAATTTAGCAACTGATTTCCCCCCAATACATCCCTACTGTCCTCTACGACATACAACCAATGCAATAGCGCAACCATAATCAGTTGAATACAACCCCATGGGGAAAAAACTACAGTCTAACAACATTACAGACTACTCCAACGTCACGCACATTAACGCAAACTAAATTCAGAGAACATTATTTTAATCCCTACATAGGTCACTGCAGCATTTGTTCACTTCAGTAGGCAAGATTGCATAACTAAGTAACTAAGAACTCCATATCAAAATTGTTTCAGTTGCTTACACTACTCCAGCATTTCATCAAACACTTGGTGAGCATGGAGCAGGCACAACCAAGCCAAGAAATACAAGAAGCCTCACCAGTATAGGAGCTTCCCCTCGAGGGAAATAATGTGCACGGCCTGCCCCAGCGACTGCAGTATCCTGAGGTAGTGCCTGTCGGACAGCCCGGCGCGGCTCTCGCGCTGCAGCCGCAACGACTGCGGGAGAGCGGCGAGGGCGCGCCGCGAAGACGAGAGCTGCGGCGGAGGCGCGGGGCAGAGGCGGCGCGAGGCGGCGGACTGCGCGCCACGGCGCTCCGGCATGAGCTTGCCTACCTCCCGCTTGAGCTCGGCCTGGCCCTCCTCCAGCTCCCGTATCTTCTTCAGGAGATCGTCCGCCTCCATAGCCGGCGAAAAGGTTACCGTTGGATCAAATGGCAACACCCTGGGGCATCAGTGGCTTCCCCGGAGCTCGCAAGGTGGCTCCTTTCTCCGTTTCTTGGAGATTTCTGCAATCCAAGAGCCCAAAAACGGGGTCTTGTATTGATTTCTTGGAGATTTCTGTGATCCAGGAGCCCCAATATGGTGCCTTTTACTGGTTTCCGGCCAATCTGGAGAAGAAATTTGGCGCAATTCCGTTTCTGGGAGGCTATTAACCGAGATACGAGCGCTGTGTCTGCTCAAAAATGGATCAAAGTTTCAGAAAATGGGAGAAAGAAGAATGCTTTGCTCTCGTGGCCTCCTGTATCAGTTTCAGGTTGGTGCTGCTGCTGCTGCCCCTATGATTTGCTTAGAGATGGAGCAAACGAGGAAGGAATCTATCACAATCTCTCGTGCCTTTTGCTTTGGCTATGGTTCTGTTTTGGCTTTTGACTTTGTCTTCGTTACTTCCACAGCCTATTTATATTTATTTCTTTTCAGTTGGATTTTCCATGTTGGGATGATCTATACGGAGGCTGCCTCTGCCGCTCCGGCTCTCCCGCCTTTTACCCAACTGTTGCAAGTCTCCCTCATCACCTTGGAAAAGCATCATTGTTTTTATTAATGCCATCAGTCCAAACGACTTCCGCTTCGGAATATTTTTAGCTTTTAGCTTATTTAAATTAGATTTTAGTTAAAATATATCAGATTCTAATTTTAACTTTTTGTATTTCTTTGTATTATTTATGACGATATAACGGTTTTTAATTTTTTTTTCTCAATTTTTCATATTATTTCCTATTTTTAAAAAATATTAACAACTATTATATTATAATTTTAACTATAAATTATAAATTAAAAGTCGAAGCCCACAGCTGTAGCCCTCAGCCACTTGGAGCGCCGCCTAAACTTTCCTCTCCCTGGTCCAGTGGTCTTGCAATATTTGCATTATAATATGCATCTATCTTTCCAAACCTATTGCTCCTGTTGTTGTTTAGTGGCCTTTTTTTGCTGGATGTGACGTCACCATCTGTGGCTTTGGTGCTATTTTTTCATGTGCATATCTCTTGGTGAGCACTGAGCCTTGACTGGTTTTTAGACCACGTTTGCCCAATGCTCACCACAGCTTTGCATCCTCTGGCTTCTCTTCTCTCTTCTTTTCCCTCATATCATACATTTATTATTTTATTTTTCTGTGGTTGATGCACATGTAGCATTGTAGCTTGCGAGCTCTGATATGCCATGAAAACAAACTTTTGTATAGATATTATTTGCCTTATGTTTTGATTGTCCTGAAAATATGGTGAATTTATTTATCCTTTTCTTTACTATTATAAAAGAAGCAATTGGTGGTTGGTCCATCCTCTCCCATCTCATTTCTTTCGATAACTGACGTGTGGACCCACCAACTCATCATCCATTTTTCCCGTGCGGAGCATCCACCTCGTTTCTTCCGCTCTCCATCGCTCCTCCCCTTCCTCCTCCGCCGCCGCGCCGCCCTCGCCTCCTCCCCTCTCTCCGCCCCCCCCCCCCCCGCGCCACCACCACTCCTCCGCACCCCACCCTCCTCGCTAGCCCGCACTCCCGCCGCCTCCTCCTCCTCCCCACCCCGCGCCGCTGCCTCCTCCTCCCCCCCGCCTTGCGCAGACTTTGCTCGACGAGTGGCCCTCCTCCTCTAGATCCCAGATCGGATGGTCGGCCCCCTCGGCCGTGCTCCGCCGCGCTTCTTCCACAACGCCGCCTCACCGGCCCCTCAGCCTCCCTCCACCGCTCAGACCGCAGCTCTCCTCCTCTCCCAGATCCAGCGTGGCCGGATTCCCAACTCAATCCGCCCCGCTCTACACCGCCGCTCACTTGGCCTCGACGCCTCCTCCACCACCCGCACTGCAGCAGCCTCCTCCCTAGATCCGGTGATGGCCGGACTCCCGCTCGCATCCGCTCTCTCTCGCCCTACCCGATCGCCTCACCGCGGCCGCAGCCTCGTCGGCACCCATCGACGGCTCGCCCAACGCCGCTCCACCGCCGGATTTTGTGCATGTACGCCGTCGCTACCGAGGCGGGGCAGCGGCGATGACCGTGGTAGTGGAGCTATTGCGCTTGAGGATTTTGTGACTCATTTGTGAGGAGAAGAACGCAGCAAAGAAGGTGAGTCAAATCAAACTTTGTAGCATTGGAGCCTCCTTCTCCCCCAACGCCGCCGCCCTGTTAGCAAAATAAACTTGTTGTGTCAAGTTAGTTAGGCACAGTAATCTGCATGCACATGCAGTTATCTGCATAGCTCACGTCAGACTAGCTCACGACGGACTCTTAGTTTCCGTTTCGTTTCCGTTTTCATTTGAATTGCAGATTACGTTTGCTCTGCATAATAAAAGGCAAAGAGAAAACCAGAAAATGCTTTCCAACCAATCAAGTTCCACCAGCAAACAGGTTCATCTTTTTTCTTCTTATTGTTCTCTTAATGCTCAAGTTATGAATCAACACTTTGTTATTAGTTACCAGGGCATCATCTTTTGTAGCAAACTTGTGGTGATATTTATGATGTTTCTTCTTGACAAGGATCCAATCAAACAGTTACTTGAAGCAGATCAGAGATTTGAGTGTGATCTGTAAGTAGCTTGCCAATTGTTGATTTGGTTTCTTATTTATAGATTGGTCTTTACTCTTTATTAATACCGTGTGTATATATTTGAATCTTTATTGTACCTATTCGCAAGTTGCTCTTCACCCATCTATAAACATAAGTGCATGATTACATCTGGACAAGATGAATGGATTGTACCAGAAGAACGATATGATTCAGACCCAGAAACAGCAGCACATTAACTGCCCCAATTATGATTATGTTTGCTTCTGCCATATTTTGATAGGTGAAGATAATAGACAAACAAACTGAGTATTTGTTTTGGTGAATAGTAAGATAACATACTGAGTATTTGTTGAAACTGTGTTGATTTTATTATAATTTTACATGAATGCACATTGTTATGTTGGCATCATTTGGAAAACCCACTGGCTATGTTTTCATACCGTGTTGTAGCTGTGTTATCATATCATCTGTAGAGCTACTCCATCAGCGTTTTGTTATTCTAGGCTTGATTGTTTGGAATATAATGAAACTACTCTTATTACAGGAAAAACTTCCCAGATTATCCCCCCGTCTAAGTGTGGAGCTCATACAAAAGAAAATATCCACAGCGATTGATCAGTAAGGAGATTGTTTTACTTAAAAAGTTTAATGAATTAATTTTGCATTAAGAGCTGCAGTTGTAAGTCTGCCAATAGATACTATGGTGGTTGGTGTATTTTTTTCTTGATTGTAATCCATGATTTTCAATTTGCTTAATTTATTTCATGTACATTTTTTGGGTGTGCGTGTGTGGCTTAGAAGAAAATATCCATATAGAGAGACAAGAGACATCCAAATACTTGTTTTTGTTCTCAAAAAGATCTACACGCTAATGCTTTATAGTCAGCCATGCCACAAGAAAATACAAGTATGTGAACATAAATTATACATATAGGCTATCAATGCTGAATTTTCTGTCATAAACAAGTGAAAAACCTTGCTTTGTTGGAGATGAGAACCATGTACGGCCTATGCAAATGCATGATCTGCTAGGGGAGAAACAAGATTCAGACCAGTATATCCATATGAATGCATCTGAATTCCTTTATTCATGTCATGCAGTCTATTCTACCTTTATTTATTTTCCTAATTTTGAGGCAAAATATGACCTACACAGGATTGATGTAAGCATATAGTTAATGATAAGTAAGTTCTTGGGTCATGATAAGGCTATGCTTTTGTTGTGGTTCACTGTGATGGGACAAAATTCTCTATCTAGATGGAGAAACAATTAAGAACATATCACTAGGAATATATAACGGCTAGCCACTATTGTAGCTGTAGACCTGCTATTATACATGGACTTAGGATTGTTCAGCTTTCTATAAATAACTTCACCGTTGCTATTATCCAACAGTGGTGGATGGACATCGTGGTCCAAAACAACCGCGCACCAACAATATACCACATGCCATAACTGGATTCTTTATATGTGATGCATCCAACGTTGCATGCCAGAGTTTTTCATCGTCAGACGATGAAGATGCGCCTAATCAAACACATACGTTGTGTACATTTACATCTTGTAGTACCGTCACGACAGGGGTATTGCTACAAGGCGATTGCTCAAATGGTAGGTTGTTTTATACACATATGTTCTAATGGTACGCACATTGTTGCACATTCTATTAGTTATTAATTAGATGCCCTACAAACTTTAGGTAGGAATCGTGACCACGATGTGGCAGCGAGTTCTGCTACCATACCACCAGAGCAAACACAACCAAGCCATGGTCAAGCAGAGGCTCGCATTACATTCGAGCAAAATGGAGCGAGATGTCGGTATGCAGCTCCTACACCAGAGCAAAGGCTAGCAAGACTTACATGATGACGTAAGATAAAGTTGATATTTATTATTCAGTTTGAGATCATATTTGATAGTATGCATCACTTTTATTTGGTTTTCCGTTGCAACGCACGGGCACCTTACTAGTATAAATATACGTTGCTTCGATATTAACATCGATAGCATTGTCTACCAATTTAAATCATAATATGTTGGTAAGATTTTATAAAAACAAATTTTTGTGAGTGTTTTTACGACGAATCTCTGCCTCTTATTTTTACGCGGCCAATTTACATAAGTTTATGAAACTTATAATAGTCCGACTGAAGCGATGTACATTTATGGATCGAGAGTAGTTTCGGCAGTTAACAAGCCGTATAATCAAAACGAAAGACTTCAGAGAAAGGGGCATTAAATCCATGCGATGAGAAAAGAATGGACATTCAAAATGATGTTAATTTATAGTTTTTTTACTATAATTATTTAATTTTTTACTATAACTTGATTTATTTAGTATAATTAAATTTTTAAAAAATAAAAAATATGTTAGTCTATCACAGACAATATAAAAGAATACAGGGAAAAAGAAAAAACAAAAAGCTCAAAAAAAAATCTAAAAAAATCAGAAAAAACGAAATTACTTAATAGTGAAAAAACAAAAAGTAAATGTAAAAGTAAAAACTAACTTTTAAATTAAAATGAGCGCAACACAAAGCAAAGGCCAAAGGCTATGCTCATGCATGACATAACGTAAGCACTAAGCAGCGCGTTGCCAGACTAAGAGTTGAGAGGAGCCAAGTGGATGAGATGCTCATGGAGATGTGGCTCTGCTCTGCTCTGCTCATTTGTCTGCTGTGCAAGGCAACTTGCCTCCTCTTTGGAAACCCATACTGAACTTGCTTCTCCTCTCTTGTTTCCTCTCATTTTTCACACCGTGCAGCCACGCATTGTCCTGTCTGCCTGCCAATCTCCTTCACGTAAGCAGCTTCTGGAGCCGGTCGCTTGTCCCAACAAAACCGATTGGACCATTCCCTTTTGTTTTCACGCAACCGGTTTCGTTCGGCTGCGGCTTTGCGTCGATTACGTAGTTTAGGTGATAGCATGGACGCATCAGATCAATAAAAAAGTTATCTAATTTCTCACAAATGAAAATTTTGCTGAATTAAGCATCATGTATTTGTTCTCACAAAAAAAATTGTCTACATCATTACAGTGGAGTAGTAGCATAACACAATTTAGAGCAACAATAATCGCATCTTCAATTTGACTTATGTAGTAGTGGCGTAGACGTACAAAGTAACACAAAGGTGGTTTCATCTAGTAAAAAATACACAAACTCTGTTAATAATTTAAATAATTATTTAGAAGAAAATATTCGAATGATGCTTATCAAAGCCCGAGCTCTAATCATCTTAACAGGTAGAATTCGATATGTTTGTTTTCATGTACACAGGTCGAAGGTCAGATTATGCCTAACCGAGTTTTCGCTTATTAAAATCCTTAGGAAAACTCTGTAAGATGGACCCTCTAAATTCCATGTTATTTACGAGCCAAGCGCACGCACCACTGAATATTCCACCTTTTATCAAGGCAACTAAAATTCGATCGCCTTTGGAGTGCAATCGAAACGACAAGCCCTCTCCTAGACATGTTCTTTGGAGTTTTTAAGATGAAAAGTAGAGTACGGAAAACTAACTTTTAGTCTTACAAGCTAGAGAAGTACTTGGTCGTACCTATCTTATCAGTTATCATCCACTTGCTTGTAGCATAGCTGACCCACACAACATCCATCTGCGAAACTACTGGCCAGTTGCAATATCCAACATTATTTCCTTTACATCCAAATTCTTATTCTGCTTTGCTTTACGTCAGAATACAAGGAGTGTTCCAAATAGCGATGACTTTTAGATTTTGCTGAAATTTTACTGTAGTTGGTTGATTTTTTACTCTAGCTAAGTTGGTTTATTGAATATAATTAAATATATAAATAAAAATGACACACTAATTTAGAGCGGACAATGCAAAGGAATACAAAAAAAACAAAACACAAAAAATACTAAAAAATAAAAAAAGAAAGTGATAAAATAGTGTACAGTGTAAGAATCGTCGTACAGTGCTTTCTAACGCCAAAAGCTACCGCTGACCTCCATACTGAGTGGGGTCTAAGTCGTTTCGGTTATAGATACGAGTTCCATAATTTTTTTTCTTTGCTGGAAAAAAGAACAATTGAAAAGTTGTTCCACCATGAGAAAGTCATCTTTAGTTGCTTTCTCCGTGGATTTACGAGGTTCCAAATTTCCTATTTCACCGTGGAAGAAGAAGGGGGGTTTTTATTTTCTTTTGACCACTGAATGTCATCGTTCTCTGGATGAACGAGAGATGTTCAGTCAACCACGCGCTCGTCTTACAACTTTGCGGCGAAGAATTAATCAAACCTCACGTGCAAGAAAAAAAAGTGTTATCCCAAGTACTTTTTTTAGATAACGGAATAACAATATTTTGATCTTGATCATCCACGAGAATAACTACAGCCAAACATAGTACTCAGACCACACTCCACCAAACGGTGTTACACAATCTCTTAAGCATAGAACTTATGACAAAATGCTTAATCCTTTAATCTAAAACCACTACTCCACACAAACTTGTTGAAAATCTCCATCACCACTCTCTCAAGTCTTTTGCAGGCGTTTATGAGTGCATTTCTCGTTTCCTCTTTAGATAGTTGCGACCAGCACCTGATCCAGTGAATCCCTCTGAAAATGACCTGCAAGAAAGAATGAGTAGTGGTCCTTTTGAAAACGGCGTCATTTCTATTCAACCACAAAGTCCAGTATAGAGTGCATCATTATCCCAAGTACTATATGCATAGCATTTAGTAATTATCTACTTCAATCGATTATTAATCTAAAAAATAGTAATTACTAAAAAAACTTAAAATCACTTAAAAACAAAAAAAAAAGAACGGCGCCTATGCAGAAGAAGCTATGAAACATGAGCCACACGTACGATTGGAACAGCTCGATCGATCAGATTCGCAGTGGAAGGCGAACGAACACATCGCACTGTTGCTCGCCACTAGTTTTAGTTTGGCCTCGATCTGTCGGCAGCCTCTTAAAGTCCTGAGCAGCTAACCAACCAACTGACCAAGTGCATGCCGCCGCCGCCGCCGCCGCCGCCGCCGCAAAAGCCGTTTTGGAAGAGCTTGCAAGTCAAGTTGACCTGGCGCGCGCGCGTAAACGTAGGAACGGAGAAGAGAAGCCATCCGGTAGCATCACAGGAAGGAATCCGAAACCAAGCGTAATTAGTTGGTTACCATACAGCGTAATTAGTTTTGACGCCCCAAATGATTAGCAAATGGGTTAGTTGGGCCGGCCCAACAAACTAAGCTTCCACAGCCCAACTCCAAGGCTCGACACACAACACATGCACATGCTTGCATGGGAGCTGGGAGGGGGGAGAGGCCGAGAGGGCCGCCTCCACGGCTCCACCGGAACGCCATCGCCGATCATCTCCATGGCCTTCTCATCCTCTAGTCATCTCTATCCCTTCTGGTCGCCGCTTCTACTGTTGGAATCGTTGGGAGGCCATCTCCCGTCGGTTCGAGCTGAGGGCACGGCCGTCACCTGATTCGGTCATCTTCGTCGCCACCAAGCTTCATCTTCATCGGATCCGGCCGCCTCCATCGCCGGATCGAGCTGAGGTGGTCGCTGAGCAGGGGAGGCAGAGGAGCTGCAGGTCATCGCCCCTGCTTCCATATGTTTCCAAGAGATCTGAGCTCACCTCTTGGTTATTTTCCTGTGGAATGGGGATCATAGGATTGTAGTGTTCCATCGGAATTTGGCATCGTCGTTCCATCGCTCCAAAGAGCCCTCACAGGAAAAAAATCCTTGGGAACGAAATCCTACAAAAATCCTGTGAAATTCATCCGATGCAAAGGAGCCCGTAGCACAGTTACGTTGGAGATTTGTTGCGAGCATCGTATCACAATCACAGCAACAACGAGCGAGTGATAGTATACATCGATCGATCCCTGCCTGCACCGCATGTTCGTGAGGCTGTCTCCATGTACTAGTACTACTGTGTAGTGGGGTATACCTGTCAGTCAGTCCGTCAGTTGGCTGTCAGCGTGGGGCCGACACGCCAAAATTTCGTTAACTTTTAACATTTTTCCCTCCTTGTTCAGGTCAGTGACCCCATCATGCCATGTCTGCCAGGAAAAAAACTCAGGCTCTTAAGCCATTGGAGATCGACTTGTTTTCTATCTTGATTTGAGATCGACTCGAAAAGAAATGAGCTGAGTTTGAGCGTCTTATATAGTTTCGTTAAAAAAATGAATGAGTTTAGCTGAGATCAGCTCACTCAATTTTGGCTCGATATAGCTTGAATTATAATATATTTTATATGTATGTTAATTCTTTACAGATAAAAATAAACTTAGTAATTTTTATCATGCTTAGTAATTTTATAAACCACTCTATTTTTTATTGCAATTAAATATTGCCTTTCTATTCAAAGATGGATAAACCAAGCTATTTTACAATGTCAGTTTGAATGGCTTTTGTAATTATGTTTGCTTGTGTGGTTGTTGTAGCATAATTAATCGAGAACATTTATAGTGTATAATAAGTTAGATAGAAATTTTTATTGTTTATTTTTTGTCTCAAAAAAGGCTCGAGATTAGTACAAGCAAGTATTGCCTTGTTCATATTGGCTTCTAAAGGCTGCCTTTCTATCTTTACTACTTAAAAAGAAGGAGTTGGTGGTTGTCGAAACCTCCATCCAATCTAGACCGTCGAATCTTCCCTCCCATCCCTCTCCCGGCCAACCTTAAAACCCTCCAACCGCCGCCTCCTCCTCCCCTCCCCTCTCGGCCTCCTCTCTCCCCGCGCCGCCTCCTCCCCTCGCTCTCCCCGCCGCCTCCCCTCTTGGCCTCCCCGCCTCGCTCTCCCGCCGCACCCTCCTCCCTCCTCTCCCGGCCTCCCCCTCCTCCTCCCCGCCGCCGCCTCCTCTGCTCCCTCTCCCGCCTCTCCTCCTCCCCCTCCCCGTCGCTACCTCCGCCCCGCCGCCCCGCCGCCCTCCTCCTCTCCCCGCTTCCTTCGCTCTCCTCCCACCTCGCTCCCCGCCTCGCTTTCCCCGCCGCCTCGCTCTCTCCCGCCTCCCTTCGCTCTCCCCCGCCGCCGCCTCCTCCTCCCCCCCCCCGCGCCACCTCCTCGCCGCTCTCCCCGCCGCCCGATCCGCCTCCCCTCGCTCTCCCCGCCGCCCGATCCGCCTCCCCTCGCTCTCCCCGCCTCCCTTGCCCTCCCCGCCGCCATATCATCTAGCATATCGGAGGCCGGAACGGGTCCGACGTGAGCGAAGCTCGGCCAGATCCAGCGCGGAGGTGCTCAGATCCGGCGGGCAGGACGATGGGCCGGATCGCCTCGAGGTCGTTGGATTTGGAGGCGGAGTGGTGGACAGTGGCGGATCCGACGACGTGGAGGCCGGATCCTCTCGCCGCCTTAGTCGCCTCCGCATGCGCCGGCCGCCTTGGTCCGCCCTAGGAACCCCACTACCTCCTCCACCTCCGGACGGCCTCCTCCTCGCGCCACCACCTCCTAGATGGCGCGCCGAGCTGGTCCACACGGTTGATGAAATCGAAGACGCCACGACCAAAGTAGCTCGGAGATCCGCCGCCGTCCCCACGCGCTCCGCCGCTCTCGTCGCTGCTCCCCCACCGCTCTCACCTCCCCGCCACATTAAGGTATGCTTCACAAATAACTATTGCTTTTGCTTGTGTATAATGTTGATTGTTGAAGATTACGTATATTAATGTTGATTGTTGCTTGTGTATAATATTGCTACATGAGAATGCAAGATTTTCTATGCTTCTAATGAACATATATCAAAAGTGGAAATGATGAAATGATGATTGATGACTATGTACATGAAGGATTAGCCTTTGAAATTGAGAAGTTTAAGTATTATAAGATGTTTACTCCAAATCAATCTTTTCAATTTATAATCTATATCCGCACATCCAAATACTCATTATATTTTTCAGCTTTTAGTTTTCAAAGACATAAGAAAATCTAGTACATGCTGCCGAAAGTACCAACTAGAAATTGCTATCTTCCTAATCGTAAAGGAGCGGAGTGGGAGGGAGGGAAGAGGCGCGCGCGGGGTGGGGAGAGGGGAGCGGGAGGTCCGTGGAGGTCATGGTTCGAGAGTCGAGTAGCCTCTTTTCCTCCGGTTGTATTTTTGTGTTAACTTTTTGTGATGGTCCTCATTCGATTATTGTAATATCATTGTGATCTTCACATTTTTGGCTTCACAATTTTTCCTTAAAATGATCGATGTACAGATCAAGCTCTAGCAACAACAAGAACCATCCGCCAAACCTTCGTAAATTGATGGCAACCATCGGCAAGCAACATTAACAAACGGTGTTTATGAATCATGAAGATCATCGCGACACGCGTCATAGGATGGAAAAAGGTAGCTTCTGCATAAGAAAGCTTACACCATGCTCTGCTGCGACCACTCAATACCATACCAAATGTGTGTGTTAAGCACTAATTAATTTGGTCTCAATGATCTTTATACACTATATGTAGCTATAATTCATTTGTTACATATTGATTCACATGTACTGCAGCACCATCAATTGAAGTTTTTAAGTCGGGAACAAATTAGAGGGTGTCTTCCATGGAACTCCAATTTGCTTACAAAAGGTATTTTCCCCTCTAGGAACAAGCCTTAGGCACATCACCTCAATGTGATCATCTATACATTATAATTGTTCCACATTTATTGATTCCTTAGTCAAGATATAGTAGTCTCACGTATTCACATATACATAAATATCCAGCTCATGTATATCAAGATGGAGATGTAAAAGCTACAAGCAAATTCAGACAAAGTTAATTTAAATAACCTAACTTACCATCTTACATGTGCTATTCTCTAGAAGCTTCATTTTGGTTATATGCATTAGGTGGCAAAAAGCAGCATAGATTGCCAAACTACCATATCGCCATGTATTGACTGCTCATACCAATGACTTGTTTATTAAACTGTCCTTGCAATGAATATATTTTTCTAGAGGAATGCAAAGTTGCAATGTTATCAAGATCAAACATATATTGATGTCGTTGATCATATTTAATAATAATTGGTACACTTCATGACTTGACTATGTAATGTTGCTAAAGGTAATTTGGCCATGCCACACTACCAGAGGAAGCTTAGCAATGACACGATAGCTCGAGCATGATCAACGAGGAGGTCGCCGCACCATTAAGTTACGAAGGGTTCGGCTCTCCCAGCAGTGGTCACTCACGCTATTGTGAAGAATGAGAGTAATCTGCCGGCTCTATACCAAGAAAGCAAATTTGTTGAAAAGATGATTCATAGTATGCATCAATTTTATTTTGTTTTTCGTTGCAACGCACGGGCACCTTACTAGTATTACCCAGCTTTTGAATGAGGTGTTTTTTAAGGTATGATCTACTAGTTGATTGTAGTATATACTATAGTAACTTCATTTATATCGGCTAAAATCGCACGTGAGTTTCTCTCTTCATACGATTCTCTACGAGCTGTTACTATTTATAAGTTAAATCTAAAAGTCATCAAGTCATTAGCCAAGTTCATCAGACTCAACTCCTTTGCAGCCCTGTGTGCCGCCACCCTGGGAGACCGATCGAGAGAGAGCCAAGGCAGGCCGATCCCTGGAGTCGGTGGATGGAGCGGCCCACCAAAAAATATCAGCGTCTGCGTGCGTGAAGGTGCTTTGCCTGCCGCGGCTGTGAGTGGGACGTCGATCCTTTGTTGGATTCGGTTGGGGCGCCTGCCTAATAAGTGGTCGTATTTGCGTAGTGCACGCCCGCCGTGGGGCATTCCCGCTAGGGCTGTAAACGAGCCGAGCTCGAGCGAGTTTGCCCTGGCTCGGCTCGGGCTCGGTAGAAACTCGAGCCGAGCTCGAGCGAGCTTGAACTTGCCGTCGAGCTTCAAGGCGGGCTCGAGCTCGGCTTGGACGGCTCGTGTAGGCTCTGTCGAGGCGTACTGCCGGGGCGGCCGCGAGGAGGGCGCCGGTGGCGGGGGAGAGGAGATCTAGCCGGATCCGGGTCGAGGAGGGGCGCCAGCGACGAGGGAGAGAAGGGGCGCCGAGCGGTGGCGGCATCAGGCGGGCGGGCGTGGAGGTGGCCTCGACCAGGGGGAAGAGGCCGAGCGGCGGTGGCTTCGGGTCCGGTGGGGAGATCCAGTGAGGAGGGGCAGTGGGGAAGGCGAGGCGGCGGGCGAGAGGAGAGGAGGCGCGGGAGGGGGCCGAGGGGAGAGGAGGGGATGGGGGACGGGGCGCAGGAGGGGCGGCAGGGGGGTGAGCCGGCGAGTAGGGGCGACGGTGGGAGAGGAGGGGCCCGCGGCGATGGGGAGGCCGGGGCGAGGAAGGGCGACGGGGAGGAGGAGGGGGCGAGGAGGGGACAGGGGGCGGTGGGGAGAGGAAGGAGACGGTGGGGGAGAGGAGGGCGCGCGGGGAGAGGAGGGGCGCGAGGCGGGCGAGGAGGGGGACGGCCGGACGGGGCGCGAGGCGCGAGGTGGCGAGGGATTTGGGGTTGGGGGGCGCGCGGGTGGGATTGGTGGGCAAGCAAGCCGAGGCGGGTGGGGGTGGGAATTAGAGAGAGAGGCGGGGTGGGGGTGGGATTCGAGAGAGAGAGGCGGGAGGGAGTGTGGGACCGAGGGAATTGGGGAGGGTAAAATATTTCAAGCTCGCGAGCTATTCGAGCTCGGCTCGGTAAAGCTCGCGAGCTTGAGATGAAGTTCGAATTCGGCTCGTTTGAAGCTTAAGCCGAGTTCGAATCGAATTTAGAACGAACCAAGCTTGAGCAGTTCGGGAGCCTCGAGCTTTTTTACAGCCCTAATTCCCGCGTTAGCCTTGCTGCGCATGGCGTATGCCCGCATACAAAGAGTTAACGCGCCGAGTTCGAATCGAATTTAGAACGAGCCAAACTTGAGCAGTTCACGAGCCTCGAGTTTTTTTTACAGCCCTAATTCCCGCGTTAACCTTGCTGCATGGCAGAAGTGCCCTGTATGCAGCAGGCTAACGCGGCATGGAGTTGATTTGGGTTGCATCGGTGTGGAGCGGCCTCGCGGTCGTGGTGCAAGGAATAACACAAAATGTCCCTTTGATTGGGCGGAGCCACCGCGCGGATGGCTATCGGGCTCGCCACGGCCATCGGGTTTGTCTTGAGAATCACGAGGTGTTAAGAGATGCTTGTCGCTGAGTCCTGATGCACGCCAGATCGATGGACATTGGCCAGCCACGCCTTTGAAATACAAGAAATTCTCGAGAATTAGTAGACCCTACAACTATTTGTAATTTTATTACATGCTAGACTCGATCGTTTGGCCAAACTTCTAGCTTCACTTTTTTTCACTATTCACTACACTATTCACTAACTCACCACAGTGTTTTTTCACCAATTCTACATGTTTTTTCAAATTAAAAGCCAAAAGCCATCGCTATTCCGATCACCCCCTAGGTTGGGTGCTTGGCTGATTGGGTTTTAGTGTCTATTTGGAATACTTGGATTTCGTAGCAGGAATTTGCCGGAAGCGTTATAAATTCTTAGCATAAATAAATTGTATGAAAAGATCTATTGGGGGGAGGAGATGATGAAACCCATTGGATGAAGATCTTAAATGACTAGAATTTATGGGTTTTTTTCAAGAAAAAAGTTACTCGCGTACTCGATCTCCCGACCAAAAAAAACCTATTTGAATTTTGAGTGCTGTTAAGATGTCTGATATGGTAGTTTTTCCCAAGTGATTGTCCATCTTCTTCCAATTTGACGCTATATAGTTTGGTTTCTGCCTGAGTATACAGTTTGGTTAGAGATGAGTACAGATGAGTGATTGCAAAATGCTTTGTCTAGTTCTACTTTACTCCTAATTTGTAGGCAAAATACGCCGAGAAATAAAATGCAACCAAACCCAACGAAAAGTATGTGTTGGATTGGATTGCCGTCCGTCTACGTCGCCCACCGGCCGGCGAACGGGTTATAGTCAGAACCACACCGGCCGGCGAGGCAAACGACCACCGCTCGCGTGGAGCAGCTTGGGATGGACCATGCATGCAGACGCAGCTAAGTCGACGACGGCGATGGCGGGGGGACGAAGAGAGCTAGCGTACGAGCCGTCCGAGGGCGAGCTGGACGTGGAGCATGAGAAGATGTACTGGTGCAACTACTGCGAGCACCCCGCGGCCTACGCGAAGCGGCTGCAACGCTGGGGGCTGGAACTCGCCCACGCCGCCCTCGATAACTCGAGGATCGCCGCTTTGCTCGCCGCCATGACGGCCCGGCCGGGAGCCGACGCATCGACGCCAAAGCGGCCAACTCGTAGTTGCAAAAAAACGCCGTGTACTGAGTCTAGTGCGTAGCGTACAGTATTAATATCGAGTACGATGTCAGCGTGACGATTGTGGCATACAATCCATGCACTTCTCATACGCATCTACCAGCATCTTCTTTTATAAATAACATTAATTTTACAATCCATGCGGTCAACTATTCTTTCAGCCACCGATGTATATGTATTATGTAGCACGTGATCACTAATATAATATAATACCCCTTTCATAATACAATTTTGCTAATCTTCAGTTACTTGAATTTTTTTTTTTATCTCTCAATCACCTAACATTACACAATACTAAGCCTGAAATTGCACTACCAATTGATATGCGATTTTAGCATAATTTTACTATAACTTTGCAGTGACTCAACCAAGTGAAGTGAGGGGATTATAAGAGTAGTTAGGTCTCCTTCCAAAGATTTGGAGAAGTGACTGATTTAATAAATAGACAGACCGTTCATAATATGAATTTCAAAATCCATGTACTTAATTATGTAGTTTGTAGATGTCGTGTAATTTGTCTGTTTCTCCGGTCACAAAACATATCATTTACGACATCGATACGGTCTCTAAAATACAACTTTGGCTACTAATTTATATCATAATATCTTTATAAAACCCATTGAAATTAAATTTTTATAATAGTATTTTTTGAGATAAATCTACATGTATTATTTTTATGTATGCAATATAAATATTTAAAATATATTTATGGCAAAAGTTTTAAAAGTTGGCTATACGTATCTAAAACAACATTGTTTTGTTACTGGAGGGAGTATTGGGAAAATAAATGAAGAGTGTAGTTACTGGATTTTTTTCTACAAGAGAAACAAGTTGCCTTGTGAACAAATAATAATCCATAGTATACCATATTACCATCCCAGATGCATTTCACAGCATACCCTGTTCCGAACTAATCAGACATTGATGTCAAAACAAACTGAAGAGGATAATAAATCTAGCAGCAAATAGCAGATTTGGCCAAATGGGTGGCACGGGCCTGTTTAGGCATGATCCGGTTGACTCAATTAACTAAACGATTTATGTTGTGCCGGCTATAAGCCCAACAAACCAGCGTTGGCCCGTTTAGCCTATCAGCCTGATGGGCACATTAAACCTAGTCGGCTCCCGCCGCCTCCTCCCCGCTCCCCCGCCTCCTCCCCGCTCCCCCGCGGCCCCGCCCCCTCCGCCGCCACTCCCCCACCCCGGAAGGAGGCCGAGCTCGGCGAGCACGTGAAGGAGTGGGAAGCAGACGGCGAGATCGGATTCGGGCGAAGGAGGGACCGGTCGGGAGCCGGCGGCGGCGGATCCGCGGCGTGGCGACGCGGCGAGGCCGGATCCGGGCGGATCCACCCCTACACTAAATCCTCCCTCCCAATGGCCGGCGTGCCCCCGCCGCCGCGGCAGCTCGAGGTGCGGCGCTTCGCGGCCGCCCGCGCCGTCGAGCTCCGTTCCCTCCACGAAGCCATCTCCGCCCGCCTCGATGGCCGCTTCCAGCAGCCCCGCTCCGCCCGCCGCCGCACCACGGGACACCTCCCTTCCAAGCGCCGCCGGCGAAGCAGAGATGACGAGGCGGGCGAGGGGCCAGAGGAGGGGAGGGCTGCGGCGCGGCAGTCGAGGAGGGTGAGGCGGCGGCGGGAACTCGCCGGCAACCCCGCAGAGGGGTTCTCGGTCGCCGGCGACGGCGCGCGGCGGCTGCGCACGCACCTGTGGCACGCCAAGAGGTTCTCCATGGAGAGGCGGTGGAGCTTCGTCCTGCCCATCGGTGCCCAGGGGAGGTCAGCAACAATGGAGTTCCCTTCTTTCATTACAGATTCTTTTTTGTTCTTTTGTTCAGTTAACATGATAGAATTGGTTTGTTCGAGGGATTGTAAGGACGCTTATATAGTTATAATCTGATCTGCTAAACCTGTGGAGAGGGGAATGATATAGCTTTACTGAGTTCTTAATGCTAATCTGTTCGGTTGTTTGATCTTTACGACTCTTTGGTTGGCGCCGATTGTGAGATTGCATTGCATTACAAGCTCAAAAGCAGCTCACCGAGTTATTATTTGCTAAATTGGAAAGTGTTAATTCACGCATAAAGAAATCCTTATTATTCTGCTGCATCTAGCTTCCAAGCATGGATTCTTGTGTGAATTTCTTCTCTGAAATTGCATTATTGAATAGCAAAATTCCTAGTTTACTATATCATCATCATCATCTCTCTCTCAAAAAACAAAAAAGAAGATTACTATCTCATCTGTAGCGACAATGGCAAAGTGTGTGCCCATTTTGGTGTTTCATAGGGTAACATTGGCTTCACTGTTTAGTTGCTTATAATTAGGAAGTTCTAGTAGAGCAACCTAGACTAACTTGAAATGCAAAGAATTTATGAAATGATTAATCTAGTACCTTTTTTTTATGCCACACTTGTCATATAAGAGGAGGAAATCCTTACTAATCAGTTTCATCTTTCTGAGGAGTATAATGTGATGTATAGACTCTAGAAATTTATCTACATTAAATTCAAAACCTTTACACTTCGATTGATCGTATATGTGGATTCAAATGACTAATGTGGTCAACATTCTGTTGTGCAGAGGAAGGGGTTCAAGGGCTGTTCTCAAGTGGCTGAAAAATGGTACAGTTGTCCATGATGCTAGCTACTTCATCCCAATTCAGCTAGATGGCCCAGAGGTAGAACTTCTTTATTTTTTTCCTTGCTGGTATTTCTTTTCTATCTTCTGGTTTTCTTTCTTAGTGATTGTCAAATTGTAATAATTCAACAGTCTAAACTGGGTGTTGGCTAACTTTTGCAGGACTCCCTGTTATCCATTCTAAGAATGGTTCTGCACCCATCTCCTGCTGATAAAACACCTGGTTTGAAGCATCTACAGGATCAAATTATGCGAGGTGTTTGCTATGCGAATGCTATGGTATTTACATATTTACCACATGCTGTATAGCTAGAAGAGTATTTAGAATAACAACTGTGACTTTATTGTTCTTTCCAGCTTAGGCATGTTGGGAGTCCCCATTCTGAAATTGTTGGACCAGTGACATATATGTGGCGCCCATTCTCAAAACAGAACAGCAAATTGGAGCCTGAAGGAGATCTGACTAATTCTCACAGATTTGATGAAGGAAGCTGCAGTTTTGTACGACGCCAGTTATGGATATGGATCCATCCTGCTGCTCTTGATGAGGGGCTTAATGCAATACGATATGCATGTGAGAAACAGGTGCTTCATCTATTTTCTTCTGTAAGCTGTAACCTGCAGCGTATTAGTTTCAAGATAAAGTAACATTTCTGTAGAATGCTTGCTTTCTTTTGTTGCTCTTTTGTTTATCTAAAGCACATTCATTTGACTTTTAAGTAAATCGGTATTTGTACTTCCTATTCAAAGATTCAAAATGTGCACAACTCATAGCAAACACAAGGATGCATCAAGACTTGGGTTTAAGAGGAGCAACAATAGAACACCTTGCCATTTCTTTTGGTTGCTTGTCTCATCTAATCATAGCCATGAGTTGAGTTCTGTGCTTTGACCAGAAAATACTAATCAATTTTGTTGTTTCATTATTTACATAAGAGGTAGCATTTAACAATTCTTAAATTCTAGTGACTAACATCCACCTGCTGAGTATGTAGAAACTGCAAACTTACTTTCTTATGATCTCAAAGAAACAATCTATCTTCTATTTGTTAGGTTAATTTGTCTTATGCCACTTAATACTTACTGCAGCATTACAATCACAACAACATTTACTCTCTGCATTAACATCATTCTTACTCTTCTATCACCATCTAATATGTGGCCTCACATTGCAGATGAAAGATTCTGGTGGTGTGGTGAATTGTTGCTCATTAGAGGGGGAAATTGCAAGATTGGAAGTCATGGGGTGCAAGGCTATGCAATCTCTTAAGAGTATAATGCATCCAGTTAGCAAGTAAGTTTCTTTTTTGTCTGTCAAAATAATGATGTCCACACATGCCAATTTATTTATTTTTAATGAATGCAGTTCAAGTATAATCAACAGGGTACTTAGTTCAAGTAATCTGTCTACATCAACTGATCCTCCTCTGGATTCCTCTATTGGCTCTCATATTTTGAAAGCATCTGTTGTTGATCATGCTGAGATTCTTCAGCCTGGTGCTATACTATCTATGATAGTTCGTGACCCCAGGGAAGTTTCAGCCCAGGGAACAGATTCTTCTAACAAAGTCTCACCGAACCAGGAGAACAAACACTTGGAGGAAGATCTAGTTCCAAATGCTGATGGGGCACCCTTAGAGGAGAAAAACATATTGCCATCGATGTGGATGCACCCTGGAAGGCATGATTTTCTCATTTCAGACTGTAGAGAACTGTGGGATTCCAGACATAAGATAAATCCTCCTGTGGCAGAGGAGATTCTTTGTAAGGAGAAACACCATAGACGTATAAAGTTTTTCTGCTTGGATTCTGGAAATGATCAAGGACAATCAACTCAAGAGAAGGATTGCTTCAGTCGATCCTGCCCTGTTGTTCTTCTGAAACATGCCAAAGAAGGAGTGCTCTCTCTAGGGTAAGAGTTTTTCCTTGAAGATGCCACATTGGTTGTCCTGCTTGCCAGCACATATGACTAAAATGTTGACTGCTATGTTAGCTTCTTTTATACGGTCCCATGATCAAAATATATAGCCCTCCTAACATTAGCACCTGAACCTATCTCATGCCCGTATCTGATTTAAGTTATTTTACCTTTTTCTTCTTCGAAGAAACATAATTCAATGTCAGTTATCGTGACTTCTGCTGGATTGATTCATTGATTGTTGAGTTTGGGTGAAAATGGACTGTCTTGTTTCTCTTGCGTTCCTATATAATGTGTGACTAGCAATAGTTTGTTTAATGATTGGCATGCTAATATTCCTCAATTAATAGGGCTGTGTTATTTATATTCTATCATCATGTCATCTTCTTAATGTGAAGCTGTCTTATTGTTTCCTGTTCAATGCATGTACAGGTGGTCCGTTATTCTACCTTTGAGTTGGGTAAAGCCTTTTTGGCTCTTTCTAGTATCTCATGGTGCACATGCGGTTGGCTTAAGAGAGAGACGGTGGATTGCATCAAAGGTATTGTATGTGTAATACAAGGAGGACGAGCTAATGATCAAACCTTAGGTTCTTGCAAATGTTATTGCTTTTGCTGGATTGTCATCTGTTGTTCATTCAATAGTGTGAAACAAATGGTATAGTTAAAATACAGTTGAATTTATTACCTTAAGGAGGATACTGAAGGTTGAGCAGCTGTAATTCAGCTTTCATTGCTCATTGTGGGAAATATCTTCAATACTTATACACTGATCCCTCCTTTTTGCAGTTCAAGATGCCATGCTTCCCTTATGATTATCCAGACAGCAAAGCGTACTCATTGTTTATGGCCATGGAGGCTGCTGTTTTTGATAAAGCAGCTGAGTGCCGCCCTGCTGCAATGAGACCTCCTAGAGTTCCTGTACCTCCTCTATGGCATTGTATCATGGCTAATTTTCGTAAAGAAGATGGCTTAGTGAGAGGTCTTGAAGCAGATGACTCGAAGCGTGCTGCTACGGTAGTACCTGAATGTTCGCCACTAAATTCAAACTCTGGGGATGCAGAATCATTGCCAACAAATGTTGTTGCACCCTTCCAACTACTTGTGCCAAGAACCATCCAAATGTTGAGACAATATGTAAAAGAATTCGATATGAAGTATTTGAGTTCTTCATCTGACATAGAAACAGTAACTGGCCAACCCAATTTTGTTTCTGGTGGCACTATCAACATGGCATGTTCTGTAAGTGAATTATGCCTTGTAAGGGTTCAGATCCGAGCATTCAAGGAAGGTTCTTTTGAAGAGGGTGCTGTTGTTTGTGCCCCATTTCCTTCAGATCTTTCAGCTTGGAAAACCAGGTTAGACCTTTTAATTCATTATGTCAAAGCTAATAGTGTTTGTCGCTTGACTGATGGCAAGAGAGTATCTTGTGGGCATTGTGATTTTGGTTCACATATTACTGAAGTAGCATATGCTTTATTACATTGGTGCTGTCCTAGATTGTGCTTAGCCTAAGCTTCATCTAGTTTCTCCATGATATTCTGACAATTGTTAACTTCACATGCTAGATACCAACATTTATTGAAAATACCAACTGTATTCTTTTATAGGAGGTAAATAGCAAAAAAGAGGCTGTTCCAGCAAACTTATCGCTTTCATGTATTGAACAGATTAGAGGAAGAAGAGGAAGAATGTGAAGAAAAATGGGAATGTGAAGAAAAATGGGAACTCCATCTCCCTCAGTCCCATGTTAGTTCTTATTTCTCTTGGCTGGATCCTAGCACTAGAAACCTCCAATTGCCCAAAGATGATACCACAGGGAAGGCATTCAGGTGGCCAATAGGCTTCGTCACTACCGGTTTCGTCCATGGAAGGTACATTACCTCTCCCTTGACGGTCGATACTTTTAGCACAATACTGTCTAATAAACACTCAACCGCAATTTGTTTCACTTTCACTTATTATAGTAGTGGGCAAGATGCTGTTGCGGTTGCATTCTGCGAAGCAAGGCTTCTTGCAGTGTTGAGGCGACAGCAATGGACTCATGAAGGTATGCAGGGTCAAGAGATCTATGTCCTTGTCAGGAATGCAAGATCAGCGGCGTACCGACGAGCACTTGCGACAGTTGTCTTAGAGCAGCAGAAGGAAGACCTAGAGTTTCTGTAGTCTGTATCCTGTATCATGTTGCCTGCCAAAATTTGCTAAGCACTATCTGTTACACCATATAATGGAAATTTTGTTAGATTTTTGAAAGAAAAAATTGTGTCACGTGTACTTTCTGAGATGAATATACGTGCCTATTTTTGCTGAACCCACGAGGGTCAGGCATGCGTATACCTGAATGTTCACCAGTAAATTCCCAAGTGGCCCACAAAAAAGGAACAATTTTGCTGTGCCCCCATCTGGTTTTCAGCCACTTGCTCTCCCAGTGATAGGTGGGGTCTGGGCCCACATGTCAATGGAAGAACTCAATGGCAAAGCAACACTTTTCAGAAAAGAAGTAATTCCTTTTTTCAGCAAAGCAAAAGGAGGTAAATTCTTTTTTTTCCTGAGAAAAAGGAGTTATATTCTCAGGGCCTGTTCTTTTCGGCTACAGCTGATGACTTTTGGCTGCGGTTGATGGCTTTTTGGTTGTTTGTGACAGAGATTGCGGAAAGAGATATACTCGTTTGTGATTTTTGATGATACAGATATTAATTTTTTAACGTGTACTACAATTAACTTGTAGACTCCATCTTAAAAAATAATTCGTTTAAAAGTTAGTTACTGTAGCAAAAATCAAAAGCGGCTTTTAGAAGCCGCAAAAAACAGACCCTGAGTCTCTTGACAAGGTGAGTTTCCTGTCATTTCTTCTCCTGTTTCCCCTCCTGTCTTCACGGCAGACGCATAATTTTACAGAAAGGGGTTTGTTACGTATTACCGGCTATTATTTGTCCCCTAATTTCCCGGGAAAATGCCAAAGAAACAACACGACCGCTCGTTTCCCGCCAAATGCGGCCAATCCCCTTCTCTCCCTCCCCATTCAAATACCCCTTCTTACTTCCATTCTCCCTTACAAAGTCGCAGCTCCCAGTGAGGATCACAATGAGGACGCAGCTCGCTCTTGCGCTCCTCCTCCTCCTCGCCGTCGCCGCTACCGCTCCTCTCGCGTCGGCGGTATGCGTCCCGCGCCACGAGAAGAAGTCCGTAAGCAAGAGGGACACCTCCGAGGACGCCGGTGAGGTCTCCGGTGCCTCGGAGAAGACGTCCGAAAGCAAGAAGAATAAAGACTCCGGGGACGACGCCGCCGCGCTCCCCAGTGCTGCGGAGAAGAAAGCCGAAAGCAAGAAGCACAAAAACTCCGAGGACGATGGCGCCGCCGAGAAGAAATCCAAAAGCAAGAGCGACGCCTCAGAGGACGACGACGACGAGAAGAAATCCAAAAACCAGAGCCAATCCTCTGAAGATGACGACGACGAGAAGAAATCGAAAAGCAAGAGCGACGCCTCCGAGGACGACGACGGCGCCGAGAAGAAATCCAAGAGCAAGAGCGACGCCTCCGAGGACGACGACGACGAGAAGAAATCCAAAGGCAAGAGCCACATCTCCAAGGACGACGCCGCCGCCACCAGCGCCGCGGAGACCACCGCCAATGAATCTGTGCTGTCCAAGAAAGCCGGCAGCAAGGTCAAGGAGGACGAGGCCACGCCGGAGAAGCCGGCTGCTGCCGTGGCCAAACCAAAGGAGGACAAACCTGACGGCGAGGCCGCGCCGAAGAAGCCGGCGGCCACCATGCAGTCGATCTCGGACATGATCACGAAGCCGGTGCTGGGCATGCTGAGCCCGGTTATCAAGAACCTGTGCACCAAGACTGACTACCCGGACTTGTGCGAGTCGTCGATCGCCAAGCTCCCCGAGGCGCCGCCGGCGCAGCTGGACGGCGTCGGCATGCTGAAGCTGGCGATGGACGCCGTCCGCGCCAAGATCGTGGAGGCGAAGAACGCGGCGACGGACCTGATCAACGACCCCGGCACGGACAAGCTGTCCAAGGCCGCCATCAACGACTGCCTCGAGATGTACGACGACATGAACACCAACTTCGACACGGCGGTGGACGCGCTGAAGCGCGGGGACAAGGGCACGGCGAGCACCATGCTGGACACGGCGCGCACCGACGTGGACACCTGCGAGAACGGGTTCCTGGACCGCGACGGGCTCAAGCCGCTCATGGCCGACCACGACAAGATGCTCGCGCAGCTCTCCAGCAACGTCCTCGCCATCAACGCCGCCATCGAGTAGAGAGAGAGAGACCCAGAGGCCGTATATGCATCCTGGGAATTGTAAGAAGTGCCTTGACTAATCGGTAGCCGCTGTCATGGCGTGCTGCAATTCTAGCTCAGAAATTAATCTTCAAGAGAGTCTCCGAAACTACAATATGTACTGTATCATTATATGCTTGTGATGCTTCACCCCTTCTTAATTTTTACTTCTTCGTGATTCATTACGGATGCCAATTAATCTAGATGAGAGTATGAAATTTCACACAAAAGTTAATTTACAATTTGCACATAAGCTTTGATTTGATTTATATCCACCTTTCTCCTGCAATTCTCTTGATTTGACTACCAGCACTGGCCAAAAAAAGGGCCAAGAAGGAAAACTAAGATAAGAAAACAAATAAGGGGCATTCCGAGAATTGAACTCGGGACCTCTCGCACCCTAAGCGAGAATCATACCACTAGACCAAATGCCCTGGTTTGGTTTTGTTCGGAATCAAATTTTACTGTTATACAAGTTATCAATATTTTCTCTAGTTTGCAGCTGTGTGTGTTTGATCTTGAGGCGCACAAACGCAAGTGCTGGTTCGTCAGGTCTGCCTGAGCTTTGCAAAGAATGTCCCATAAAATGGTACTGCAGACATGTCTGGCCAAGCTCAAATTTATCCAATATTAGGCCGTATTATTAACACTTGGCCGTACAAGCTCTCAGAAGCCACACTCACTCACGATTTCAGTTTAGTTAACTAGGGGATAATTTGCATAATCAAAATCCAAATCACTCTACCTTAGACTACGCAATTTTGCATGCATTTTGTTAGTACAAAATTAGGGCAGTGCTTATTCTAGCGTTTCGCGGTGTGCGTTGGTTTTTTTACTATTTTTTTCATCTTTTTTCATTGATTTGTTTTATTTTAGGTTTTTTTACCTTTTTTCTGTATTTATTTGTATTATCCACGATGGGCTAACATATTTTTTATATTTTTATATTTTTAAAATTTAATTATGTCAAACAAGTTAACTCAGTTACAATAAAAAAATAAACTAGTTACAGTAAAAAAATTATAAACTAACACCATTCAAAGCTAGACACTTATCACAACCCCAAAAGGCTGCATGCAATACGAGGAACCGTTTTATTAATCAGGAGCATAATTTGCATAATCAAAACCCAAATGAAGGCTGCATGCAATACGAGGAACCGTTTTGTTAATCAGGAGCATAATTTGCATAATCAAAACCCAAATGTTTTGAAAAGACCTGCTCACCTCCTCCCCATAAAAAGCACTCTGCTTTAGACTTCGCGTATACATACCTCCAAACTTAAGTCCTAACCGCGTACTTACAACGCGAGTACTGATCTAGTTATCTGAGCTTGTAGCCGTCTACACTCCCCTCGCGAGTTGAGGCTTGCAGTGTGTACTTTTCAATTTATAGCTTATAATTTCTTTAAATAGATAAATAAAATAACTTCTTTATTATTATTTTCGAAACGGCTTATATTTATAGATATTTTTCTTCTCGAAGGGGAGAGGCACCGCATAATCAAGACTCAGGAGCCCAATGTTTTCTCTACAAAATAGTCAAATGCTAGCTTTGAACAGGAGCTGCTCACTCAGCCTCAGAATTTTCATACAGATAGCTCCAAATTAACTGCGTGCTTGCAACGCGTAATTATTTGAGCTCGCCGTCGTCTTCCTTCAAGTCTTCGTAGTTCGTTCCCCTCCCTGTTTCCAAAAAAAAAAAAAGAAGCCTCCGTTCCCCTGTCGAGCTGGGGCTTGCAGTGAGTGCCAAATGCCAATGGACACTTAGCTCCCTTTCTTCTCGTAGGGGAGAGGGGGGGCCTTGTTCGAGACCTGGCGGGGTCCCAGATCTGATCGAAGAAGCGGCGGAGTGCCGATTTCTCCAACAGGTAACGAATAAAATCGTGTTTAATCTCTCTCTTGGTGTTCTTGGGCATATGTCGAGGATCTATTTGGCTCCTCTGTCTCTCTCCTTGATTGCTGTATGTACATCTTACGATGATTTAGTTTTGGATTAGCCGCTTTCGCCGTTACTTATGGTCACGGTGGAGATGCTTATGATTATACCAATTTTGTCACCGCCGTTATGATTTTAATTTCCCCCGTATCAATCATTCATTCATTTGTGTCAAGAAGGTCGATACATATATACATATACACACACACACTATACTTTTTCTTACAAAATGGTTATAGAAATGCCAACTGTGACTCTTTTTTACCCCTACGGTATATATTAAAAAAAAGGTTTATGTACAGGAAAAGGGGAAAAAATACAGCCGCTTAGAGGACAAGATCATAAAATAATTGACTCTAGCCAATCAAATATGATTTGTCTACGTTGCTCTTTTACTCGATGCACGTTCAGAGCGAGCTCAATCTTGAAACGGATTGTCCAATTTGATATGCTTGCCGTGACATTGTCAAAGATCAATCCATTTCTTTGCTTCCAGATTTCCCCTGCTACAATGATAAAAATTTCCAAACAGAACATTTGGAAGAGTCCTCGAGATCTTTCTACTTTTAACTGTATGTTATCAGTGTCATCCCAATTGAGGCCAATGATATTCCAGCACGAGGTACCGAAAACTGCAGTTCCTCCTCTCTGTACTGACATAAGACACGATAATGATCATCTTCAATGTTAAAATGTGTAGGATCGATTTACACTAAGATGGTAATTAGAAAGGATGAATGATTGTAATAAATATACAGTAGAACCTTTTTTATTGATCTCTAGCAATCGTGAAAAAGGTCATGCATGAAGCCACATGATCAATAAAACGTATATGACAAAAGAGAGTTCATTGTTGTTAGCTTTGACGTAAACTTCATCCGAGTAAACAACTGCTCATGGCATCAAGCAAAATGTAAGAGCAAGCCTATAAATAAGTGAATAAAACAAGGAACCAAAGCTTTCTTTTTGAGCTAAACAGATTACCGATTTTTTCGCTCCGCGCCGCCTCTGTTTTCTAGTCTCTTAAAATTTATTCTGTCACACAGCAGCAAGCACACACAAAAATAGCAAAGCAATATATATATATATATATATATATATATATATATATATATATATATATATATATATATATATATGTGTGTGTGTGTGTGTGTGTGTGTGTGTGTGTGTGTGAGTGTATTTCTTGGAGTTATGTAAAACCTGATAATAAAATTAGAAACTCAAGAACAACCGGTCATGAGGCACCCAAAAAAATAATGGTCGGCTGCCCCTAATCTACCCATCAATCTCTCCTACTCACGACTAAAACAACCAATGATTAATTACCATAATATCTTAATTAGCTTAGCTCTAATGATCTCCAAGGAACAACACAAAACTCCTTACTGTCTCAACCTACCACTTTGCATCAAGTAATAGCATCACCATCAATACTCAGGAAAGGGACAGTCATACCTTCATGCCAACCAAAACACAAGGATCAGACAATGCACTGCTAGCAATTTATTGCCTTCTCACGTCACAAGCAAGACAAGAATTGTGATGCCTTCACACGGGAAACGAGGAGCAAGATTTTGCTGTGGTGTGCTTCAGGATGAAGAGATCAAATCGCCACCACGATTTTTTCCCATCAGGATGTCTCAGGCGAGCCCTTTATAGATCGGTTCAGGACAGCTTTTGTTTTTCTCGGTTTTTCACCGTTCAACCAAAAGAACGGCCGCCGTAGCTCCAACCTCTGGAACTCGCTGCCCCCTTTTCATACAAGTCTATATAAGTCTCTAGTCACCACTAGAAACCCTAATACAACTCATTTTAGACCTTTTGCCTCAATCAGATTTTTTGATCTACTACTTTTCAAGAGACATAAAACCCTTCATAATATGAGTTTTTTTAATTACTTTTACGCTTCTGATTTTTCTAGCTTATCTCGTGTGAAGCCTCCAAGACCGCACCTCCTGTATTTTCTCCACGTATCATCCACCTTTGATCTTCATGTGCCCAAATATGAGCTCGACCATTTCGTGACTCCCTCGACCGTCAGACCTCGGATCTCCCCATTCTAGTCCCGGTTCTCCTCGTTATCAACCACGATCGTCTCCATGCCCAACCTGCATATGCAAAGACCAAATAATATTTTTCCGGCATAAGTTTGTCCGAATTTGATCAACATCAATCCGCACACGCGTAACACACCATAAGTAACATCATAACCAATGTTGTCAATTATTCATTATCTAAAATACCCTAAATCTGGCCACATAGTCTAACGAAATGCCTTCTACGCAGCATGTCTTTTGTGTATAATCTGTCAGCCATACAAATACTTTAGGCTTCATTACACAATTGCTTCTCCAAATCCATTTGAAGAGCTTTGGTGGGTCGTCAGCATTAAAACAGTTTCCGTAAAATTTCTAAGAAGAATAGCAATCCGTTCCTATAAGTCCAAGCATCCGGGCAATTGTTTATTCTCATGAATCGCTTAATAACTCCAATCAACTAGTTATATTTCTCAAAATCTTGCACCCTAAACCCTGAAACAAAAGTCTTGTAATAAAACCAACAATATTAAAATCCTAAGCACTACATTCTACTATATGAACCGAGAGTCTAAAATACCATATCTAAACCTTCTTCTTATGTCATAATTCCAACATGTGGATGACTAATTTCCATGCACTCATATCTAAAGCTAACTCTTTGGATACATTCCAATATCTTAAATCTCTTTTAACTGCTTCTTCCTAGATTAGTCTTGGTCAGCCTCTTCTTATACTTTCAGTACGTCTAAACATTTCACTATGTACTGGTGCCTCAGATGGGTTCCATTGGAGATGTCTAAGCCATTTCAAGCGATGTTAGACAAGCTTTTTCGTCAATTGGTGCTACTCTTACACTATCACGTATATCATTATTGCGGATTTGATCTCCCCTTGTGTGATCACAGATCCACCGCAGTATCCCCATTTCCGCTACATCCATCTTTTATATATGTTATTTTTTAGTCGTCTAACATTCTATTTATGTAGTACCATAGGCCTGATTGTCGTCCTATAGATCTTATCTTTTAATGTTTGAGAGACTTTTTTTTATCACACATGACACTTGATGCTTAGCACCATTTCACACACCCCCGCTGTTATCCTGTGGCTCACGTCTTCATCAGTCTCACTGTTCCACTGTAGCATCGATCTTAAGTATTGAAAAGTGTCATCCCTAGACACTACTTGTCCATCCAGACTAAAATCGCCATCATCTGACAGCAGCATCTATCCCAAGTATTGAAAAATATCATTCCTAGACATTACTTATTTGTCCAGACTAACATCTCTATCATATATCATGGCACTGCTAAGTTTAAAACCCTTTGATTCTAAGTTCTTTCTCCACAACTTCAGGACACTTATCCTATTGTCATCAACTAGCACTACATCATCAGCGAAAAACATACACCAAAAGATATATTCTTGTATATTCCGTATGATCTCGAAAGAAATGGTGGGAAAAAAGAAGGGCCATCTAAAACCCATTGATTCTAAGATCTTCTTCCACAATTTTAGGACATCTATCCTATTGTCATCAACTAGCACTACATCATCAGCGAAAAATATACACCAAAAGATATATGAGTGGTGATTTCATGCTTTCTACTCCTATAGACATGCACAAATCTTAAAGCATCACTAAGAGGTAAGTAGTCTTAATACACTCTTAAATTCTTATATGTTCCATATGATCTCGAAATGGTGGGGGGGAAAAAGAAAGGCCGTCCGTGCGGTGAGCATGGACTGAACACGCAACCTTCAAATTTTCAGTCTAACGCTCTCCCAACTGAGCTATTCCCGTTTGGCTGCTATTCCTCACCAAAATAAGGTTGTGGTTCGAGCTCCTATTTTGGCCATTGCAACACTTCTGCAGAGAGTACCAAGTTTCATTATATCCCTATCATTAACCCTGGCATCTTGATTATTATAATATTTTGTCCAGATTAACTTCACCCATGGCAAATCATGCTCAAAAGGATTTTTTTCTTTCTCTTGAGCAAGACAAGAAATCATTTCATTGTCTTGGAGCAAACAGAGGAAATCTCGACCACCAAAGCTTCAAATTTAGACTGCTGCCATCCATACTTCAGATGATGTGGCACTTGACAGCAAATGTATGCTGTGGCTGGGTAACCACATAAATCGGACGACCCCAAAGCTGCCACATTCCATTATTTCTCCTTCTAGTGTAGTGTATTTCTCTCTGCACTAAAAGAGAGAAAAAAAAATAAAGGTACCAATGTTGAACTGAATGCCTTTGCCTGCTTTTCTGTCTCAACTCTCGTCAAGATGAGAAGAATGAACCGCGCGCGCACTTCAATCGATTTTACTGGAAAAAGGATTCTAAATGTGGTCCATCTAAACTAGTTTAGCGACATCAAAATTTTCTTTCTCTAAGTCAGCAACCTAGTGAATGTGACTTTGCAAAAGTATTTTGGTTATACTCTGTACCAAGTGCCTTCTCTAAGCATCCCATCACACAAACGCAGCCAAGTAAACAAAATTGCTGCAGTGTTCATGAAAATTAAAGAAAAATCTAGCAGCAACATCATCTCACTATACATGTATGCAATATTTTTTCGTGAAAATAATTTAGACAAAATTATTCCCTCCTCCTTTTTCCGGGCTTAGGACCGGCTATGCCATTAAACTCTACACCTAAGATGACATAGGCGGAGTTACCTAACCACCAACCTACCAAGAAAACATTAAGAAAGAAAGAGAAAGAAAATCATCTACTCACAAAAGAAAAACTAAAACACAAGCAATCCCACATGAACTATCCTCCTTTTTTTTTTCATTTTTTGATATTTTCTCTTTTTTTTTGTTATTTTTACGTTTTGATGTCTTGTATGGACCAATAATTATCGTAAAAACGGATGATAAATAATTCAAGGGGCGAGTAAATTCCACATCTCTTCAAAGATTAACCTGCAAATAAATAAAAACATAAAATAAGCATGGGTATATAAATAAAAAAAATTCTATTGAACACATACACATGTGTACTTTGATTAAATAAGGCAAACCATGTCGATCCTAAGGATCAAACCCGAGTGATGGAAATAAACACCCTCATTCCCACCACTAGGCCACTAGCCCATGCTTAGGTTGCCTAACCTAGAAGTCTAGGACCAAGACCGGCCCACTAGCTACTTTGTAGAGTGGACAGGGGTAGGCCAATTTTGGGCCAGGCTTTAGAACGCTAGCAAAAAAAGTGACATTGGGTTAGGACAGGGCCTGGCTAATTTTGCTTAGGTCAAATGACTATTGGGTAGGCGTAATATGTTGCACGTGAAAACATTGCTATAAAACAATTCACCTATCTTATGTTTTTACTAGATATACTAACATCATACAGTTTGTGTAGCAGAGGCCAAGCCACCCCTCCGGTACATACATGCATATCCAGGAACTGGTATTGTTTTTTGGAGTAGTACAAATAGGATATATTTAAACATTTCAGGTGCATAAGCTCAACTTTGTAGACACGAATATTAGGATTTAGGACCTTAAGAGGGATACAGGTTTCGCAAGTTAGCTATGCTTTGCTAGTTTAAAATGAGACAGAGAAGCTAGTAACTGTACAACTTTATGAAATCCTTATTTGGCAGAATAATCTAAAGCATGCAAGTCAAAGAACGCTCTCCGCATGAAGGTTGATGGGCAGCGCTAAAGGAATATTATTATTGATTCGATAGTGTATGTGCAACCTAAGAAGGTCATCGAATGCTAGTAATAACTGTACAGAACGGAATTGAGCATGAAATTAGATAAAGGCTCCCATGTACAATCCAACAAGGCAATAACTTTGGGCTTCAAGATGGCAAAATATAGATCAGATAATTAAGACAGAAAAAAAAAATAAATGTCCTGTCAGTGTTCATACCTTGTATTTCCGTTACCACCGTGGAGTAGTCGGTGCTGGTGTTGGTGTAGACATCCAGGTCTCCACCGTGGAGTAGTCGGTGCTGGTGTTGAAGCCCGGGCAACCACAGGGAAGAGATCTCCAGCATATTTGCATCCAGCCACAGCTGCTGCAAGCTGCCCAACCCCTCAACACACCTTAAATTTGGACAATCATTTACATACAGCTCTGTCACTTGAGGAAGGTTCGAGACCCTCTCCAGGCCTTCACATCCCTCGATTAAAAGTTTCTCAGAGAGGTGCGGGAGGTCCTCCACCACCTTCACGCAGCTTGCTCCTCTTAAATGGAGCCTTCTCAAGCTGGTGGCCTCCTCTCCAAGCTGTCGTGGGAGACCTCTCAGCTTGGGGCACTCCAGAAATTCCAACCTCTTCAAACGAGGCAGCAGCTGCAACCTTGGAGGTGGGGCTTTCCCTTTTTGCTTCATAGCAGCTCCGTCCTCTCCACCTTCTTCTTCAACAAAGGACCACTTCTCCCAGTTGGGCATATCTTGTATGACCAACACTTCAAGCTTGGGGAAAGCAGTTGCCTCCGTGGATCCGAGATTACCTACCCCGCGACAAACAAATTCAGGTCCGATCTTGGTAATCGCGGCTGCTCCATTAATATTCAAATAATTCAAGTTGGGTAGTTGCCCAATCGGTGGAAGATGCACACAGGAGTTGCAATCTATGAGGTTCAAGTATTTCAACGAAGGCAAATGGGCAGTGCCAAGCCAGGTGGGATACCTGTGACCAAAGAAACTCCCAATACCTAGCTCTTCCAGGTTGTTTGGAGGGATTAGCTGCTCAAAGATCTTCTCAATGTAGCCAACATCTTGTTCTTGTTCTGAATATGTTTCATCTGCACATTGAGTGCACCATAGAATTAAAACTTTCAGATATTTTTTGTCTATTAGCAATGAATCTATACTAAGAGGAGCTGCCCTTTCCAACTTAATCGTATTAAGACGCCTCAACTGTGAAAGATGTCCCAACTCTTCCAAGCTCCATCCATCTTGTGTTTTATCATTACCACTTCCATTACCAATAGGAAATTCTTCTAAATCGTTGAGGAATTTCAATTTGCCTATCCCATTTGGAACCTGGTTTATTGGAGTATTTTGAAGACCAAGGCGCCTTAAATTGCACAACTTGGTGATTGCCAAAGGAAGACTGTGCAAATCTGGACACCTTTGCAAGTTCAATATCTGAAGGTTTATGAGAGAACTGATGGACTCTGGAAGACAAGATATGTCGGTACCATCAAGGTTAAGTAAGCGGAGATGGATCAGATTTCCAATATAATCTGGAATGCTTTGTACACCCGAGTCAGATAAATCCAGAACATGGAGATACACAAATCTCTTGAAAATGTATTCTCAACTCTTACTGACTTTCCACTACGAAACATCAGGGTTCTCACTCTGAGTTGCTGCTTGTCCAGGCTAGGTAAAACAATCGTATCCTCGTCCGTTACAACTGAAACACGTCGTAGCTTAGACATGCTTTTACCCTCCAATGATTGTAGGTCACCAAGGAAACACTCTTCACTTGACAAATAACAAGCAAGTTGTCTTAAGAGATCATGCATTTTGCACATGACTTGGTCAACATGCAAAGGATCGGGTAGTAGGAGGTTCCGATAGATCAACTCATAGTAGTACTCTTCTGCTGTTTCTTCTAGCAGTTGGCCCTCTTGCTTTTCTATAAAGCCTTCGGCAACCCAAAGCCTGATAAGATCATCACGAAGCATGGTCCAATCTTCTGGATACAGAGAGCAATATAGGAAACATTGCTTCAAATTTTGTGGTAGCTCATCATAACTCAAGTATAAAGCACCTCTGAGTTCAACAGGAAGGCTACTCACAGACCAAGCATTGCTGCTTAGAATCTTTCTCCATTGGTTCTCGGTTTTCTCCTTGGTTGCCAAAACACTAGCAATAGCCCTGATTGCAAGAGGAAGGCCACCACATTTTCGAACAATCTCCATCCCCATGCTCTTCAAATTGTGCACTTCTTTCTCTTCAGTAATGTTCATACTCTTCCATAGTAGTTCCCATCCTACATCTTCAGACAACAATTCAACTCGATGTACATCTTCCACTCCAATTGCTTGTGCAACAGTATCATGTCGAGTTGTTACTACAATCATTTGTGTAGCTGCGGCATGTAATGGAATTCTTAGCAAATTGGTCCATACATTGTGCTCCCACACATCATCCAACACAAGAAATAAATTCTCCCCTCTAATGGCTGATGCAAGCTTGCTTTGGAGCTCTCCAACTGTTTCACCTTGCTCTTGATATACTCCGACATTTCGAAGAACTTCCTTCAGAAGAGAAACTTGCGAGTACTCTTTGGAAACACATATCCAAGCATGTTTGCTGAAATTTCCTTTTATGTTTTGATCATTATATATTTTCTGAGCTAGTGTTGTCTTGCCAACTCCTCCTGTTCCAACAATACCAATCTTGTAAGCCTTCTTTTCCTTGTGTTGTAGCACCAACTCCACCAGTCTAGTGGTAGCGTATATGATGTCCTTTCCCACAAGGTTTGGTTCAACAAGGTGGGATGTTTTTCTCCGATCTGGTACTGAAACTTGTCCAGTTGGTTTTGTGTTCTGAAGTGTTAAAAAAATGTTATCCTTTGAAATCTTCTCTATTCTTTTGTTGAGGCTTCTAATCTGAACGGCAATCTCATGACGTGTCCGGGTATTAGAAAAGCAAGACAAGAGTGAACGGCCACTGAATGCAGTTGATGATGAAGAAGGATGATCTGCTAGTAGCTTGCTTCCTTTAGACCTGGCCAAGTCAACAATATCACCAGCATCATACATGGCATCTCTCAACTCACCAAGCCAATTCTTGACAGCTGACTCTTCGACACCCCTCTGCTCAGCGTCAGTAATAAAACATTGTATTTGCTTCATTCTTCGCTGTAGATCTATAAGCTCTTCTTTGACTCCCAGTATTAGTATTGCCTCCTCCGTAACGATCTCTTGAATCTTTTGGATGCATGACCCAACAAAAGAAACTAATATGGTTGCCATCAGGTGAAACCTTGAAGGAGATGTACCAGCAATACTTATGTTTGACAGAGGGAATTAATGACCAACTTGCATGCTGTCAACCCGCAATGCTTATGAACTTGATCTGAAAGTTGTGCAGAGATTCACAACACTGAAATCGTGTTAAAAGTCCATGTTTGACAGATTCAGTAGAACGGTAGGTAATAAGGATTTGAGGTATCGACTTCTGTGTTAGCATTTTGCCATTCCTTCTTTTTATTTTTAAAAAATTGCCCTTCCATTTTTTTCCTGCAAATTGACATTTCTTGAAGCGTCGCTACTCCTTTGCAATTTACATTTTGAAAAACTTAATATAGTGAGAGTACGGATGATTTTTCACAGCAAGTATATAATTAGATGTCTAGGTCATTGTGGTACGAATAAGATTGGCAATAAGAATCAGCAAAAGTCAACTTACAGAAGCAGTTTGCTGTGCTGATCAATCCATTACTAATGTCAGAGCTGCTCGACGGATTGAGACCAAAGGAGGCTAAGATTAACTGCTTCGAGGAGCAACGGACGTATAGAACATAATAGAGAAGTTTATCAGAAATCAACCATTAGTTGGATTTTTTTTCGAGAACACGAACCATTACTTGGATTGAAGTTGTAAAACATAAAGAAAGTACCAGAATGTGGGTTGATCATGGCCACCGATCTAGAGGATCATAGGGATAACATAAATGAGCACAACTGATCCATAAGAAACTTCCACTGCCCGCATCACTACATGCGAAATGAGGATACGAGGATTAACCAAAGAGAAGAAGAAGGAACAGAGTTGAACTATTTCTTGAACAGCCAGTGGAAATGTTGAATGCCACAGGCTGGAACAAATTAAAGCAATAGCAAGGGAATATGGTTAAAATGAGCACTTGCTGCTACTCCAGTATTTTGTTACTCCAGTATTTTTGTTGTGTTCTGCTTAACCTTCAGTCCTTAATTGTGTAGTCTATTCTAGTGTTCCCTTCTACTGGCTTCTGAAGTGTTTGGGGGCAATATGGAGGGAGATGGAAAAAAGAAGATAAACTGGTCCCTGTTGACGTATGCATAGCATAGGTACAGGAAGAGGTGAACGGAGAGGTCTTATAAATATGTACGCACGAGATGAGCTGATTAATTAATGCTGAGTAGCAAAATTTAGAGAGGAAAAGAATCCAAGTCAGATAGAATGATTTGGGAAGAGATCGAATTTCATGCCTATACTTTTGGCTGCTCGTCAGATCTGTGGAAGTGAGGTGGCTGCTTCACTGGGATGAGCAAAGCAAGACGATGGCCTTGTTACTACCTACGACATGCTTGCAACACACGAGCGAGGTCAGCGTACGTTGTCGTTCAAAGACAGCGAGGTAGTGACCGTAGGATCAGGTACGATAGTCAAAGAGGGATGAATGACTTCTCAATTTTTTTTCTTAAGTATTAGCAACACGATATAGTAAGATAACTGTTGGGTGGTCCACCGATTAGCTTTTTGCGATCAAGCAGAAGCCATCGGAGAAGCTATGGAAGTACTTCAGGCGCTTCACGAAAGTCCGCTGCTAAGTCAAAGGCATCAACAAGACTACTATCATCAACACAGCGATACAAGGTCTCTGCAGCAGGCCTTTGGCTAAGTATAACGCACACAAGCCTATAAAAACGATAGCCAAACTCTTCGACAAGATGGAAGAATACGTAAGAGCCGAAAAGGAGGCACAACAATGCAATGGCGACACTTCCGAGGCCAAGCATGCGTCCGAGTCTTAGAAGGAGGCCTCTGGCCACAAGTAGCAATTAGAAAATCTAATCGCGAAATGGGCACAACAATCACGAAACTTGCTCGACCCTACAGTAGTTAGTAGGTTAATCTCATATTAGTTAGTGTTTGATTAGAAGTAATGATTGTATGACTTGTGGGCCTGCAGCAATTAGAAAATCTAATCCAAGGCTAAGTAAAGGCTTAAATCTCAGACGTGGACCGCGCCGGTTAGAAATGATTCGTAGACCTAGTCCTTGTAGACTGAGTCCCTATGCACCTAGTCCCACGTGTTAGCCGTTGATAGTTTTTATAAAAATAATGAGAAAAGAAACTAAAATATGGTGGACCCCACCAGAATTTTCAAAATTTTTAGAATTTCTTCTCGAGTCAAATTTTGAAGACCTCATTCTCCTTCATTTTAAATCTAAATGAAGTGACTCTTATTTCTAAATTCAAGATCTTTCCAACAGTACTAAAATCATAATTTTTAGAATGCAATAGAATTTATTTGGATATATTTGAATTTGGGCACTTTTCACGATTATAGATTGTGATGTTTTGAACGCCACTGTTGCTGTTGATCACGATCCCACGACATCTATTGCTGATCAAGGCAAAGTCCTTAAATTTTTATCATATTGAGCCTACTTTTCAAGTGCAATTACTTTGCATTAAAATATTACTTGCATGCTTTATATTTATTAAATCATATGTAAAGTATTGATGCTTAATTAGTTAATCCATGAGATTATTACTACGTTGTTATATTGCTTCCGTGATTGTTGGTAATCCATTTACCTTGTCACCCTAGGCTAATCATTACAATAATAAATTGCCCTTGGTTAAACAATAATAAATCATGTTTATGCTTAGTGATACTTAGTGGTTGAATTGAACATGACACAAATATTGCCAACAGATACTAAGGACATTATGTGGTACTTAGTGTGGTAACATGGGTTACCAACGGAAATAGAAAATTGGGTGAGTGGATTGTATGAGACCGGTGTAGGAATTGCATAAGATCCGTTTTGTAGATTGTCTCACCTGAGTCGATTAAGGACCGAATCATATATCGCTTTCCTAAACTAGTAACTGTGAAACCATAAGTCAAGTATGGACGCGATCTGACTAAGTCAATTGCTTAGTTTCAACATAGCTCCTGCGCAAAGTGGTAGGTTATCTTCTGTTCTGTTTTCGTGATGGGATGCTAACTTCCCTCACAACAACGGGGTCCCTCACTGAAATATAGCCTGAGAAGGGAGTATTCTAGGTGTGACCCATAAGGGTCACGTCCGAACATTGAAGAGGTTTAACCTACCAGGTGGGAAAAGTGTTAGGGTGAAGCATTAGAAAAGTCTTGTTATGATCATCTTAGGTGCACTTCTAAGGAAGCGAGTCACTGGCCAACAGTATAAGTTGATCATATATTGTGGTTAAAGCTGTAAAATCTCTATAGAGTATAAAATACATTCGACTAGCCATGTCCACGATTATGGGCATTGTGAAGAAGTCATACTTGGTAAGTTTTATAAAATTGTGGTGGGAAACATGATAACGGTATATAATGGTAGCCTTCGTATAGATATAGGTGGAGATATTCCACTAGCATAAGTGGAGTTATTCCCCAATGAAGATGGAGGCATTCCATTCTTAGGCTGATCTTAGTTAAACATAATGATTTGGTTTTAAATAAAATGGCTAGGTCATAAGTTTGATAAATAAATGTAATAATTAAAATAAAACCTACTTTTGTGCTAAAGTAACACTAAGACCTCCCCTTGACTAGTCTAGCATCTATATACTTGCATTGGTATAAGGAATTGTTGAGCATCTTCGTACTCATTGTTGTTCAAATATATGGATTCAAACTTTGAGGATGGAGACCTGGTGTAAGGTTATTTCTATGCTTTGGGATTTGAAGGCGAAGATGACGACAAGTGCTAGTTGTATCCTCAGTCGATTGCCTATGTCAAATCATAGAGACCCTTTTAGTTTCTTTACTTTTTGCTGTTAAGTCCTTTTGGATTCATTTGGTCTATCAGCCCCTTGCTCATTTCAGCTTCTCCGTTGGGTTTTTAGTTTCTAGCTTCTAGTTTTTTTAATTTAGTCTTTTTCTGGTTTTTCATATTCCTTTACATTATCCGTGATGGGCTAACTTGTTTTTTCTATTTTTTAAATTTTTTAAAATTTAATTACGCTAAAAGTCACTAATCACATAAAGACAAAAATAAGCGATTCATGCACTCAAAAATAAAAATAAGACATAAGCCATCAAAAAAGCCCAAATAAGCAAGTATGTAAAGCTTGGCCATAAGGCTTATTTATGACTCCTTATCTAATATGTAATACTCCTTTTATTCACGCACATATATGGATATAATATTCATTAATGTAATGATGTACTGTATCAGTTAGATATTAATTATGGAAATAACTCAGTATACATAAAAGATCTAGATGTAAATCCGGGTCCTAACAAACTCTAATAATAGCTTTAATGTTGTTTTTTGGAGGGGCAATAACGGCTTTATTAGTTTGCGCTCTAGCTTTTTGCGTAGCACGTATGTTGGCGTCCAGAACATTGGGAGACCTAGTTGTGAAGTTATACAACACTGAAAACGCGTTAAAAGTAAAGTCTTTCAGGGGTTTTGGCTGATTTTTTTAGCTTTTGACTTTTTTTTTTCTGTAGTTAGCTTATTCTGCATTGTAACTGTTTTATTTTTTTTTGTACAATAGCAACTGGAAGCTTTTTTGGTATAATTAAATCTAAACAAATTTAAAAACAGGAAAAACAGGTTGTCCAATCAGCAAATGAACTTGGAAAAAAAGGCAAAAAAATCCCCTAAAAAACCTAAAAAATAAAAAAAGATGAAATTAAAGAATAGTGAACTAGAAGTTAGAAGGTGAAGTCAAAACAAGCGGGGAGTAAGTATTGCAGGGTGGAGCAGCTATTTACTTCAGTAAATCATGCATAACGCAGATCCATGTCGATGAGGAGCTAATACACTATGTATCAAGACCGTAGAGTTTCCAATCAACTTACGTAAAAAAGCCTAGAGGAAAAATATCCACGCTGGTGTTTGACAAATTGAGTAGTACGGTAGGTATTGAGGTATCAACTTTTGTGTTAGCATTTTGCCATTCTATTTTTTTGGAGAATGTTTGCCCTTTGATTTTTGTTTCTGCAAATTGACATTTATTGAGGTATACTTCATTGCAGTTCACATTTTGAAAAACTTTTAGAATAGTGAGAGTACCGAGCTGCAACAATAGAGTACCCCGTATGTTTTGTACAGCAGGTATGCAGGTAGATGTCTAGTGTATTCTGGTACCACAAGTCAGCAGGTAGGTTGGCAATAAGAATCAGCAATAGTCAACTTACAGAAGCAGTTTGCTGTGCTGATCAAGCCATTACTAATCTCAGAGCTCGACGGACTGAGCCAAAGGAGACTAAGATTAACTGCTTCGAGGGGCAACTGACGCATAGAACAGAACAGAGAGTATCATCAGTTCATCACCGAGAGCATACTGCTGATCCCGGTGCTGCAAAATGGGGGAAATGAAGTTCATCAGAAATTTTGAAACGAGAAGTTCATCAGCAATGAGCCATTACTTGAAAATTGAAGTTGTAGAGCATAAAGAAAGTACCGGAATGTGGGTTGAGATTGATCATGGCCACCGATCTATAGGATCATAGGGAAAACAGAAATGAACACAACTGATCCATAAGAAACTTATGCTGCCTGCATCACTGCATGCGAAATGAGCATAGGAGGATTAACGGAAGAGAAGAAACTGAAGGAGCAGAGTTGAACTATTTCTTGAGGTCAGCTTACCACGGCTAGTAGAAATGTAGAACGCCACACGCTGAAACAAAGCAACAGCAGGGGAATGGTTGAGAAGAGCACTTGCCGCTAATGCAGCCTCCTCTTATTGCAGTCGCAGCAAATGGGGATCTGGGAAAGCCTTGCATTATTGCATAGCAGTAAAACATGAAGACTAGTTAACGTCCATGTCACCTTATTAACGTCTGTGAGAGGTGCAGATACCGCATCTAATTTAATTACTGCCGCACGTCCTTTCCTCCCCTTTCCTTAGCTGTTATTTTGTTTTGTTGTGCTTAACCTTCACATTCAGTCCTACGAATATGTGTGAGAGAGAAGCTTGTGATGCATTTGATGCTATTATATTGTAGGATCTGTTTTTTTTTTCAGCTACTAAAAGTGACCTTTGATTTTTGGTACAGTATCTAACTTTTAAACGGAGTATTTTTTTCAAGACGGAGACTATAAGTTAATTATAGGGTCTATTCTTTTTTGCTGCGGCTTATAGTTTTTGAGTTATTTGTGATAGAGATTACAGAGTAATAAAAATTCACATGCGATTTTTACCGATATAAATGAAATCACTACAGTATGTACTACGAGTAGTGTTTCCATGCTTTCCTTTTCAACAAGAGTAGCACTAATCTCAAAGTAAACGAAGAGGTAAGTTGCATCTATCTACCATTCATTGTGCTTTAAAAAGTGTGCAAATCACTGTTGAGAAAAACACTAACTAGCAAAGCTCGTCTTAAAAAGACAATCCGTTTGAAAACTAATTACTGTAGAAAAATCAAAAGCCAAAAGACAAAAGTTGTAAAGAACAGACCCGTAGTACATGTTAAAAGCCCAACATCTGTATCATCCAAAATCGCAAGTGATTATCTCTCTATCCGTAATCTTTGTCGCAAACAGTTAAAATTCAAAAATTTCAGACAAAAGTTATAAACCACAGCCATATCAAACAGACCCGTAGTCTAGTGTGTTCCTACTGGCTACTGTACAGAGAAATTTCTATCATCACAATTTTGCCAATAATCGGTGATTCAGCTCTTCTAATAATAAGCATCCTATTGGATTTGAACCCACCGATTTCAATGAAATCGAGCATTCATGATGTTTCGCTCAACAAGCATATATAACAAGATTTCTTCCTCTCTCCTTTTTTCGAGAATACCTAAGAGAATTGCATAGACCAAGCGTGGATGGATAAGATTCGTTTATTTGTGCAAATTGTCGTAGGCTTAAATATCAAAATTAATAAACCAAGCACGAAGCGATCAGAGGGCAGATTGTCTGAGTCCACCCCGGGCCATGGTGAAGCCTCCCTTGGCTGTCCATGTCGCAGTCTCGGTCTCACTATTGCAACAGTCTCGGTCTCACTATTGCAACTGTTCCCTTGTGCTTTGAATGTTCCTCGGTACCAAGTCAAGCCAATCAAAGTCACTTAGCTTGGAATTTTCACCAACGATTTGTTCTCTGCTGATAAATGTGGTTTGGTAAATGTCTCCATCATGCTAAGAAAAAGAAAAGCACAACCTCGTGTCTGTAATTCAGAGATTTGGGCTGAAATTCATTCTTTTTAGATAACAGAATAATAATATTTCGGCCTTGATCATTCCACAAGAATGACTACAGCCGATAAGTTCCGGACACAAACTAAGACCACACTTCATCAGACAGTTTACAAAAACTCTCAATCAAAGAGCTCACAACCAAAGACTTAATCTTTTAATCTAAAACAACTGCTCCACCCGAACTTGTTGAAAACCTCCATCACCACTCTCTCAAGTCTTTTGCACCCATTCAAGAGCGAACTTCTCGCTTCATTCTATAATTTCTTGACAGTATATATTGTTGTTATTTGCCAAAATATTTTTCATAGTATTTCAGTCATAGACATATCATCAATATTTTACCTTTCCGAAACAGTGACTGAAATACATTGTATCACTTCTTCACAATATTTCAGCTCAAGTAAATAAGAAAAGGATTACGTCTTACAGCTAACAGTAGGTCACTAATTTGCAATCCGAATCCTAATCCATTAGTACAACCCTGAGCCTCGACCACGGGGAAGGAGCCTTGTGAACTGGCCCAGCGAGTGTCCGAGTATCTCGTGGCCCTAAAACACTGGGCCTAGCCTCGCTCCACAGTACATCTGAGGCTACAGTACACATTGTCTGAGCGCAGCCCATTGGTCATGCAGGGTCTGCTTAGTGAAGTCGAATGAAGTACAGAGCGACAACCACAGAAGCGTATGGTGCCGCATTTGCTTGACCACCGGGCAGACAATGAGAAGGTGGTCAACCGTTTCAATGTCCTGATCACAGAAGATGCAATTGCAGGGGGCTGGAATGTTGCATTTTCGTAGCCTCGAGAAGGTCCAAATCCGATGCTTGAGGGCTAGCCAGGTTAGCAGCTTGGCCTTTTAGCGGAGCCACATTTTTCCAGAGCTCTTGGGCGAGGGGGAAATAGAACCGAACCTTGGAATAGGACGGCGTAGGGAGCTGATTTGGAGTAGACACCGTCCGGCGACCAACGCCAAGACACCACGTCTCTCACCCCCACCTGAAGCTGGATTTGGCCTGACATGGAGTATAGTCTGAGGAAGTCTGAAAATGGCGTGTGTGTTGAATGGCCCGTGCAGATCAGAAATCCAGTTGTGATTGTGCAACGCATCTTTTACCAAAGTTTGATTCAAGCGGGGACTCTTCACCTTTGCCCAGATTGCCGGGACGAGCTCGCGAAGGCCTTTTCCTTTCAGCCAACGGTCAATCCAGAACAGCGTGGAGGAGCCATCCCCTAACTGGATTGAAGCGGAAGCATAGAAAAGCCCTTGCGTGGCCTTTTCCATGGTGCCACATTCTTTAATATGTTTCTACTTATCTTGAGCTGAAATGTTGAATTCTATAAGGGTCACAAGTATCTCCCATTGCGTCATCCTGGGTTACTTATCAAAGTCAAGAAACTGGAAGTGCATTCTGGATCTAAAAGCACACTGGTTTATGTGTGGATAAAGTTGCAAGGCATGCCTCCCATGCTGGTGTGCTATCCTGTGCTAGAGAGAAGTCCTCGGGTGTCGGTTTCCCCCCTTTCATCAGATTGGGCCTGTTCACAATCCATAAAATCAACACGGTTGGTTCCTGAAACAAAACTGACAATTTTGAAAAATCAAAAAAATTGATTTGGATTCTCGTTCTTCGTTTGCTTCTTTGTTTCCTAGACCTAATCCTCACTAATCTCAAAGCAAACCTGCACCTGATCCTTGCCAGCTCGCTGTGGGAGAGGAATTTTCGCGAGATTACTGTTCATGTCCGAAAACGCGTCGTCGCCACCTACCTTTTTGTCGCTCCCGCCCTCTCCCGCGTCCTCCAGCGCCGATGCCTCTGCCAGCGCTCCCCTCCACCTGCCAGTTGCCGTACCACCGCCATTAAAGCCCTGTAGCGGTGGCAAGCCTCGCCGGTTGGTCCTCCCGCCATGAGACTGTGCTGGCCGCCGCCCGACCTTTCTCGCCACTGTGCTCGCGAGTCCTCGCGTTCCTTCGAGCCTCGCCAGCCGCGCGCCGCCGCCAGCCGCGAGAGACGCCCACCACTGCCCCTTCCTCCTCGTTGAACTCCAACGCGTGGCCGCCAGAGCACCATTTCTTCTCCCTCCGGTGCAAACCGACTCCGTTGCCTATTTAACAGCTCCAAGCCCTCCACCAGACATCCGCACCCACCCCGAAGCCCGCCGAACCCTTAGGGCTCCTCCCTTCCCTCCCAATTCGGGTAATGGCCGAAATCCTCATTTGTGAGCCCTAGAGCAATGTCGGGTATCCGAGCCACCATTTTCCAATTAGTTTGGCCTGTAGCACCACCATGACCCTAGAATCAACCTCCAAGTACTAATTTTAGCTCTCGGCCTCTCTTCTTCCCCAGCGCCGATGACCTCCCCGCCGCCGCCCAACCTCACCACGGCCAGCCCAACCTAAGCCTCTCGAGCTCAAACTAATGCTTCCCTACGCCTCCCCGAACCCCAGTAGTGCTTAGGGACCAGCCCAATTGCCCTAAGAGGCCACCTCCCCTAGAGCATATTCATTTAACCGAAATGGGGAAAAAGCTCACCGCCGGCGAACCCAACCTCCACCGGCCCTCCAAGCAACCAAAATGGAATCCCCTTAGCTCCATAAGCCCGTCTGTACCCTCGAAAACCGTCGCGGACCACCTTAACCCCGCCACCCACCTCCTCTGTTCCTTTGCGCGTGCGCGAACGGACGAGGAAGAAGAACAGTAACCCGCGGTTACTGTTCACCCGACCGAGACCGTCGGTTTCGGCCGAGCCGAACCAGCCCGCCGAGCCAGACCCAACCATCCGCCACCGTCCGTGAGAGATCGGACGAATCCCATTCACGCGCGCCCGCACCGTTCCAGCCGTTTGAACCAAACCAGCTCCCCGCGCCGCACCCGATCAATCGTAGCCATTCGCGGGAGATCAGACGGTCGCCATCCGCAGATGCGCGCGCGCGGTCCGATCGGCGGCGGTGAGCCCGACCAGCTCGCCGAGCCCGGGGAACAGTGACCGAGCCCGAGGAACAGTAAACCCTAGGGGCATGTTTGTACTCATTTGAAACAGTTCGATTCCACGAGTCCATTTCCGAGACCTATATCCCCATACAAAGCCTCTACAAACCAGAAACCTTGTATTTGTACTTTCATTTGAGTTCATTTTATGTTTTTCGGTCCAATTTCAGTTCTTTTGGAAACGGGCCTAATTTGTTTAATTATTTTGCGATAGCCTCCGACGCTGCCGGCCAGTTGACGCAGGAGGAGGAGACGCTAATTCCGGTTCCAGATTCTTCTGAATACGAGCTAGTTGAAGTAACCGAACCGCAAGGCAAGTTGCATATAATCTTGAACATATTGACCCTATTCACATGAAGTATTTAATTACTCGTATTTTCATTAAGATATTTCATGTTGTTATTTTTATACAAGCAATATTTGGAATGACTGGAAAGTAGATATATCCTACCACCTGAAAAGCCCCATTTAATTTGATGACCCCTTTTACCTTGATAAAACCTAGTCGCGTACAATATTACATTATTAATATGTCACCGTAATATATTAATCTTGCTATATACTGTAAGTAGTTAGTTTAGAATTTTGGAAAAGTGGAATTAGGATAAGTGAGGGTCGCAGAGGCGGATCCGAAGATCTTATCCGATGGTGGAGGCTGGTAGTGGATCGGTGGCAGTACGAATGTACTGAAATTGGGTTTGTGCTAGTGGCTGCCTCGAAGAAAAATGTAAGGACTAGATCCTTGTGCCGAGTGAATGACATAGTAAACGCCCAACCACAAGCGTTGACCTGGTCAAACCTGGACTAATATCTACTTAATTTCTTTTGAACCTCTGCAATTAAAAAGGGGGAGTCAGAGGGTGAGTTCGTATGGGAGGTGGTTAACCATACAACTGTAGGACCGCGACGAGTCGGATGCAATCCGTGGGGTTATCCGAGCTCGCCGATTTAAAACCTACAGGCGGAGGCTATATAAAGAATTGTGTAGTGAACGTTCTTGTTTTCTTAACTCTGTCGCGGGAGTTTTGAAATCTTGTGGGTAAAGCAGGGCAGCTTTGCAAAGCGATTATAATAGTATTCGAGTACGCCGTGCTTCCGGTTAATGAAGCTATGTCGAGTGGGTGAATCCGTTAACAAGGCATAAGTAGTTTTGATGAGAGTTCCAGTATCATTAATTAAATAATCAAGTTTGGAAAACCCCCTTAAAGTTTAAAAGAAGCTCTTTTAAAAGCTTTTGATTGTTTATAAACTAAAGTGCATCCACATAAAATATTGAACCTGTCTCCACTCCTATTTGTTACGTCATGCATGTAGTTATGGTTAATTTCCGTGCAACTTGTTGAGTACGGTGGTTGTACTCATACTTGCTACAAATAATCAGACTCAGCGTATCTTGAAGAAGCTGGAGAAGATGATGAAGTGGTATTTTATGAAGTCGACGAAGCGTGGAATTAGGGTCGTGCTTCAGCGCGCTCGTGGCTCCTTTTGTGTAATGTATATAAAGGCCGTAGGCCAAGCTGTAGTACCTGGCTTCTAGCCACTATATTGCAATAAATTTGGCTTTTGTTCTTAAGCTTGCATCAGCAATGCTACGCACTCGTTGGATTTCCTCGCAGCTGAACAGTCCTGGGCAGCTACGGTGTTTTCATAATACTCCCGGAAACGGGGGTGTTACAGTTCCCCCATTTCATCAGATTGGGCCTGTTCAAAATCCATAAAATCAACACGGTTGTTCCAGCCCTCCTTAGTTCAATCCTTGTTTATGCAAGTTGCTCATTTTTTCGAGTACCAAGTCTACATACCTAAGCCAAGAAATTAAGAATTCACATGTGACAGAACCAGGTTACCATGCATCAAAGCTTGCAAAAAAAAAGAAAACAGTTACAAAATTCAGAAAAGAAAGCGACAATGTTAGCCGAACGCCGAAACTTGACATCAAAGCTTGCAATTTGCAGCCTGATCCATGTCCTGAAAGTCTTAACACAGCCACAGGGCTGACAGGTATAGAAACAGAGGAGGTTGCGCTATTCCATAACCCAAATTGTACAAAGGATAAAACTAACATCGGCACTCAAAGTTGGCAGAAGCTAAGAAAGAATCGCAATTCGACCGCAAATCAACAAGCAACCGGGGACCACCGAGAATGAATACATATGAACTGGATCAACATAACATATGAACTGCTCGACGTGCATACATTACTGAGAATGAATATGATGGCGACGATGATTGTTCGGGGAGATGACCACCGCTCACTGTGATGAATTAAAAACCATAGGTAAAAAAGGAAAAAGGTCGACGGCTCTCAAGGGGGACAAGTCACCGGGCGGGGAATCATCGTAGCAGATCGGGTCGCCGCCTACGCAGGAAAGCACCGAGCGCTGAACGAACTGAAGAAATGTTGTGCACGATTTCCGATCCTGACCTGAATGGAAACACAGACGGCTACACCATGGCCTCTACGGATCATACTGAATTCGCCTCTTTTCACTGCCATGGACGTGGTGTGATCGCGAAGCAAGCCTTTTGTTCATAAACAGCAGCAGATGACAACCCTGTGTAACACCCCGTCCATTTCTTGGTCTAGAGTACTACTATCATTGCATTACAGTACTTTTTTTACATCCGCTAATCATTTTTAGCAAACTCCACTTTACTCATAAAGTAGAGTACTTACACTATATCGTTTTTGAGCAATTATTCTAGCTTACTAGTAGAATTAACCTACTACAAAAGCTGGAAATGTGAAGTGCTGCAAGGTCGTGGAGTAAATCATATGCTACACCCGCCCGTGCATGGCATCCTCAACGGTCATCTATAACAAAACAACATAGCACGGGTGAATCCAAAGACTCAGCAAGTACACAATAAAACAATAAACACTATCAAAATAAGAAAGCAATTGAACCAACCATAACATACTCTGCAGCGTTGTCATGCTCATATCATCGCTCTCATGGTTCCACATTGACCATACATAATCCACATGCATTTTTCATGTTCTAACATTACCACATCATCCATGCAATGCAACACTGCTCTATATGCACATTTGCTTATTATATTGCAAATACCGGTATTGTCGAGTGAACACCTGTCGATGTTCACCCAAAATCTTGGGCCCGCCCATATCGGCATGGGGGTCTCTTCACTCCCGTGGAGGCCTACCGAGATAGGACTTACTCAAGAGCACTCCGGATTAGTCCGCTAGTTTTACTCGTAGCTAGGGACTTTCTTACCGCCCTCACTCTTGAGTGCACATGATGCAAATGCATATGCCCATTGTCATTATCATTGTTGCCCATAAATAAGCACCATCATGTCATGTAATCATCGCATTTCCACATACACACCATCGCATTATGTAAACATTGCATATTCACCAACTGTACGGCCTACCGCTCTTCCATACACTTGCCTGTTAACCAAGTGGAGTGAAGCGACGTGCAGACGTCGTTGACTCAGGACCTCCACCTGAACAAGCAATTAATCTGATTTAACAAAACCAGATGTTAAATGGATGACGATGACACTACACGCATATCCCGATTCTGGCGTAGGATACCCGGGGTTAAGGATCCGTCAACCAGGTACCAAACCCCCCTTTTTTCTTTTCTTTTTCTCCTTTTTTCTTTTCTTTTCTTCTTACCCAGTGCCTCTCTCTCTTCTCAATTTCTTTCGGCCGAATGGCCGTAGCCCCTTCCCACTCCTCGCTCCCTCTCTCGTCGCCTGCGCCCGAGCGCTCCTCCCGGCGGCGCAGCTGTGCATGGCCGCTCGCCGGCCACTCCTCCACCTCCACGCCCCCTGGGTTTTGGCCCAAGGAGCGGGAGTGTGTCGCCGGCAGTTCTTCCCATACTTGCGCCGCCGGCGCCTACCGCTGGCGGCCTCCTCCGCCACTCCGCCTCTCCTCGTCCCCGCTCGATCTCGCCAACCAGACCGGATCCGGATCCTTCGCCCTTCCGCTCGGCCGCCCCCGTGCCACTGCCGCTTCCTCCTACCACCCCAAAGCTCCCAACGGCGGCGCCGATCCTTGGCACGAATCAACTAGGTGCACTCTGGCCTACTCCCCTCTCTTCTTTACGCATACTAGTGTGGTGCCATGACTGCTCAAGTGCTGCTGGTGTGACCATGTTGGATAAACATGGGGGATGGGCAACCTACTTGTTTTGCGGGACTAAAGATGGAAGTGGTTGTTGACGAAGGCGGATTCTCGTGGTCGTGGATGCCCCCTTCCGATGTCGCCGATGGTGTCGCCCGAGCTCGCTGGGATCTCCTCTCCTCCTTGCTCCTCTCGCTCTCTTCCTCTCACCGAGGGAGGAAAATGAAATGGTGTTTGGCTTGGTCCGCCGAGGCGTATGAAGGAATGAGGAGTGGCTAGAATAGTTGAATAGGTGAAATGGCTTGTCTACTTAAGAGGCATGGCCATCACTCTCCCTGTGAAATGCCACTTTTGCCCTTCTTTTTTAGCCTTGGCTGGTTATGGGCATCATGGACTTTTTGGTCCAGTGGCAGGCCTGCACTGTTTGGGGCTTTTCTACCGCGGCAGGTAAGATGGAAAAATGGTAAGAATGGAATGTCGTGCCGGATGACGAAAACCCATAACGCGAGATGGTGCCGATCGCCCCTGAACGGTCTGGGAATCTCTGAGGGTGCTACTTTTATGCGGCTTTCTAGACGGTGCTGACGGTTCCTGGGTGGTATGGGAACTTCAGCGAGCATTACTTACTCGGCATTCTAAAAGCCGGTGGGTCTGACGGCAAAACCCTTCTTTCCTTCCTTTATTCTCTCTTTTGCAATTTAGTGGTATTACACCCTCACTGAAAGAACACTTAAATCACACAAGGTGTGCAAGCAAGACTTTAGCATGAGTTGAAGATGAACAATTCTTCTGTCATGTGCAGCGATATTTTTCACGCAAACAGAGAGAGTCAAATACAAGTACAGACATTTTGAGAAGTTACACACATACAAGCAAATGATTGAGCAACCTATACAAATCTTCCTCGTCTTCTTCGTCTCAGAATGTGCATGGTCACCATGGCGACAGCACAGCAACATCATTGAGCTGAGAATCCTCGATACCTTCCTTCCGACGACTCGCCAGAGCCTGTGTACACACATGACTCGTCAAGACGTCAATACATCCCCCCCCCCAACCACATACACACATGCATAAATATAGATACATGTACACACAAGTTTTTTAAAAAAGAACCAAACACGAAGCAAGTAAAGAAAAGCCAATTTCACTCTTTTTTTTAAAAAAAAGTTTTTTTTGCCTTTTCATTTTTTTTGGCATTTTATTTTTCTCTGTTTTTTCTTCATTGACTTGAGTACCCTAATTGTTGAACTCTAGAAAGGAAGATCAAGCAATGTATCTGATGAGGCAACGACCACATTGAACAAGCCTTCAAGATAAACAGCCTGCAAAATAAATAAGAATATGAAATAAGCATAACTATATAAAAAAGATTCCAAAAGGTGCATTCAGATCATTCTAACAGAAGCACCAGGGTCAAGACTGCATCCTAAACAGTAGAGGCTGCCCTTTCCCCTATTAACCCAGTTCTACCATCCGAAAAGAAATACAGGTTAATAACATCGATGGATTTTTATAAGAAAAATGACACCATTGAATTCTCAACACCCATCGGCCTTCCCTTTCAACATAAATGGCTGTGTGAGTTCAGTTTGACCCACTTTTTAACTCAAAAAATAAAACCTAATAACTTCAACTTAACTTCTTTTTGGAAAAACAAGGATGAAAACCCAATCAAATTGCTAGAGCTTAGCTACAGCGTGTCAGGCTTACACTTCATCACATATAGAACCAGAATAATGTTTTGTCTCAAAAAGTAGTATATAACAGAGCAATGGTACAGTGGTATATATCATTAGAGCAAGAGAATATATGCATATTTCATTTGACATGATCTGATTGGTCCTGAAAATTCAAGGTAAAACCAAGGCATGATTTGAATCCAGAGTAGATAAGATGCAACTAAACTTAAATATCTAGCCAATGGTCATACCTCGCATCTGTATGCCCATGTAATTGGGCATTTATATATCATCACCATGTCCACATGTAGACATCTAGGTCCTCACCATGTGTACACATCCGATCTTCGCCATTAACCCACAGCGAGATCTCTTCCATATCATCGGTCAGCCACAATTGTTGCAAAATTTTCAACTCTTCCACATAGCTCAAGTTTGGACAAAGCTGCACACGCAGCTCTCTCGAGGAAGGTTCGAGAATCGAGACCCTCTCCACGCCTTCACATCCATCAATTACAAGGACCTCGGAGAGGTGCGGGAGGTCCTCCACCACCTTCAAGTAGCTTGCTCTTATTAATTGGAACGCTCTCAAGCTGGTGGCCTCCTCTCCAAGCTGCCATGGGAGACCTCTCAGCTTGGGGCACATTGTAAGTTCCAACTCCCTCAAAGGCATGCGTGTACCATTCTTGGTTCGTTAGCATGCATGCCATGTAACCCACTTGTCAGATGAACGATCATGTTGTTTTTCTTACGTCATTTATATGAACTTCTCCTCCATGTATGAAATACCCATTGCATCGCAATATCACTTAGCTTCATACTTACAAATCGTTGCTACCTCAATCGTCCTCACAAAATTTTTCAGAAAATTTATCACACTACAACAACATACGACGACCACAAAATATTATTGCGAATCTAACAGATTTCATACCATTCATAATATATGAAAATCACAAACGAATCAACCAGCATTTATTGCCCTTTTATTTCAAAAAAATAATTTACAAACAAGATTTGATAAATGTTATATACCTACAACAATCACCATTTACCCCCACGCGTGGAGGCTGCACATCTCCTTGGGCCTTTTCTGCGGAAATAACACGCATTGCCAACCATTTCATCTGTGTTTGGGGGGGCAATTGTGCAAAAATGGGTGGACTGGAAGTCACTCAATAGTTGGACAACAGGATGTTGTCGCTCAACGGTTAGACGATAGGTTTTAGTCGCCTAATCTGTAATCGCCTAATGATCCACCGATTGCCCACTTGTCGCCCCGTTAGGCAATAGGGTTCAACCACCCAACGATTGAGCGACGTGAGGCTATTTCTGAAAAAAAAAATTGAAGTGCGGGTATATTTTTATAATTTCAAATAAAAAAGGATCATTTAAAAAATTCAGTCCAAATAGGCCTCAGTTTAGCAGTTTGCATTATGCTTAAGGCAGCAAGTAGCTTTATGCTAATGTAACATTAAAAACTTTAAAACCAAACTTAAACTTTAACAAAACTTACAAATCAAAGTCAAATACACATCATAATCTATGAGATGATCTCCACATGATCTCACAACAACAACATACACATGATCTCACAACAACAACATAAAAGATGCATTGCAATACAATATTTCCACCTACATGAACAAAAACTGTCATCCATTTCTTCGCAATATATAGCCATACAAGATAGGACACATGGCCACATCAAAAATATTCAGAACCTACATCAACGAACTAGACTGAGTTGCCAACAATTTACACCAAACAATAACGATTTCACCTGTCTCATCCATACCAATTTCATGCAAACTCTAAACCATCCACAATAAAAATAATGAAATGTAGGGCACAATCAGAGTAGCAACCATTGCATATCATCTAGTATACCCAAATGCAAATCCAAAATACACCAATTCATGGATTAAGTTTGGGTTTTCCAAGCACAGCTCCAAACTATAGTTTCATGAAATGGAGACCGAATTTAACAATTCCATTTGGCAAAAGCAAGGAGAAACAAGAGCGATTAACTCCACAAATAAATCCTACATGAAATCCTAAGCGAAATCGCGATTACCTCCACAAACAAATCCCACATGAAATCCTAGGCGAAATCGGCTTATTTTAGTGAATTTTGGGGATTTGGGGGAAAGGGCGGAGAGAGGGCTTGAACCCCTATGTTCGTGCTAGGAGGATGGGGGCTGTGAATTCGATGTGGGACCTCAGCACAAATGTCTCCGGCGCTAGCACATGTATCCACCTAAACTATCTATACATCACACCAAGCAAATATTTTGAGACATCAAAATTTTCTCTCTATGATAGCAACCTATTGAATGTGCCTCTCCACAAGTATTTTGGTTAGACTTTGTACCAACTGCCATCTCTAAGTAAGCCATCACAAAAAATACATGTAAGTAAACAAAATTGCAGTACTTTCTAGGGAAACTTAAAACAATACATAGTAGCAGAGCATCATTTCATTATGCATGCAAACAATAGTCATTCATTTTTTTAAAAAAATAATATATACAAAATTATTCCCTCCTCCTCTTTCCGGGCTTGGGACCGGCTATGCCATCAAGTGTTACATGACATGACATAGGCGGAGTTACCCACCCACATGCCTACAAAGAAAACACTAAAAAAAAGAAAAAGAAAAACACCCACCCACAAAATAAAAAGTAGTACACAAATTATCACAAAAGTAAAGCGGAGCTCCTTTTTTTAGTTTTCATTTTCTTTGTTTTTTTGTTGTTTTTTGTTTTTGGATTTTTTTTATGATTTTGATGTTTTAAACTTTTTTTTGTATTTTGTTGCCTTGCATGGAGCTAGGGGTGAAAACGGATCGGATACGGACGGATAATGCCTCTACCATATTTGTTTTCATATTTTTTTTCGAATACGGATACGAATACAGATAACTCGAATACGAATACAAATACGAATAATATTGAATACAGATACGGATCGAATACTAATCAAACGAATACTACTTATTAATATTTATCTAACAGAAAACCCTTAAACTATATATCCAAAATTAACAAAAATACGTAAATAGTTTGTAACATCCTGATTTTCTGAAGTTTATAAAGCCCTATTTATAAAAATAAATTTTCTGGAATTAAATCAAGCTTAAAATAAATTTTTAAAATTTAAAATAATTTAATATAATTAAATTAAACTTTAACATGAGCTAAAAATATTTTATTTGTGTTCCTTAGGTCTCATGGATTTTTCTGATATTTTTGGTGAATTTTTGGGATTTAATTGCTATTTTCTAGAGCCTTTTGGATTTTATTTGGATTTTAGAAATAAGAAAATGGGGAGATTCTAGAAAATCCGGATATCCGATTTCATTTTATCCGGATTATCCGTATCCGTATCCGTATTCGACGGATACTAGGTTTACCGTATCCGTATCCGTATCCGATAAAAAAAAATCCGTATCCGTATCCGATCCGAGAATTATCCGAAAAAAATCCGATCCGACATAATCCGTATCCGTATTCGTCCGGATCGGTCGGAAACTATCCGATCCGTTTTCACCCCTACATGGAGCAATAACTGTCGTTAAAAAAAGATGACAAAATAATACAACGATGACTCAATTGTACGAGCCTTCAGGATTAATAACCTGCAAAATAAACAAGCACATAAAAATAAGCATGGCTATCTATGTAAATAAAAAAATCTAACTGTTTTGCAATATTTACATTTCCTACAATCCTATCAAACGTAAATAAAAAAATCAAAGGAAAAGTCCCGGATGAATTAGAGCTAAGCAACTTTGGGCTTGACCAGACATGTTCCCCCTTAGTCCCGTATATACTACTCTACAACCTAAATAGTAGAGGCTAGTGTTTCCCTCCTAAGGGGGCGTTCGGAATAACGATAATTTCTGACTGAAAATTTACTGTAGCTGAGTTGATTTATTGGGCATAATTAAATTTAAAAAAATGTAAAAATAAAAGCGACATGCTAACCTATCACAGATAATGCAAAGAAATACGAGAAAAAAAATAAAACACAAAATTACAAAAAAAAAACACTATAGGACAAAAAGTGAACCGTAACCTAAACGCCGAAAAGGTGAAAACGTGGAAGCCGAACGCTGAGAAAAAGCTCTTTGGAGCGCTGACTTAACCCACTTCAACCGTAAAAGCGAGAAATACAGGTTAATAACACTATTAGATTTTCATTAAAAAACACTAGCGAATTCTACAACACTAACGAACTGTGCCCCCTTCATAAATGGTTGTGTGAGTTCAGATTAACACTCATATGAACTCAAGGAATCAAACCTAATAACGTCAAGTTAACTTCTTTTGGGCAAAACAAGAATAAAAACCCAATCAAATGGCGAGAGCTACAGCGTGTCAGGCTTATACTACAACCTAAATAGTAGAGAATACAGGTTAATAACACTATAAGATTTTCATTAATCCACTTCTAGTCTTCTACCGTAAAAGAGAGAAATACAGTAAAAAAATGGCTATGTAGAAAAAAAAATGCCCCGTTAACCCACTTCTATCATAAAAATAGAAAAATACAGGTTAATAACACTATAAGATTTTCATTAAAAAATACCATTGAATTCCACAACACCCATAAATGGCTATGTGATTTCAGATTGACACGCGTATGAACTCAAGGAAGCAGACCTAATAATATCAAGTTAACTTCTTTTGGGCGAAAAAGGATAAAAACCCAATCAAATTGCTAGAGCTTGCTACAGTGTGTCAGGCTTATGCTTCATCACATATAGAACTAGAATAATGTTTGTCTCAAAAAGTAGTATGTAACAGAGCAATGGTACAATGGTATATATCATCAGAGCAAGAGAATATATGCATATTTCATTTGACATGATCTGATTGGTCCTAAAAATTCGAGGTAAAATCTAAATCCAGAGTAGACAAGTGTAATTAAAATTAAATATCTAGCAAATGGTCATACCTCGCATCTGCATAGTCCATGCCCATGTAACTGGGCATTTATATATCATCACTATGTCCACGTGTAAACATCCAGGTCCTCACCATGTGTAGACATCCAGGTCCTCACTATGATGCTGTCGGTGCTGTTGTTGAAGGCCAGCCACCCACAGTGAGGAGTTTTCTTGCATATCCTCGGTCAGCCATAATTGTTGCAAATTGTCCAACTCTTCCACACAGCTCAAATTTGGACAAAGCTGCGTACGCAGCTCTCTCACTTGAGGAAGGTTCGAGACCCTCTCCAGGCCTTCACATTTCGCGATTACAAGGACCTCGGAGAGGAGCGGGAGGTCCTCCACCACCTTCAAGCAGCTTGCTCCTCTTATGATGAGCTCTCTCAAGCTGGTGGCCTCCTCTCCAAGCTGCCGTGGGAGAGCTTTCAGGTTGGGGCAGTTCTCAAGATGCAACTCCTTCAAATGAGGCAGCAGCTGCACCCTTGGAGGTGGGGCTCCGTCCTCTCCCCCCTCCTTAGCTACCGCAGTTGCTTCTTCTTCAACAAAGGACCACTCCTCCCAGTTGGGCATATCTTCTATGATCAACCATTCAAGCTTGGGGAAAGCAACCGCCTCTGTGGATCCGGGATTGCCCACCCCGCAGCCAACAAATTCGGGTCCGATCTTGGTAACTGCAGCTGCTCCATCAATTCTCAGATATTTCAAGTTGGGTAGCTGCCCGATCGGTGGTAGATGCACACAACAGTTGCAATCAATGAACTTCAAGTATTTCACTGAAAACAAATGGGTAGTACCAAGCCAGGTTGGATACGTTCGACCAAAGAATCTCTGAATAACTAGATCTTCCATGTTGTGTGGAGGGATTAGCTGCTCAAATATCTTCTCAATATTGCTAACATCTTGTTCTGTATATGGTTCATCTCCACGTTCACTACACCATAGGTTTAAAACTTTAAGATACTTTTTGTCTCTTAGCAATGAATCTTTGCAAAGAGTCGCTCTTTCCAATGTAATCATATCAAGCCGCCTTATATGTGAAAGATGTTCCAACTCTTCCAAGTTCCATCCGTCTTGGGTTTTAGCGTTACCACTTCCACCACCAGTAGGAAATCCTTCTAAATCATTGAGATATTTCAGTTTGCCTATCCCTTTGGGAACCTGATTTATTGGTGTACCAGCAAGACCAAGGCGTCTTAAATTGCACAATTTGGTGATTGCCGAAGGAAGACTGTGCAAAGATTCACACCCTTGCAAGTTCAGTATCTGAAGGTTTTTAAGTGAACCAACAGACTCCGGAAGGCAAGATATGTCGGTCCTATCAAGGTCAAGTAATCGTAGATGGATCAAACTTCCAATACAATCTGGAACGCTTTGTATAATTGAATCGTTCAGATCCAAAACTCGAATGCGCGGAAGCATTCTGAAAATTGTATTATCAACTCTTGGTGGTTTGGCACAATTAATGCTCAAAGTCCTTGCTTTAAACTGCTCCTTGTCCACATCGGGGAATGTAACAGAATCCTTGTTAGTAACAATTGAAACACGTCGTAGTTTGGACAAAGTATTAGCCTTCAATGATTGTGGGTCACCACAAAAAATTTCATCTCCAGATAAATGTCCAGCAAGCTGCCATAAAAGATCGTGCATTTTGCACCTAGCATGGTCAAAATATGTAGGGTCTGGTTGAAGGAGATTCCTGTATATCAACTCGTAGTAATATTCTTCAGCTGTCTCTTCTAGAAGTTGCTCTTCTTGCTCTTCCACAAAACCTTCAGCAACCCAAAGCCTGATAAGGTCATCACGATACATGTACCCATCTTCTGGATATAAGGCGCAATAGAGGAAACATTGCTTCAAATAACGAGGTAGCTCATCATAACTCAAATACAAAGCTCCTCTCAGCTCAATAGGAAGCTTGCTCATAGACCAAGCACTTTTGTTTATAACCTTTCTCCATTGGTTCTCAGTTTTCTCTTTAGTTGCTAGAACACTAGCAGTAACCTTGATTGCGAGAGGAAGGCCACCACATTTACAAACAATTTCCATCCCTAAATCCCTTAGGTTTTGCACTTCTTTCTCTTCATTAATGTTCATACTCTTCCACAGTAGCTCCCATCCTATGTTTGTTGACATCAATTCAACTCGATGCATATGTTCTACTCCAATAGCTTGTGCAACTGTATCATGGCGAGTTGTTACTAGAATTATTCCTGTAGCAGCAGAGTGTAATGGAGTTCTTAGTAGATCAGTCCATACCTCAGGCTTCCAGACGTCATCCAATACAAGAAAGAAACTTTTTTCTTGAATGGCTGATGCAAGCTTGTCGCTGAGCTCTCCTACAGTTTCGCCTTTCTCTTGATCTACCCCAAAATTTCGAAGAACTTCTTTCAAGAGGTGAACTCCAGAGTACTCCTGAGAAACACAAATCCATGCTTGTTTGCTAAATATTCCTTTTATTTTGTGGTCATTATATATTTTCTGAGCTAGAGTTGTCTTTCCAACCCCTCCTGTTCCAACAATACCAAGCTTGTATGTCTTCTTTTCCTTATGTGCAAGCGCTAATTCCACCAATCTTGTGCAAGCATGCAATGTTTCCTTTCCCACAAGATTAGGCTCCACGAGGGGGCAACTTTTCAGCTGGTTTGGCACCGAAATTTCTGCTTTAGGTTGCATATTATGAAGCTGTAAAAAAATTTTACCCAGCTCTGCAATCTTGTTAAGTTCAGTGTTGAAGTCCTTGATTCGAACAGCAATCTCCCGACGTCTCGGAACATTAGGAAAGCAAGAGAAAAATGATAAGCCAGTACATGCAATCGACCTTTTTGATGATGAAGATGAAGGATAGGCCCCTAGCAGCTTGTCTCCTTCAAATCTTGCCAAGTCGATAATATCATCAGCATCATACATAGCATCTCTCAAATCACCAATCCAGTTGTTAACAGCTTGGTGTTCTGTCCTCCTTTGCTCAGCATCATTAAGAAAGCATTGTATTTGCTTGGTTGTTCGTTGTAGTTCTTTGAGCTCTTCTTCTACACCTAGAATGAGTATCGCCTCCTCTGTAATGATATCTTGCAACTTCTTGGCACATGATCCAACCAGAGAATCCAGTATGGTTGCCATCAGACAAGCTTGGTGAAGGATATCTACCAAAAATACACAACTTGTGTTAGGACAGTACAAAAATTACACACGGTTCACTAAACATATATCTTTGTTATAGAGATCCACAAACCTTTGCCATTTACATTTCGAGTAAGTTCAATAACTATGCTATGGAACTCCAATACCGTCTTTATGCGCCCTATAGCTTTTGCACAGAACGTATGTTGGTACATGTACAGAACATTAGGGGGGCCTAGTTGTGAAGTTATACTTCACTAAAAACGTGTTAAAGTAAGTTTTTTAATATTTGTACATTACTTCCACAATTGGTATAAACGTGTTCAAAGTAAACAATTGTATGCCCAGCTGATCACTTTCACACTTTGTATTCGAGTAGCATGAACTTTAGTAAAACATACATAATGCCGGTCCATGTGGATGAGGAGCTAATATGCTAGGTATCATGACTGTAGCTTTTCCAATCAACTTACGTCCCAAAAGGTTCAAGAAAAAAATCCACATTGTTGTTTGACAAATTGAGTAGTACGGTAGGTTATTGAGGTGTCAACTTTTGTGTTAGCATTTTGCCTTCTATTTTTTTTTGAGAATTTTTGCCCTTCCATTTTTTCTGCAAATTGAAATTTATTGAGGTGCACTACTTCTTTACAGTTTACATTTTGAAAAACTTAATATTGTGAGAGTACGGAATTGCAACAATAGAGTACCCGATAGGCTTTGCATAGCATGTATGTTGTGGTACAAGTTAGTTGGGTACAGGTCCGAGGACTAAGGGTAGAGCACTCACCCTTGAATGGCCAGTCATACCACCGCCAAGGTTTTGAGGCTTAATTTTAGAAGAGGAGGAAGACTTAGGGACTTGTTTGATTGTTCATTGCTTAATTATGAATGGTGCGACTTCTCTCTATATATATATATAGATGAGGTTAACCCTTAACAATATAAAAACTAACATAATCTAATACAACCAATCAACTAAAGATAAGATCATATATATATACTATCTAAATATGAAGATATGAATCTAACTATTCCTAATATGAAGGTATGCATCTAACCATTCATAATATGAAGGTATGCATCTAACCATTCATAATATAAAGATATGCATCTAACTATTCATAGGATGAAGATATGCATCTAACTATTTATAAGATGAAGATATACATCTAACATTTTCTAATATGAAGATATATATCTAACTTTTTCTAATATGAAGATAGACATAAAATTTATCCCTAAACAAGCGCTATAGTACCACACGGTACTGTTCAAGCATGCCACAGTACCCATGGTACTGTTCGCGTGTTTGCTATAGTGCTACGCCGAGATCCTAGAACATACTATTATACCACTCATGATGAGACAGCTCATCCTCGAGCTATCAGGTGATGGCTATAGTTGAGTCCTTCGTAATCCATGTTGACGAGAGCCCGTAGCGCCGGTGGATAGTTGTATGGAAGAGAGTCCGCAACACTCCGATGGACAACAGTGAGGATTGCGGTCTCTTGGCACGACTTGTCGTTGTGGGAGGTGCCAGTGGCATGGACAAGCTACGCGGGGCAGCAGTGACGCTCTTCCTATTTGAGCAGGGAAGAACGTGACATCATTGCAGTCCTATCACCCATCATGCCCCACAACTACGAAAGCATGACACCGGCTGGCCACGTGGAAAGGACGACCACTGGATAGTGGCAACCTTATTCCTCGGTGAAAGCACCAGAGGTGCAACCAAGAACAGCGCTGCCCACTGAAGCATTGGTGGCGAAGACAGGCGTGGCATCGGTGGTGGCATTGGTTCTGGAGGTGATGGAAGTGGCGACAGTGGCGATGGAGGTGTGGCCATTGCATTGGCACGTGTTGTCTCCTTCTGCTCCTTGGCCATCAATGCCATTATTTCTTAGCACATGGTCATCATGTTGCCGAGATCGGTCTTAAGGTCCATGACTATCATGTTGCTGATATCGGTCTTAAGGCCCATGATTAAAACCTTCATAGTAGCCTTACAATCGACATAAGAAGCCATGGTGAGTGACTTTGATACCAAATATTGTGGCAAAGGTTGGTTGGGTACGGACCTGAGGACCACAAGTAGGGCACTCGCCCCTGAATGGCTGGTCATGCCGCCGTCAAGTCTCTGAGGCTTGATTTTAGAAGAGGGGGAGACTTAGGAACTTATTTGATTGTTCATTGCTTAATTACGAATGATACGGCTCCTCTCTTTATATAGATAAGGTTAGCCTCTAACAATATAGGAACTAATATAATCTAATACAACCAATCAACTAAAGATAAGATTATATTTATACTATTTAAATATGAAGATACGTATCTAACTATTCCTAATACAAAGATATATATCTAACTGTTCCTAATAAAAAGATACGCATCTAACTTTTCCTAACACTAAGACAGGCATAAGACTCTTTATCTCTAAACAGATGTTATATTACCATGTGGTACTGTTCACACATGCCACAGTACTCACTGTACTGTTCACGTATCTGCTACAGTGCCTCACTGGGATCTAGGCCATACCATGTATGCAGGTAGACGTCTAATGTATTCCGGTACCAATAAGGTTGGCAATAAGAATTAGCAATAGTCAACTTACGGAAGCAGTTTGCTATGCTGTTCAAGCCATTAGTAATGTCAGAGCTTGACGGACTGAGACCAAAAGAGGCTGAGATTTACTGCTTTGAGGTGCAGTTGACGTATAAGAACAGAGAGTATTATCAGTTCATCACTGAGAGCACATACTGCTGATCCCAGTGCTGCAAAATGGGGGAATTAAATTTCGTCAGAAATTTTTAAACAAGAAATTCATTAGAAATATGCCATTACTTTAATTGAAGTTGTAGAACATAGAGAAAGTACCAGAATGTGGGTTGAGATTGATCGTGGCCACCGATCTAGAGGATCATAGGGAAAACAGAAATGAACACAACTGATCCATAAGAAACTTCCGCCGCCCGCATCACTGCATACGAAATGAGCATACGAGGATGAACGGAAGAGAAGAAACTGAAGGAGCAGAGTTGAACTATTTCTCGAGGTCAGCTGCTGTGCACAACTAGTAGAAATGTAGAACGCCACACGCTGAAACAAAGCAATAGCAGGGGAATGGTACTTGCAGCTAATGCAGCCTCCTCTTATTGCAGTCGCAGCAAATGGGGATCTGGGAAAGCCTTGCATCATTGCATAGGAGTAAAACATGTAGACTAGTCAGCAGTCTACGCAGGCCCCACTTTTTTTTTCTCGTTCGATGGCATCCAGACATCAGTACCAATCACGTGGGGATGCTGGTGATGCTGCCGGCGACCGACGACCTAAGGTCCATGTCACCTTATTAACGTCTGTGAGAGGTGCAGATACCGCATCTAAATTTAATTACCGACGCACGTCCTTTCCTTTCCTTAGCTGTTATTTTGTTTTGTTGTGCAACCTTCACCTTCAGTCCTACGATTCGTCTGTGTGTGAGACAGTGGCGGATCCAGGATTTTTAGAATGGGTATTTAAACTTTAGAGTTAGATCTGTGATGCTTTGGCGGATCCAGGATTCGTCTGTGTTCTGAGAGAGAGAGAGTTTTGAGTGCGAGAGAGAATCTTGTGATGCGTTTGACGCTGTTATATTGTAGTCTAGTGTGTTCCTACTGGCTACTGTATTGTTTGAGAGAAGATGGAGATGGTATAAGATCAACCGGTCCCTGTTGACGCCTGGATCTCTGTAAGTCTTTGAAGTTGCAGCTCATGATTTCTATGATTAACCAACTGATCCCATATGAATCTTATGTGATTAACCAAGCTTCTACAATGCACTCCGGCTGTCCTTCGTGATCTGATATGTAGCTTGAGAGACTGTTGTTAACAGCTTGATCTTCTATATCCACCTCGAATTTGCATCTGCTTCATCGTTTGATGTTGTTCTCTGAGGTCTTTTTGACACCTAGTATTAATTTGCATCGCTTCCTGGCGGATCTAGAATTTGAGTAATGGGGATACAAAACTGTGAATTTAAAAATTCAAAGTATATAGTATAAAAATTCCAATATAACATATTACAACTTTGTAAAATACAATTAAAATACAAAATCCACAAGGAAGACACTTTAGAGCCGAAATCAGAAAAGTGTAAATAGAACCTTATATATAAACATATATAATATACCTCTTATATAAATATATATATAGAAAGTCTCTTTTCTACACCGGGTGTAATTACACCCTATATTGTATCTCATAACGTAGGGAGTATCTCGCGTAACGAAAAGTATGTACGTATAGTATACGAGTATTTAAGATCATCTAGGTGGTATGAACAATTTTTCAGAGGTGGTATATATATATTTTTAGACATACTCCTTTTTATGTGTGTATATGAATGTATTTATAAAATACGTTAAAAATTATGAACTCACTTGTAATTTTTTCATGTGGTTCACATTGGAGTATCTTATATTTAGTATATGAGTATAAGTAAAGTGATAAAGGAGTATTTCAAGTTTATTTAGGTGGTATATTAGATGTGTGTAATTACATCTGGGTGTAAAAATATTTTCATATATATATATATATATATATATATATATATATATATATATATATATATATATATATATATATATATATATATATATATATATATATATATATATATATATTCTAATACATATGGGGGTGCATGACGCATTGTTAGTCTCTTCGTTGTTTTAACTAGCCATCATTTCACATTGTTGTTTGTTACACCATGCATGATCATCAGACCAGCTTACAGCTAGCTAGTTTAATTACTTGCGATCACCATGCATCCATGTATGCACGAGGTCATGCATGCAAGGATGAGTGTTGCAAGTATGCACGAAGTCATGCATGCAAGTATTTGGTAGAGTTGGTGCTAGAAAGAGGGGGCATAGTACAACATGTAGACTAGAAGTCTACGCAGGTCCTACTTGTAACACACTAACACCCCGTTCATCCTCTGAATATGCAATGCTACTATTATTACATATTTTTACTATTTTTAACAATTGCAAATAGTTTTAAGCAACCACTATTTTATTCATATTGTAGCGACTCATCATACATCATACCATTTTAAGAAAATACTCTAGCATATCAGTAGGGTTTAAACATACTAACAAAAGTTGATATGCGAAGTGTTGCTAGTACGTGAAATTATATATGTGCTACTCTCGCCCGTGCATGATGTGTTCAATGATCACTTAAAAAAAACAAAGGAAGAGTGAGTCCGAAGACTCAGCAAGCACATAATAGAACGACAAATGCTACCAAACTTATAAGCAATTAACCAGTCATGTCATACTCCACATACATTATTATGTTCATATCATCATTCTTATGTTTTAACATTATTATACCATTAGTTCAATGCAACACTACTATACATGCCTATTTTCTCATCTCATTGCATATACCGGTGTCGATGTTCACTCTATTATGGGCCCATCCTCGTCGGCACGACCACTCCTGTGGAGGCCTACCAAAGTAGGTCTTACGGAATTCACCCACGGTCGATCTCAGTTCTCAACTCATAAGTGCACATGATGCGAATGTATATATCTATTGTCACAACCATATTTATCATTATTATCATTAGCAGGTAAGCCTCATTGCTCACCTTGCTTCATTATCATTGTCATCATATACTATGCAACATTATAAAGTGTAAATATCACATATTTGAAAATAAAATTTTTATAACCACTCTAGAAAATGAATAAGAGAGCACATCACACTCACATGAGTACTAGATAGCACATAATGTTGCGTAAAATATGTAGACTAAATAGCACAGTCTACTGCGAGTATATATTGCCGAGATTGATTGCCGGTGTGACCTGTTTACCTCGATATTCCACGGGAGCACATGCTGAACCTGGGAGTATGTGATTGCAGAGTTTCCTAATGCCGACAGATCAAGCCTGTCGAGATTGGTTTACGAATAACAGTAATGAAAAGCCAGCGTAATAGTGTAGACTAGACAGCACAGTCTACTAGGAGTATTTATTGCCAACATTGGTCGTCGGTGTGATCTGTTTACCTCGAGATTCCACTGGAGCACACGCTGAACCTGCGAGCATGTGATTGCAGTGTTTCCTAATGCCACCAGATCAAGCCTGTTGGCTTTTAGTTTACGAGTAACAGTAATGCAAAGCCAGCGTGTAAATCCAACGGCTAGTGCAGAGTAATTTATGTAAATTTAATAGTGTGTGGGGCTGGACTGTAATATACAGGAGTCAGCAGCAGCACTCGACGGAAGAAAGAAGAAACGGATCAAAACTTGTTGCATCATATGCTTAGGTTTTATTTCGGCCAATGCCTCCAGATCAAGTCTGCTCAGACTAGTATACAATGTCCAGAAAGATGATTCTGTTGTAATAATACGGTATAAGCATGTATTTATAATTAATTCTAGATTTCATACTTTCCACTCCTATAGATATACACAAATCTTAAAACACAACTAAGAGGTAAGTAGCATCAATCTACCTTTAAAGGTGCTTTAATATTTGTGCAATTCACTGTTTGGAAGTGCATAGAATCACCTCCCTTAATTCTAACATATTCCATAAAGACAAAAACATAATATAACAAGCATATAAATGACTTAACTAATATATAAACATATGTACTCTTTAAACCATTGAGATAGAAACATATGCTCAGTATATATATCATGTAAGACTTAAAAATCAGCATATACAATTGAAAATAATTGCCACTGAATGCTGATTTGAACATGATCAAATTCAACATGTTAATAATGTTTTGACTTTTATATATTGCTCTTAGAAGGCTAGTTGCACAAGATCCATTTTTGTCCGTCTCTGCCAAGACAAAATGCAATCTTTATTATATATGACATATTATAGATTCGATCTTGAGCATAAATCAAATATTACTATTAACGAAACTGCCAGATCAAGACTAGTACTTGCTGAATATTAAACCATGTTACAATAATCAATCTAACATTCATTTAACATGAACTATATTGATTACTCCAGCATAGCAAATGTTCATTGATCAGCCATAGGGACCGGACAAGGTACCAGATACCACAAGTTCAATAAGCAACAAGTAATACACAAGGATATCAGAGATCAGTTAGCAAATAGTAATTCTTCCAAAAGCTCAAGATCAAGTCTATACTGCAGATCATATATAATTTCAGTGTAGAGTCATTTCATCATCGAGCAATTAACCCACCATAGCAAAACCTTGCAATTCACGGATATAAGAAACTGGGCGTGGCGCACCCCAACCAAACCAATTTATAAACTTTCTTGATACCTTAATCATGCATCTTAAGTGGTGTCTATCACATTAGAGTTGGAGTTTTGGACTAAACGCAGAGGCCTAGGCAGTCCCTAGCCTATTTCACCATTGTGTGCATTGCATCCATGATACTAGCCGGCATATACATATATACCATCAATCATGCGCACCGCATAACAGATACGTGTGAGTACATTCGTGATCTTACTCAACACACGCGTTTTATACATTCGCCGGCATATACACATAAACCATCAATCATGCACGCGCTATATCGTTGGGACTACGTACTCAGACGCTTTTATTTTGTTAGGGAAGTGTTGTTCACCAGAAGATAAAAAAACAAAACCATGGAGGTCCAGCCCGTTCAAAATCCAGGAGATAAACACGGCTGACTGTTTCATGATCCAACCATCCCTAGTTCTGCCCTTAAGTTGTCTATGCAAGTTGCAGTTGCATATTTTTTATGAGTGCTAACTCTACATACATACCACCTCTGTTTATGCAAATTAGGATTGGATGAAGACGCAAGCAAACTTATGTGCTAGAGAGAGGTCCTCTGATCTTGGTTTTTCCATTTCGTCAGATTGGGCCTGTTCAAAATGCATAAAATCAACAAAATTGTTCAACCCCTCCTTAATTCAGTCCTAGTTTATGCGAGTTGCGCATTTTGTTACATGTAGCCAAGTCTGCATACATAAGGCCAAGAAAATTATCGGTGAAAGCAACGGGTTTCGATGCAACTCCAACCAGTTCCAAAATTCAGAAAACAAGGAACAGTATTAGTGGAATGCCGAAACTTGACATCAAAGCTTGCAATTTGCAGCCTGATTCAGGTCCAGAAAGTCTTAACTCAGGGTTTGACAGCACATTGCACATTTTAATTATCCAGAGGCTAAAATTAGCATAGGCACTCGTAGTCCATATAAGCTGAGAAGGAATCGAAATTCCTCATCAAGTGAAGAAACACTTGGTGTGGCGAATCCCAAAAGGGCAAATCTTGAATCTGTGATCCGTGATAGCTTGTTTCACCATTGCGTGCATTGAATCCGTGATACTCGTTGGCATATACACATATACCATCAATCATGAGCACCACATAACAGATACGCGCGAGTACATTCGTCGGGACTACACACTCGCACGCTTTTATTTTGTTACGTAGGTAAGTGCGGAAGGGAACCTGCTACTGCTAGCGGAAGGGAATCATTTGTCAGTCAATTGAAGTGGGTATGAGTGGGGGAATTTATTGCTAGAAATTAGCAAGCAAGAAGTCAATGCTTACATGTCTCTATTTTGCAACTAAGAAGTACACGTATTCTGTTCCTAAGCATGAATAGAACTTGTATAATGTACTTGCTTACCACCTCACTAATGGGGAACGAGAAGCAATAAAATAGACCCCAATAACAAGAAATTAATCAGAGGTGCAGAACGGCTTATGAGTACTTCTTCTAGTTATTTTGATAGCAAGGAATATTTCCGCCAATACCTCCAGATCAAGTATGCTCAGATTAGTATACAAGGTCCAGAAAGATGATGACTCTACGGAGGACTCAACATCAAAGCTGGCAATTTGCAGCCTGATTTAGGTCCAGATGTCTAAACTCAGGGCTTGACAGTCATAGAACCCAAATTTCTACAGAGGATAAAATTAACAGACGCACTCCAAGTGTGCCGAATCCAAATTCGGTGCCACATCAACAAGCACTTGGTGTGACGAATCCCAAATTGAAGAGCGACCAGTGACTGATTAGGCAACCAACCCATGCATTGGGATTTCCTACTCGGCTAGCACAATATATGAACTGCTCGGCGTGCATACATTACCGAAAAGATGACGACGACGACGACGATTAGTTGCGCGAACTGGGTGATGAGCTCGCCGGAGGAGACGAGATGGCCCCATCCTAAGGCGGACAGCTCGAGGAAACCAAGTCGCCTGGATACCATCGGAGCAGACGGGGTCGTGGAGGGTGAGGAGGGGTTCACCGGAGCGGCGGATCACCTCGCCGGCGGAGCCGCACACCTTGCGATTGATTCTGATGACGACCCCTGCTGTTTCTCCGCTAATTAATCCACCGCCCGTTTGGATCGGACGGCCTGCCTGTTTTTCGTTGGCCCCAGGCCACAATGCAAATATGCAATGTACAACAAAACTTCTTCTGTTATGTGGATCATCACCACGTAGAACATTTTCCTGTGTCATCTCTACAACAAAACTAGGAGTGTACCGCATGCAAATATGCCCCACATCACTCCTGCGCTGCGTAACTGCATTCCTGCCAGTGTGTACCGCATGGCGCTGACGGTTTGTTGGGCACAGAAAACTTGTAGCGTTTTTACTTTTAGAAAAAAAAATCCAAATTACTACCTCCAAATATAGTTTAAATCCAGATAACCCCCTAAAGAATGAAAAGGTTTACTTAACTCCCTGTGTTTACTAAACCAGATCAAAGTTTACCTTTTACCCATCTCCAAAACTAGTTTTACTGAGTTGATCGATTTTGTTGACTAGGATTGACACATAGGACCTTTTACCTTTTATCTAGGTAAATAATTAAGTGGACTGATCTTCTAGGTCGTGTGGAGGAATTTGTTGCTCAAAGATCTTCTCAATGTTGCTAACATCTTCTTCTAAGAATGTTTCATTTGTGCATTCAGTGCACCATAGATGTAAAAGTTTGAGATACCTTTTCTCTCTTAGCAATGAATCTATACTACAAGGAGCTGCTCTTTCAATTTTGATCACATGAAGCCGGCTAAGCTGTGAAAGATGACTTAACTCTTCCAACTTCCATCCATCTTGTGTTTTAGCGTTACCACTTCCATCACCAATAGGAAATCCTTCTAAATCGTTGAGAAATTTCAATTTCTCCATCCCATTTGGAACCTGGTTTATTGGTGTACCATAGAGACCAAGGCTTTTTAAATTGCACAATTGAGTGATTGCCGAAGGAAGACTGTGCATAGCTTCACACCTCTGCAGGTTTAATATTTGGAAGTTTTTGAGAGAACCGATCGACTCTGGAAGACAACATATGTCTGTCCCTCAATATCAAGTAATCATAGATGAATCAAATTTCTAATACAACCTGGAACACTTTGTATAAATGAACCAGTCAGCCTCGGAGTTGAACTGCATTTCCCAATGAGATGAGTGCAGTGTCAGATAGCAGTACAACATAAAAGACACATTGCAATACAATATTTCCACCTACATGTCAGATAGCAGGAAGACACCCTCAGATCTGAGAACAATCAGTGAGTTTTGCTTAGTCTCCCGTGCAGCTTGCTTTCATGAGTTTTTCGGGAACTTGGTGATTCTCGCCGGTGAGGCCCTGGTTGATCTATGGTGCGGGCGCTCTTGGTTGCTGCTGCTGTCCTTGCCGAGTTCCTCTCTTGGCATTTGCACATTCGTGCGCCTTGTGCTACCAGTTCTTCAATACCTCGATTACTTCATCTGGTTGGGTGATGGCGTTGGCTTTGCGTGGCATCTAGCAGCATCTCATCTTCATAAATTGGTAAGTTCCGATCTGTGGAGTTGGACTCTGTATCTCTGATTACCTCCTAGTGATATCCTGGTATTCTCAGCGATTGATTTTCTGGGACATCATCTCCGATGAGCCTAGCCCCTTTGGCTATCACGGTGGCTTGGAGTGTCGCCACTCTGTGAGCTTGCTCTCTACTCCTTTTTCTTATATTGTGCATTTGTCAGCTATGCTAGTTCATATCTATTTATATCTGAAATTTGTGGGAAGTTATAGCACTGGGAGGACTTATGCATGTAATCTGTGGGTTTTTGTGAATGTTCCATGAGGATAGCTTGTCAAATTGAAATCATTGTGACTAAGGAAGTATTCTGCTAGTTTAGATTTATCAGAACTAGTTTCATATTTGGTTATGTGTAGTTTACTACTATTTAGTACTGAATCTTGTTGATTTCAGTTCATTCTGCAGAAGCACTTAGCTGTTGCCTTTCCTTGCTATTGCTGTATTACTATTGTTCATATTCTAGTAGCATTTTATGGTCCATGCTTGTGCTTTGAAATTGATAATTGAATCTGTGACATTAGAGGTAATTTTAGAATCAAACTAGTAGAATACTGAGAGAATAGTATCTTTGATTGTTGAACTATTAAAAAGAGTTGAGAAGGCCAAGTTTTGCATAACTTGTGCAACTCCTCTCTGAGAGCAATACTATAATTCTCAAATCTATGCATTATGCAGATTTTAAATGCCCACTTGTGTGTTCTCTTGAGTATATTGCAACATGTTAAGGTTCTGAATTGTTTATCTGGTTCGAGAGATAATACATATATATGTGTTCATGTTATTTTTGTATTGTTGTCCTTATACTTTAATATGCTTAATTATAATTAAAATTAAATTAGAAATGTTGCTAAAATCGCCTAATTTCCAGCACTTCCTACCGCACGGGCACCGTACGACAGGTGATTAGCCGCCGTCATTAATTAGTTTAATAGCGCAATTTGTAGTGTGCATATATGTGTGCGGGAGTGACTGCGAGAGAAGGCTGCAAGAGAGCTCACAATTTATAGTGAGGGCGGGAGCACAGTGCACTAACGATGCACCGATAATCACAGAAAGGAAATGCATGCGGGAGGCAGACGTGATGGCACCTCCTTTTAGTGGTTTGTTCCCTCGTCGCGTATGCCACCAACATGATTTTGCAGACAAAGGCAAGGCCTTGGGCCCACTGGCTTATTTGCATGCACGGTAAAGTAACTAAAAACGCAACAAAACACACCGGCCCCACCTCTGTCGCACGACAGCAATCTCTACCTCACGGTCAGCTAATTATTTTGTGCTATCATGGCTATATATCCGATGCGGTTCCTGACCAATGTGGCCGAATGCGTTGATATGTACAAACTCAGCGGTTCGTGTTGGCGCTGAAAAAAGTGGTCATTTCTACAATTAGTTTTTAGGAGGAGCTATTTTTGAAAATAGAATAAAAAAAGATCAAAATAGGCAAAATTTACAGCCTCCTTCGTGATATAACAAAAATGATGGTCTTGAATCCTCATAAGTCTCGTACTCATCATGCATAACATAAATACAGGAAGAGTTGAACGGAGAGCATAAATACCAGTTTCAGTTTCAGGATCGCTTCTGCCTTATGGAGCTGCTTCCAGATTGCTGTGTGCGCTACCTTCTGCAGTTTTGGCACATGTGGGATATAATTAAGTAGCTGCATGTTTTTGTATTATGCAAGACAATAAATCATTTCATTGTCTTGGAGCAAACAGAGGAAATCGTCCAGGATGTACGCTTTGGTATTTTGGCACTTGACCACCTAAGCTTCAAATTTAGACTGCTGCCATCCATACTTCAGATAATGTGGCACTTGACACCCCTAAACTGTGATTTTTATTCGAATGCTTCCTGGGTTTTCCCGGTTACTCAATTCTAGTGCAGCTCACTGCCCTTACATTCAGTAGCATAGTTCTGAAACAACATTCCAAACCTTTGCATGGACTATAGAAGAAAGAAAGAAGTTTAATTAACGAACCTGACGGCCACAGTTCCTACAGGCATAAAGAAGAATCTTCAGCTCCCTGTCATCCTTTTCATACAGTTTGGATAACCACTGTTGTTCCTCCGCTATCTACCATACTTATAAATCGTCAATCCCAAGTTGCTACACACATTCTATTATTTCTCCTTCGAGCATCGTCTATTTCTCTTTGCAGTAAAAGAGAAATAAAAGAAGCAATGTTGAACAGGTTGTCTTTGCCTGGTCTGACCCAACTTTCAGGGGATTAATGGAGTGATGAGAAGAATGAACTGATGCGTGTGTGTCCGTGTGTTCACTTTAATCGATTTTAATGAAAAAGGGGATTCTAGAGGTCCACCTAAACTAGTTTAGAGGCATCAATTTTTTCTCTCTAAGACAGCAACCTATTGAATGTGCTTCTCCAGAAGTATTTTGGTCAGACTCTGTACCAAGTGCCATCTCTAAGTAAGCCATCACAAAAATATTGCTAATTGACAAAATTGCAGTAGTTTCTAGGAAAACTTGAAACAATACCTAGCAACAAAGCATCATTTCGCTATACATGCATACAATAGTCTTTTTTAAAAAAATAATATATACAAAATTATTCCCTCCTCCTTTTTCCGGGCTTGGGACCGGCTATGCCATCAAATGTTACATGGCATGACATAGGCGGAGTTACCCACCCACCTACCTACAAAGAAAACATTAAAAAAGGGAAAAGAAAAACACCCACCCACAAAATGAAAAGTAAAATACACAAATTATCACAAAAAATCCCCAAACACGTTGTACAAATAGTAAAGCAGAGCTCCCTTTTTTTAGGTTTTTCTCTTTTTTTTCCTTTTTTTTCCATTTTTTATGATTGTGATGTTTTTAACTTTTTTTGTATTTTATTGTCTTGCATGGAGCAATAACTATCATAAAAAATATATTACAAAATACTACATCGATGACTCAATTGGACGACTTCAGGATTAACAACCTGCAAAAATAAACAAGCACATAAAAATAAGCAGGGCTATATATGTAAACAAAAAAAATCTAAGACCATGCAAATATATGTGAACTAGTTTGCAATATTTATATTTCCTACAATCTTATCAATCATAAATAAAAAAACCAAAGGAAAAGTCTCGAATGAACTAGAGCTAAGGAACTTTGGGCTTGGACCAGACATGTTCCCCCATAGTCCCCGTACATACTACTCTACAACCTAAATAGTAGAGGCTAGCCTTTCCCGTATTAACCCACTTCTATCGTCAGAAAAGAGATAAATACAGGTTAATAACACCATTGGATTTTCATTAAAAAAAATAACACCATTGCATTCTACAACACCCACAAGCCTTTCCCCTTCAACATAAATGGTTGTGTGAGTTCAGATTGACCCGCATATGAACTCAATGAATCAGGCCTAATAACATCAAGTAAACTTCTTTTGGGCAAAACAAGGATAAAAACCCCAATCAAATTGCCAGAGCTTAGCTACAGCGTGTCAGGCTTATACTTCATCACATATAGAACCGGAATAGTGTTTGTCCCAAAAAGTAGTATATAATAGAGCAATGGTACAATGGTATATATAAATCAAAGCAAGAGAATATATGCATATTTAATTTGACATGATCTGATTGGTCCTGAAAATTCAAGGTAAAAGCAGGGCATGAGTTAAATCCAGAGTAGATCAGATGTAATTAAACTTAAATATCCAGTCAATGGTCATACCTCGCATCTACACGGCCTTGTAATTTCCATGTCCACGTGTATATGTATATTCAAGTCTTCACCATGAAGCTGTCGATGCTGTTGTTGAAGCCCAGGCATCCACAGCGTGGACAACAAACCACAACTTCTACATACAAGGGTTGTATCCTTCAGGCACGTCCGCTGCAGGTTGCCTAACCCCTCGACTCGCCTTAAGTTCGGACAAAAAGCTACCTGCAGCCGTCTCACTTGAGGAAGGTTTGAGACCCTCTCTAGGCCTTCACATCCCTCGATTAAAAGGTTCTCAGAGAGAAGCGGGAATTCCTCCACCACCTTCAAGCAGCATGCTCCGCTTATGATGAGCTCTTTCAAGCTGGTGGCCTCCTCTCCAAGCTGCCGCGGGAGACCTCTCAGCTTGGGGCAATCCACAAGTTCCAACTTCTTCAAAAGAGGCAGTAGCTGCAACCTTGGAGTCGGGGCTTCCCATTTTTGCTTCGCAGCAGCACCGTCCCCTCCCCCTTCCTTAGCTGTCGCAGCTGCTTCTTCTTCTTCAACAAAGGACCACTCCTCCCAGTTGGGCATATCTCCTACGATCAACCATTCAAGCTTGGGGAAAGCAACCTCCTCCGTGGATCCGGGATTACCCACCCCGCAACCAACAAATTCAGGTCCGATCTTGGTAACTGTGGCTGCTCCCTTAATTCCCAGATATTTCAAGTTGGGTAGCTGCCCAATTGGTGGAAGATGCGCACAGGATTTGCAACCTATGAGGTTTAAGTATTTCAATGAAGACAAAAGGGTATTACCAAGCCAAGCGGGATTTCTCTGACCAAAGAATCCCGCAATAGATAGCTGTTCCAGGTTGCCTGGAGGTATTAGCTGCTCAAAGATCTTCTCAATATTGCTAACATCCTCTTCTGAATATGTTTCATCTGTACGTTGAGTGCACACAAGATTTAAAACTCTAAGATACTTTTTATCTATTAGCATTGAATCTGAACTAAGAGGTGCTGCCCTTTCCAATTTAATCATATGAAGCTGCCTTAGCTGTGAAAGATGTCCCAACTCTTCCAAGCTCCAGCCGTCTTGTGTTTTAGCATTACCACTTCCACCACCAGTAGGAAATCCTTCTAAATCATTGAGGAATTTCAATTTGCCTATCCCATTTGGAACCTGATTTATTGGTGTACCAGCAAGACCAAGGCGCCTTAAGTTGCACAATTTGGTGATTGCCGAAGGAAGACTGTGCAAAAATTCACACCACTGCAAGTTCAGTATCTGAAGGTTTTTAAGTGAACCAACAGACTCCGGAAGGCAAGATATGTCGGTCCTATAAAGATTAAGTAATCGTAGATGGATCAAACTTCCAATACAATCTGGAATGCTTTGTATAATTGAACCGGTCAGATCCAAAACTCGAATGCGCGTAAGCATTCTGAAAATTGTATTATCAACTCTTGGTGGTGGTTTGGCACAACGAATACACAAAGTCCTTGCTTTAAACTGCTCCTTGTCCACATCGGGGAATGTAACAGAATCCTTGTTAGTAACAATTGAAACACGTCGTAGTTTGGACAAAGTATTAGCCTTCAATGATTGTGGGTCACCACAAAAAATTTCATCTTCTGATAAATGTCCAGCAAGCTGCCTTAAAAGATCATGCATTTTGCACCACCTATGGTCAAAATATGTAGGGTATGGTTGAAGGAGATTCCTGTATATCAACTCGTAGTAATATTCTTCAGCTGTATCTTCTAGAAGTTGCTCTTCTTGCTCTTCCACAAAACCTTCAGAAACCCAAAGGCTGATAAGGTCATCACGATGCATGCCATATTTTTCTGGATACAAGGCGCAATAGAGGAAACATTGCTTCAAATAACATGGTAGCTCATCATAACTCAAATACAAAGCTCCTCTCAGCTCAATAGGAAGCTTGCTCATAGACCAAGCACTTTTGTTTATAACCTTTCTCCATTGGTTCTCAGTTTTCTCTTTAGTTGCTAGAACACTAGCAGTAACCTTGATTGCGAGAGGAAGGCCACCACATTTACAAACAATCTCCATCCCTAAATCTCGCAGGTTTTGCACTTCTTTCTCTTCATTAATGTTCATACTCTTCCATAGCAGCTCCCATCCTATGTCCATTGACATCAATTCAACTCGATGCATATGTTCTACCCCAATAGCTTGTGCAACTGTATCATGTCGAGTTGTTACTAGAATTATTCCTGTAGTAGCAGCGTGTAATGGAGTTCTCAGTAGATCAGTCCATACCTCAGGCTTCCAGACATCATCCAATACAAGAAAGAAACTTTTTTCTTGAATGGCTGATGCAAGCTTGTTGCTGAGCTCTCCTACAGTTTCACCTTGCTCTTGATGTACCCCAAAATTTCGAAGAACTTCTTTCAAGAGGTCAACTCTAGAGTACTCCTGAGAAACACAAATCCATGCTTGTCTGCTAAAGGTTCCTTTTATTTTGTGGTCATTATATATTTTCTGAGCTAGAGTTGTCTTTCCAACCCCTCCTGTTCCAACAATACCAAGCTTGTAGGTCTTCTTTTCCTTATGTGCAAGCGCTAATTCCACCAATTTTTTACAAGCATGTAAAGTTTCCTTTCCCACAAGATTAGGCTCCACGAGGGGGCAACTTTTCATCTGGATTGGTGCCGAAACTTCTGCTTTAGGTTGCATATTATGAAGCTGTAAAAAATATTTACCCAGCTTTGAAATCTTCTTAAGTTCAGTGTTGAAGTCCCTGATCCGAACAGCAATCTCGTGACGTCTGGGAACATTAGGAAACCAAGAGAAAAATCTTGCATTTTTTGATGACGAAGATGGACGGTCCGCTAGCAGCTTGTTTCCTTCAAATCTTGCCAAGTCGATAATATCATCAGCATCATACATTTTATCCCGTAGCTCACCAAGCCAATTGTTAACGGCTTGGTCTTCTGTTCTCCTTCGCTCAGCATCATTAAGAAAGCATTGTATTTGCTTCATTGTTCGCTGTAGTTCTTTGAGCTCTTCTTTTACACCTAGAATGAGTATTGCCTCCTCTGTAATGATATCTTGCAACTTCTTGGCACATGATCCAACCAGAGAATCCAGTATGGTTGCCATCAGACAAGCTTGGTGAAGGAGATCTACCAAAAATACCTGGCAGTTTGTTTAAGGGATGGCAATCTCGCTGGCTGGCAATGAATGCACAACTTGTGTTAGGACAGTACGAAAATTACACACGGTTCACTAAACATATATCTTTGTTACAGAGATCCACAAATCTTTGCCATTTATATTTCGAATAAGTTCAATAACTAAGCTATGGAACTCCAATACCGTCTTTATGCACCCAATAGCTTTTGCATAGAACGTATGTTGGTACATATATAGAACATTAGGGGGGCCTAGTTATGTTGGTACATGTACAGAACATTAGGGGGCCTAGTTGTGAATTATACATTACTAAAAACGTGTTAAAGTAAGTTTTTGTAATATTTGTGCATTACTTCCACACTTGGTATAAATGTTTTCAAAGTAAACAATTGTATGCCCAGTTGATCGCTTTCACACTTTGTATTCGAGTAGCTATGAACTTCAGTAAAACATACATAATGCCGGTCCATGTGGACGAGGAGCTAATATGCTAGGTATCACGACTATAGCTTTTCCGATCAACTTACGTCCCAAAAGGTTCAAGAAAAAAAACCACGTTGTTTGACAAATTGAGTAGTACGGTAGGTTATTGAGGTGTCAACTTTTGTGTTAGCATTTTGCCTTCCATTTTTTTAGAACTTTTGCCCTTCCATTTTTTTCTGCACATTGAAATTTATTGAGGTATCACTACTTCTTTATAGTTTACATTTTGAAAAACTTAATATTGTGAGAATACGGATTTGCAACAATAGAGTACCCCATAGGTTTTGCATAGCATGTATGTTGTGGTACAAGTTGGTTGGGTACAGATCCGAGAACTAAGAGTAGGGCACTCGCCCTTGAATGGCCAGCCATGCCAGCACCAAGGCTTTGAGGCTTAATTTAGAAGAGGAGGGAAACTTAGAGACTTGTTTGATTGTTCATTGCTTAATTATGAATGATGTGACTCCTCTCTATATATAGATGGGGTTAACCCTTAACAATATAAAAACTAACATAATCTAATACAATCAATCAACTAAAGATAAGATCATATATATACTATCTAAATATGAAGATATGTATCTAACTATTCCTAATATGAAGATATGTATCTAACTATTTATAAAATGAAGATATACATCTAACTATTCACAAGATGAAGATATACATCTAACTTTTTCTAATATGAAGATATATATCTAACTTTTTCTAATATGAAGATAGACATAAAATTTATCCCTAAACAAGCGCTATAGTACCACACTGTACTGTTCAAGCACGCCACAGTACCCATGGTACTGTTCGTGTGTTTGCTATAGTGCTGCACGAGATCCTAGGCCAAACTATTATACCACTCGTGATGAGATAGCTCATCCTCGAACTATCAGGTGATGGCTATGGTTGAAGTCCTTCGTAACCCATGTTGATGAGAGCCTGTAGTGCCGGCGGATAGTCATATGGAAGAGAGTCTACAACATTCCGATGGACAGCAGTGAGGACTGTGGTCTCTTGGCATGACTTGTCGTTGCGGGAGGCGCCGGTGGCATGGACAAGCTACGCGGGGCAGTAGTGATGCTCTTCCTGTTTGAGTGGGGAAGAACGTGACATCATTGCAGTCCTATCACCCACCACGCCCCACAACTACGAAAGCTCGACATCGGCTAGCCACGTGGAGAGGACTGCCACTGGATAGCGGCAACCTTATTCCTCGGTGAAAGCACGAGAGGTGCAGCCAAGAATAGCACTACCCGTTGAAGCATTAGTGGCGACGACAGGCGTGGCATCGGTGGAGGCGCTGGTTCTGGAGGTGATGGAAGTGGCGATACTTAGACTTGTTTGATTGTTTATTGCTTAATTACGAATGATGCGGCTCCTCTCTTTATATAGATGAGGTTAACTCTTAACAATATAGGAACTAACATAATCTAATACAACCAATCAACTAAAGATAAGATTATATTTATGCTATTTAAATATGAAGATACATATCTAACTATTCTTAATACAAAGATATATATCTAACTATTCCTAATAAAAATATATACATCTAACTTTTCCTAACACTAAGACAGGCATAAGACTCTCTCTAAACAGATGCTATATTACCATGTGGTACTGTTCACATATACCACAGTACTCACTGTATTGTTCACGTATCTGCTACAGTGCCTCACTGGGATCCTAGGCCATATCATGTATGCAGGTAGATGTCTAGTGTATTCCGGTACCAATAAGGTTGGCAATAAGAATTAGCAATAGTCAACTTACAGAAGCAGTTTGCTGTGCTGATCAAGCCATTAGTAATGTCAGAGCTCGACGGACTGAGACCAAAAGAGGCTGAGATTTACTGCTTTGAGGTGCAGTTGACGTATAAAGAACACAGAGTATTATCAGTTCATCACTGAGAGCATACTGCTGATCCCAGTGCTGCAAAATGGGGGAATTAAAGTTCGTCAGAAATTTTTAAATGAGAAATTCATTAGAAATATGCCATTTACTTTAATTGAAGTTGTAGAATGTAGAGAAGTACCAGAATGTGGGTTGAGATTGATCGTGGCCACCGATCTAAAGGATCATATGGAAAGCAGAAATGAACACAACTGATCCATAAGAAACTTCTGTCGCCCGCATCACTGCATACGAATTGAGCATACGAGGATGAACGGAAGAGAAGAAACTGAAGGAGCAGAGTTGAACTATTTGTTGAGCTCAGCTGCTATGCACAGCTAGTAGAAATGTAGAATGGCACACGCTGAAACAAAGCAACAGCAGGGGAATGGTCGAGAAGGGCCCTTGCCGCTAATGCAGCCTCCTCTTATTGCAGTCGCAGCAGATGGGGATCTGGGAAAGCCTTGCATTATTGCATAGGAGTAAAACATGTAGACTAGTCAGCAGTCTACGCAGGCCCCATTTTTTTTTCTTTCTCGTTCGATGTCATCCAGGCCATCAGTACCAATCACGTGGGGGTGTTGGTGATGCTGCCGACGACGATCTTGTGGTTGTGCTTATTTTAGTTTAAAGTTAATTTTTATTTTTGATTTTAGTTTTTTTATTATTTAGAAATTTTATTTTTTCTAGTTTTTTTATATTTTTTGGGTTTTTTGTCTTTTCTTTTTTCCATATTCCTTTGTATTGTTATAATAAGTTAACATATTTTTTCTATTTTTAATTTTTTTAAAATTTAATTATGCTAAATAAGCTAACTTAGGTACAGTAAAAAAAATAAACTAACTATAATAAAAAAAATTCATAAGTCAAGGTTATCCTAAATGCCCCGTGTTAGTGCCTGTGAGAGGTGCAGATACCGCATCTAATTTATTTACTGCCACACATCCTTTCCTTTCCTTAGCTGCTGTTTTGTTTTGTTGTGCAACCTTCACCTTGCCCCGCTCAACTCAGCTTTTTTTTTCAGTTTCAACTTCTAACTTCAACTTTTTTTCACTATTCAGTAATTCATCTTTTCCTGATTTTTTTAGATATTTTGGGCTTTTTTGTATTTTTTTTCGTATTCCTTTGCATTGTCCGTGATGGGCTAATATGTTTTTTTTCTATTTTTTTAAATTTAATTATGCCCAATAAACCAACTCAGCTATAGTAAAAAAAGTTAGTTATAGTGAAATTTCAGCCAGAAGGCTTCGCTATTCCGAATGCCCCTGAGTCCTACAAATGTGTGTGTGTGTGTGAGAGAGAGAGAGAGAGTTTTGAGTGCGAGAGAGAAGCTTGTGATGTATTTGGTGCTATTCTATTGTAGGACCTGTTCTTTTTGGTTATTAAAAATAATTTTTGATTTTTGCTATAGTATCTAACTTTCAAACAGAGTATTTTTTTAAGACGGAGTCTATAAGTTAATTGTAAGGTTTGTTCTTTTTTGTTGCGGTTTGTGGTTTTTGAGTTGTTTGAGAGAGGGATTATAGAGTAACAGAAATTTACGTGTGGTTTTTATCGATATAAACGAAGTTACTACAGTATATACTATAATTAACTAGTAGACCTCATATTGAAAAGACACTCCATTTGAAAACTAATTTTTGTAGAAAAGTCAAAAGCCAGAAGACAAAAGTTGTAAAGAACAGGCCCGTAGTACACGTTAAAAGCCCAACATCTGTATCTCTCTATCCATAATTTTTATCGCAAACAACTAAAGTAAAAAATTTCAGCCAAAAGCCACAGCCATATCAAATAGGCCCGTAGTCTAGTGTGTTCCTACTGGCTACTGTACAGAGAAATTTCTATCATCACAATTTTGCCAGTAACCAGTGATTACCAGTCTTATCGGTGAGGACGGTAAAATTTTATACCGGTAAAAAAACTTAGATTTATCAAAAAATCATATAAAAATTAAAAACAAATAAAAAATCAAAATTTTTGTCCAAAAAATTCTAAAATGTCCGGTAATCGACGGTTACCGGTTGTATTGGTGTCCTTTGATAAAATTTTTGAACCCATACATTTCCCCTACTACGGTATTGTATGAGAGAAGATGGAGATGAAGTCGCAGTTCATGATCTGTTATATGATCAACCAAGCTTCTACAATGCACTCTAGCCGTCCTTCGTGATCTGATCTATAGCTTGAGAGATTGTCGTTAACAGCTTGATCTTCTATCCACCTCGGATTTCTGCAGTGACTAATACAAATCCTCTCCCTGTTCAGATTTATAAGACATATCTTTTTAAATAGTTTTATCTATAAATATAGAACGTATTTTATATTTCAATGAAAATTAGTGTGTGGTTTTCTTTATATCCCTAATAAATATCCCGCTTTACTTTATGTCCTCTACATGCATGCATTGAATATAGTGTTTAGAGATAATAATAATTAGGGGTAGTCCTGTTCTTTTTAGCTTCTCAAAACGGATTTTGGCTTTTACTACAGTATCTAACTTTCAAATGGAGTATTTTTTTTAAGAAGAAGTCTACAAGTTAATTATAGTACACGTTAAAAGCTCAATATTTGTACCATCCAAAATTTCAAACGAGTATCTCTCTCCGTAATCTCTGTTGCAAACAGCTAAAATTCAAAATTTTCAGCAAAAAGCCGTAGCCAAAAAGAACAGGCCTTAGTTATTTTCAATATCTCTTTAGTCTATCTGCCAAAAAAATATATCTTATAAACTTAAATAGAGAAAATAATTTATAAAAACCACCTTAAAAAGAAACTCCATTTAAAAACTGACTCAGACTTCCACGGGACAAGATCTGCATTTCCCTGAAATACCGGTCTTGCATATTTGCACTCCTCCCTTTTCTTAATTAAATTCACACCCTTGGCCTTAATGCTGACTTGTCCTTCTTGCTTTGGCTATTTACAGTTGGGTTCAAGGAAACAATAGATTCAGCACTTCTAATAATAAGCATCCTATTGGATTTGAACCCACCGATTTCAATGAAATCGAGCATTCATGATGTTTCGCTCAACAAGCATATATAACAAGATTTCTTCCTCTCTCCTTTATAAAAACCACCTTAAAGAGAATTGCATAGACCAAGCGTGGATGGATAAGATTCGTTTATTTGTGCAAATTGTCGTAGGCTTAAATATCGAAATTAATGAACCAAGCATGTAGAAATCAGAGGGCAGATTGTCTGAGTCCACCCCGGGCCATGGTGAAGCCTCCCTTGGCTGTCCATGTCGCAGTCTCGGTCTCACTATTGCAACTGTTCCCTTGTGCTTTGAATGTTCCTCCGTACCAAGTCAAGCCAATCCAAGTCACTTAGCTTGGAATTTTCAGCAGCGATTTGTTCTCTGCTGATAAATGTGGTTTGGTAAATGTCTCCATCATGCTAAGAAAAAGAAAAGCACATCCTCGTGTCTGTAATTCAGAGATTTGGGTTGAAATTCATTCTATAATTTCTTGACAGTATATAACGCTGTTATTTGCCAAAATATTTTTCACAGTATTTCAGTCATAGACATATCATCAATATTTTACCTTTCCGAAACAGTGACTGAAATACATTCTATCACTTCTTCACAATATTTCAGCTCAAGTAAATAAGAAAAGGATTACGTCTTACAGCCAACAGTAGGTCACCAATTTGCAATCCGAATCCTAATCCATTGGTGAAACCCTGAGCCTCGACCACGGGGAAGGAGCCTTGTGAACTGGCCCAGCGTGTGTGCGAGTATCTCGTGGCCCTAGAATGCTGGGCGTAGCCTCGCTCCACAGTACATCTGAGGCTACAGTACACGTTGTCTGAGCGCAGCCCATTGGTCATGCAGGGTCTGCTTAGTGAAGATATGTTTCTAGTTGAGTAATCTTGAGCTGAAATGTTGAATTCTATAAGGGTCACAAGTATCTCCCATTGCGTCATCCTGGGTTACTTATCAAAGTCAAGAAACTGGAAGTGCATTCTGGAGCTAAAAGCACACTGGTTTATGTGTGGATAAAGGTGCAAGGCATGCCTCCCATGCTGGTGTGCTATCCTGTGCTAGAGAGAAGTCCTCGGGTGTCGGTTTCCCCCCTTTCATCAGATTGGACCTGTTCAAAATCCATAAAATCAACACGGTTGGTTTCCCCATTTCATCAGATTGGGCCTGTTCAAAATTCATAAAATCAACACGGTTGTTCCAGCCCTCCTTAGTTCAGTCCTTGTTTATGCAAGTTGCGCATTTTTTACAAGTACCAAGTCTACGTACCTAAGCCAAGAAATTAAGAATTCACATGTGACAGAACCAGGTTACCATGCATCAAAGCTTGCAAAAAAAAAGAAAACAGTTACAAAATTCAGAAAAGAAAGCGACAATGTTAGCCGAACGCCGAAACTTGACATCAAAGCTTGCAATTTGCAGCCTGATCCATGTCCTGAAAGTCTTAACACAGCCACAGGGCTGACAGGTATAGAAACAGAGGAGGTTGCGCTATTCCATAACCCAAATTGTACAAAGGATAAAACTAACATCGGCACTCAAAGTTGGCAGAAGCTAAGAAAGAATCGCAATTCGACCGCAAATCAACAAGCAACCGGGGACCACCGAGAATGAATACATATGAACTGGATCAACATAACATATGAACTGCTCGACGTGCATACATTACTGAGAATGAATATGATGGCGACGATGATTGTTCGGGAGATGACCACCGCTCACTGTGATGAATTAAAAACCATAGGTAAAAAAGGAAAAAGGTCGACGGCTCTCAAGGGGGACAAGTCACCGGGCGGGGAATCATCGTAGCAGATCGGGTCGCCGCCTACGCAGGAAAGCACCGAGCGCTGAACGAACTGAAGAAATGTTGTGCACGATTTCCGATCCTGACCTGAATGGAAACACAGACGGCTACACCATGGCCTCTACGGATCATACTGAATTCGCCTCTTTTCACTGCCATGGACGTGGTGTGATCGCGAAGCAAGCCTTTTGTTCATAAACAGCAGCAGATGACAACCCTGTGTAACACCCCGTCCATTTCTTGGTCTAGAGTACTACTATCATTGCATTACAGTACTTTTTTTACATCCGCTAATCATTTTTAGCAAACTCCACTTTACTCGTAAAGTAGAGTACTTACACTATATCGTTTTTGAGCAATTATTCTAGCTTACTAGTAGAATTAACCTACTACAAAAGCTGGAAATGTGAAGTGCTGCAAGGTCGTGGAGTAAATCATATGCTACACCCGCCCGTGCATGGCATCCTCAACGGTCATCTATAACAAAACAACATAGCACGGGTGAATCCAAAGACTCAGCAAGTACACAATAAAACAATAAACACTATCAAAACAAGAAAGCAATTGAACCAACCATAACATACTCTACAGCGTTGTCATGCTCATATCATCGCTCTCATGGTTCCACATTGACCATACATAATCCACATGCATTTTTCATGTTCCAACATTACCACATCATCCATGCAATGCAACACTGCTCTATATGCACATTTGCTTATTATATTGCAAATACCGGTATTGTTGAGTGAACACCCGTCGATGTTCACCCAAAATCTTGGGCCCGCCCATATCGGCATGGGGGTCTCTTCACTCCCGTGGAGGCCTACCGAGATAGGACTTACTCAAGAGCACTCCGGATTAGTCCGCTAGTTTTACTCGTAGCTAGGGACTTTCTTACCGCCCTCACTCTTGAGTGCACATGATGCAAATGCATATGCCCATTGTCATTATCATTGTTGCCCATAAATAAGCACCATCATGTCATGTAATCATCGCATTTCCACATACACACCATCGCATTATGTAAACATTGCATATTCACCAAGCTATGCGACCTACGCTCTTCCATACACTTGCACTGTAACCAAGTGGAGTGAAGCGGCGTCAGACGTCGTTGACTCGGGACCTCCACCTGAACAAGCAATTAATCTGATTTAACAAAACCAGATGTTAAATGGATGACGATGACACTACACGCATATCCCGATTCTGGCGTAGGATACCCGGGGTTAAGGATCCGTCAACCAGGTACCAAACCCCCCTTTTTTCTTTTCTTTTTCTCCTTTTTTCTTTTCTTTTCTTCTTACCCAGTGCCTCTCTCTCTTCTCAATTTCTTTCGGCCGAATGGCCGTAGCCCCTTCCCACTCCTCGCTCCCTCTCTCGTCGCCTGCGCCTGAGCGCTCCTCCCGGCGGCGCAGCTGTGCATGGCCGTGCTCGGGGCCCGCCGGCCCTGTGCTCGTCGCCGGCCACTCCTCCACCTCCACGCCCCCTGGGTTTTGGCCCAAGGAGCGGGAGTGTGTCGCCGGCAGTTCTTCCCATACTGGCCGGCCGGCGCCCTACCGTTGGCGGCCTCCCCTCCGGCCACTCCGCCTCTCCCTCGTCCTTCGCCCTGGATCCTGCCAACCAGGACCGGATCCGGATCCTTCGTCCTTCCGCTCGGCTTCGGCCCCCAGGCCACTGTCGGCTTCCTCCTACCACCCCCAAAGCTCCCCAACCGCTGGCGCCGATCCTTGGCACGAATCAACTAGGTGCACTCTGCCCTACTCCCCTCTCTTCTTTACGCATACTAGTGTGGTGCCATGACTGCTCAAGTGCTGCTGGTGTGACCATGTTGGATAAACATGGGGGATGGGCAACCTACTTGTTTTGCGGGACTAAAGATGGAAGTGGTTGTTGACGAAGGCCGGGATTCTCGGTGGTCGTGGATGCCCCCCTTCTGGATGCTGTCGATGGTGTCGTCTGAGCTCCGTTGGGATCTCCTCTCCTCCTTGCTCCCTCTGCTTTCTCTCTTCCTCTCAGCTGAGGGAGGAAAATGAAATGGTGTTTGGCTTGGGTCTGGCTGAGGCAGAAGTGAAGGAATGAGGAGTGGCTAGAATAGTTGAATAGGTGAAATGGCTTGTCTACTTAAGAGGCATGGCCATCACTCTCCCTGTGAAATGCCACTTTTGCCCTTCTTTTTTAGCCTTGGCTGGTTATGGGCATCATGGACTTTTTGGTCCAGTGGCAGGCCTGCACTGTTTGGGGCTTTTCTACCGCGGCAGGTAAGATGGAAAAATGGTAAGAATGGAATGTCGTGCCGGATGACGAAAACCCATAACGCGAGATGGTGCCGATCGCCCGAGCAGTGCAGGAATCTCGAGGTGCTACTTTTATGCGGCTTTCTAGGCGGTCTTTGCGGTTCTGGGTGGTATGGGAACTTCAGCGAGCATTACTTACTCGGCATTCTAAAAGCCGGTGGGTCTGACGGCAAAACCCTTCTTTCCTTCCTTTATTCTCTCTTTTGCAATTTAGTGGTATTACACCCTCACTGAAAGAACACTTAAATCACACAAGGTGTGCAAGCAAGACTTTAGCATGAGTTGAAGATGAACAATTCTTCTGTCATGTGCAGCGATATTTTTCACGCAAACACAGAGAGTCAAATACAAGTACAGACATTTTGAGAAGTTACACACATACAAGCAAATGATTGAGCAACCTATACAAATCTTCCTCGTCTTCTTCGTCTCAGAATGTGCATGGTCACCATGGCGACAGCACAGCAACATCATTGAGCTGAGAATCCCTGATACCTTCCTTCTGGACGACCTCGCCAGGAGCCCAGGTACACACATGACTCGTCAAGACGTCAATACATCCCCCCCCCCAACCACATACACACATGCATAAATATAGATACATGTACACACAAGTTTTTTTTAAAAAAGAACCAAACACGAAGCAAGTAAAGAAAAGCCAATTTCACTCTTTTTTTTAAAAAAAAGTTTTTTTGCCTTTTCATTTTTTTTGGCATTTTATTTTTCTCTGTTTTTTCTTCATTGACTTGAGTACCCTAATTGTTGAACTCTAGAAAGGAAGATCAAGCAATGTATCTGATGAGGCAACGACCACATTGAACAAGCCTTCAAGATAAACAGCCTGCAAAATAAATAAGAATATGAAATAAGCATAACTATATAAAAAAGATTCCAAAAGGTGCATTCAGATCATTCTAACAGAAGCACCAGGGTCAAGACTGCATCCTAAACTGTAGAGGCTGCCCTTTCCCCTATTAACCCAGTTCTACCATCCGAAAAGAAATACAGGTTAATAACATCGATGGATTTTTATAAGAAAAATGACACCATTGAATTCTCAACACCCATCGGCCTTCCCTTTCAACATAAATGGTGTGTGAGTTCGGTTTGACCCACTTTTTAACTCAAAAATAAAACCTAATAACTTCAACTTAACTTCTTTTTGGAAAAACAAGGATGAAAACCCAATCAAATTGCTAGAGCTTAGCTACAGCGTGTCAGGCTTACACTTCATCACATATAGAACCAGAATAATGTTTTGTCTCAAAAAGTAGTATATAACAGAGCAATGGTACAGTGGTATATATCATTAGAGCAAGAGAATATATGCATATTTCATTTGACATGATCTGATTGGTCCTGAAAATTCAAGGTAAAACCAAGGCATGATTTGAATCCAGAGTAGATAAGATGCAACTAAACTTAAATATCTAGCCAATGGTCATACCTCGCATCTGTATGCCCATGTAATTGGGCATTTATATATCATCACCATGTCCACATGTAGACATCTAGGTCCTCACCATGTGTACACATCCAGATCTTCGCCATTAACCCACAGCGAGATCTCTTCCATATCATCGGTCAGCCACAATTGTTGCAAAATTTTCAACTCTTCCACATAGCTCAAGTTTGGACAAAGCTGCACACGCAGCTCTCTCGAGGAAGGTTCGAGAATCGAGACCCTCTCCACGCCTTCACATCCATCAATTACAAGGACCTCGGAGAGGTGCGGGAGGTCCTCCACCACCTTCAAGTAGCTTGCTCTTATTAATTGGAACGCTCTCAAGCTGGTGGCCTCCTCTCCAAGCTGCCATGGGAGACCTCTCAGCTTGGGGCACATTGTAAGTTCCAACTCCCTCAAAGGCATGCGTGTACCATTCTTGGTTCGTTAGCATGCATGCCATGTAACCCACTTGTCAGATGAACGATCATGTTGTTTTGCTTACGTCATTTATATGAACTTCTCCTCCATGTATGAAATACCCATTGCATCGCAATATCACTTAGCTTCATACTTACAAATCGTTGCTACCTCAATCGTCCTCACAAAATTTTTCAGAAAATTTATCACACTACAACAACATACGACGACCACAAAATATTATTGCGAATCTAACAGATTTCATACCATTCATAATATATGAAAATCACAAACGAATCAACCAGCATTTATTGCCCTTTTATTTCAAAAAAATAATTTACAAACAAGATTTGACAAATGTTATATACCTACAACAATCACCATTTACCCCCACGCGTGGAGGCTGCACATCTCCTTGGGCCTTTTCTGCGGAAATAACACGCATTGCCAACCATTTCATCTGTGTTTGGGGGGGCAATTGTGCAAAAATGGGTGGACTGGAAGTCGCTCAATAGTTGGACAACAGGATGTTGTCGCTCAACGGTTAGACGATAGGTTTTAGTCGCCTAACTGTTGCACCGCCTAATGATCCACCGATTGCCCACTTGTCGCTCTGCTGTTAGGCAATAGGGTTCAGTCACCCAACGATTGAGCGACAGGAGGCTATTTCTGAAAAAAAAAATTGAAGTGCGGGTATATTTTTATAATTTCAAATAAAAAAGGATCATTTAAAAAATTCAGTCCAAATAGGCCTCAGTTTAGCAGTTTGCATTATGCTTAAGGCAGCAAGTAGCTTTATGCTAATGTAACATTAAAAACTTTAAAACCAAACTTAAACTTTAACAAAACTTACAAATCAAAGTCAAATACACATCATAATCTATGAGATGATCTCCACATGATCTCACAACAACAACATACACATGATCTCACAACAACAACATAAAAGATGCATTGCAATACAATATTTCCACCTACATGAACAAAAGCATCATCCATTTCTTCGCAATATATAGCCATACAAGATAGGACACATGGCCACATCAAAATATTCAGAACCTACATCAACGAACTAGTGAGTTGCCAACAATTTACACCAAACAATAACGATTTCACTGTCTCATCCATACCAATTTCATGCAAACTCTAAACCATCCACAATAAAAATAATGAAATGTAGGGCACAATCGAGTAGCAACCATTGCATATCATCTAGTATACCCAAATGCAAATCCAAAATACACCAATTCATGGATTAAGTTTGGGTTTTCCACACTGACTCAAACTATAGTTTCATGAAATGGAGACCGAATTTAACAATTCCATTTGGCAAAAGCAAGGAGAAACAAGAGCGATTAACTCCACAAATAAATCCTACATGAAATCCTAAGCGAAATCGCGATTACCTCCACAAACAAATCCCACATGAAATCCTAGGCGAAATCGGCTTATTTTAGTGAATTTTGGGGATTTGGGGGAAAGGGCGGAGAGAGGGCTTGAACCCCTATGTTCGTGCTAGGAGGATGGGGGCTGTGAATTCGATGTGGGACCTCAGCACAAATGTCTCCGGCGCTAGCACATGTATCCACCTAAACTATCTATACATCACACCAAGCAAATATTTTGAGACATCAAAATTTTCTCTCTATGATAGCAACCTATTGAATGTGCCTCTCCACAAGTATTTTGGTTAGACTTTGTACCAATTGCCATCTCTAAGTAAGCCATCACAAAAAATACATGTAAGTAAACAAAATTGCAGTACTTTCTAGGGAAACTTAAAACAATACATAGTAGCAGAGCATCATTTCATTATGCATGCAAACAATAGTCATTCATTTTTTTAAAAAAATAATATATACAAAATTATTCCCTCCTCCTTTTTCCGGGCTTGGGACCGGCTATGCCATCAAGTGTTACATGACATGACATAGGCGGAGTTACCCACCCACATGCCTACAAAGAAAACACTAAAAAAAAGAAAAAGAAAAACACCCACCCACAAAATAAAAAGTAGTACACAAATTATCACAAAAGTAAAGCGGAGCTCCTTTTTTTAGTTTTCATTTTCTTTGTTTTTTTGTTGTTTTTTGTTTTTGGATTTTTTTTTATGATTTTGATGTTTTAAACTTTTTTTTGTATTTTGTTGCCTTGCATGGAGCAATAACTGTCGTTAAAAAAAGATGACAAAATAATACAACGATGACTCAATTGTACGAGCCTTCAGGATTAATAACCTGCAAAATAAACAAGCACATAAAAATAAGCATGGCTATCTATGTAAATAAAAAAAATCTAACTGTTTTGCAATATTTACATTTCCTACAATCCTATCAAACGTAAATAAAAAAATCAAAGGAAAAGTCCCGGATGAATTAGAGCTAAGCAACTTTGGGCTTGACCAGACATGTTCCCCCTTAGTCCCGTATATACTACTCTACAACCTAAATAGTAGAGGCTAGTGTTTCCCTCCTAAGGGGGCGTTCGGAATAACGATAATTTCTGACTGAAATTTTACTGTAGCTGAGTTGATTTATTGGGCATAATTAAATTTAAAAAAATGTAAAAATAAAAGCGACATGCTAACCTATCACAGATAATGCAAAGAAATACGAGAAAAAAAATAAAACACAAAATTACAAAAAAAAAACACTATAGGACAAAAAGTGAACCGTAACCTAAACGCCGAAAAGGTGAAAACGTGGAAGCCGAACGCTGAGAAAAAGCTCTTTGGAGCGCTGACTTAACCCACTTCAACCGTAAAAGCGAGAAATACAGGTTAATAACACTATTAGATTTTCATTAAAAAACACTAGCGAATTCTACAACACTAACGAACTGTGCCCCCTTCATAAATGGTTGTGTGAGTTCAGATTAACACTCATATGAACTCAAGGAATCAAACCTAATAACATCAAGTTAACTTCTTTTGGGCAAAACAAGAATAAAAACCCAATCAAATGGCTAGAGCTACAGCGTGTCAGGCTTATACTACAACCTAAATAGTAGAGAATACAGGTTAATAACACTATAAGATTTTCATTAATCCACTTCTACCGTAAAAGAGAGAAATATAGTAAAAAATGGCTATGTAGAAAAAAAAATGCCCCGTTAACCCACTTCTATCATAAAAATAGAAAAATACAGGTTAATAACACTATAAGATTTTCATTAAAAAAATACCATTGAATTCCACAACACCCATAAATGGCTATGTGACTTCAGATTGACACGCATATGAACTCAAGGAAGCAGACCTAATAATATCAAGTTAACTTCTTTTGGGCGAAAAAGGATAAAAACCCAATCAAATTGCTAGAGCTTGCTACAGTGTGTCAGGCTTATGCTTCATCACATATAGAACTAGAATAATGTTTGTCTCAAAAAGTAGTATGTAACAGAGCAATGGTACAATGGTATATATCATCAGAGCAAGAGAATATATGCATATTTCATTTGACATGATCTGATTGGTCCTAAAAATTCGAGGTAAAATCTAAATCCAGAGTAGACAAGTGTAATTAAAATTAAATATCTAGCAAATGGTCATACCTCGCATTTGCATAGTGCATGCCCATGTAACTGGGCATTTATATATCATCACTATGTCCACGTGAAAACATCCAGGTCCTCACCATGTGTAGACATCCAGGTCCTCACTATGAAGCTGTCGGTGCTGTTGTTGAAGGCCAGCCACCCACAGTGAGGAGTTTTCTTGCATATCCTCGGTTAGCCATAATTGTCGCAAATTGTCCAACTCTTCCACACAGCTCAAATTTGGACAAAGCTGCGTACGCAGCTCTCTCACTTGAGGAAGGTTCGAGACCCTCTCCAGGCCTTCACATCCCGCGATTACAAGGACCTCGGAGAGGTGCGGGAGGTCCTCCACAACCTTCAAGCAGCTTGCTCCTCTTATGATGAGCTCTCTCAAGCTGGTGGCCTCCTCTCCAAGCTGCCGTGGGAGACCTCTCAGCTTCAGGCAGCCCACAAGATCCAACTTCTTCAAAAGAGGCAGTAGTTGCACCCTTGGAGGTGGGGCTCCGTCCTCTCCCCCCTCCTTAGCTACCGCAGTTGCTGCTTCTTCAACAAAGGACCACTCCTCCCAGTTGGGCATATCTCGTATGACCAACCATTCAAGCTTGGGGAAAGCAACCGCCTCTGTGGATCCGGGATTGCCCACCCCGCAGCCAACAAATTCGGGTCCGATCTTGGTAACTGCAGCTGCTCCCATAATTTTCAGATATTTCAAGTTGGGTAGCTGCCCGATCGGTGGGAGATGCACACAGGATTTGCAATCAATGAACTGCAAGTATTTCATTGAAGACAAATGGATAGTACCAAGCCAGGTTGGATACCTCTGACCAAAGAATCTCGAAATAATTAGATCTTCCATGTTGTGTGGAGGGATTAGCTGCTCAAAGATCTTCTCAATATTGCTAACATCTTGTTTTGAATATGCTTCATCTCTATGTTCACTGCACGATAGGTTTAAAACTTTAAGATACTTTTTGTCTCTTAGCAATGAATCTTTGCAAAGAGTCGCTCTTTCCAATTTAATCATATCAAGCCGCCTTAGATGTGAAAGATGTTCCAACTCTTCCAAGTTCCATCCATCTTGTGTTTTAGCGTTTCCACTTCCACCGCCGGTAGGAAATCCTTGTAAATCATTGAGGAATTTCAATTTGCCTATCCCTTTTGGAACTTGATTTATTGGGGTATATGCAAGACCAAGGCGCCTTAAATTGCACAATTTGGTGACTGCCAAAGGAAGACTTTGCAAAGCTTCACACCACTGCAAGTTAAGTATTTGAAGGTTTTTAAGTGAACCAATGGACTCTGGAAGGCAAGATATGTTGGTCCCATCAAGGTCAAGTAATCGTAGATGGATCAAACTTCCAATACAATCTGGAACACTTTGTATAGTTGAACCGGTCAGATCCAAAACACGAAGATGCGGAAGTTTATTGAAAAGCGAATGATCAACTACCACGGACTTCTCATAATGCTTTCTCAAGGTCCTCACTTTAAGTTCCTCCTTATCCGTGCTAGGGAACACTAACTTATCCTTCTCGGGGACAACTGAAATACGCCGCAGTTTAGACATACTTTTACCCCCTAATGATTCAGGGTCTCCAATGAAACATTCTTCTCTTGATAAATAACAAGCAAGCTGCCTTAACAGATCGTGCATTTTGCAGTCACTATGGTCAAAATATGGGCCATCTGGTTGGAGGAGATTCCGATGGATTAGCTCATAGTAGTACTCTTCTGCTGTGTCTTCTAGTAATTGGTCTTGTTGCTCCTCTACAAAGCCTTCAGCAACCCATAACCTGACTAGAACATCGCGGTCGATGATAGAATCTTCAGGATACATAGCACAATAAAGGAAACACTGCTTCAGATGATGTGGTAACTCATCGTAGCTTAGATATAAAGCACCTTCTATTTCATTAGGAAGCTTGCTCTGCGACCAAGCATTTTTGCTCAAAATCTTTTTCCACTCGTTCTCTGTTTGGTCTTTGCTTGCCAGAACACTAGCCATAACCTTGATTGCAAGAGGGAGGCAACCACACTTACGAACAATCTCAATCCCCATATTCTTCAGATTTCGCACTTCTTTCTCTTCGTTAATGTTCATGCTCTTCCAAAGTAGCTCCCATCCCACATCTACTGACATGAGATCCACTCGATGGGTATGTTCTACACCGATTTTCATTAAAATTGTATCATCTCGTGTTGTTACCAAAATTACTCCTGCGACTGCTATATGTAATGGAGTTCTTAGTAGATTGGTCCACACATTGAACTGCCACACATCATCTAGCACAAGAAAGAAACTATTGTCTTCAATTGTTTCTGCGAGCTTGCCCTGGAGCTCTGCTATTGTTTCACCTTGCTCTTGATGTACTCCCATATTTCGGAGAACCTCTTTTAGAAGAGTAACTTCCTTGTACTCTTGCGAAACACAAATCCATGCGTGCTTCTTGAAGTTCCCTTTTATTCTTTGATCATTGTATATTTTTTGAGCTAGTGTTGTCTTACCAACTCCTCCTGTTCCAACAATGCCAATCTTGTAAGCCTTCTTTTCCTTATGTGCAAGCACCAAGTCAACTAATTTCCTGCTAGAATGTATTATCTCCTTTCCCACAAGGTTGGGTTCGACAAGGTGAGAAGTGTTTCTCAGATTGGATGTTGAACTTTGACCAGCAGGTGCTGCATCCGAACGTGTTAGAAAACTTCCACCCAGCTTTGAGATCTTCTCTATTCTAGTGTTGAGGTTTCTGATTTTAATAGCAATGACATGACGCCTCTGAATATTAGGAAAGCAAGATAACAACGAAATACCGCTGCATGCAGTTGAGTTCCTTGATGAAGATGGACGATCTTCTAGTAACCTGCTTCCTTCGAATCTGGCCAAGTCAATAATATCATCAGCATCGTACATTGCGTCCCGTAGCTCACCAAGCCAGTTGTTAACGGCTTGCTCTTCTATCCTCCTTTGCTCAGCATCATTGAGAAAGCATTGTATTTGGTTCATTGTTCGCTGTAGTTCTCTGAGCTCTTCTTTTACACCTAGAATGAGTATTGCCTCCTCTGTAATGATGTCTTGCAACTTCTTCAGACATGATCCAACCAGAGAATCTAGTATGGTTGCCATCAGACAAGCTTGGTGAAGGAGATCCACCAAAAATACAAGGCGATTTATTTCAGATAATGGCAATCTCGCTGGCTGACAATGAATACACAACTTGTGTTAGGACAGTTTGAAAATTACACACGGTTCACTAAACATATGGTCATCAATTGGAAAGTTACTTAGTATCCTTTTTGGTTAAGACAGTTTGAAAGTTTGCCTTTTTTGGTTTGTTTTACTCGATTGGATGGTCATCAATTGGGAAGTTATTTAGTATCGTACATACATACATACATCAATCCCAGAAATAATTCCATTAGTTGTAACTTTTGTACTACAACATACATAGATCGTCTAGGTATGGCTCTTCTTTGTCGGATCCATCTTCCAGATCACCAACTGTAATTGATTTCTCACACCCTAGCCTTGAAGTCGTGATAACATATTGCATTATAGTAACATCATGGAAACAACGATGCGAAGATCTGAAGTACAGTTAGAAGTCTTACCTTACAAACCTATCTTCCACCTAGAAAAAAACAGCCCATGTTAAGACTCCGTAGTAATCATCAAACACGAGCAGTTTACTCCATTGATCAACCCATCACTACTTTAAAATATCGACGGATCGACTAAGCCCAAGGGAGATGAAAAGTAACTGCTTTCAGAAAATATATAGCAGGAGATTATCAGTCAATTGCCAAGAGAAAACGGCAGATCACGCTGCCACAACTGCAAAAAGAGGAAAAGAAAAGAAAGTGTGTGCTCGTTAAAGGAAAGCTTGTTCGTTCAATGGCTACAAGTAGAAGAAACAAGAAGAATTACCACTGAATTAGAGCCATCAGAACTAGAGAAGTACCTGAATATGGGTCAATTGATAAACCACTGGTCAAAGTGATGCGGAAGGAGAACACTACGTGTTGATACGGATTGTTCTCTCCCAACAGGATCTCTTCAATCAGCGGTCCAACAGGAACGGGCACAACAATCGTGAAACTTGCTCTACCTCTGCATGATCACGGCATGCCGAATTAGAGAATAAAGGGGAAGAAATCTTAGCTCTTTATTGATTAAGGGATGCCATGGAGCTTACCACAGCCAATAGCTTACCAAGCAGAGGAATGGTTGAACTGAGCATTTTCTGCCGAAGCCTCCTCTTCTTGCATCACGTGAATACTGGGAAAACCTTGCGTAAAATATATATACAAACATGCCAGAAGGTGATTAGTCTGCTTGTCGTTTTGTAATTATTAGTGCTGGAGTTTGAAGCAATTAGATGAAAGGTGACGACACGGATGCATTGACTGACTCTCACGGGACAAGACCTGCATTTCCCCGAAATACCGGGCTTGCATATTTGCGCTCCCCCCTTTTCTTAATTAAATTCACACCCTTGGCCTGAATGCTGGCTGTCTTTCTTGCTTTGGTTATTTACCGTTGGGCTCAAGGAAACAAGCGTTCAGAAGGCAGATTTTCTGGGTCAACCCCAGTGCAGGTACGAATGGTGAAGCCCCCCTTGGCTGTCCATGTCAGTCTCGGTCCCACTATTTCGACAAAGCACTACGTTTAGCCTGTTTTCTTATTGATTACTGATCGACCAATGACCGGCTTGCATAGGCTTGAATCTGTTCCTCCGTGTTAGGTAAATGAAGCCAAGCCAAGCCATGCAACGTGGTTAGGTAAATGTCTCCATGCTAAGACAAAGAAAAGTATATCCTCGTGTTTGTTTCAGAGATTTTAACAGAAATTCATTCCATCATTTTCTGATAATATGATTCGCTCCAAACATCTTTAGTTTTTTATTTTTTTTCTTTTAACTTATTTAAATCAAGAGCCACTTAAAATACGTCGGCTTCTAATTTTGGCTTATCTTGATTTTTTTTCTTTTTTAGGCTTTTTGCCTTTTCTTTTTTCCTTATTCCTTTGTATTATCTGTGACAATATAATGATTTTTTTCAATTTTTATTTTTTAATTGAATGACTCAAAAAAGCTAACAGACGCTACGGTGCAATTTTAGCCAAAAGCTAACTGCTAAAGCCATAAGACAGAAGTTTAAACTCTTTGAAGCTCCCAATCCATTGATGCAACGACGAGCATCGACCTGGGGAAGAAGGAAGAAAAAGATTATGTCTTACAGTGAACAGTAGGCACGTGAGGAGGAAGAGCCAGAGCCCAATGTGTGTGCAAAGTTTCAGGTTATTTGGAATTGTATATCAAAAGTTCGATCAATTCTTGGATTTAAAATTATGTTGATTTTCATATGTGACCTGAGAAAGAGGTTAAACCGCCCTAGCTTGTTAGCCTGCCTTTGTAGACTGTTGAAGAGAGGTCAAACCAGTCTAAGTTGAAGGTCTAATAACCCATGGGTGAAAAACTCATTTGGCTCAGTTTTTTAGAGTTTGTCTTGTGAGTGCTTAGTCTCTGATGCAACTCATTTCATATGGCTCAGTTTGCACTCTAACGCATGAATCTCATTTGGCTTAATTCATGTAACTGTTAGAGTGAAAAGATTTGATTTCTCTTTTGATGAAAAGTTTTGAAATGGTGTTTGATTGTATTAGTTCCTATTTACCCTTTCTAGTCATTGTTTTTTGTCCTGCAAGAAAAAAAAATGACGCATGAATTAGAGAATAAAGGGGAAGAAATTTGAGCTCTTTATTGATTAAGGGATGCCGTGGAGCTTACCACAGCCAATAGTTTACCATGAGCCGAAAGGGTGTGGTTGAACTGAGCATTTTATGCCGAAGCCTCCTCTTCTTGCATCACGTGAATACTGGCACAACCTTGCGTAAAAATATTTGCAAACATGCCAGAAGGTGATTAGTCTGCTTGCCGTTTTGCAATTATTAGTGCAGAGTTTGAAGCCGCTTGGACCAATTAGATGAAAGAAGGTGATGGTACGGATACATTGATTTAGACTCTCACGGGACAAGACCTGCATTTCCCCGAAATACCGAGCTTGCATATTTGCACCCCCCCTTTTCTTAATTAAATTCACAACCTTGAAGCAAGGATGGCACGAATGGTGATTGGTGAAGCCCCCTTGGCTGTCCATGTCGCAGTCTCAGTCTCACTATTACGACAAAACATATAGCATTCCTTCTCTCTCTCTCTCTACATTTAGCCTGTTTTCTTATTGATTACTGATCGATCAATGACCGGCTTTCATAGTTAGTTACTTCCTACGGATTACCATTTTTGCAAAGTCCATAAATTATCAACTTTTAATATGTTTTATTTGGACACAAACCAGAAAGCATCATCCTGCTGTAAACATTGCATTCCTCCTCCATTTTCTTTAAAAGACCACTTACAAGACGATAAAATTATAGAATGATGACTCAATTGGACGAGCCTTCAAGATTAACAATCTGCAAAATAAACAAGCACATAAAAATAAGCATGGCTATGTAAACCAGTGGCGGACCCAAGATTTTACCAAAGGGTATGTCGCACCAAAATTTTCATATGTAATGGACGAATGGTGGGCCGGGCCGGGCCTGGAAAGCCAGCACGTCTGGCGGCACGGCACGACATATCGTACCGTGCTTAGGCCGGCCCGGCCTGACGAGCACGACCGACACTGACACAGAGGGCACGGCCGACACGCCAGCGTCCATGGCCGCCTCGGCCTCCTCGGCTCCCCCTCTCGCATCCCCCCGCCCCTGCCCTCCCATCAACCCACAGTTCCCCACCCCACATTCCCACAAGCACAGTCACAGAGCAATCATAGAGCAAGAGAAGGAGTAGAGGGGAAGGAAAGGAAGAGGACTTGAGGAGCCTACAAGGCGGGACTTCATGCCTACAAGGCGGTTTTCCACCGTAGCGATACACCCAACGCCATGCTTTCCACCGATTTCATTGAGCTCCACGAGGAGGGCTGCGGGCGAGGGATCTCTTCCATTAATGGAAATAGGAACACCTGCAACGATACCAATCTCCAAGTACCTGGATGTTACAAAGCTTAGCTTTAGATACAACAGGCTTAACAAAGTCCATATGTGCATTCAGTGGACCAAATGGAAAAAACTATTTTGCACCAAGCATGTGCATGCAAGATGATGAAAAATGGCAAAATAAGTTGTAATGTCAAGAATGTGCACCAAAGGTGTTTATGACACAAAATTGGTGTTAGCATTACCGATTCGATTATTTAGGCGTGCTCACGAGCAAGAATTTGCATCTCATAGCACCTCATGGTTTGAACAAGCCTTGACAACTCTAATCTAGATTATATCTAGCAATATCACATGGTAAGTCCTTAAAGTATAACTAGCATGTTCTAGTTATAGATGCTACTTTCATGAACCCTGACTAGCATCACTAATCACTAGTTGGCATGACCCTTGAGATAGCTAATGCCTAGGCTCCTAACCGCAAAAATAAGCTAATAAAATTGAGCTACCGGATCACTTACTTAGCTCTTATCTAAAAAATGATAATTTCTTCTTGGTATCGCCTTAACAAGAAGCTGCTACATTAAAGTGAATGAAAGCATGATAAAATGTGTCATATAGTTCTTATAAAAGGTTAGAAATTCACATTTCTAGACTAATCCAAAGTTCATCAGACAGACATGACATTCCTAGTTTAGACTACACACTAGTCAAATGCAGATTCCGGGCCAACTCTGCTTTATTGTTAATCCAACTTCATGATAAAGGTCGACACAATTCACTGTATCTCATGTGAGGGGAAAGCCTATAGTATCACTAAAATAACCAATTATACGGATATACTAAACTAGGCTACACACTACAGCAAAGATAATGATTATAAAGAATACTTTTTCAGAACAAGGGCTATAACAAGATTTAATTGACCACTCGCTCAGGATTTGAAGGTGTGTTTTCTGGTGCAACAGACATCATATACATATCTTCCTTTGGCTCATTTGCTGGGTCTTCCAAAATGTCACCTTGCGATATTGAAGACAAAGCATTATGATTTTCAATTCAAGACATCAACAAGGAGAAGTTGCACAAGGTTAATCGATATCATCAATATGATGTTGCACTACATTCATTGAGCTTGGAGAACTGTGCATAACCATAATGCAAAAAAATGGTAAATTTCAAATGAACAAGAAAAACATCAGAAAATAATAACTAGAGAAGGGATCAAACAACTAGGAGAAACCAACAACAATTCATTCCTCAGAGCTAAGGTGCCACAAATTTCGATCTCTACTGGCATATTGATTTCTTTGAAACAGAGCGGCATGTTATGTTTCATTGCATACTCAATTGCATCTTCATGCCCTGTGATATCCCACTCCCTCCAAGGTGCGGGGAGGCGGCGGGGAGGGAGGGAGGGGTGGCGAGGGAGGGGGAGGGAGGGGGCGGGGGGGAGAGGAGGAAGGCGCGGGTGGCGCGGGGAGAGCGAGGGGAGGAGGCGTCGGGGGGAGCAAGGCGGCGGGAGGGGACGACGGGGAGGGGTTGGGGCGGCGGGGGGAGGTTGGGGCGGCGGGAGGCACGGAGGAGGGGTGGGGATCTGCGGAGGAGGGGCGGTGGAGGTTCTTCTAAGCCCGGGGTATGCCATGGCCCACCCGGCATACCCCGTGGGTCCGCCCGCCCACCGCCCCTCCCCCCGGCCTCCCTCCTCCCCGCGCCCCTACCTCCCCCCGCCGCCTCCTCCCCTCCCCGCCGCCTCCTCCCTCTCCCCGCGCCCCTCCTCCCCTCTGCAGATCCGCCCCGCCGCCTTCCTCCTCTCCCCACGGCCCCCTCCCCTCTTGGCCTCCCCGCCGCCTCCTCCCCCTCCCAACCTCCCCTCCTCCCCTCCTCCTCCCACACCTTGGAGGGAGTGGGATATCACAGGGCGTGAAGATGCAATTGAGTATGCAAAGAAACATAACATGCCAGTTTCAGTTTCAAAGAAATCAATATGCCAGTAGAGATCAAAATTTGTGGCACCTTAGCCATGAGGTATGAACTGTTGTTGGTTTCTCCTAGTTGTTTGATCCCTTCTCTAGTTATTATTTTCTGATGTTTTTCTTATTCATTTGAAATTTACCATTTTTTTGCATTATGGTTATGCAAAGTTCTCCAAGCTCAATGAATGTAGTGCAACATCATATTGATGATATCGATTAACCTTGTGCAACTTCATCTTGTTGATGTCTTGAATTGAAAACCATAATACTTTGTATTCAATATCGTAGGGTGACATTTTGGAAGACCCAGCAAATGAGCCAAAGGAAGATATGTATATGATGTCTGTTGCACCAGAAAACACACCTTCAAATCCTGAGCGAGTGGTCAATTAAATCTTGTTATAGCCCTTGTTCTGAAAAAGTATTCTTTATGCTCTTTATTTTCATCTTTGCTGTAGTGTGTAGCCTAGTTTAGTATATCCGTATAATTGGTTATTTCAATGATGCTATGGGCTTTCCCCTCACATGAGATACAGTGAATTGTGTAGACATTTATCATGAAGTTGGATTCACAACAAAGCAGAGTTGGCCTGGAATCTGGATTTGACTAGTGTGTAGTCTGAACTAGGAATGTCATGTCTGTCTAATGAACTTTGGAATAGTCTAGAAATGTGAATTTCTAACCTTTTATAAGAACTATATGACACAATTTATCATGCTTTCATTCACTTTAATGTAGCAGCTTCTTGTTAAGGCGATACCAAGAAGAAATTATCATTTTTTAGATAAAGCTAAGTAAGTGATCCGGTAGCTCAATTTTATTAGCTTATTTTTGCAGTCAGGAGCCTAGGCATTAGCTATCTCAAGGGTCATGCCAACTAGTGATTAGTGATGCTAGTCAGGGTTCATGAAAGTAGCATCTATAACTAGAACATGCTAGTTATACTTTAAGGACTTACCATGTGATATTGCTAGATATAATCTAGATTAGAGTTGTCAAGGCTTGTTCAAACCATGAGGTGCTATGAGATGCAAATTCTTGCTCTCAGAGCACGCACTGAAATAATCCGAATCGGTAACGCTAACACCAATTTTGTGTCATAAACACCTTTGGTGCACATTCTTGACATTACAACTTATTTTGCCATTTTTCATCATCTTGCACAGACATGCTTGGTGCAAAATAGTTTTTTTCCATTTGGTCCACCAGAATGCACATATGGACTTTGTTAAGCCTGTTGTATCTAAAGCTAAGCTTTGTAACATCCAGGTACTTGGAGATTGGTATCGTTGCAGGTGTTCCTATTTCCATTAATGGAAGAGATCCCTCGCCCGCAGCCCTCCTCGTGGAGCTCAATGAAATCGGTGGAAAGCATGGCGTTGGGTGTATCGTTATGGTGGAAAACCGCCTTGTAGGCATGAAGTCCCGCCTTGTAGGCTCCTCAAGTCCTCTTCCTTTCCTTCCCCTCTACTCCTTCTCTTGCTCTATGATTGCTCTGTGACTGTGCTTGTGGGAATGTGGGGTGGGGAACTGTGGGTTGATGGGAGGGCGGGGGCGAGGGGATGCGGGAGGGGGAGCCGGGGAGGCCGAGGTGGTCGTGGACGCTGGCGTGTCGGTCGTGCCCTCTGTATCGGTGCTGGCCGTGCTCGTTGGGCCGAGCCGGCCCAAGCACGGTACGATATGTCGTGCCGTGCCGCCAAACGGGCCAGCTTTCCAGGCTCGGCCCAGCCTGCCATTCGTCCATTGCATATGAAAACTTTGGTACGGCATACCCTTTGGTAAATTCCCGAAACCGCCACTGGCGGCGGGGGGCGGGGGGATCTGCGGAGGGAGGGGGCAGTGGAGGTTCTTTTGGGCCCTAGGGTATGCCGTGGCCCACCCGGCATACCTTGTGGGTCCGTCCCTGATGTAAACAAGAAAAAATTCTAAGAGAATGCAAATATAAATGAGATCACTCATTGCTAAAGTTGCTTCCTTTTATATGCTTGTTTGCATAACATTATATCTCGCTTCCGAGGCATGAAGCATCATCGCATTACTTTTTAATTATTTTTAATTTCTTTATATTATTTGAGATGTTCTCTAGTATAAACAATTGCATTTTAATTTTCGCCATTATGGACCTTTACGTTTTCTATTGAACAATATTTTTGTAACTTTGAATACTCAACTTAAAATTCCTGGAGCCGCCACTGTCTGCAATAGTCAACTTACAGAAGCCGTTCTCTGTGCTGATCAATCCACTACTAATGTCAGAGATCGACGGACTGAGACCAAAAGAGGCTGAGATTAACAGCTTCGAGGTGCAGTTGACGTATAGAACAGAACAGAGCATACTGCTGATCCCGGTGCTGCAAAATGGGGGACATGAAGTTCGTCAAAAATGAGCCATTACTTGAAAATTGAAGTTGTAGAGCATAAAGAAAGTACCGGAATGTGGGTTGAGCATGGCCACCGATCTAGAGGATCATAGGGAAAACAGAAATGAACACAACTGATCCATAAGAAACTTATGCTGCCTGCATCACTGCATGCGAAATGAGCATAGGAGGATTAACGGAAGAGAAGAAACTGAAGGAGCAGAGTTGAACTATTTCTTGAGCTCAGCTTACCATGGCTAGTAGAAATGTAGAACGCCACACGCTGAAACAAAGCAACAGCAGGGGAATGGTTGAGAAGAGCACTTGCAGCTAATGCAGCCTCCTCTTATTGCAGTCGCAGCAGTCTATGCAGGCCCCACTTATTTTTTTTCCTAGTACGTTAGTATTGAGGGGGCGTTTATATTAGCTTTTAACTAGTAATAACTTGTAGAGAAGCCGTATGGAGAAAGAGACACTCGTGTGTGATTTTGATTGATATAAATGAAGTTACTACAATATCTACTATAATTGTCTAGTAGATTTTATCTTGAAAAGACATTCCATTTGAAAGCTATATACTATAGAAAAACTATTTACAGTAGAAAAGCAGCTTATAGAAACCAATATAAATAGCACTTGAGTCTCATAACCATCCATTAGTACCAATCATGTGGGGTGCTGGTCATGCCTATCGGTGACATCTAGTCCTTAATTTGGTAGGTCCTAATTTTAAATGCTTAGATTTGATAGTTGACTTGGAGATATAAGAATCCATCAATATCTATACTAATTATACATTTATAGAAATATCTAACCATTAATCTGGCGGACCTGAGTTATAACTACTCATATTAAAAGAAAGAGTTCATATCAAGTACAAGCCAAATTTTTTTAAAAAATCAGAATTTAAAATAAAGAAAAATTAGCAATTTGATTCTCATACAACTTCCAAACTATCATACATATTCTTACATGCACACTTACCAATGTGTGGTTTACATCTTTAATTTTTTTCTAGGATCACCATTGATTCGATGGATTCTAATTAAAATTAAACTATATCAATCATTAGACAATCAGAAAAAAGAAAAGAAAATAACGAGGAATGATTTTTCCTTTGGTGCTCTGAGTCGTGAGAAATTGAGAATCAGAACCATGACTTCATGCCTTGTGGTCCTTAACTATCGAAAGAGAAATACTCGTGTGATTTAATTCTGTGAGAAGGAAGTGGAATCTATAAACCGATAAGCACAACATGTCTATCAGAGTCACGTCCGATGTAGAAATCAAGTAATAGAGTGGAGTAAAACAGTCCGTTTGATGTTTTGGTTACAACTGATGTTTTCGATCATGTGTAATCTAAAATCAGATTGTTCAGCTATAGAGAATCGCATTCCAATTGCCTGCTGCCATCAGCCGTACAAGTATGATGTGTATCACTACCACTCTCACTACTTTTGTCAATATATATATATATATATATATATATATATATATATATATATATAACTCTCACCATTACTGCGAACTGCAAGAATAATGCAACCAAAAACGGCAAGGGATTGTTTGATCTCACAGGTTCTCTGCCACCGAGCGCCAAACGAACGGAAGAAATGCTGTGCCGGATTTCCCATCCTGACCTGAATGTGCTAAACAATTGTTTGTGGATGACAGCAGCGGATGAACAACAAACACCCATCATATTATCCCGGTTTAAGCACATTATCCCAGTTTGTCGCCTCATGGGAAGTATCACTAAAAGATGAACCGTTCTCCAAACAAAATGCATCATTTTCCGTCACAGTACCGGATGACAAACCAGCTGCTGAAGACAGCAAATCCGGTTCACCACAATACAAGCGAGGAAGCAAACAACCACAAACACAGTCAAAGACTAGTCATACACACAAGCAAATGATTGGGCAACTCATTACTTCCTCTCCTTGTCATTCGGCTCATCTCGATTGTTATTGATCGGTACTGCAGCAGCTTGCCCGGGGTCACCACAGCAACATCACTGAGCTGGCCATCCCTGGTAGCTTCCTTCTGGATGAAGAGAACCTTGCCAGGACCATAGCCGGTCAGGGTCAGCAAGCATGGGCGCACCTCCTCAACACATTTTCCCTGTTAACACATTAATCCTAGCTCCATCCTCCTTTTTCTGGGCTTGGAACCGGCTATGCAACCATAAACATTACACATATCCTGACATAGGGGGAGTTACCCACACACATACACACCCAAAAAAAAGCATAAATACGCATACAGGTCCACACGAGATTTACAAAATAGAACCAAATACTACAAGCAAACAAAGTAAAGTCAATTTCACTATTTTTTTTGTTTCTAAAGAATTTTTTGTCTTTTCATTTCTCTTTTTGGCAATTTTCTCTCTCTCTTTTCTTCATTTTGAACTTGAGTAGGCTAATTATTGAACTCAAGAAAGGAAGGTCAAGTAATGTATCCGACGAGGCAATGACCAAAAAACGTACAAAATAAAAAAGTACTTGAATAAGCATAAATATATGATAAGAAATTTCGAGAAAACTATATTCAGATTATTCTTAACAGAACCACCAGATCGTTCAAGACTACATCGAAAACCTAAAGCCAAAGTAAAGATCAGTAATATGTTACTTGGAGTTGATTAATATATGCCAGATGATATGCATGCTCAACATAACTACAACGTACGCATCTGTCAAATTGTAGCATTTCCCCATTAGTCCGGTCTGTACTACTCCACAATATAACTAGCCTTGCCCCATTAACCCACTTTTACTGTCAGAAAAAGAGAGAAATACAGGTTAATAACATCGTAGAATTCTATGTCACCCAGAAGCCTTTCCCCTTCAACACATTTAGAGTAATGAATGCCTTAAGCGTACCTAACAAACCAGCCTATAAATATTGTGTGTTCTGAGTAGCCCATAAATGGCTGTCTGAGTTCAGATTGAACAACATATGAACTCAAGGAATCAAACATAATAAAGTTAACTTCTTTTGGGCAAAACAAGGACAAAACCCCAATCAAATTGATAGAAGTATGCGTGGCCCATCTGTCAAGAGCTTAGATACAGTCTCAGGCTTGTACTTCATCACAGATAAAACTAAAGCAGTACCTAACAGAGAAAAGGTACAGTGGTACTTGTGGTATTTACATGAGAAAAGGTACTCGTGAAAATTTGTAGTATTTACATGAGATAGCACTTGTGGGCTCTGTTCGTTTGGTGCCGAGCTTGTCTTGATCAACCTGCTTAGCCCCAGCATCGACCTAATCTTCAGCCTCAAACATGGAAACACGCAAGTTGGATTCATCTCATCACATAATTGTGTGGATTCGCGAGGACGGCATGCTCCTCTTGGTGCAACCAGCGGTGCAAGAGCAAGGCATGCTCCAATTTAGTGCTTGGAGCGGCATGCTCCTTTTGACCATGTAGCTAGTTTCCATTGGTTCTTGAGTGCTTGGAGGTGTTCGCTTTCTTGAAAGCACAATTGCAAAGTAGAATACTCATGTTGAATGTAACACCTTAGGATCCAAATCGGTTTAGGCTTAACCATATATTTTGGATAAGTCACACACATGTAGCAACCCGCTTACATTTTTGTCTTCGTTTCGCGTAAAATGGTTAACCAAAGGTTACTACCATTAGACACCCAAGGTTTATATGTTGGTTCTTATCTCTCTAAATTAGCAAGGTGGTATTAAACACTCATTCATATATATATACTCATGGGCCACACATGGGCCGAGGTGTCACATTGAACATCTTGCTGCTCGCACTCTCTAGGATCGCTTCCTGAACAGAAGCAGCTAACAATCACTCTGATTTTGTTGCTTTTGCTTTTCTGAACGGAAGCTTCAGACATTCGTTGATGCATTGTTAGCTTATCCAACTCTTAATTAAATTACTGGTGGCTGGCGCCATCCATCACGAGTTTTAACCAGAGCTCGACACCTAGGCTCCCAGGCGATGAGTCATCTTCAAATCTCTCTACTGTTATGCAACAAGAAATTACAGGAAGTGTAACGTTGAATCGGCACTAGTGATGCTTAGCGCAGAGAGGAGAGGAGATCAGCCGGGGAGGCCAGGGGCACGTTGCCGGCGGCAGATCAGATTGGGCTCCCGAAAATTCTGCCCAAAGAAGCAGCATGCGCGTGTGGGAGAGGCAGCAAGGAGGGAAGGCAGCCGTGCATGTTTAGTACCACATCGAGTACACAAGCAGCAGCTCGGCAGGAGAAGCGACTGTAAAAGGAGACGTGGTTCTCCCTCTAAACTCATACCTTTCTCGGCCTTTTGGCTAAGATCAAGTGTAGTATCTGTTCTTATCAGTTTAATATCTGATATGTGGACCATGTGTTCATTATAATATTAAATTTATTTTTTATGGGGGAGGGTCCATCATAGTGGCTTGCCATTAGGCCTTCTGAGTGTCGCCCAAGCGTTGCACTACAGCTTGGGCCTGACGCACCCTAACCAAATCAATTTATAAACTTTCTTGATATCTTAATCACATTCTTGAGAAACATCTATGATATCTGATCTGCATTAGAGATGAGGTTTCAGACTAAACGTAGTGGCCTAGGCAGTCCCTAGCCTGTTTCACTATAGTGTGCATTGAATTCATAATACTCGCTGGCATATACATATACCATCAATCATGCGCACCACATAACAGAAATGTGCGAGTACATTTGTGATCTTACTCAAAACACCTATATCTATTGCGCGTGTTATATCTCTTGCACGCTTTTATTTTGTTACGTAGGTAAGTGTTGATCACCAGAAGATTAAAAAAAGTGGTGGTGGTTGTTAACATTTGAAGCTGCTGAGGCTTAGCTTGCAGAGATGTCTTGTTGGCTCGGAGCATGTGTTTCTCAAAGGTTTTGAACTTTTGATCGAGACGGATTGTCAGGTGGTAGCAAAGATGTTCGAACAACCGAAGCTGAATACATCAGTTGTTGGAAGCATTGTCGCTGAAGCAAAGAGAGCTTTGTTTACTTTCTGATGCTCTCTCTCCAATTCGCACGTAGTGATGCTAATAGAGTTGTCCATTGTTGTGCCAAGTTTGCTTGAACACAAGGGGCATCTCAAGAAAGGCGTGATTTGTGCCCTAGCTTCCCATGTGGCATCGGCATCCGATGCAGCTCCACGATGCACTTACGGACCCGGCACATGTCAGACGGTGACTTCTCGGCAGTGTGTGCATGCCTCCTGCCGGCTAGCAAGTTGGCCAGTGTTCCTCATCCTTAGCGCCAAGGTTCAATACTAGTCCTCTTGCTTAGATGCATCTTTATCTTTATAAAGCTATTCTTGATACAGCTGGTATTTACTCTGACATCAATAGTTATGCTTACAGGTTATGGTGATTTTAACCTTCTATTGCTACCGGAAGAGAATAGTTTGCGAGCAACATATAAGCATGAAAGTATGGCATTGTGTGTCTCTTCTGTTAGTCAATCGAAGTCGTTATGTGTAGGGGAATTTAGTGCTAGAAATTAGCAGGCAAGAAGTCAATGCTTACATGTCTCTGTTTTGCAACTAAGAAGTACACGTACTCTGTTCCCAAGCAGGAATAGAACTTGTATAATGTACTTGCTTACCCACCTCACTAAATTAGATACTGAGGCTGACTAGTATGTGCATGTCCTGTTGTAATTAAACCTTCTATACAGCTCAAGCCTACTAACTAAATTATGGAATGGTTTAGCTAAGCTCAGGTGGCTTAGATAGTACTAGCATGTAGAATTTAACAGTACCTATTTTGGAGAAGGATGATAAGTACAATGCTGTTTTTACATGCATGTGAGCATGTTTTTAAGGCAAGATGTGCTTTCACCTTGTTTGTGGGCTTTAATTTAACTGCTTTTAAATTGGTATGCTGTTTACAGCACCGATATATGTGGTTTATAATATAGTTGTATCTGTGCTCTGTTCTGAGTTATTGTGGTACAATTCAAATGCATTAATTTGCATTGTAAGTATGATTTGCAGGTGATAATAAGTACTGCTCTTAAGAGTGAACATCGTGGCTTTTTTCCATCATTTTAATAATATAACACATAGATAATAGATAAAACATTAAGTAAACAGCTACACCGCGGCCTAACCGTTCAACAACAGTGCTCATCATCATACTGAATGTGATTTTCTCATGGACATGAACATACACCGATTAGGCCGGGGTTCTTTGCCGCTGGCCCGGCAAAAAAAAGTTCCAGAGAAGGCTCCAGCATGACTAGAAGATGAAACATTTCCGAAACAAAATGCATAACTTTCCATCACACCCTCACGGGAAAGTACCAGTAGAAAACAAAAATGCTTCTCTCCCTCTTCTCCTTCAGCTCAGCTTGATTGTTCTTCGTCAATCTGTCCTTCAGCGGCATGTGCACCATCACCGCAGCGACTGGCACCGTGAGAGCATTGAGATGGGCATATCCGAGTCCTTCTGGATGCCAACGGCCACGATGCCGAGCTTACCGACCATGCAGAGTCTTATGAATATTGTATGTACTGCCATGAGGCCCAAGAGGCCATATTTATAGGAGGGTATAGGATATATGCCATATACAGATAAGGAAATAGAAGCATACAAGGAATCAAATAACAATCCTATTCTATCTCCTATTCGTATCCTTTTCTATCTCTAACACAGACACCTCGCATGACATGCGAGCAACCAAACAAGCAGAATGCAGCAGAATTCAACTACTTCATAAGCACACAAATGCCAACAAGAACCTCGATAAGTCAATAACCAAGCAGAGTGAGCAACCAAGTGCTTCCAGCTCGTCTCTGCAACACCAACGGCAGGGCACCTCGCTGACGAACAGGCTGACAGCCGCCAGTCAGCATTCGCCAGTCTGAATCCTCCGGTTCGTCAGATTCAGATCCTCCACGGCCGTGAGAGCAGCCTTATACGCAGGGTTCAGAAAATTTTCCTTCAGCTAGGTGAGCCTTCTATTACCTGCTGGCTGGTACCTGTAAGTTTCTCCAAAACCATAAGCAGTGATCAGAATCTTTCACAATGATAATAGTTCATCATACATATGTTGATATCTAGAAATCTCAAGTAGCTAATGTTAACAAAAAGATTAGCAAGACTGCATTAGTATTAGATAATAAACAGTGTAATGCTAAAAGGGGCATACAAAATGGTTTGATCATCTCAATACATTCCCAATAAGTGTATGGTTGGTCCCTCTTTTTTTTTCCAGACTTGGGACTGACTACGTAACAGTAAGTGCTACGTGACATAGAACACATTAGAAAACTGAAGGCACAAAAGCAAAGCCATTAGATGGTCTAATAAGCTTACAATGAAATCTGTAGCTCAAACTGACACATCATGAAGCCCGGAAGATTTCTAATAATGTCATGTCAAAGGGGGCGCATTGTTTTGGCTGGAAACAGGATAGGCAGGCTTGGTTGATGCTTGAGCACTAGTGCATTGCATTGTTGGTTCAACACTATCTGGAGTACTAATTATTAGTGTCATCAAAACCATCTGCTGCTTACATGCTACTCTAAAGAAACATCTCTACGCTAATAATGTTAAGTCGTAATCAACTAGATTTCTGGAACTCTTTAATGAAGAATGCATACTTGTGTAGCCCAGTGGGTCTGTGTTCAATTTGGTAAGTAAAAAATGGCTTGAGGTGTGTATCTAGTATGTACTTACAGCAGCCCATAGTACATCCAGGCATCAGTCCATGGTTATACATGTCTCTTCGGCTGCCATCTAATTGGCCGGGCATCTAGTCAAGCCACGTGTAGACATCCACGTCTTCTCTCAAGCCGCACAATCCAACAGAACGGAACGTTAGCATGAAATTGTTAAGGATAGAATAGATATTTGTTTCCTAATATGCTGTTTCCTATTATGCTGTGTTGTATTCCTTTTGTACATCCCCTTGTACCTCTATATATATTGCCCCTTGGGCCTCATGAATAGGTGTGCATAATATTCATAACATGGTATCAGAGCCAAAATTAGGGTTTTGGCTTGCCTAGGTTTCCGTGCGCCGTCGCCGACTCTGCACCACCGTCGCCGACTCCCGCGCGCCGCCTCCGCTCCGCCCACTGGTGGCTGACGTCGCCTCGGCCTCCGCGCCGGCCGTCGCCGCCTCGCGCCGGCCGCCGCCGCCGGCCTTTCGGCCTCCCACGCCGCCTCCGCGCCGACTCTCCGTTGCGCCGCTGCCGCCTCTCCACGCCGCCGCCGCTCACGCGGCGCGCGCGCCGCGCGCTCCGCCTCGCCGGTCCTTCCTCGCACCGCCTCCACGCGCCGCCTCGCCTCGCGCGCGCCAGCGCGTCCGCGCCGCCACCGCCCGCGCCCGGCCGCCGCCCCGCCGCCGCCACCCGCGCCGCCTCGCCTCGCGCCCGCGCCCGGCCGCGCGCGCCGCGCGTGCCGCTGCGCCTCCTGCGCCGGCGTGTGTGCGTGTGTGCGTGAGTGCGTTGTAATCGGGCCGAAGGCCCATATTAGTTAGGGTTTTCCGGTAAAAAACGTCGATCTAACCGCCGCGCCGTTCAGCGCCGCTGTTAGACCGTTGTATTGGTCGCCGCGCCGCCCGGCGCCGCTACCAATGGGCACCGTTTCCCTCCCTCGCTGCCCGGTGGTCTTTGATGGTGTTAATTACACCGACTTCGTGTCTCACATGCGCATTCACATGCGTGGTTTACGTCTCGGGCGTCCTCTCGGCGATGTCACCGCCCGCCTTGCCCTATCCTCCGACGAGCCCACGCTGTTGCATTGCCCCGATACCGACAAGATTGCTACGAGGTCGCTCGATTGTTGATGATGAAGCTGCCTCGCCTACCAGAGGCTCGATTTCTACAAGGATCGTCGACCACCTACACTCGGTGGTGCGATGACGGACGCCGAGCCTTCTTGTCTTCATCGCCGATATTCAACCTCGGTTCTCTTCGAGGTTGTGGGACTCTTCGCTTTCCGGATGTGGACTCATCTTCGTCGGCGCTCGAGCCCTCCGGTGATGCCTCGCACTGTCCGTGGTTCGCCAAGAGCACTCTCTTCAGCAGGTGATGCTCCGTTGATGCCTTTACGCCGTAGTTCTCGCTGCGGCGCCGCTTGGACTCTCTCCGCTCGGCGGGCCGCCGCTCCCGTCCGTGCTGCTTGGATATACGTGCTGACTTGGAGTTTCAGCGGGTCTACGAGTTCCTTACTCGCCCGTCGAAGTTCGAGCAAAGGCGTGCTCAGCTTCTTGCACGCCACCCTCGTGTCACTCTCCTGGAGGCTCTCACCGAGATACGCGCAGAGGAGACTCGTCTGAGTGGTGCTGGTCTGATGCCACTCCCCTCTGTGCTCGCCGCTCGTCTACCTGCTACACTGCCTTCTTCAGCGGCTGCCACAGGTGGTGGTGGTCGTCCTTCGTCTGGAGGTGGCCGTCCTCACTGTTCCTACTGCGACAAGGCGGTCACATTGAGTCCGGTGCTATAAGAAGAAGCGGCATCCGCCACGCCGTTCTTCTCCGGCACTAGTGCTTTTACGTCGCCATCCGCATCGACCTCTTCAAAGCAGGTTTCTCTCCGAGCAAGAGATAGCCGACTTGGACGCCGCTTGCCGCTTGAGTTCTCCTCGGCGAGTTCTCGCAGGTTACGCTCATCGACTCTTGAGCACCGAGAAACCACCCCTACACGATCGGTACCTCCCGTGGATTCTTGATTCTGGAGCATCTTTTCACATGACCCCTGATTCTTCCACCTCTGTCTTCTATTACACCTCTTGATTCTCCGTCGGTGTTCTTACTGCGATGGTACATCTCTTTCTGTCTCTCAGTCGAGGATCTCTTAGCAACTCATCCTTTCATGTTCCTTCATTTGCTCATATTCCTCGTCTCACTATGCGACTTCTTTCTGTTGGATGACATCGACCTTGGTTATCGTGTCATTCTCGACTCGACTCTTGTTGTGTTCGGGACCGCCACAGGAGCTCTGGTTGGTTCGCCCTGGCGCCGTGACTCATAGCGTCTCGGGAGCTTGATCGACTTCACCTTCCTTCCGCGCCACCATCGCCGCGCGGTCTCTCTTCGCCGCCGTCGTCGGCTCTTTTCAGCGGTGGCATCACCGTCTTGGTCATCTGTGTGGATCTCGTCGTCATCCTTAGTTCGTCGTGGTCTTTCGGGTCCGTCTCGGGAGGCGTATCTTTAGATTGTCGTACGTAAGCTAGGTAAACAAATTCAGCTTCCTATCCTCATAGTGAGTGCGTGTCCTAGCGTCCTTTTGATCTTGTCCATTCGGATGTTTGGGGTCCGGCTCCTTCGTTCGAAAGGGGTCATCGATATTATATCATATTTATAGATGATTTCTCTCGCCACACTTGGATATATTTCATGTCTTCTCGTAGTGAGGTCTTATCTATCTATAAACAATTTGCCACTATGATACATACACGCTTCTCCACTCCTATCCGTGTCTTTCGTGGCTGATTCTGGCGAGTACCTCTCTCGTTACTGCGCGAGCTTCCTTCTTGAGCAGGCACTCGCTTCGATTCTCTTGTCCTGGTGCCCATGCTCGTAATGGTGTCGCTGAGCGCAAGCATCGTCACCTCCTTGAGACGGCTCGTGCTCGATGATCGCCGCCTATTCCACCTCACTTTTGGGCCAAGTCGTTTCCATCGCCACCTATCTTGTCAACATTCAGCCCTCTTACGCTCTTGGTGCGATCCTGTTGAGCGCCTCGTGGTCTTCTTCCGACTACTCTAGTCTTCATCTGTTTGGCTGCGTTTGCTACGTTCTCTCGCCCCTCGAACGCACCAAACCGATGCTCCATCTGTTGAGTGTGTTTTTCGGGATCTGATGCGAGCACAAGGGCTATCGGTCTTTGGGATCCGTTGGTCGTCGGATACGGGTTTCTCGGGATGTGACTTTCGACGCAGTCTCGCCCATTCTACCCACGCCCCGCTTCTCCTTCGACTCCCTCTCGCGAGTCTCTGTCTTTCTTGACTTTTCCGGATACACCTATATCTGCTTTGCCTCGCCCACTTGTCCCACCGAGTCTCCACATATTCCCCGTGGCCTCTCCGCCTTTGTCACCGCTGCGTCGTCTCCTCCGACTCCCAGTGCTCCTCTCACTACAGTACCTCCCCTCTCTTTTACACTCGCCGACCTCGATTGAGGCTCTTCCGGTGAGTCATCTTCTCCCGATGATCCACCTTCTTCGATGCTCCATCGTCCCCGATGGGTCATCTTCTCCTCGCTACGCTCTCCGCGATCGCCGGCCGATTCGGCCTCCGCCCTTTGCCTTTCTTTGGCGCAGCTACTCGTGAGCCTTGTCTCCTACCGGGATGTCATTACTCACCCCGAGTGGCAGCTTGCCATGGCCGAGAGATTGCTGCCCTCGAGCGCATTGGTACTTGGGATCTTGTTCCTTTGCCATCTCATTCTCGTCCCATCACGTGTAAGTGGGTCTATAAAATTAAGACTCGCTCGATGGCTCTCTTGAGCGCTACAAGGCGCGCCTTGTTGCTCGTGGCTTCCAGCAGAGAGCATGGCGTTGACTATGACGAGACTTTTGCTCTGTGGCCCACATGACCACCGTTCGCACTCTTACGTCGGTGGCGTGCATTCGCCATCGGTCTGCATTTCTCAGCTTGATGTCAAGAATGCCTTTCTTAATGGTGAGTTACGTGAGGAGGTCTACATGCATCCGCCACCAGGTATTCTGTTCTCGAGGGCATGGTCCGTCGCCTTCGCTCTCTCTATGGCCTTAAGCAAGCCCCTCGTGCTTGGTTTGAGCGCTTCTCCTCGTGGTCACCGCTGCTGGCTTTTCCGCTAGTGATCATGATCCTGCGCTCTTTGTCCACACTTCGTCCCGTGGTGGACTCTTCTTCTTTCAGTATGTTGATGATATGATCATTACGGAGATGATTCTGAGTACATTGCCTTCGTCAAGGCTCGTCTTAGTGAGCGATTCCTTATGTCGGATCTTGGTCCTCTCGGTTATTTCCTTGGGATTGAGGTTACTTCCACTCCAGTTGTTTCTTTATGTCCCAAGAGAAATATATTCAGAATCTTCTTGATCGCGCCTCTCTCTCGATCACAGATCGTTGAGACTCCCATGGAGCTCAATGTCCACCTCCGACCCTGGATGGCGAGCCTCTTTCGATCCGACTCGCCATCGCCACCTTGTTGGGAGTCTTGTTTATCTTGTCATACTCGTCCGGATATCACCTATCCCGCTCATATTCTCGAAGTCGGTTTGTTTCAGCTCCCACTCAGTCCACTACACCACCTTCTTCGAGTTCGCGATACCTTCGTGGACTATCTCTCGCCGTCTCTTCTTTCCACGCCCATTCATTCTGACTTCAGCCTATTCGGATGCTACTTGGGCGCGATCCTCCGATCGCCGGTCTCTCTCGCCTACATGTGTTTTTCTTGGTGGTTCTCTTATTGCACGGAAGACGAAGAAATAGACCGCAGTGTCCTGCTCGAGTGCAGAGGCCGAGTTGCGAGCTATGGCTCTCTTGACGCAGAGATTACTTGGCTACGGTGGTTACTTGAGGATTTTGGTGTTTACGTCACTACACCGACTCCTCTCTTGTCGACAAGACAAAGCTACAAGATTGCTCGTGATCCCGTGAAGCATGAGCTCACCAAGCATATTGGTGTTGATGCTTCTTTCATGAGGTCTTGTGTGCAAGATCGGTGATTACTCTTCAAGTATGTGCCTTGAGCTTGGATAGCGGATTTCTTCACGAAGGCCCGCACTCGAGCACAAAGACAGACTTTTACCTCTCCAAACTCGGTGTTGTTGATCCACCATGAGTTTGAGGGGGTGTTAAGGATAGAATAGATATTTGTTTCCTAATATGCTGTTTCCTATTATGCTGTGTTGTATTCCTTTTGTACATCCCCTTGTACCTCTATATATATTGCCCCTTGGGCCTCATGAATAGGTGTGCACAATATTCATAACAGAAATAAGATAGAGGCTCCCATGTAGGATCCAACAAGACAACAACTAATTTCTTCAACACTGCAACATTAATACAGAAAAAGTAAATGTTCTATCAATGTTCATACCTTGTATTACCGTTGCCATCTAATTTCTTCTAGGCCACGTATAGACATGTAGGTCTTCGCCGTGGAGCAGTCGGTGCTGGTGTAGAATCCCGGGCACCCACAGGGAAGTATTTTAGTCAGAGTCTGTACCAAGTGCCATCTCAAAGTAAGCCATCACAAAAAATACAGCTAAGTAAATAAAATTGCAGTAGTTTCTAGGGAAAATTAAAACAATACCTAGCAGCAGATCATCATTTCGCTATATATATATATATGCATACAATAGACTTTTTTTCAAAAAAAATAGTATATACAAAATTATCCCCTCCTCCTTTTTCCGGGCTTGGGACCGGCTATGCCATCATGTGTTACATAACATGACATGACATAGGCGAAGTTACCCACCCACCTGCCTACAAAGAAAACATAAAAAAAAGGAAAAGAAAAACACCCACCCACAAAATGAAAAGTAAAATACACAAATAATCACAAAATAGCACCAAACACAACATACAAACAGTAAAGCGGAGCTCCCTTTTTTATTTTTTTATTTTTCCTTTTTCTTTGAATTTTTTTTATGATTTTGATGTTTTTAACTTTTTTTTTTGTATTTTGTTGTCTTGCATGGAGCAATAACTATCGTGAAAAAAGATGACAAAATAATACAATGATGACTCAATTGGACGAGCCTTCAAGATTAACAACCTGCAAAATAAACAAGCACATCAAAATAAGCATGGCTATGTAAACAAAAAAAAATTCTAAGACAATGCAAATATAAGTGAGCTGTTTTGAAATATTTACATTTCCTACACTCCTATCAAACTAAAAAAAATCAAAGAAAAAGTCCTAGATGAACTAGAGCTAAGCATCTTTGGGCTTATTTTGAGCTAACTAGACTTGTTAAGCTGATATGGGTAGGCATATTTTGAGGAAGGCCAGGCCTAGCGACTGGCCGCAATTGGGCTAGGACCGGGGCTAGCTAATTTTGCTACTGTTGCATCCTTCCTGTACTACTAAATAAATACTGTTCTCAAATATGCGCAATTACATTATTGAACTGTAACCATTAGTTAATTAAAACAATGTTAAAAGGAGCTATCAAGGTCGCTCTGATAAACTAAAAATTATCGCATTTAGTGAAAGGAAGAAGGCGGATCTGCACCATGTATTTGTTTAATCGAGAATATATAATGGTGCATGACAAATATATACAACTTATTTTCAATCATATGCGTTAGATTTATAGCACAATATAACTCTATTTTTAAATATAAATATATGTATCGTATATCTAGATGCCGCAATTGTGTGAAAATTTTGGCTAGTTATTATTGATCAGATAGTCTATGTTTAACTAAGAAGATCAACCAATGCTAGTAATAACTGCACAGAATGAAACAGAGCATGAAATTGGATAGAGGCTCCATGTACAATCCAACAGCAGCAAGGCCGCAACTTTGGACTTCAAAAGTGCAAAATTTACATGGGAATTAATTTCAATTAAGTCGTACGAAAGTAATTAATGTCATATTAGTGTTCATACCTTGCATCTCCGTTTCCATCTATTTGGATGTCTCTCAGCGTCTAGGCCACGTGTAGACATCCAGGTCTTCGTCATAAAGTTGTTGGCGTAGCTGTTGAAGCCCGGGCACCCACAGAGAAGAGATATCCTGCATATCCACATCGAGCCACAGCTGTTGCAAGCTGTCCAACCCCTCAACAAGCCTTAAATTTGGACAAATAGTTACGCGCAGCACTGCCACTTTAGGAAGGTTCGAGACCCTCTCCAGGCCTTCACATCCCGCGATTACAAGGTCCTCAGAGAGGAGCGGGAGGTCCTCCACCACCTTCAAGCAGCTTGCTCCTCTTATGAAGAGCGTTCTCAAGGTGGTGGCCTCCTCTCCAAGCTGCCGTGGGAGACCTCTCAGCTTGGGGCACTCCAGAAGTTCCAAACCCTTCAAACGAGGCAGCAGTTGCATCCTTGGAGGTGGAGCTCCATCCTCTCCCCCTTCCTTAGCTACCGCAACTGCTTCTTCTTCAACAAAGGACCACTCCTCCCAGTTGGGCATATCTCGTATGACCAACAATTCAAGCTTGGGGAAAGCAACCGCCTCTGTGGATCTGGGATTGCCCACCCCGCAGCCAACAAATTCGGGTCCGATCTTGGTAACTGCGGCTGCTCCCTGAATTCTCAGATACTTCAAGTTGGGTAGCTGCCCAATTGGTGGGAGATGCACACATGATTTGCAATCAACGAGGATCAAGGATTTCACTGAAGACAAATGGGCAGTACCAAGCCAGGTGGGATACCTGCGACCAAAGAATCTCAAAATAAATAGATCTTCCATGTTGTGTGGAGGGATTAGCTGCTCAAAGATCTTCTCAATATTGCTAACATCTTGTTCTGAATATGGTTCATCTCTACGTTCACTGCACAATAGGTTTAAAACTTTAAGATACTTTTTGTCTCTTAGCAATGAATCTTTGCAAAGAGTCGCTCTTTCCAATTTAATCATCTCAAGCCGCCTTAGATGTGAAAGATGTTCCAACTCTTCCAAGTTCCATCCATCTTGTGTTTTACCGTTACCACTTCCACCACCAGTAGGAAATCCTTGTAAATCATTGAGGAATTTCAATTTGCCTATCCCATTTGGAACCTGATTTATTGTTGTATCAGCAAGACCAAGGCGCCTTAAATTGCACAATTTGGTGACTGCCAAAGGAAGACTTTGCAAAGCTTCACACCTCTGCAAATTAAGTATTTGAAGGTTTTTAAGTGAACCAATGGACTCTGGAAGGCAAGATATGTCGGTCCCATCAAGGTCAAGTAATCGTAGATGGATCAAACATCCAATACAATCCGGAACACTTTGTATAATTGAGTCGGTCAAATCCACAACACGAAGATGCGGAAGTTTCTTGAAAAGTGAATGATCAACTACCAGGGACTTCTCATAAAGATGTATCAAAGTTCTTACATTAAGCTCCTCCTTATCCGTGCTAGGTAACACTAACTTATCCTTCTCGAGGACAACTGAAATACGTCGCAGTCTAGACATACTTTTACCCCCTAATGATTTAGGGTCTCCAATAAAGCATTCTTCTCTTGATAAATAACAAGCAAGCTGCCTTAAGAGATCATGCATTTTGCATCTATCGTGGTCAAAAGTTGAACCATCTGGTTGAAGGAGATTCCGATGGATTAGCTCATAGTAGTACTCTTCTGCTGTGTCTTCTAGTAGTTGGCCTAGTTGCTCCTCTACAAAGCCTTCAGCAACCCATAACCTGACTAGATCATCACGGTAAATGTGAGAATCTTCAGGATACATAGCACAATAAAGGAAACACTGCTTCAGATGATGTGGTAACTCATCGTAGCTTAGATATAAAGCGCCCTCTAATTCATTAGGAAGCTTGCTCCGGGACCAGGTATTTTTGCTTAAAATCTTTTCCCACTCGTTCTCTGTTTGGTCTTTGCTTGCCAGAACACTAGCTGTAACCTTGATTGCAAGAGGGAGGCAACCACACTTACGAACGATCTCAATCCCTATGTTTTTCAGATTTTGCACTTCTTTCTCTTCGTTAATGTTCATGCTCTTCCAAAGTAGCTCCCATCCCACATCTACTGACATGAGATCAACTCGATGGGTATGTTCTACACCGATTTTCATTGCAATTGTATCATCGCGTGTTGTTACCAAAATTATTCCTACCGCTGCTGCATGTAATGGAGTCCTTAGTAGATTGGTCCATACGTTGAGCTGCCACACATCATCTAGCACAAGAAAGAAACTATTGTCTTCAATTGTTTCTGCGAGCTTGCCCTGGAGCTCTGCTATTGTTTCACCTTGCTCTTGATGTACTCCCATATTTCGGAGAACCTCTTTTAGAAGAGTAACTTCCTTGTACTCTTGTGAAACACAAATCCATGCGTGCTTCTTGAAGTTCCCTTTTATTCTTTGATCATTGTATATTTTTTGAGCTAGTGTTGTCTTACCAACTCCTCCTGTTCCAACAATGCCAATCTTGTAAGCCTTCTTTTCCTTATGTGCAAGCACCAAGTCAACTAATTTCCTGCTAGAATGTATTATCTCCTTTCCCACAAGGTTGGGTTCGACAAGGTGAGAAGTGTTTCTCAGATTGGATGTTGAACTTTGACCAGCAGGTGCTGCATCCGAACGTGTTAGAAAACTTCCACCCAGCTTTGAGATCTTCTCTATTCTAGTGTTGAGGTTTCTGATTTTAATAGCAATGACATGACGCCTCTGAATATTAGGAAAGCAAGATAACAACGAAATACCGCTGCATGCAGTTGAGTTCCTTGATGAAGATGGACGATCTTCTAGTAACCTGCTTCCTTCGAATCTGGCCAAGTCAATAATATCATCAGCATCGTACATTGCGTCCCGTAGCTCACCAAGCCAGTTGTTAACGGCTTGCTCTTCTATCCTCCTTTGCTCAGCATCATTGAGAAAGCATTGTATTTGGTTCATTGTTCGCTGTAGTTCTCTGAGCTCTTCTTTTACACCTAGAATGAGTATTGCCTCCTCTGTAATGATGTCTTGCAACTTCTTCAGACATGATCCAACCAGAGAATCTAGTATGGTTGCCATCAGACAAGCTTGGTGAAGGAGATCCACCAAAAATACAAGGCGATTTATTTCAGATAATGGCAATCTCGCTGGCTGACAATGAATACACAACTTGTGTTAGGACAGTTTGAAAATTACACACGGTTCACTAAACATATGGTCATCAATTGGAAAGTTACTTAGTATCCTTTTTGGTTAAGACAGTTTGAAAGTTTGCCTTTTTTGGTTTGTTTTACTCGATTGGATGGTCATCAATTGGGAAGTTATTTAGTATCGTACATACATACATACATCAATCCCAGAAATAATTCCATTAGTTGTAACTTTTGTACTACAACATACATAGATCGTCTAGGTATGGCTCTTCTTTGTCGGATCCATCTTCCAGATCACCAACTGTAATTGATTTCTCACACCCTAGCCTTGAAGTCGTGATAACATATTGCATTATAGTAACATCATGGAAACAACGATGCGAAGATCTGAAGTACAGTTAGAAGTCTTACCTTACAAACCTATCTTCCACCTAGAAAAAAACAGCCGATGTTAAGACTCCGTAGTAATCATCAAACACGAGCAGTTTACTCCATTGATCAACCCATCACTACTTTAAAATGTCGACGGATCGACTAAGCCCAAGGGAGATGAAAAGTAACTACTTTCAGAAAATATATAGCAGGAGATTATCCGTCAATCGCCAAGAGAAAACGGCAGATCACGCTGCAAAAAGAGGAAAAGGAAAGAAAGTGCGTGCTCGTTAAAGGAAAGCTGGTTCAGTCAATGGCTACAAGTAGAATTACCTCTGAACTAGAGCCATCAGAACTAGAGAAGTACCTGAATATTGAAAAACCACTGATCAGAGTGCTGCGGAAGGAGAACGGTACGTGCACAACAATCGTGGAACCTGCTCTACCTCTGCATGATCACGGCATGCAAATAAGGCATGAATTAGAGAATAAAGGGGAAGAAATCTGAGCCCTTTATTGATGAAGGGATGCCGTGGAGCTTACTATGAGCTGAAAGGGTGTGGCAGCAGAGGAATGGTTGAACCGAGCATTTTCTGCCAAAGCCTCTTCTTCTTGCATCACGTGAATACTGGGAAAACCTTGCGTAAAATATATATACAAACATGCCAGATGGTGATTAGTCTGCTTGTCGTTTTGTAATTATTAGTGCTCGAGTTTGAAGCAATTAGATGAAAGGTGACGACACAGATGCATTGACTGACTATCACGGGACAAGACCTGCATTTCCCCGAAATACCGAGCTTGCATATGTGCACTCCCCCTTTTCTTAATTAAATTCACATCCTTGGCCTGAATGCTGGCTCGTCTTTCTTGCTTTGGCTATTTACAGTTAGGCTCAAGGAAACAAGCGTTAAGAAGGCAGACTTTCTGAGTCAACACCGGGGCAGGTACGAACGGTGAAGCCCCCCTTGGCTGTCCATGTCGCAGTTTCGGTCCCACTATTACGACAAAGCACTACATTTAGCCTATTTTCTTATTGATTACTGATCGACCAACGACCGGCTTGCATATGCTTGAATCTGTTGCTCCGTGTTAGGTAAATGAAGCCAAGCCAAGCCAAGCAACGTGGTTAGGTAAATGTCTCCATGCTAAGACAAAGAAAAGTATATCCTCGTGTTTGTTTCAGAGATTTTAACAGAAATTCATTCCATCATTTTCTGATAATATGATTCGCTCCAAACATCTTTGGTTTTTTATTTTTTTCTTTTAACTTAAATCAGGAGCCACTTAAAATACGTCAGCTTCTAATTTTGGCTTATCTTGATTTTTTTTTCTTTTTTAGGCTTTTTACCTTTTCTTTTTACCTTATTCCTTTGTATTATCCGTGACAATATAATGATTTTTTTCAATTTTTATTTTTTAATTGAATGACTCAAAAAAGCTAACAGACGCTACAGTGCAATTTCAGCCAAAAGCTAACGGCTAAAGCCATAGGACAGAAGTTTAAGCTCTTTGAAGCTCCCAATCCATTGATGCAACGACGAGCATCGACCTGGGGGAAGAAGGAAGAAAAAGATTATGTCTTACAGTGAACAATAGGCACGTGAGGAGGAAGAGCCAGAGCCCAATGTGTGTGCAAAGTTTCAGGTTATTTGGAATTGTATATCAAAAGTTCAATCAATTCTTGGATTTAAAATTGTGTTGATTTTCATATGTGACCTGAGAAAGAGGTTAAACCGCCCTAGCTTGTTAGCCTGCCTTTGTAGACTGTTGAAGAGAGGTCAAACCAGTCTAAGTTGAAGGTCTAATAACCCATGGGTGAAAAACTCATTTGGCTCAGTTTTTTAGAGTTTGTCTTGTGAGTGCTTAGTCTCTGATGCAACTCATTTCATATGGCTCAGTTTGCACTCTAACGCATGAATCTCATTTGGCTTAATTCATGTAACTGTTAGAGTGAAAAGATTTGATTTCTCTTTTGATGAAAAGTTTTGAAATGGCGTTTGATTGTATTAGTTCCTATTTACCCTTTCTAGTCATTGTTTTTTGTCCTGCAAGAAAAAAAAATGACGCATGAATTAGAGAATAAAGGGGAAGAAATTTGAGCTCTTTATTGATTAAGGGATGCCGTGGAGCTTACCACAGCCAATAGTTTAGCATGAGCCGAAAGGGTGTGGTTGAACTGAGCATTTTATGCCGAAGCCTCCTCTTCTTGCATCACGTGAATACTGGCACAACCTTACGTAAAAATATTTGCCAGAAGGTGATTAGTCTGCTTGCCGTTTTGTAATTATTAGTGCAGAGTTTGAAGCCGCTTGGACCAATTAGATGAAAGAAAGTGACGGCACGGATACATTGATTTAGACTCTCACGGGACAAGACCTGCATTTCCCCGAAATACCGAGCTTGCATATTTGCACTCCCCCTTTTCTTAATTAAATTCACAACCTTGAAGCAATGATGGCACGAATGGTGACTGGTGAAGCCCCCTTGGCTGTCCATGTCGCAGTCTCGGTCTCACTATTACCACAAAACATGTAGCATTCCTCTCTCTCTCTCTCTCTCTCTCTCTCTCTCTCTCCATTTAGCCTGTTTTCTTATTGATTACTGATCGATCAATGACCGGCTTGCATAGTTAGTTACTTCCTACGGATTACCATTTTTGCAAAGTTCATAAATTATCAACTTTTAATATGTTTTATTTGGACACAAACCAGAAAGCATCATCCTGCTGTAAACATTGCATTCCTTCTCCATTTTCCCTTGTTTAAAAAACCACTTACAAGACGATTCAATGTGACGGTGTATGGCATCATACCTCTCTTGAACATTTAAGAAATGGGAATTCATGCAGCCTTCACATCAAGGTGTAGACAAAATCCTGGAATGATCACATTATAACCAACCCGGTCCATATCAACAGCCCTACTAGATATTCAGTTCCAAATCTCAAGGGCATGTAGCATATACCCACTCTTGCGGTGCCCATCCATATGTATGGTTGAGGATATTGATGTTACTATATTTGTCACCTCAACTTCACCCAGTATATCAGTTAACAGTATCTTTGCATTATCCAATAATCCCCTGGTGTGAAGGGCATGAGCTATTACGGGTAAACTCTGATGGGCCTTATGCCTCTGCCACCATCATGGAAAAAAGGTCGAGAGGTTTATCTTTATCCACAGAACTGCACCCAAGACATCGTAAACAGCGTGTTCCTCACCAGCATTCTCCGTGTTTAGTACTACATGGAGTACCCGAGCAGCAGCGCGGCAGGAGGAGCCAGGGGCGGACCTAGGACTAAAATTGAGTGGGGGCTGCCGGCTGCCGCACTGGGCCACTGGGGGCCTGCTGAGTTGCGGACTGGGGGCCATATGAATTAAATCCAAGGGGGTATACGTGATTAATAAAATTGACTGGGGGCCAAGGCCCCCAGTCATTATACTGTGCGTCCGCCCCTGGGAGGAGCGGCTATAAATGGAGGCATAGTTCTCTATCTCAACTTATACCTTTCTCGGCCTTTTTGCTAAGACCAAGTGTAGTATCTGTTCTTATCAGTTTAATATTTGATATGTGGATCATGTGCCCACTATGATATTAAATTTATTTTTTGTGAGGAGGGTTCACCATAGTGGCTTGCCACTAGAGCCTTTGTGTCACCTAGGCGTTGCACTATAGCCTAGGCCAGGTGCACCCCAACTAAACCGGTTTATAAACTTTCTTGTTATCTTAATCATGCAACTTAAGTGGTGCCTATCACATTTTTGAGAAATATCCATGATCTGATCTGCATTATATATATATATATATATATATATATATATATATATATACACACACACACACACACACACACGAGTATATCCAAAGTGATAAAGGAGTATTTCAAGTTCGTTTAGGTGGTATATTAGAGGTGGGTGTAATTACACCCTATGTCGTATCTCACAGTATATGGAGTATCTCGCGTAACGGAGAGTATGCACGTGTAGTATACGAGTATTTAAGACCATCTAGGTGGTATGAATAATTTTTCAGAGGTGAAATGTATATTTTTTTGACATACTCCTTTTTCTATGCGTATATAAAGGTATTTACAAAATACACTAAAAACTATAGACTTCCTTGCAATTTTTTCATGCGATTCACATTGGAGTATCTTATAATTAGTATATGGGTATATCCAAGATGATAAAAGAGTATTTTGAATTTGTTTAGATGGTATATTAGAGGTGGGTGTAATTACACTCGAGTGTAGAGAGTGATATATATATATATATATATATATATAGACACACACACTATCAATCATGCATTAGATATCACTTTTCGGACTAAACGCAGCGGCCTAGGCAGTCTATTTCACCATTGCCTGTTTTAACATGCCAGTGCTAGCGGAAGAGAATAGTTTGGGAGCAACATATAGGCATGAAGCATGGCTTCGTGTGTCTCTTCCCAATCGAATAATTAAAACTCTAAGTCTTGTAATTTCAGAATTTAGAGATTCAATCAAAAGATCATGTTTCTTAATTTTTTTATCTTTCTTTTCTAGTAAAGTACCAAGTTTAGCAACAGTTTTAGCTAAATCATCATAAGAATGTTCTACCTTATTGTAGTTGTCGCTGTCAAGATCATCATTGACGGTGGAGCTTCTGCTACTTGCCATTAGACACAACCCAATTAAATCTTTCTTGCCTTTGGGAGCATCATCCTCACTGTCCGTATCCACATCACTCAAATTAACTTGCTCAAGAGCCGAAAGAACACAATGCACCACCTTGCAATTTATATAACCCTTCTTTTTGTTCTTCCTTTTTTCTTTCTCCATCTCTTCTTCCTTCTAATTCTCTTCCCTTGCAAATCTTGCTAAAAACTTTGGACATTTAGGACGAATATGATTGAGATCACCACACTCATAGCACCTTTGCGGATCAAAATTTCCTCTCTTTCTTGATCTCACATTTTGCAAAGCTCTTGTGAAGCGTGTAGAGAGAAGTGCCAAATCATCTTCCAGGAGTTGTTCTAGCTGTTCATCAGTTAGTGAAGACAAAGAAGATAAAGCATAGCTAGTGGAAGAATTATCACCATTAGACTTGCTAGATTGTGAAGCTAAAGCAATTGATTTATTACTATTATTTTTCTAGCAAAAACATCTAATTCATGAGTTTTCAATTTAGAATAAAGCACATCTAATGTAAGTGTACTCATCACTGTAGATTCTCTAATAGATGTAACCTTCATCTCCCATATAGACATATCTAGTGCTCCAAGTAATTAACGTGCATTTTCAGCATCAGTATAAGTAACATTAACAGCACGTAGATTACTAAGAATTTTATTAAAGCGAGCAAAGAGATCATCTATTGATTCACCAGGTTTCATCTCAAAATGCATGTAGTCCTTTTTGTACATATCTTGATGTACCTTTTTAATAGTAGATGAACCCTCATGATAATCGCATAGTGCTTTCCATACCTCATATGTGGATTTAAGATGCACAACACGATCAAAAATCACTCCTTCTTAGTCCTTAAATTATCAGGTTCCTCGTCCTACTATTTGCCTCCACTTGTGCCATGTTTGCTACTGTCACAGCATCGTTCTCAGGCACTTGATAAGGCTTGTAGATCTTCTCCCATATTGCAAAGCCTTGAGCTTGAATATATGCCTCCATCTTCGCTTTCCAATACTGAAAATTAACACCATCGAAAACACAAGATTTTGTGGAATACCTATCCGTCGACATACTTTCTAATCATCGGTTAAGATCAATTAGAAAAAAAATAAACATTGCTCTGATACCACTTGTAGGATTGACTCACACTAGGATAGGCAATCAGAGGGGGGTGAATGATTGCGGAAGCTAAAAATAAAATTTAAGACTCCCCCTAAAACACAAAACCTATTTAAGCTTCGTTTATATTTCTGGACAGAACACTGAGCACAAAAATATATTTGTTTTCATGCAAAACATACGTGCGTGCGTGAACCTAAAAATCACGGCACAGGAACAAGCTACTGCCTCTCTCTGCTCTTCCGGGACGAACAACACAGCAGCCGCCTCTTCTATTTTTTCTGTTGTTTTTCTGTTCCGAGAGCTCGCCGCGCCGCAAGCCTGGTCTCTTTTCTTCCTTCAAAAATCTGTGCACAAAGCAAACTTCTTCTTTTCTTCCTTCGGAACAAGCAGAAGACAACTTACTTTGGTTCTGCTCGGTCACGGCACCAACACCAAAAATCCGATGCACAACACAAAAAACAGCCGCTAATTACAAACCGCCGTGCAAGCCTGTCCACCAAGCCCGGCCGTGAAAACAGAGGGTAGTAACGAGCCAAAAGCACAAGCAGCCGGAAGTAACGAATCGAGAGAAAAAAATCACCGGACGGCCTTCCTCTTTTTTTCAGTCAAGAATCACGGCCATGCAAACAAGCCACCGCTCCAATTCTTTTCGCCGAGACAGCATAGTGCTCCACGCACGAAACGGCAGCCGCCGCACCCAATCATAAACTCATGCATGTGCCACCGCAATTTTTTCTTTCCAAAAATCCGGCCGAACAAAAGCCGAACACACCTTTTTGTTTTCTCTCGTCTAAAAGCCACCTGTTACATTGACCAGACTCACGTTTTATAGTACGTCCGTCCGAACTCAATTAACAGGGTCAGGTAATCTCCTAGTCAAACTCAAATCTAACACATATGACGCCGACTCGAGTACGAGCGCCATGCATACAAACACAACTCTGCAATCCGTATACAACTCGTATACGCGCCGTCCAGGCACATGCAGCCTTGCCGCTTGCCTCCGCTTCACATGCAGCCTTGGCCATGACACATCTCCGTGCCTCCAACGATGACGCATCTCCGCGCCTCCAACGCTGCGTCATCTCCATGCGCATTGTTCTCTAGCCTCAACATCTCGCATGACATTCTTGACCGATAGGACCTCAGTTCCTCCTTGAACTTAGTCCCGAAACCTCAGTTCCACTCGAACCTAGCTTCAGTCCCATCATCGACCATGTTCCGCCTCAAGCAACACCTGCACATAAATAAACACGCAACCGCGTACGAGCACAAGTCCACGACTTGACTCAAGTCAATCCGCACAATACCTCACACGAGCGTATCATGCAATATACGACAATCCGTACATGCAACACATCATAAGTAATATCATAATCAACGTTGTCAATTATTCATACCTAAAACATCCTAAACCTGGCCACATGGTCTAACAATCTCCCCCTTGATGAATATATTGACAACACATTAAGTTAACATGACTTCCAACAAATCTAAGTGATGAACTGAAACCAAACTCGCCCTCTCAACACAATAGAAACAAAAACTCTCCAATCTTTCAAATTTCTCTCCCCCTTTAGCAATATAATCATCAAGAAATTTCAGAAATAAGAATAAATCTAAGAAAGAGCAACAATAACAAAAATCTAGACACTTTGTAGATTATCCAAGTCACGTTGCATTGGTTTAATAAAACAACCAAGTCATATTTTTGAGTAGAGCTATCTAAATCATATAAAGCCATAAATCACATAGCAATGTTAAAACAAATCCGTCAATATGATTAAGCGATTTTTATTAATGACAGGCATCATAACAATGATCAGACTAATTATAAAGAGCACAATGAGATATCACAACGAAAAATGAAAACCTAAAAGTGAAGCAAACCTTAACTCTAGACGGGTTAACAGTCTCATGTAACAACTTATTGCTCCACTCTCAATTCTTAGGCATGTGGCATGCTTGTAGTATACTTCTTTTCATAATGACATACTTTCTTTTTTCTTTTTTTTAATGGTGGCATGCTTGAAGCATACTTCTTTTCATTTTGCGCACTTTTGTGCTTCTTTTTTTCACCATGCCATGCTTGAAGCATACATCTTTTCAATTCTCTCTTTCTTTTATACTTTTTTTTAATAACATGCCAAATTGAGTAATCATAAAAATTAGAACATAAAACATGCGAGCCTCATAGCCAAGAGTTAAAATAAGACTCACAATCAAACTAATCCTTTTCGATGAACATCGCAAAGCAATAAATATAATCAATCTAGTCAAAGTATTCCGCCATGTCATGCTTTTAATTCAAATGTAGCAATTTAATTATAACCAGTCGTGATCAAAGCTACATAGCATATGAATAAATATGATAAAGAGAGCTCTACTACTTAATTGGTTTAAATGACTTGGACTTGATGAGTTATTTGACAAGGATAATAAACAAAAGCTACTAAAATTTTAAAACAACAAGCTCCCCCTCAGAATAATCCCAAAAAGTGCAACACACCCAACTCACTTCGCGAACAAACTAAGAAGTATCAACAGTTTCAGAATCTAACTCCATAAGATATAGAACAACATCACCTTTACCACATGGTCGCTCAGAAAGTGAAATCTCTTGAAAGCCATCAAAAAGAATAAAGAACTATTAAGTGTTCCAATCAAGCAATGATATAAAAGACCGAAACACAATCAAACTCATGTTGTCCATCTTCGTCAGCTGTTCTTACATCACAGAAAACATCGATCTCACAGTACCGGAGTTAGTGGAATAAGATTTTGGAATCCAGTACTGAGATACACGATGTGGAGGAACAATAACAAAACTAGAACTAAAATCACGTGCATGTGGTCGATCAAAACGCCAAAAGAGCGTGAGTTATTTGAATTAAATCTCAAACCAGCATGTGAAGCAGTTTTAAAGTCATCATAAAAGTTCTCTAAAAATCTAGCTTTCGCATAAGTTTTAGGAACAAAAGATGATACATATTTTTGTCTCATTGCATTCAATCTTTCTCTCATCTCTTTCTTAGCACGCCTAAAACAAAATTTATGCAAGTGTCCATCTTTTCTACAATAACTGCAAGTGTATTTAACTTTATGTTTAACTTGAGAAGTGGAAGCAACATTTGCATTCACTTGATTAGTAGATGACATAATACCAGCAGACTTAAAAACAGTTTGTTTCAGTTCAGATGTTACTTCAAATTTTTCAAGTTCAAGAAGCTTAACAATCTTAGGAGAATTATTCTTGGTATGCTCAATAACATTAAATCATAGACCCTGATTTTTCACACTTATTTTTGACTTGTCTAGAATCATATTCAGATTTTTCTTGCCAAAAGAGAATCTATCTAAAGTGTCTTTAAGGTACTCATTTTCTTTAACTAAAGTGGAACAAGTTGAGCACTTAAAAGATTCATTCACATAATTCTTAGAAGCACTAGACTGGGCCAATGTTTCTTTTTCAGTAAAATCATTCAGTTGTTTAGTCAAAGCTTCTATTTCTGTGTTACAAGCAAGAAAAATGTCAAGATTTAATTATACGAATATACTAAACTAGGCTACACAATGCAGCAAAGATGAAAATAAAGAGCATAAAGAATACTTTTTCAGAACAAGGGCTATAACAAGATTTAATTGACCACTCGCTCTGGATTTGAAGGTGTGTTTTCTGGTGCAACAGATATCATATACATATCTTCCTTTGGCTCATTTGCTGGGTCTTCCAAAATGTCACCCTGCGATATTGAATACAAAGTATTATGGTTTTCAATTCAAGACATCAACAAGGTGAAGTTGCACAAGGTTTGCACTACATTCATTGAGCTTAGAGAACTGTGCATAACCATAATGCAAAAAAAAATGGTAAATTTCAAATGAACAAGAAAAACATCAGAAAATAATAACTAGAGAAGGGATCAAACAACTAGGAGAAACCAACAACAATTCATACCTCAGAGCTAAGGTGCCACAAATTTCGATCTCTACTGGCATATTGATTTCTTTGAAACTGAAACAGGCATGTTATGTTTCTTTGCATACTCAATTGCATCTTCACACTGTGATATCCCACGCCTCCAAGGTGTGGGGAGGAGGGCGGTGGGGAGGGGAGGAGGGGTGGGGGAGGCGAGGAGGGGAGGGGCGGGGGAGAGGAGGAAGGCGGCGGTGGCGCGGGGAGAGCGAGGGGAGGAGGGTCGGGGGACGGATCTGCGGAGGGGAGGAGGGTGCGGGGAGCAGGCGGCGGGGAGGAGCAGCGGGGAGGGGAGGAGGTGGCGACGGGGGAAGGGGGAGGCGGGGAGGATGGGAGGCCAGGAGAGGAGGGGAGGATGGGAGGCCGGAGAGGCGGGGATCTGCGGAGGAGGGGCGGTGGAGGTTCTTCTGGGCCCCAGGGTATGCCATGGCCCACCCGGCATACCCCGTGGGTCCGCCTTGTCTCACCGCCCCTCCCCTCCCGGCCTCCCCTCCTCCCCGCGCCCCCTCCCCCGCCACCTCCTCCCTCCCTTCGCCACCCTCCTCCCTCTCCCCGGTGCCCTCCTCCCCCTCCGCAAATCCGCCCCCGGTGCCCTCCTCCCTCCTCCCCACGCTCTCCCCCGCCGCCTTCCTCCTCTCCTCCCGCCACCCCTCCCCTCCCGGCCTCCTCCCCGCCCCCTCCCCTCCCAGCCTCCTCCTCCTCCTCCCCTCCCCTCCCCGCACCTTGGAGGAGTGGGATATCACAGGGCGTGAAGATGCAATTGAGTATGCAAAGAAACATAACATGCCAGTTTCAGTTTCAAAGAAATCAATATGCCAGTAGAGATCTAAATTTGTGGGACCTTAGCCATGAGGTATGAACTGTTGTTGGTTTCTCCTAGTTGTTTGATCCCCTCTCTAGTTATTATTTTCTGATGTTTTTCTTGTTCATTTGAAATTTACCATTTTTTTGCATTATGGTTATGCACAGTTCTCCAAGCCCAATGAATGTAGTGCAACATCATATTGATGATATCGATTAACCTTGTGCAACTTCACCTTGTTGATGTCTTGAATTGAAAACCATAATACTTTGTATTCAATATCACAGGGTGACATTTTGGAAGACCCAGCAAATGAGCCAAAGGAAGATATGTATATGATGTCTGTTGCACCAGAAAACACACCTTCAAATCCTAAGCGAGTGGTCAATTAAATCTTGTTATAGCCCTTGTTCTGAAAAAGTATTCTTTATGCTCTTTATTTTCATCTTTGCTGCAGTGTGTAGCCTAGTTTAGTATATCCGGATAATTGGTTATTTCAGTGATACTATGGGCTTTCCCCTCACATGAGATACAGTGAATTGTGTAGACATTTATCATGAAGTTGGATTCACAATAAAGCAGAGTTGGCCCGGAATCTGGATTTGACTAGTGTGTAGTCTGAACTAGGAATGTCATGTCTGTCTAATGAACTTTGGAATAGTCTAGAAATGTGAATTTCTAACCTTTTATAGGAACTATATGACACAATTTATCATGCTTTCATTCACTTTAATGTAGCAGCTTCTTGTTAAGGCGATACCAAGAAGAAATTATCATTTTTTAGATAAGAGCTAAGTAAGTGATCCGGTAGCTCAATTTTATTAGCTTCTTTTTGCGGTCAGGAGCCTAGGCATTAGCTATGTCAAGGGTCATGCCAACTAGTGATTAGTGATGCTAGTCGGGGTTCATGAAAGCAAAGATCTATAAGCTGAACATGCTAGTTATACTTTAAGGACTTACCATGTGATATTGCTAGATATAATCTAGATTAGAGTTGTCAAGGCTTGTTCAAACCATGAGGTGCTATGAGATGCAAATTCTTGCTCTCAGAGCACACACTGAAATAATCAGAATCGGTAACGCTAACACCAATTTTGTGTCATAAACACCTTTGGTGCACATTCTTGACATTACAACTTATTTTGCCATTTTTCATCATCTTGCACAGACATGCTTGGTGCAAAATAGTTTTTTTCCATTTGGTCCACCAGAATGCATATATGGACTTTGTTAAGCCTGTTGTATCTAAAGCTAAGCTTTGTAACATCTAGGTACTTGGAGATTGGTATCGTTGCAGGTGTTCCTATTTCCATTAATGGAAGAGATCCCTCGCCCGCAACCCTCCTCGCGGAGCTCAATGAAATCGGTGGAAAGCATGGCGTTGGGCGTATCGATACGGTGGAAAACCGCCTTATAGGCATGAAGTCCCGCCTTGTACGCTCCTCAAGTTCTCTTCCTTTCCTTCCCCTCTACCCCTTCTCTTGCTCTGTGATTGCTTTGTAACTGTGGTTGTGGGAATGTGGGGTGGGGAACTGTGGGTTGATGGGAAGGCGAGGGTGGGGGGATGCAGGAGGGGGAGCCGGGGAGGCCGAGGCGGTCGTGGACGCTGGCGTGTCAGTCGTGCCCTCTGTGTCGGTGCCGGCCGTGCTCGTTGGGCCGGGCTGGCCCAAGCACGGTACGATATGCCGTGCCACCAGACGGGCCGGCTTTCTAGGCTTGGCCCAGCCCGCCATTCGTCCATTGCATATGAAAATTTTGGTGCGGCATACCCTTTGGTAAAATCCTGAAACCGCCACTGGCGGCGAGGGGCGGGGGATCAGCAGAGGGAGGGGGCAGTGGAGGTTCTTTTGGGCCCCAAGGTATGCTGTGGCCCACCCGGCATACCCTATGGATCTGCCCCTGATGTAAACAAAAAAATTCTAAGAGAATGCAAATATAAATGAGCTATTTTGCAATATTTACATTTCCTACACTCGTATCAATAAAAAAAAATCCACAAGATGCAAATCCTTCAAACGAGGCAGTAGCTGCACCCTTGGAGGTGAGGCTTCCCCTTTTTGCTTCGCAGCAAGCTGCATGTCTAATAAGCCAAAACACATGTTCCATCTGGAGGGTTACAATGGTAAAAGAGCATTTGCCATCCAAGAAAGGTTTACGCAAGTATAACTGCTCCTTCCTCTACTACTAAATAAATGTCGTTCTCAAATATGCGCAATTACATTATTGAACTGTAACCATTAATTAATTAGAACAATGTTAAAAAGAATATATAATGGTGCATAAAAAATATATGCAACTATATTTTCAATCATATGTATTAGATTTATAGAGCAATATTACTCTATTTTTAATTATAAATATATGTATCGTATTTCTAGGCAATTGTGTGTGAAATTTGGCTAGTTATTATTGATTCTATAGTCTATGTGCAACCTAAGAAAGTCAATGAAGGCTAGTAATAATTGCACAGAACAGAATAGAGCATGAAATTGGATAGAGGTTCTCATGTACAATCCAACAACAGCAAGGCAGCAACTTTGGAATTCAAGAGTGCAAAAATTCAGATGGGAATTTCAATTAAGTCGTACGAAATTATTAATGTCACATTAGTGTTCGTACCTTGCATCTCTGTTTCCATATATTTGGATCTCTCTCAGCTTCGAGGCCACGTGTAGACATCCAGATCTTCACCATAGAGCAGTCGGTGCTGGTGTTGAAGACCGAGCACCCACAGGGAAGAGATCCCCTTCATATCCACATCGAGCCACAACTGCTGCAAGCTGTCCAACCTCTCAACATGCCTTAAATTTGGACAAACAGTTACGCACAGTTCTCTCACTTGAGGAAAGTTCGAGACCCTCTCTAGGCCTTCACATCCATCAATTAAAAGTCTCTCAGAGAGGAGCGGGAGGTCTTACAACACCTTCAAGCAGCTTGCTCGTCTAAATGGAGCTCTCTCAAGCTGGTGGCCTCCTCTTCAAGCTGCCGTGGGAGGCCTCTCAGCTTGGGGCAGCCCTTAAGAGACAACATCTTCAAACGAGGCAGCAGCTGCACCCTTGGAGGTGGGGCTTCCACCTTTTGCTTCGCAGGGGCTACCACTGCTGCTGCAACAAAGGACCACTCCTCCCAGTTGCGCATATGTTCTATGATCGACCATTCGAGCTTGGGGAAAGCAACTGCCTCTGTGGATCTGGGATTACCCACCCCGCAGCCAACAAATTGTTGTAATAATTGCGGTATAAGCATATATGTAAATATAATTTCAGTATAATTATATAAGCACAAGAATAACATCAATTCAAATATAAATAACATAACATGTATGAAATCATATGAATTGAACATATCATTCAAAGTGTAACACATATTCAATAATAGAAACAATAACATTCTAAACATGAATATGTATGTCAATGTTTAAAGCATGAATCAATTAATACTAGCAACAAGCTCAAGTTTTAATTGATTATTTGTGCTCTCAGATTGTAGGGTTACACAAGAATATTTCTTGGCCGTCTCGGTACTAAGATCATATACTTTTCATCAATTGGATATATCAAAAGATTCTCAAAACTTTGAGCTCTAAACCAATGTCTAATTGCCTCTAGGTTAGAACATGTAATTTTGGCCAGCACTGCTAATAAGCAAAGTGATCACTTGAAGATAACAATAATGTAGACAACTATGACTTGAACTCTCTCAGATTCAATCAAAGATCATACAATAGCTATTAGAGTATCAGGCTTGAAAACAGCATATGAATTAAGTAGCCCAATGACAAGCTAATGCCTAAACCAGATAACTGTCAATATTCAAAGATCAATTTCCAAATTTCACATCTAACCATTCTGACAAGGCAATAACCACAGTAACAATGTTTTAGAGCTCAAAGATCCAATTTCAGTATATGTCTATTGCATCACTGAGCAACAATCCACAATATTCTTTGCAATCACAATATATGAACAAACCTTGTAAGTCTTTCTTGTAGCTTGTGTTGGTCACTTGAATAATTTGATCCCCTTTGACATCTGGCCATTCGATTTATATTTTGTTTAGCAGTTTAGATAATACTGCTTAAATTGCTTAGTTAGAAACCGTTCAATAAAGTATACTCAGGATAAAAGCTCTTTTGAACTTCTGCTTATAGAGCACAAAAAATTTTGACAAAGAGAATTGCATTTTCACTTTATTAAAGCATCTTGTTGTGATTGTACAACTCTATTGCAGAATTATTTAGATTTGAATTTTAACTCAGATTAGTAATTCTAAGGAAATAATTTATTTCTAATTCCAGCTATTATGGTTAAAACTATCAAACTTTCAGTTTTATTCTTCACTCATTGCTAAAGTTGCTTCCTTTTATGTGTTTGTTTGCATAAATATTATATTTCGCTTCCAAGGCATGAAGCATCATCGCATTTCTTTTTAATTATTTTTAATTTCTTTATATTATTTGAGATGTTCTCTAGTATAAACAATTGCATTTTAATTTTCGCTATTATGGACCTTTACGTTTTCTATTGAACAATATTTTTGTAACTTTGAATACTCAACTTAAAATTTCTGGATCCGCCACTGTCTGCAATAGTCAACTTACAGAAGTTATTCTCTGTGCTGATCAATCCACTACTAATGTCAGAGATCGACGGACAGAGACCAAAAGAGGCTGAGATTAACAGCTTCGAGGTGCAGTTGACGTATAGAAGTACAGAACAGAAATAGAGAGGATCATCAGTTCATCACTGAGAACATACTGCTGATGCCGGTGCTGCAAAATGGGGGACATGTAGTTCGTCAAAAATGAGCCATTACTTGAAAATTGAAGTGGTAGAACATAAAGAAAGTACCGTAATGTGGGTTGATCATGGCGACCGATCTAAAGGATCATAGGGATAACAGAAATGAGCACAACAGATCCACAAGAAACTTATGCTGCCTGCATCACTGCATGCGAAATGAGCATATGAGGATTAACGGAAGAGAAGAAACTGAAGGAGCAGAGTTGAACTATTTCTTGTGCTCAGCTTACCACAACTAGTAGAAATCTAGAATGCCACTCGCTGAAACAAAGCAACAGCAGGGGAATGCAGCCTCCTCTTATTGCAGTCGCAGCAGTCTATGCAGGCCCCACTTATTTTTTTCCTAGTACGATAGTATTGAGGGGGTGTTTATATTGACTTTTAATTAGTAATAGCTTGTAAAGAAGCCGTACGGAGAAAGAGACACTCGTGTGTGATTTTGATTGGTATAAATGAAGTTACTACAATATTTACTATAATTGTCTAGTAGATTTTATCTTGAAAAGACATTCCATTTGAAAGCTATATACTATAGAAAAACTATTTACAGTAGAAAAGCAGCTTATAAAAGCCAATATAAATAGCACTTGAGTCTCATAACCATCCATTAGTACCACTCATGTGGGGTGCTGGTCATGCCTATCGGTGACATCTAGTCCTTAATTTGGTAGGTCCTAATTTTAAAGGCTTAGATTTGATAGTTGACATGGAGACATAAGAATCCATCAATATCTATACTAATTATACATTTATAGAAATATCTAACCATTAATCTGGCAGACCTTAGTTATAACTACTCAGATTAAAAGAAAGAATTCATATCAAGTACAAGCCAAATTTTAAAAAATCAGAATTTAAAATAAAGAAAAATTAGCAATTTGATTCTCATACAACTTCCAAACTATCATACATATTCTTACATGCACACTTACCAATGTGTGGTTTACATCTTTAATTTTTTTTCTAGGATCACCATTGATTCGATGGATTCTAATTAAAATTAAACTATATCAATCATTAGACAATCAGAAAAAAGAAAAGAAAATAACGAGGAATGATTTTTCTTTTGGTGCTCTGAGTCGTGAGAAATTGAGAATCAGAACCATGACTTCATGCCTTGTGGTCCTTAACTATCGAAAGAGAAATACTCGTGTGATTTAATTCTGTGAGAAGGAAGTGGAATCTATAAACCGATAAGCACAACATGTCTATCAGAGTCACGTCCGATGTAGAAATCAAGTAATAGAGTGGAGTAAAACAGTCCTTTTGATGTTTTGGTTACAACTGCCTGTTTGTTACAGTGGTAGGGAATACAGGGGAGACGAGATGACTCATCGGACCTGAGCAGAGATCGATGTGTCCCGTCTGCCTTGGCATTCGGACGGCAAACCTTGCAGTTTTTCCATCCAATTCATCCACCGTCGGTTTTCGATCGGACGTCATGTGTAACCTAAAATCAGATTGTTTAGCTATAGAGAATCGCATTCCAATTGCTTGCTGCGATCAGCCGTACAAGTATGATGTGTATCACTACCACTCTCACTACTTTTGTCAAAAAAAATATATAACTCTCACCATTACTGCGAACTGCAAGAATAATGCAACCAAAAACGGCAAGGGATTGTTTGATCTCACAGGTTCTCCACCACCGAGCGCCAAACGAACCGAACAAATGTTGTGCCGGATTTCCCATCCTGACCTGAATGTGCTAAACAATTGTTTGTGCATGACAGCAGCAGATGAACAACAAACACCCATCATATTATCTCGGTTTAAGCACATTATCTCGGTTTGTCGCCTCATGGGAAGTATCACTAAAAGATGAACCGTTCTCCAAACAAAATGCATCATTTTCCGTCACAGTACCGGATGACAAACCAGCTGCTGAAGACAGCAAATCCGGTTCACCACAATACAAGCGAGGAAGCAAACAACCACAAACACAAAGACTAGTACAGGCAGCTCGAGCAGTTACAGTTTCAGTACTGCAAACAACCACAAACACAAAGACTAGTACACAAAGACCACACACAAGCAAATGATTGAGCAACTCATTACTTCCTCTCCTTGTCGTTCGGCTCAACACCAGGGATCACCGAGCTGGCCATCCCTGGTAGCTTCCTTCTGGATGAAGAGCACCTTGCCAGGACCATAGCCGGTCAGCAAGCATGGGCGCACCTCCTCGACGCATTTTCCCTGTGAACACATTAATCCTAGCTCCATCCTCCTTTTTCTGGGCTTGGAACCGGCTATGCAACCATGAACATTACACATATCCTGACATAGGGGGAGTTACCCACACACATACACACCCAAAAAAAGCATAAATACGCATACAGGTCCACACGAGATTTACAAAATAGAACCAAATACTACAAGCAAGCAAAGTAAAGCCAATTTCACTCTTTTTTTTTTGTTTCTAAAGAATTTTTTGTCTTTTCATTTTTCTCTTTTTGGCAATTTTTTTCTCTTTTTTCTTCATTTTGAACTCGAGTAGGCTAATTATTGAACTCAAGAAAGGAAGGTCAAGTAATGTATCCGACGAGGCAATGACCAAATTGCACAAGCCTTCGACAATAACAACCTACAAAATAAAAACGTACGTACTTGAATAAGCATAAATACATGATAAGAAATTTCGAAAAAACTGTATTCAGATTATTCTTAACAGAACCACCAGATCGTTCAAGCTCTGTTATCATTTTGTCCTTCTACTTTTGGCTCTTCTACAAATTAACAATTTTTTTAGTTTATAAATTAACATGGCGTATTTGGTCTTTTTTACATGAATGGAGCATCATCAAATGACAGATATTAAAAAAATACAGATGATCCTATTTCCTAGGTACAGAATCTTGAACATTCAAGTAGTGGCATTTGATCAACCGTTGAGGGACATCCAACCACAGCTCTTCTTTGTCAGACAGAAGGTAGAAGCCATCGCTATTCCGAACGCCCTAAATCATCGGATCTTGAGGTGTTGGCTCATTTTTTAACCAGAGCTCGACACCTAGGCTTGTGAGTCATCTTCCCTTGCGGCATGGCTGCATGTCAGCATGCACTCGTCTCGCCTGGCTCCATATTTCTCTGTACCAAATGCATGAACCATGAAAGGGCCAGCAGCAGCTAACAATCACCCTGATTTTGTCTCTGTCTTGATAATATTACTAGGATGAAAGGACCAGCAGCAGCTAACAATCACCCTGATTTTGTTACTTATGCTTTCTAAACGGAAGCTTCAGACATTCGTTGATGCATTATTAGCTTGATCCAACTCTTAATTAATTCTGCCCAAAGAAGCAGTGTGCACGTGTGGGGGAGGCAGCAAGGAGGGAAGGCAGCCGTGCGTGTTTAGTACCACATGGAGTACACAAGCAGCAGCGCGGCAGGAGGAGCGGCTATAAAAGGAGACGTGGTTCTCCATCCCAACTCATACCTTTCTCGGCCTTTTGGCTAAGATCAAGTGTAGTATCTGTTCTTATCAGTTTAATATCTGATATGTAGGCTATGTGTCCACTACGATATTAAATTTATTTTTTATGGGGGAGGGTCCATTATAATGGCTTGCCATTGGGGCCTTCATGTGTCGCCTAGGCGTTGCACTACAGCCTAGGCCTGGCGCACCCCAACCAAACCAATTTATAAACTTTCTTGCTATCTTAATTATGTGTCTTAGGTGGTGCCTATCACATTTTTAAGAAATAACCATGATATCTGATCTACATGCACGCGCTATCACATTATTTTGTTACGCGCTATCTCATTATTTTGAGTGTTGTTCACCAGAAAAGGGGTGGCTGTTGTCAACATTTGAACTTTGAGGAGGGATGTGATCATGTGAACAAAATAGATTTCAATAAAAAAAAGTAGATGCAAAATCACGATTGAACATAAAAAAATAGTAGAAACAAAGTCACGACATAATCTTCAACCTCAAACATGGAAAAACCCACGTTGGATTCATCTCTTGACTCTTAAGTGCTTCTTTTTCCTCAGAACTCTCCTATATTTGAGTGGATTGCGTTAGCATAGTACAGTGGTGTGCTAAGCAAACAAAATCACGATTTCAGTGAGAACAATCGCACTCACCGCACAAGTTGATGCAACCAGCGGTGCAAATTGCTTCGACACATATCAAGCGAGCAAGGCAATTCAAGCTTTGCTTTGACTGTGTAGCTAGTTTCCATTGGCTCTTGAGTTTAAATCATCAGATCTTTAGTGCTTGGAGGTGTTCGCTTTAGTACTCATGTTGAACATCTTGATGCTCGCACTCCTTAGGATGGCCACGTCTGTAAGGTTCGCTAGCTCATCATCACCGTAAAATCTTGTAAATTTTAGCATTGGGAAAGAGAGGCCAATAAATTTAATCGATATGGTGTTGCTCAATGTTGTCACAACGTGTATTAGGCCATGCTCCATTGATCACTTGTCTGAATCGGAAGAAACTGCTCATTAGACTCGTATATGATGAAAGCAGTTTCCCTTGGTTGCCATCGTCGACGTCTTTCTCTGATCATCGGCAACTGCCGCATCCGTGTTATCTTCTCCGGCGACTGCCGCCGTCGCTGCGTTATCTTCTCGGACTAATAAATTCTTCTCCAGCCGAATCCTTGGCGCCAACCTCCGCGGTGTCATCTTCGACGTGGTCACCTCTTTTACACCTGCAGTGGCGCTTTCTCTGATCATCACCCAGTACCGCCGCATGGCTGCATGTCAGCATGCACACGTCTCTGTTGGCTCCAAATTTTTCTGTACCAAATGCATGAATCATCAACTCATATCTTTTCTGTAACGTTGAACCGGCACTGGTGATGCTTAGCTGAGAGAGGAGAGATCAGCCGGGGAGGCCAGGGGTGAACTGGCACCGGCGGCAGATCAGGTTCGACATCTGCGCTCCGCCTCGCTTCTTTGGGCTCCGTGTGGGAGAGGCAGTGTAGGACCGAAATGGCGACAGAGGGGGGGTGAATGTCGCTCTAAAAATACCCTTGAAAATTCGTACACTTAATTTTTCAAAAAGATGCAGAATAAAGCAACCCACAGAAAATTAATTTTGGACTGCATGCACAAGAATACAATCTTGGAACGCATGTGACGCTAAAAAATTCATCATAAATCAGAGACCAACCAGTAAAAATTTCAGCTAAAAATACTGCTATTTGATCTGCATGCAAAATACTTGAAAATCGGAAAAAGAAAATCAAGAGTTGCATTAGAACTTGGAGATGCTACTGGTTGCTAAAAGTAGCTGCTTGACCAAAAAGAAAACGGGGGACAAAAAAAAAGGAGAAGAGCTGTAATTACACCTGTGCTTTTCTGGACTGCTCCTGTCCGCACAAAACTTAATGCTGCAAGCTGTCCAAGCAGTACACAGAAAATAGTACACACAAATTGCTGCAAACTGCTGCTATCACCAAAACGCTTTTGTTTTCAGGTTGAACAAACAGACCGAACACACTTAACCTATTGCAGAGAAGAACCGAAATAATGGGCTGCTGCTACTACCGAATAACAAGAAAGCACAGCCAAGCTACAGCAGCCAAACAGGGAAGTAAATTGCAGCACCTTCACCAACCGAGAGAACAACAAAACCAAGCCAGCCTATTGTAGGAGACACAGAAAAGAGAGTACAGAAACAGCCTGCACTAGTACCTGCCGACGTGATTCCTTCTGCAGGAACTAAACTGCACTAGTACCTGAAAATCCTTGCAGGACACTGGCCGTAGGCACACTTGATATCAGACAAATACTGTCAAGTACTGCTGCTGCTACAAGAGAAAACAAAAGCACAACCGAAACCTTACTCGGGAATGTTCTTGAGAACACAACAGAGATGTTCCTGAACATTTACTGTTCTTACCAGGTCAATGAAAGACCATCTTAAAGGCAGACTTAACTCAGATCTTTCTTAAACTTTGCTCTCGGGAATGAAGTAGCCAAAAGGCTTTGAAGTGATTCCCCATTCAAAGCAACAAAAACTGAAATTAATTGACCAACCCAAACACAAAGATCAAGAAATTTGCTTATGGATAGTAACCAATCAAATGATCTTGAGACATGAATCCATCACAAGCAAGAACAGTAAAATTAAACTTTGCTTTCGGGATGAACTAGCCAAAGCGCTTTGAGATGAATCCCCGTTCTAAGCAAGTATAAAAATATAAAGAAGCAGCTAGAACGAGAACAATAATTTAAATAACAACAAAGCGACTATGTAATACGATAATTAAGAACTGTAAATAAATCCATAAGAACTTCATATCGCATATATATAAATATAGAGTAGCACTAGAACAAGAACATTAATTAAAAGGAAAGCAAGTAAATAACACATGATATAAAACAAGCATGTTCATATTGAAACGAAGAGCGATGAGTGTTTATATCAACTCTTCCATGTCTCATCCAAGAACACACACAATGAGAGAATAGAACCCTAGAACTTGCATACAAATTTTCTCTCCCAAGAGCACAAGCATTAGGAAACCCTAATACTCATACCCATTTCTCTTTCTCTCTCTTTCAAAGTGCACTTCTCCACCTAGAGAGCACCTCTATTTATAGCCTCCACTAATGGATTTTACAAACCTACTTTACCCATTAGGTCACACCAACTCTCCACTAATGGGTTTACATGCCTTCTTTACCCATTAGGTCATACCAACTCTCCACTAATGGGTTTACACATCATTTTACCCATTAGATCACACCACCTCTCCACTAATGGATCATTTCCAAATAAAATCCGCTTCCGTTTGTGCAGCTTTGTGCATTTACCAAAATGCCCCTCCTGCACCTTCCTGGAAGCTTCCTCGCTTCTTGCCGCGCACGCCTTGCAGCCACTTCGAGTCCTCGCCGTCTTCGACACATCCCGACCGCTCTGACCTCAGCACCGCCTGTGCCTAGTCCGGTCACCCGTGTCTCGCCACGACTCCGTCTCAAAGTCCTGCAGTCATCACCGACAAGAAAACACATTACATAGCCCCGCACCAGATGATTTAATTAAATATCCGCATTAGTAATTATCATAATAATACCCGGAACAAACTCAGACTTTAGGATACGTGTCAATTACTCATCACACAACTGGGGTTACCTCCACATGGTCTCTCAGGCAGCAAGGAGAGAAGGCAGCCGTGTTTAGTACCACATCGAATACCAGAGCAGCAGCGCGACAGGGGTGGCTATAAAAGGAGGCATGGCTCTCCATCTCAACTCATACCTTTCTCGGCCTTTTGGCTAAGATCAAGTGTAGTATCTGTTCTTATCAGTTTAATATCTGATATGTGGGCCATGTGTTCACTATGATATTAAATTTATTTTTTATAGGGGAAAGTTCATTATAGTGGCTTGCCACTGGGACCTTTGAGTGTTGCTCAGGTGTTGCACTACAGCTTGAGCGTGGCGCACCCCAACCAAACCAATTTATAAACTTTCTTGATATCTTAATCATGCATCTTAAGTGGTGTCTATCACAGTAGAGTTGGGGTTTTGGACTAAACACAGCGGCCTAGGCAGTCCCTAGCCTGTTTCACCATTGCGTGCATTGCATCCATGATACTAACCGGCATATACATATATACCATCAATCATGTGCACCGCATGACAGATACGTGCGAGTACATTCGTGATCTTACTCAACACACGCTTTTTATACATTTGTCGGCATATACACATAAACCATCAATCATGCACGCGCTATATCATTGGGACTACGTACTCACACGCTTTTATTTTGTTAGGGAAGTGTTGTTCATCGGAAGATAAAAAAAACAAAACCATGGAGGTCAAGCCCATTCAAAATACATGAGATAAACACAACTGACTGTTTCATGATCCAACCATCCTTAGTTCTGTCCTTAAGTTGTCTATGCAAGTTGTAGTTGCACACTTTTTAAGTCCTAAGTCTACATACATAACACCTCTGTTTATGCAAATTAGGATTGGATGAAGACGCAAGCAAGCTTATGTGCTAGAGAGAGGTCCTCTGACCTTGGTTTTTCCATTTCGTCAGATTGGGCCTGTTCAAAATGCATAAAATCAACAAAATTGTTCAACCCCTCCTTAATTCAGTCATAGTTTATGCGAGTTGCGCATTTTTTACATGTAGCCAAGTCTGCACACATAAGCCAAGAAAATTATCGGTGACAGCAACGGGTTTCGATGCAACTCCAACCAGTTCCAAAATTCAGAAAACAAGCAACAGTATTAGCGGAATGCCGAAAGTTGACATCAAAGCTTGCAATTTATAGCCTGATTCAGGTCCAGAAAGTCTTAACTCAGGGCTTGACAGCACATTGCACATTTTCATTATCCAGAGGCTAAAATTAGCATAAGCACTCGTAGTCCATATAAGCTGAGAAGGAATCGAAATTCCACATCAAATGAAGAAACACTTGGTATGGCGAATCCTAAAAGGGCAAATCTTGACTGCTTAAGGAACCAACCCATGCATTGGGGTCTCCTGCTAAAAGCGGCGTGCGTGCATTACCGCGATGATGAGTTCTGCGAACAGGGGCAGATTCGCTCGCCACCGAGGCGGACGGCTCAAACAAAAAAAGGAATTCGCCGGGAAGCCATCGAGCAGATCCCTGTCACTGACCTTAAGATGCGGCGGGTCAGCTCGCCGGCGTTTGTGATGCCTTTCCTCTGCGTTTGGATTCCGACGGCAAGCCCTCATGTTCCCGTCCCTGTTTATCCACCGTCCGTTTCAATCGGACGGTCTGCCTGCCTGTTGTTGGGTCCTTGGCCCCGCAATGCATCGTACATGTAGAAGAGCACAAACTTCTACTACTAGTTAACTGTCATGATTCATCGCGAATGAACAAGGCTTCAACACATATCAAGCGAGCAAGGCAATTCAAGCCTTTCTTGGACCATGTAGCTAGTTTCCATTGGCTCTTGAGTTAAGTCATCGGAACTTGAGGTGTTGGCTCATGTTTTAACCAGAGCTCGACACCTAGGCTCGTGAGTCATCTTCCCTTGCTGCATGGCTGCATGTCAGCATGCACTCGTCTCGCCTGTCTCCAAATTTCTCTGTACCAAATGCATGAACCATGAAAGGGCCAGCAGCAGCTAACAATCACTCTGATTTTGTCTCTGTCTTGATAATATTACTAGGATGAAAGGGCCAGCAGCAGCTAACAATCACCCAGCTGATTTTGTTGCTTATGCTTTCTAAACGGAGCCTCGGACATTCGTTGATGCATTATTAGCTTGATCCAACTCTTAATTAATTCTGCCCAAAGAAGCAGCAAGGAGGGAAGGCAGCCGTGCGTATTTAGTACCACATCGAGTACACAAGCAGCAGCGCGGCAGGAGGAGCGGCTATAAAAGAAGACGTGGTTCTCCATCTCAACTCATACCTTTCTCGGCCTTTTGGCTAAGATCAAATGTAGTATCTGTTCTTATCAGTTTAATATCTGATATGTAGGCTATGTGTCCACTATGATATTAAATTTATTTTTTATGGAGGAGGGTCCATTATAATGGCTTGCCATTGGGGCCTTCATGTGTCGCCTAGACGTTGCACTACAGCCTAGGCCGGGCGCACCCCAACCAAACCGATTTATAAACTTTCTTGCTATCCCATGCGGCATCTGCTAATTTAGGTGTGTGTGCATGCCTCCTGCTAGCTAAGCTCAATCCTATTAAATAAATTATGGAATGGTTTAGCTAAGCTCAGGTGGCTTAGATAGTACTAGCATGTAGAATTTAACAGTACCATACTCTGGAGAAGGATGATAAGTACAATGTTGTTTTTACATGCATGAGAGCATCGGCACCCGACGCAGCTGCACGACGCACTTACGGACCCAGCGTATGTCAGACGGTGACTTCTCGGCAGTGTGTGCATGCCTACTGTAGCGCCCAGGCAAAAAAAAAAAAAACAAAACCCTAATCCAACCCTTTAAAAGGGCCAAGGGGGCCCTCAACTCTCACGCAGCCGCCACTCATTTTCTTGGGCTCAGGTGCTCCTTCCTGTCACACGGCGATTCCTCGGCACTTGGCACTTTGGCAGTGTGTGCATGCGGCATGCCTACTGCCAGCTAGCAAGCTGGCTAGTGTTCCTCATCCTTAACGCCAAGGTTCAATACTAGTCCTCTTGCTTAGATGCATCTTTATCTTTATAAAGCGATTCTTGGTATCGCTCGTATTTACTCTGACATCTGTAGTTAGGCTGGAGAGCAGTATGCTTACAGGTTATGGTGGTTTTAACCGCTACTGCTAGCGGAAGAGAATAGTTTGGGAGCAACGTATAAGCATGAAGCATGGCTTTGTGTCTCTTCTGTTATGTGTAGAAATTAGCAGGCAAGAAGTCAATGCGTACATGTCTCTGTTTTGCACCTAAGAAGTACACGTAGGCAAGGGTGATAATAAGTACTGCTCTTAAGAGTGAACATCGTGGCTTTTTTTTCATCATTTTAATAATACAACACAGATAATAGATAAAACATTAATTACACAGCTACACCGCGGCCTAACTGTTCAACAACAACGCTCATCATCATACTGAATGTGATTTTCTCACGGACATGAATATACACCGATTAGGCCGGGGGTTCTTTGCGCCGGCCCGGCAAAAAAAAAGTTCCAGATATTAGATTAAGTAAATAGAAGTGCAAGACAACCTCTGCAAAATCTACATTTGCTGCTAATTTGATATCCATTTTAAACGCTCGTAAGTCACAACAAGAACACATTAGAAAAATGAAGGCACAAAAGCAAAACCACTAGCTGGTTTAATAAGCTTACAATGAAATCTGTAGCTCAAACCGACACATTTTAAAATGAAACCCGGAAGAGTTCAAATAATGTCATATCAAAGGGGGCGCATTGCTTTGGCTGGAAACAGGGTAGGCAGGCTTGGTTGATGATTGAGCACTAGTGCATTACATTGTTGGTTCACCTCAATATATACTATCTGGAGTACTAATTACTAAAGCCAGAGCGTAACTCAAGTGTCATCAAAACCATCTGATGCTTATATGCTACTCTAAAGAAACATCTCTATGCTAACAACGTTAAGTCGTAGTCAACTAGATTTCTGGAACTCTAATGAAGGATGCGTACTTGTGTGGCCCAGTGGGTCTCTGTTCAGTTTGGTAAGTAAAAAAATGGCTGTTCAAAATCTTGGTTTTTCCATTTTGTCAGATTGGGCCTGTTCAAAATGCATAAAATCAACAAAATCGTTCAACCCCTCCTTAATTCAGTCCTAGTTTATGCGAGTTGCGCATTTTTTTTACATGTAGCCAAGAATGCATACATAAGGCCAAGAAAATTATCGGTGACAGCAACGGGTTGCGATGCAACTCCAACCAGTTCCAAAATTCAGAAAACAAGGAACAGTATTAGCGGAATGCCAAAACTTGACATCAAAGCTTGCAATTCTTAACTCAGGGCTTGACAGCACACACTGCACATTTTCATTATCCAGAGGCTAAAATTAGCATAGGCCGTCGTAGTCCATATAAGCTGAGAAGGAATCGAAATTCCTCGTCAAGTGAAGAAACACTTGACTGCTTAAGGAACCAACACATGCATTGGGGTTTCCTGCTAAAAACATAGGAACTGCTCGACATGCGTGCATTACCGTGATGGTGAGTTCTGCGAACAGGGCCAGATTCGCTCGTTGCAGAAGATGGCTCGCCACCGAGGCGGACGGCTCAAACAAAAAAAGGAATTCGCCGGGAAGCCATCGAGCAGATCCCTGTCACTGACCTTAAGATGCGGCGGGTCAGCTCGCCGGCGGAGACGCACAAACCGATAGCGTGTGTAGGGTACGAAACACTGAGTCACTGACCTTGCGATGCCTTTCCTCTGCGTTTGGATTCCGACGGCAACCCCTCATGTTCCCGTCCCTGTTCATCCACCGTCCGTTTCAATCGGACGGCCTGCCTACCTGTTGTTGGGTCCTTGGTCCCACAATGAATCGTACATGTAGAAGAACACAACTTCTACTACCAGGTAACCGACCAATTTTTGACATATATAACACATTTTGAATCCGTATATATAAGAATATCAGTACGCACATGACAATAGCAAAAATATTCGTTTTGCCGCTCGATCACTGAGGCGGCGACGCTGTGGAGTGGACACATGGCTGACGGAGCCCTGCGGCTGTGCAGCAGCAGCCTGCCGCCTAGCCACCGAGCTCCAGGTCATTACTTGCCGCCTAATTACCCAATTAACCCGGCTCTAATCAGCTGCCGCACGGTGGCCAAACGGCAAAGTTTGGCACCATGTGGCAGTAGTGGCCCCTGCGTGTTTCTTTAGTTAGTTTATACACATGTGAACAAATGCAATGGGCCTTCGCCCATTTGGCTGGTATGGAAAATGAGTACTCGTGCAGGAGTGACGTGGGAATAGACTACCGAAAGGGAGGTTACGTCGCGTCTGTCTCCTCGCACGCAGTTCACTTCCATCATTATCGGTGCTTCGTTAGCGTGTTACGCAAACGAACGCGCTATAAATCATGAGCTCTCTCACAGTCGCTTTCCTAGTCTCTTTCGCAGTCGCTCTTGCAGTCTCGCAATTCTTCGCAGCCGATTAGCAGTCATATTACCACATAAGTCTGTGTAAGACATATGTCTGCGCATACATATATATGTATAATTATGTATTATTTATTTTTATCGTAATTTTTAATTTTTAGTATTGTACTTCCATTATATGTGTGTATATATATATGTGTGTGTGTATACATATATATATATGTATGTATATGTAGATATACATATACATATACATACACATACACACACACACATATATATATATATATACATATACATATATATACACATACACAATATATACATGTATATGTGTATGTTTATGTGTATATATATGTATATATATACACATCTGGGAGGTACGAAATTCGCAATATACATCTAGAATGTTTATTGTGACTAACATTGTTCCATCTTACAACCTTCAATTCAACATAGGGGTGACGGCCAGTCCGTTGACGACGATACGGGCCTCTCGGCTGCTTCCAGATAGGGGTGCAATTGGATCGGATACAGACAAATATCGCTCATCCTGTATCCTATTCTGTATTTTTTTCTCGGAATCATAGTCAAACATGGATAATACCGGATACCCATTTTTTTCATTCCGTATTTGTTCAGTAAGGATTCGAACGGTCGGTCGGACAAAAATTATCCGCATATTTACATAGGACATTAGACAGTAAGGTGCGATTTGAGTGAACACAGAGGGGTTAACCATCGAGATATCGAAGTAAGAGTACTCAGTATTTGCTGCATATTTTGATGTGACAATCTACTTATATGTTATCTTGTTCCTAAGTGAAATCACAACAGACTTCCTTATATCACTTGTCATATGGATATGTATGGATAAATATCACTTATCCTGTATCATATTCCATATTTTTTCCTCGGAGTCGGAGTCGGACACGGATAGTGTCGGATACCCATTTACCTCTTCTATATTCGTTTCGCGAGCCTTCGGTCGGTCGGTCAGACGGAAATTATCCGCTGCATTTGCACCTCTACTTCCAAGAAGCGATACACGGTGCTAGGGTTTGCAACGTACGCAAGGCAGAGCTCATCGTTTGCACAATATACAGGGTTTGGAGACATCGATGGGCAGAGCTCCTCTAACGTCGTTTGCACACCATACGGTAATGGCCAGGGCTCCTTCATACAATGGGGATTTCTATAGAATCCATCGTTCACAACTTCATCACTAGTATCCCCCCAATTCGGCATGCCTTAGCAGGAGCACATTGACACTTACCACTAGACACTGTCTGCTGTACCTCAACCTACTGGACCACCATCAGCCACTCAACAAACGGAACGGTCTCCATACCTCCTCCAATCTGACATGCACACTCTGGACCGGCTGTCGTACCCCACGAGACATGCTCAACGGAAGAAAGGCCACATACGCAAAGGCAGACGCGGCGAGGAGATAGTAGTGACTCAGATGAGTGAGCTATACCGCATCCCATATGATGCGCTTTTTGTATTGTTATATCTCGTACCATGCTTTTTTGTACTACTATATGTACTCTTTACGTAATTGAATAAAAAATTACAACACTAAGTCCACTGCTATAATTTTTCGATCTCATTTCCTATATTAAAATTTTTCTATAAATAATTTACGTAAATAATTTTTTAGTAACATTCATAACAGAAAATTTTACGAGCAAATTACACAATGAACTATGCTACGTCGGGAAGCTTCACAAAAAAAGCGTAAGTTTTTGTGCTCATTTGTTATATCTAAAAAATTCTACGAGCAGTGGGTGTTAAAATTTTCTAATCACATAATTAAACTAATTAATTATAAATGCTAGTTACCTAGAGCGTGGCGGCCAAGCGGCAGGCAACCTAGAGCTCGATGGCTGGGTGGCAAGTCCTTGGCCGCATGGTGGCTAGGCGGTAGACCGCTGCTGCGCAGCCACGGGGCTTCGTCGGCCAGTTGTCTACTCCACGGCGTCACCGTCCGGTGATCAGACGACAAAATGGATAATTTTGCTATTGTCGTGTGTATAGTAATATTCTTACAGATTTAAAATAAGTCATATGTGTCAAAAACTCGGTAACTGTCATGATTCACCGCGAATGAACAAAAGCTCTAATAAAATGAAGGAATACGTGTCGTTTCTGGTAACTAACCAAATGAATATGAAGGAATACACGTACGACATCAGGCTCTTCTAGCTTCCTAGCTATGCCATTAAGTGTCACACCTAAGATTATATAGGTTTTTCCAAAAAAAACAAAAGATGACATAGGCGGAGTTGCCCACCCAACTACAAAGAAAACAGTAAGAAAATAAGAAAAAGAAAAACACCAACCCACAAAAGGAAAACTAAAATACACACAATCCCACAGGACCTACCACCCTTTTCTTTCTTTCTTTTTTGCATTTTTTTTGGAGTTTTTGAATTTTTTCTCTTTTGTGTGATTTTTATTTTAATTTTTTGGGTCTTGCATGGGCCAATAAGCATGGTTAAAAGGATAAAGATAATAAAATAGATTACTAAATTCCACGAGTCTTCAAGATTATCAACATGCAAAGAAAATAAGAGCATAAGATAAGCATGGCTGTTAAAGCAAATTAAAGAAAAATAAAAAAAATAAAAAACATCATTATATCTTCGCACATAATATAAAGAAAAAAGAAAAAGTTAAGTTAAGGAGCTATTGTGTTCTAAATAGTTTTTGCCTTCTAAAATTTAGCTATTGTGGCTGTCACGGTGACGCTGCGAGCTGGTCAAATACCAGGGTTTGGATCTTTTGGGAAATTCAAGCCCTTGGAGAACCATCACTCGGATCAGGTATAACTAGCACACGTAGAAGGTGTAACTAGCCACTGTAGGGTTTAGGATTTACAGTGTATTCAAGCAAACAATGTAAATATGTTGCATTTTCATTTGTTCGCTTGTAATAAATCACAGGTCCATTTTAAAACATAAAATTTTAAACTGAATGTTAGAATGCACTCATAAAAGTAAGTGAGATGGGTTTTGGGTTGCTACCCTAGTTGCAGCTGGTTTTATGGAATCATGTTCATAATCAGCAATGCTGAAGGAACTTGAGCCCGTTTTATTCTCAGGCTACACTAGCTTGTCTAATCACTTTCGTGATCAGCTACTTGTCTACACCCAAAAGTAGACATTCAGTTTGATGGTCTAAAATCCAAATTATGTTTGGTGTAAGATCGTCGATGGCAATCAGAGAGGGTGAAAATGATTGCGGCGTCTAGCGAAAGTTTTTCTTAAAATTTATTTTTAAACTGCAGATCACAGAAGCATACAAAAATATCCGACCACAATGCATGAAATATAATCTCTATATATTTTTTTACCGATGTATCGTGAACCGCATGCATAAGACTTAATAAAAAAACTTAATTGGCCATACCTAATTACCTTGCACTAATCCTAGACTTAATAAGATTTAATAAAAAAACTTAATTAGCCATACCTAATTACCTTGCACTAATCCTAGACTTAATAAAAAAACTTAATTAGCCATACCTAATTACCTTGCACTAATTCTATTTTCTTCTCTCCTCAAGCACACAACGCACAGTTAGCACGTCACCAAGATCAACCACAGAAGATGGCATTGTCTCGGACTAAGGTGTCTATGCATAGCATAAATACAGGAAGAGTTGAACGGAGAGCTATGTACGCATGAGAGGAGCTGATTAATTAATGCTAAGTATCAAAATTAACTGTGGAAGACGACTGCTTCACTGAAATGCATGCTCGGAGGACAGAATAATAATTGGCTTCGAAGCTTGAGAGGTACTATGTACCACGCTGACGATACTATCGACTCGGCCGGGTTTAGAGGTGGTTTTTCCTCTTGCTTTTTCTAACATTCGGACATGACATGCGATTATTGTTTACAGCTTGCTCTTCTACCCACCGCCCAACTTCGGTACGTGAATCGAAGACTCAATTTGCAGCTCAGCTTGAGTGAATCCAGAGCAGCTCAATTTGCAGCTTTGAAGTTGCAGCTCAGCTTGGGGCATCCCTGAAGTTGTAGCTCAATTTCGGTACTTCGAAGCTGCTGTTCCAGTTTCAGGATCACTTCTGCCTAATGGAGCTGCTTCCAGATTGCTGTGAGCGCTACCTCATGCAGTGTTGGCACATGCGGGATAGAATACCTAAGCAGCTGCATTTTCTTGTATTGTGCGAGACAAGAAATCATTTCATTGTCCTGGAGAAACAGAGGCTCTCTGTCGTCTTTTTCATACAGTTTGGATAACCACTGCTGTTCCTTTGCTATCTAGCCTACTCATAAATCGACAATCCCAAAGCTGTTACACACATTCCATTATTTCTCCTTCCAGCATCATCTATTTCTCTATGTTGAACTAATTGTCTTTGCCTTGTCTGACCCAAGTCTCATCAAGATGAATGGAGTGATCAGAATAGTGAACTGATGCGTATGTGTCGTGTCCGTGTGTTCACTTCAATCATTTTACCGGAAAAAGGGATTCTAGAGGTCCACCTGAACCAGTTTAGAGAGAACAGATTTTTCTCTCTAAGACAACAACCTATTGAATGTGCCTCTCCAAAAGTATTTTAGCCAGACTCTATACCAAGTGCCATCTCTAAGTAAGCCATCACAAAAAAACAGCTAACAAAATTTCATTAGTTTCTAGGGAAACTTAAAACAATACCTAGTAGCAGAGCATCATTTCGCTATACATGCATACAATAGTCTTTGTAAAAAAATATAATATATACAAAATTATCCTCTCCTCATTTTTCCGGACTTGGGACTGGCTATGCCATCAAGTGTTACATGAGTACATGACAAGACATAGGCGTAGTACCCACCCACCCACCTACAAAGAAAACACTAAAAAAGGAAAAGAAAAACACCCACCAACAAAATGAAAAGTAAAATACACAAATTATCACAAAACATCACCAAACACGGCGTACAAGCAGTAAAGCGGAGCTCCCATTTTAGGTTTTCATTTTTCATTTTTTTGTTTTTTCATTTTTTATGATTTTGATGTTTTTAACTTTTTTTTTTTTGCATTTTGTTGCCTTGCATGGAGCATAACTATCGTAAAAAAGGATGACAAAATAATACAACAATGACTCAATCAGATGAGCCTTCAGGACTAACGACCTGCAAAATAAACAAGCACATCAAAATAAGCATGGCTATCTATGTAAACAAAAAAATATGAGAAGTGCAAATATAAGTGAGCTATTTTGCAATATTTACCTTTCCTACAATCCTATCAAACATAAATAAAAAATAGACATATTCCACCTTAGTCCCATACATACTACTCTACAACCTAAATAGTAGAGGCTAGCATTTCCCTTGTTAACCCACTTCTACCATAAAAGAGATAAATACAGGTTAATAACACTTTTAGATTTTCATTAAAAAAAACACCATTGAATTCTTCAACACTCACGAGCTCCCTACAACATAAATGGCTGTGTGAGTTCAGATTGATTTCTTTTGGGCAAAACAAGGATAAAAACCTAATCAAGTTGCTAGAGCTTAGCTACAGTGTGTTAAGCTTCATCACATATAGAACCAAAATAATGTTTGTCTACAAAAGTAGTATATAACAGAACAATGGTACAGTGGTATATATCATCAGAGAAAGAGTATATGAATATTTCATTTGACATCATCTGACTAGTCTTGAAAATTCAAGGTAAAACCAGGGCATGATTTAAATCCAGAGTAGATAAGATATAATTAAACTTTAAATATCCAACCAATGGTCATACCTCGCATCTGCATGGTCATGTAACTGGGCATTTATATATCATCACTATGTCCAGATGTAGACATCCATATCCTCACCATGAAGCTGTCGGTGGTGCTGTTGAAGACCAAGCATCCACAATGAAGAGATCTCCTGCGTCTTGAGCCACAGCTGCTGCAAGGTGTCTAACCCCTCGACACGCCTTAAATTTGGACAAAAAGCTACACGCAGCTCTCTCACCTGAGGAAGGTTCGAGACCCTCTCCAGATCTTCGCATTCTGCGATTAAAAGTTTCATAGAGAGGAAAGGGAGGTCCTCCACCACCTTCAAGCAGCTTGCTCCTGTTAATTGGAGCCTTCTCAAGCTGGTGGCCTCCTCTCCAAGCTGGCGTGGGAGAGCTCTCAGCTTGGGGCAGTCATAAAGATACAAATCCTTCAAACAAGGCAGCAGCTGCACCCTTGGAGGTGGGGCTTCCACTATCTGCTTCGCAGCAGCTCCGTCCTCTCCCCCTTCCTTAGCTGCCGCAGCTGCTTCTTCTTCTTCTTCAATAAAGGACCACTCCTCCCAGTTGGGCATATCTGCTATGATCAACCATTCAAGCTTGGGGAAAGCAACCGCTTCTGTGGATCCGAGATTATCCACCCTGCAGCCAACAAATTCGGGCCCGATCTTGGTAACTGCGGCTGCTCCCTGAATTCTCAAAAATTTCAAGTTGGGTAGCTGACCAATTGGTGGAAAATGCACGCAGGATTTGCAATCAATGAACTGAAAGTATTTCAATGAAGACAAATAGGTATTATCAAGCCAAGTGGGATACCTCTGACCAAAGAATCCCCCAATAGTTAGCCCTTCCAGGTTCCCTGGAGGGATTAACTGCTCAAAGATCTTCTCAATATTGTTAACATCCTCTTCTGAATATGGTTCATTTCTACGTTGAGTGCACCATAGCTTTAAAGATTGAAGATACTTTTTGTCTCTTAGCAATGAATCTGTACTACAAGGAGTCGCTCTTTCCAATTTAATCATATGAAGCCACCTTAGCTGTGAAAGATGTCCCAACTCTTCCAACTTCCATCCGTCTTGTGTTTTAGCATTACCATTTTTACCGGTTCCACCACCAATTAGAAATCCTTGTAAATCATTGAGGAATTTCAATTTGCCTATCCCTTTGGGAACCTCATTTATTGGTGTACCAGCAAGACCAAGGCGCCTTAAATTGCACAATTTGGTGATTGCCGAAGGAAGACTCTGCAAAGATTTACACCCCTGCAAGTTCAGTATCAGAAGGTTTTTAAGTGAACCAACAGACTCTGGAAGGCAAGATATGTCTGTCTTGTCAAGATCAAGTAATCGTAGATGGATTAAACTTCCAATACAATCTGGAACACTTTGTATAATTGAATTGGTCAGATCCAAAACTCGAATGCGTGGAAATATTCTGAAAATTGTATTTTCAATTCTTGGTTGTTTGCCACAACGAATATTCAAAGTCCTTGCTCGAATCTGCCCCTTGTCCACATTGGGGAGCATTACAGAATGCTTGTCAGTATTAATTGTAATACGTCGTGGTTTGGACAAACTTTTAGCCTCCAGTAATTGTGGGTCACCACAAAAAATTTCATCTCCTGATAAATGTCCCGCAAGCTGCCTTAAAAGATCGTGCATTTTGCACCTATAATGGTCAAAATATAAAGGATCCGGTTGAAGGAGATTCCGATATATCAACTCACAGTAATATTCTTTAGCTGTATCTTCTAGAATTGTTTGTTCTTGCTCTTCCACAAAGCCTTCAGCGACCCAATACTTGATAAGGTCATCACGATACATGTACATATCTTCTGGATATAAGGCGCAATAGAGGAAACATTGCTTCAAATAATGTGGTAGCTCATCATAACTCAAATACAAAGCTCCTCTCAACTCGGTAGGAAGCTTGCTCATAGACCAAGCACTTTTGCTTATAACCTTTCTCCATTGGTTCTCAGTTTTCTCTTTAGTTGCTAGAACACTAGCAGTAACCTTGATTGCGAGAGGAAGGCCACCACATTTACGAACAATCTCCATCCCTAAATCCCGCAGGTTGTGTACTTCTTTCTCTTCATTAATGTTCATACTCTTCCACAGCAGCTCCCATCCTATGTCTGTTGACATCAATTCAACTCGATGCATATGTTCTACCCCAATAGCTTGTGCGACTGTATCATGTCGAGTTGTTACTAGAATTATTCCTGTAGCAGCAGCGTGTAATGGAGTTCTCAGTAGATCAATCCATACCTCAGGCTTCCAGACGTCATCCAATACAAGAAAGAAACTTTTTTCTTGAATGGCTAATGCAAGCTTGTGGCTGAGCTCTCCTACAGTTTCGCCTTGCTCTTGATGTACCCCAAAATTTCGAAGAACTTCTTTCAAGAGGTCAACTCCAGAGTACTCCTGAGAAACACAAATCCATGCTTGTCTGCTAAAGGTTCCTTTTATTTTCTGGTCATTATATATTTTCTGAGCTAGAGTTGTCTTTCCAACCCCTCCTGTTCCAACAATACCAAGCTTGTAGGCCTTCTTTTCCTTATGTGCAAGCACTAATTCCATCAATCTTGTGCAAGCATGTAAAGTTTCCTTTCCCACAAGATTAGGCTCCACTAGGGGGCAACTTTTCATCTGGTTTGGTGCCGAAACTTTTGCTTTAGGTTGCATATTCTGAAGCTGTAAAAAATTTTTACCCAGCTCTGAAATCTTCGTAAGTTCAGTGTTGAAGTCCCTGATCCGAACAGCAATCTCGTGACGTCTCGAAACATTAGGAAAGCAAGAGAAAAATGATAAGCCAGTACACGCAATCGACTTTTTTGATGATGAAGATGAAGGACAGTCCGCAAGCAATTTGTTTCCTTCAAATCTTGCCAAGTCAATAATATCATCAGCATCATACATAGCATCTCTCACATCACCAATCCAGTTGTTAACGGCTTGGTCTTCTGTCCTCCTTTGCTCAGCATCATAAAGAAAGCATTGTATTTGCTTCGTTGTTCGTTGTAGTTCTCTAAGTTCTTCTTTTACACCTAGAATGAGTATTGCCTCCTCTGTAATGATATCTTGCAACTTCTTGGCACATGATCCAATCAGAGAATCCAATATTGTTGCCATTAGACAAGCTTGGTGAAGGAGATCTGCCAAAAATACCAGGTGATTTATTTTAGGGATGGCAATATCACTGGCTGGCAATGAATACACTACTTGACACTTGTTTATTTTGGTGGCAATTAATTGAGCATCACAGACTATGGTGTGATGTAGTATGCCATAGCACTCAAGCATTTCAAATGGTGATAGTATCGAAGCAGGCATATGATCTTGGCGATGAGGCATTAGGCATCACATGTTCATGAAGACTGATGGGTAGCAATTGAGGAAATTGTGTGGTACCAAGTGGAGTGACGATTTGCAAAACTACTTGGCTTAAGTAGTTTAGGTTACGTCTTGGATGATGGAGCGTCTTATTAGGTTATTGCCTTATTGGAGCCATGGAAGTTGTGCTTTGAAAAATATGCAAATGTGTGTAAGTGTAAAACCCGTTTATGTGTGGGTTATCAGGTTTTTCTATTTGTGAGTGGTGTTATCCACTAAAGAGTGACTGGTTAGGGCTAGGTGTGAGGTGAGGAGTTTCTACTATATAAGCCTTGTGTGAGTTGAGAGACTTATTATCTCTAGGGTTAGGGTTTACTTGTGTTAGAGACTTTGTGCATGTATGCTCTAGACTTAGAGCTCTATCCTTTATAGGGAGTGGCTGTAAAATATTCATTCTCAAGTGAAATGAGTATCTAAAATTTGCCCAAGTGAGTTATAGCATAGATCCTTTTTTTTGCTTTTGATTTGGTTGGCTTTTTTATTTCGATTTCTTTTTTCTTGATCATATTTGATGATAAGGACATGTAAGAGGTGGAGATATCTCTTGAAGATCATATCCTATCCAACTATGCACCTTCTAGGGAGATTTCTTGAGTTTGCCCGATTTTTCTCTAGAGAAATATGTGATTTTGGGTTTTTTACTCTTGTCAGTGATTTGACTTGAATTCGTACTGTGATCTAGCTTGTTATGATATGTGAGAACCCATCTAAATCTATCTATATCATAAAGGACTCATGAGCAAGAGTAGACCAAGAAATTTCTCTTTTGCCTGGTTTTGGTGCACTCTTCCTTGTTTTGGATAAAGGTCGGAATTTTGATATCGATCTTTACAATCCATGATTGGAATAAGTTTTTGACATCCTAGGGGCGCTTTTGTTAAGTTTCAAGTCATTTGGATCAGTAGTTTAAAGGTTTGCTCATTTCTTCGATCATGTGCAGTGCAGTTTCTTCATGGTGTTTCGGTGAGTGGTTAGACCGCAAGAAACTGAGTGGTCAAACCAAACGTTACCAGTCAGATCGGTGCGACTGGCGGTCAGACCGCACCCAAGCCGACAATCAGATCGGTTGAGACAGAAGTGTCGGGTGATCTTTGTGATACTTGGCTTTTGGTTTTGGTGAGTTTATGAGTTTGTGTTTGCACTGCATAGAGTTATTAATACCAAGGGGAAAAGTTTTGGAGAGTCATTCACTCCTTTGACTCGCCATACTGATCCTACATTTTGCATAGCATGTATGCAGGTGCATGTCTAGTGTATTATGGTACCAATAAGGTTGGCAATAAGAATCAGCAATAGTCAACTCTCCAATAATACCTTTAGTGCACAGTGTTACTTTCGCACTTGGAGAGTGAAGTGGCTATTCACTTCAGTAAATCGTGCATAATGCCGTTCCATGTGGATGAGGAGCTAATACACTAGCAATCAAGACTGTAGCCTTTCCAATGAACCTACTTCAAGCGGGCTCAAGGAAAAAGATCCATGATGGTGGTTGACAAAGTCAATAATCAATAGTCGGGTGAGGTGTTGAAGTATCAACTCTCGACTTGTCATTCTGCCATTTTATTTTTGGTTTGCAAGTTGGCATTTATTTTAGTTCTATAAGTTAACGTGCCCTTTTTGGTTTGTTTTACTCGATTGGAGAGTCATCAATTGGAAGGTTACTTCGTATCCTACATACTGAAACTCAGAAAGAATTCCATTAGTTGTAACTTTCGTCTTACAACATACATAGATCGTGTAGGTATGGCTGTTGTTTGTCGGATCCATCTTCCAGATCACTAACTGTAATTGATTTCTCACACGCTAGCCTAGAAGTCATGATAATATGTTGCGATATTATAGTAACATCATGGAAACAACGATGCAAAAATCTGAAGTACAGTTAGAAGTCTTACCTTACAAACCTATCTTCCACCAAGAAAAAACAGCCAATGTTAAGACTCCATAGTAATCATCATACACCAGCAGTTTACTCCACTGATCAACCCATCACTACTTCAAAATATCAACGGACTAAGCCCAAGGGAGATGAACTGCTTTCAGAAAATATATAGCAGGAGATTATCAGTCAATCGCCAAGAGAAAACGGCAGATCACGTTGCCACAACTGCAAAAAGGGAAAAAGAAAAGAAAGTGCATGCTCGTTAAAGGAAAGCTTGTTCAGTTAATGGCTACAACTAGAATGCTTCTGGGAAAAACAAGAAAAATTACCACTGAATTAGAGCCATCAGAACTAGAGAAGTACCTTATGGGTCAATTGATAAACCACTGATCAGAGTGCTGCGGAAGGAGAACGCTACGTGTTGATACGAATTGTTCTATCCCAACAGGATCTCTTCAATCAGCGGTCCAGCAGAAACGGGCACAACAATCGTGAAACCTGCTCTACCTCTGCATGATCACGGCATGCAAACCAGGCATGAATTAGAGAATAAAAGGGAAGAAATATGAGCTCTCTATTGATTAAGGGATGCCGTGGAGTTTACCACAGCCAATAGCTTACCAAGCAGAGGAATGGTTGAACTGAGCATTTTCTATCGAAGCTTCCTCTTCTTGCGTCACGTGAATACTGGGAAAACTTTGCGTAAAATATGTAGATTAGATAGCACAGTCTACATAGGCACCAATATTATATTCCCCCTCCCAAACCATGGTGTTGACTCTGATTTAACAATTTATAAGTTAACAAGCTGCACTTTCCTCTCCGTTAATTCTGCTAGATCAAGCCTGTTGAGATTGGTTTACGAATAACAATAATGCAAAGCCAGCGTGTAAACCCAATGGCGTGTAGGGCTGGACCGTAATATACAGAAGTCAGCAGCAGCACTCGACGGAAGAAAGAAGAAATTAATCAAAACTTGGTGCATCATATGCTTACGTTTTATTTCCGCCAATGCCTCCAGATCACGTATGCTTAGATTAGTATACAAGGTCCAGAAAAATGATGACTCAACATCAAAGCTTGCAATTTGCAGCCTGATTCAGGTCCAGAATGTCTAAACTCAGGGCTTGACAGTGATAAAACCCAAAACTCTAGAGGATAAAATTAACAGACGCACTCCAAGTCTGCCGAATCCAAATTCGGCGCCACATCAACAAGCACTTGGTGACTTGGTGTGACGAATCCCAAATTGAAGAGCGACCAGTGACTGCTTAACGAACCAGTGATTGCTTAGGCAACCAACCCATGCATTGGGATTTCCTACTCGACTAGCGCAATATATGAACTGCTCGGCGTGCATACATTACCGAAAAGATGACGACGACGACGACGACGACAATTAGTTGCGCGAACTGGGTGAAGAGCTCGCCGGAGGAGACGAGATGGCCCCGTCCTGAGGCGGACCGCTCGAGGAAGCCAAGTCGCCTGGATACCATCGGAGCAGATGGGGTCGTGAAGGATGTGGAGGGGTTCACCGGAGCGGCGGGTCACCTCGCCGGCGGAGCCGCACACCTTGCGATTGATTCTGACGGCGACCCCTGCTGTTTCTCCGCTAATTAATCCACCGTCCGTTTGGATCGGACGGCCTGCCTGTCTTTCGTTGGCCCCAGGACACAATGCAAATATGCAATGTATAACACAACTACTTCTGTTATGTGTATCATCACCAAGTAGGACATTTTCCTGTGCCGTCTATACAACAAAACTAGGAGTAAATTTCTCAAAAAAAAAAAAGAAGGCTGGGAGTAAATAATAATGATTGGATATGGCAATGTTAAACCCAGAATTGGATCATCCAACTACGCAGTAACAAATCTCTTGCAGCACCAGTTGAGTTAGTGTTGCCTGTTCCAATCACTAGTAGACGTGTGATGTATCACCATCTCCATCGATCACAGCAAAGAAGTGCTAGCCTGACAAGCTAATCTGCCGTGGAGCTCTAACAAATGAACTGAAGAAACACATGTAATTTTCTTATCCTGACCTGAATGTGCGTCTTCCCACTGTCACGAATATGCGCACAATGCTTGTGAAGGTAAGACCTTTTGTTCATAACAATGGCAGATGAATAAACAAACAGACGGTTCTAACCAAAAGAACACTTGCCATATCAAGCAGTAAAAATGAAGACAGCAACCAAAACAAGCAGAATACAACAGAATTCAAGTACTGCATAAGCACACAAACGCCAACAAGACAGCACACACCACCTCATCGACGCCAACTGGCCGCGCCGCGCCGCCCAATGTTTGTAGTCATTCTCACTCTCTCCTCTCATCTAGAGAATTGTCAGCGGCTAGAACAGGCCATGCCTCTGAAAGCCACTAAGAATTTAATTCCCTCCTAGACAAGAAAAAGAAGCCGAAATGGACATGTATGTAGGTTTCATCAGAAATGGTTTGCACAATGCAGTACTTGGAGTGCCACTAAGAAATGGTTTACATTAGATATTCTTTTTTCATCAGCAGTGCGCAAAAGTTTTTTTTCTCTTGAGCAAGACAGGAAATCATTTCTTTGTCTTGGAGCAAACAGAGGAAATCTTGCAGGATGTATGCTTTGGTATTTTGGCACTCGACCACCAAAGCTTCAAATTTAGACTGCTGCCATCCGTACTTCAGATGATGTGGCACTTGACAGCAAATGTATTCTATGGCTGGATAACCACATAAATCGGACGACCCCAAAGCTGCCACATTCCATTATTTCTCCTTCTAGCGTGGTGTATTTCTCTGTGCACTAAAAGAGAGGAAAAATAAAGGTAGCAATGTTGAACTGAATGCCTTTTGCCTGCTTTTCTGTCTCAACTCTCGTCAAGATGTGTGGAGTGATGAGAATAATGAACCGTGCACGCACTTCAATCGATTTTACCGGAAAAAGGGATTCTAAATGAGGCCCATCTAAACTAGTTTAGCGACATCAAATTTTTCTAAGTCAGCAACCTAGTGAATGTGCCTTTGCAAAAGTATTTTGGTTATACTCTGACCAAGTGCCTTCTCCAAGCATTCCATCACACAAACGCAGCTAAGTAAACAAAATTACTGTAGTTTTCATGAAAACTAAATAAAAATCTACCAGCAACATCATTTTACTACACATATATGCAGGATTTTTTTTCATGAAAATAATATAGACAAAATTATTCCCTCCTCCTTTTTTCCGGGCTTAGGACCGGCTATACCATTAAAATTTACACCTAAGATGACATAGGCGGAGTTACCTAACCACCCACCTACCAAAAAACATTAAGAAAGAAAGAGAAAGAAAATCACCTACTCACAAAAAAACTAAAACACAAGCAATCCCACACAAACTATCTTCATCTTTTTTTTTTTCATTTTTTGGAGTTTTTTTTGACATTTTCTCTTTTTTTGGGTTATTTTTATGTTGTGTTCTCTTGTATGGACCAATAATTATGGTAAAAACTGATGATAAATAATTCACGGGGCGAGTAAATTCCACAACTCTTCAAAGATTAACCTACAAAATAAATAAGAACATAAAATAAGCATGGGTATATAAATAAGAAAATTTCTAATTAAAACTTTATTAAGACAATGCAAATATAAGTGTAAGCTGTTTTGCAATATTTACATTTCTTGCAATATTGACCTAAGCAAATCTTGAGCTGGGTCTCTTTTAGGTCACCTAACTTTTTTTTTTGAGAGGGTGAGAGTACAAGGAGGATGGACACCATATGCACATCCCACACACACGTATGCATCCACTACACACACTAGAAATTTTGTGAAAGTTGTAAGGCCTCACGGAGCATAGGCACACGTTTTCTATTGAACGCATATGCTTGTGTACTTTGATTAAATAAGGCAAACTATATCAATCCTAAGGATAAAAACTGAGTGAGTGGGAATAAACACCCTCATTCCCACCACTAGTCCACTGACCCATGCTTAGGTTGCCTAACCTAGGAGTCTAGGACCAAGACCAGCTTACTAGCTACCTTGTGGAGTGGATAGGTGTAGGCCAATTTTGGGCCAGGCTATAGGCCGCAAGCAAAAAAAAAGTGACATTGGGCTAGGACAGGGCCAGGCTAATTTTGTTCAGGCTGAATGACTACTGGGTAGGCATAATATGTTGTACACTTGAAAGCATTGATATAAAAAAATTCACCTATCTCGTGTTTTTACTAGATATACTAACATCATACACTGTGTAGCAGATGCCAAGCCTTTCCCCTCATTTCGATACATACATGCATATGGGTTTTAGAGAGTAGTGATGCAATCAACCCACATTTGGTGATACAACCCTGTAACTAGTATTGTTTTTTTGGAGTAGTACAAACAGGATAGATTTAAACATTTGAGGTGCATAAGCTCAACTGTGTAGACATGGATACTGGGATCTAGGACCTTAAGAGGGATATGGGTTTTGCAAATTAGCTATGCTTTGCTAGTTTAAAATGAGACAGAGAAGCTGCTAGTAATTGTGCGACTTTATGAGATCCTTATTGGGCAGAATAATCTAAAGTGTGCAAGTCAAAGAATGCTCTCTGTGTTAAGGTTGATGGGTAGCGCTAAAGGAATATTATCATTGATTCGATAGTGTATGTTCAACCTAAGAAAGTCATCAAATGCTAGTAATAATTGCACAGAATGGAACAGAGTATGAAATTAGATAGAGGCTCTCATGTACAATCCAACAAGGCAGCAACTTTGGGCTTCAAGATGGCAAAATACAGATCAGATAATTAAGACAGAAAAAACTAAAAGTCCTATCAGTGTTGATACCTCGTATTTGCTTCAAGATGGCAAAATACAAATCAGATAATTAAGAGAGAAAAAACTAAATATCCCATCAGTGTCCATACCTTGTATTTCCGTTGCCATCTAATTGGGTGTTCCTTGGCTTCAAGACCACGTGTAGATATCCAGGTCTTCACCATGAAGCAGTCGGTGCTGGTGTTGAAGCCTGGGCACCCATAGGGAAGAGATCTCCTGCATATCCACACCCAGCCACAGCTGTTGCAAGTTGTCTAACCCCTCAACACACCTTAAATTTGGACAAAAAGCTACGCGCAACTCTCTCACTTGAGGAAGGTTCGAGACCCTCTCCAGGCCTCCACATCCATCAATTAAAAGGACCTCGGAGAGAAGCGGGAGGTCCTCCACCACCTTCAAGCAGCTTGCTCCTCTTAATTGGAGCTCTCTCAAGCTGGTGGCCTCCTCTCCAAGCTGCCGTGGGAGACCTCTCAGCTTGGGGCAGCCACCAAGTTGCATATCCTTCAAATGAGGCAGCAGCAGCACCCTTGGAAGTGGGGCTCCGTCCTCTCCCCCTTCCTTAGCTGCCACAGCTGCTGCTTCTTCAACGAAGGACCACTCCTCCCAGTTGGGCATATCTCGTATGACCAACCATTCAAGCTTGGGGAAAGCAACCGCCTCTGTGGATCCGGGATTGCCCACCCCGCAGCCAACAAATTCGGGCCCGATCTTGGTAACTGCGGTTGCTCCATGAATTCTCAGATATTTCAAGTTGGGTAGCTGCCCGATCGGTGGAAGATGCACACAGGAATTGCAATCTATGAGGCTCAAGTGTTTCACTGAAGACAAATGGGTAGCACCAATCCAGGTGGGATACCTTCGACCAAAGAATTGCCCAATATATAGATCTTCCAGGTTGTGTGGAGGGATTAGCTGCTCAAAGATGTTCTCTATGTTGCTAACATCTCCTTCTGAATATGGTACATCTGTACGTACAGAGCACCGTAGACACAGAAATCTGAGATGATTTTTGTGCATTAGCAATGGATCTGTACTACAAGGAACTGCTCTTTCCAATTTGATCATACCAAGCCGCCTCAATTGCAATAGAGGAGCCAACTCTTCCAGGTTCCATCCATCTTGCATTTTAGTACCACGACAGTTACCACCTATTGGGAATTCTTCTAAATCATTAAGAGATATCAATTTGCCTATTCCTTTCGGAACCTGATTTATTTCAGTTTCTTCAAGGCCAAGCCGCCTTAGATTGCACAATTTGGTGATGGCCAAAGGAAGCTTATGTAAAGCATAACACCTTTGTAAGTGCAATATTTGAAGGTTTTTGAGAGAACCAATGGACTCTGGAAGACAAGATATGTTGGTACCATCAAGATCAAGTAAACGTAGATGAATCAAATTTCCCACATAATCTGGAATGCTTTCCACAAGTGAGTCACTTAGATCCAAAACACGAAGATATACAAATCTCTTAAAAAATGTATTCTCAATTCTTAGCGGCTTCTGATCAGTTGTAAAAGTCCTCACCTTAACTTCCTCATTCATGCCAGGTATGACTACCATATCCTTCTCAGTGACAACTAAAATACGTCGCGTTTTATCCCCTAATAATTCTGGATCTCCGATTAAACATTCTTCTCTTGATAAATGACAAGCAAGTTGCCTTAAGAGATCATGCATTTTGCACTCACTATGGTCAAAACTTGTTTCAACTGGTTGGAGGAGATTCCGATGGATTAGCTCATAGTAGTATTCTTCTGCTGTATCTTCTAGTAGTTGGCCTTGTTGCTCGTCTACAAAGCCTTCAGCAACCCACATCCTTGTAAGATAATCACGATCAATGGTCCAGTCTTCAGGAAGTAAAATACAATAAAGAAAACATTGCTTCAAATGCTGTGGTAAATCATCATAACTTAGATACAAAGCACCTCTTATTTCATTAGGAAGCTTTGTCGTGGACCAAGCATTTTTGGTCAAAATCTTTTTCCATTCGTTCTCTGTTTGATCTTTGCATGCTAAAACTCTAGCAATAACCTTGATTGCAAGAGGGAGGCCACCACATTTACGGACAATATCAATACCTACGTCTTGTAGATTTTGGACTTCTTTCTCTTTGCTAATGTTCATGCTCTTACATAGCAGCTCCCAACCTACTTCTGCTGACATCAGATCGACACGATGTGTTTGCTCCACCCCAATTTCTAGAGCAATAGTGTCATGTCGACTAGTTACCAGAATTGTTCCCCTAGCTGCAGCATGCAGTGGAGTACTTAGCAGATTGGTCCATACGTCAGACTGCCACACATCATCCAACACAAGGAAAAAACTCTTCTCTGCAATGGCTGATTCAAGCTTGCTCAGGAGCTCTCCAATAGTTTCATCTTGATCTGGATGTACCCCAACTTTTCGAAGAATCTCTCTCAAAATAGATACTTCAGAGTAGTCCTGGGAAACACATATCCACATCTGTTTGTTGAAGTTTCCCTTTATTTTCTGATCATTGTATATTTTTTGAGCTAGCGTTGTCTTACCAACTCCTCCAGTTCCAACAATAGCAAGCTTGTAAGCCTTCTGTTCCTTATGTGCAAGCACTAATTCAACCAATTTCCTGCTAGCATGTACGATCTCCTTACCCACAAGGTTGGGCTCAACAAGGTGGGAACTTTTTTTCATTATGAATGTTGAACCTTTTCTAATTGGACCTGCCTTCACAAATCCGTATCTTTCACCCAGCTTTGAGATCTTCTCTATTCTAATGTTGAGGTTTCTGATTTTAACAGCAATCTCATGACGCCTCTGAATATTAGGAAAGCAAGATAAAAACGAAATGCCAGTACATGCAGTTGAGTTTCTTGATGATGAAGGACGATCTTCTAGCAGCTTGCTTCCTTCAAATCTAGCCGAGTCGATAATATCATCAGCATCATACATTGCATCCCGTAGCTCACCAAGCCAGTTGTTAACGGCTTGCTCTTCTATCCTCCTTTGCTCGGCATCATGAAGAAAGCACTGTATTTGGCTCATTGTTCGCTGTAGTTCTCTGAGCTCTTCTTTTACACCTAGAATGAGTACTGCCTCCTCTGTTATGACATCTTGCAACTTCTTGGCACATGATCCAACGAGAGAATCTAGTATGGTTGCCATCAGACTAAGGCTTGATGAAGGAGATCCACCAAAAATACCAGGCACTTTATTTCAGAGTGGCAAACTCACTGACTGGCAATGAATGCACAACTTGTGTTAGGACAGTATGAAAATTACACACGGTTCACTAAACATATATATTTGTCACAGATCCACAAATCTTTGCATTTACATTTCGAATAAGTTCAATAATTAAGCTATGGAACTCCAATAATGTCTTTATACTCCCTATAGCTTTTGCACAGCACGTATGTTGGTACATGTCCAGAAAATTGTTTGGACCTAGTTGTTGGTATATGTCCAGAAAATTGTTGGGACCTAGCTGTGAAGTTATACAACGCTGTAAACATGTTAAAAGTAAGTTTTTATTTGTACATTACTAGCACACTTGGTAAACACGTGTTAGAAATGTGTTCAGGGATCAGGGTAAACAATTGTATGCCTAGCTTATCGCTTTCACACTTTCACACTTTATGCATAATGCCGGTCCATGTGGATGAGGAGCTAATACGCTAGTTATCACGATTCACGACTGTAGCTTTTCCAATCAACTTATGTCCAAAAATTCAAGAAAAAACATCCATATTGGTGTTTGACAAATTGAGTAGTACGGTAGGTTATTGAGGATTTGAGGTGTCAACTTTTATGTTAGTATTTTGCCCTTCTTTTTTTTGGAGATTTTTGCCCTTCCTACATACTGAACCTCAGGAAGAATTCCATTAGTTGTAACATTTGTATTACAACATACATAGATCGTCTAGGTATGGCTCTTCTTTGTCGGATCCATCTTTCAGATCACAAACTGTAATTGATTTCTCACACGCTAGCCTAGAAGTCGTGGTAACATATTGCATTATAGTAACGTCACGGAAACAACGATGCGAATATCTGAAGTAGAATTAGAAGTCTTACCTTACGAACCTATCTTCCACCAAGAAAAAACAGCCGATGTTAAGACTCCATAGTAATCATCATACACCAGCAGTTTACTCCACTGATCAGCCCATCAGTGCTTTAAAATATCGACGGACTAAACCCAAGGGAGATGAAAAGTAACTGCTTGCAGAAAATATATAGCAGGAAATTATCAGTCTATACTCTATCGCCAAGAGAAAACGGCAGATCACGCTGCCACACTTGCAAAAAAGGAAAAAAGGAAAGAAAGTGCGTGCTCGTTAAAGGAAAGCTTGTTCGTTCAATGGCTACAAGTAGAAGAAACAAGAAGAATTACCACTGAATTAGAGCCATCAGAACTAAATAAGTACCTGAATATGGGTCAATTTATAAACCACTGATCAGAGTGCTGCGGAAGGAGAACACTACGTGTTGATAAAGGATCAGAGTTCTCTCCCAACAGGATCTCTTCAATCAGCGGTCCAACAGAAACAATCGTGAAACTTGCTCTACCTCTGCATGATCACGTCATGCAAATCATGCATGAATTAGAGAATAAAGGGGAAGAAATCTGAGCTCTTTACTGAGAGCATACTGCTGATCACGGTGCTGCAAAATGGGGGAAATGAAGTTCATCAGAAATTTTGAAACGAGAATTTCATCAGAAATGAGCCATTACTTGAAAATAGAAGTTGTAGAACATAAAGAAAGTACCAGAATGTGGGTTGATCATGGCCACCGATCTAAAGGATCACAGGGAAAACAGAAATGAGCACAACCGATCCATAGAAAAGTTCTGCCGCCCACTTCACTGCATCCTTGAATCAGCGACCACAGAAAAGTTCACCATGAACTGAACAATGGAGCAGCGGTTGACGATCAGAAGGAGAGCTGGCCTCTAGCCAGCCACAGGTATAAATGAGCTTGATTGGAGAATAACGTGTGCGCAGAGAATTTCAAAGTGGCCCTTCAGTCCCTAAGTGCTTCCATGACTACTCATCTTTTCTTAGATGAGCATCTATTGCTCGAATTAATTCTTTTTGTACAACTTGTGCATTCCTTTCTTTTCCTGTATATATGACACCTGAAAGTTGATTAATCGAATAAGAGAAAGGGAATTGCTATACTGCAACAATTTGCAGACGGTGCGAATACTTTTCTTTCGGTGCTATCTGAGTCATGAGAAATTTTGAGAATTAGCACCCTAACTTTATGTCTTGTGGTCCTTAATTATCGAAAGAGAAATATTCGTGTGATTGTGTTCAGGGAGAAGGAAGTTACGTATATAAACCGATAAGCACAACATGTCTATCACAGAGTCACATCCGATTCAGAAATAAAGTAATAAAGTAGAGTAAAACTGAACAGGAAGCTGAAAAGATTCCTTGAGAAAAGTAAGTCTGTTCCCTCGCTCTAATGTCACAGTTGTAGAGAATATCACCAAGGAAACAGCACATGAAGAGACTGTAACTCCAAATGTACAAATGCAGGCTTGGGAGGAAGAAATGTACTAGTGTGCACACATTTCTCTGGTTCAAGAGGAAGGCAACCACATTTTCGAACAATCTCCATCCCCAAGTTCTGCAAATTGTGCACTTCTTTCTCATCACTAATGTTCTATAGAATCATAAAGGCCTTCTCACCCTAAAAGCTAGTCAATAAGGTGAGAGACTCTCCCACTTTTAAGTTAGATCCTTTATCCTTCCACAACTAATGTGGGACTATTCCAACAATCTCCCCCTTCATACATTGGTGTCCCTTAGCCGTTCACTGCTCCTTCACCGTACACCGACAGTCCCTTAGGTGTTGCACGCGACGGCGGAAGAAACGACGAAGTAAACAAGATCAATCGCAGAAAGACACAAGATTTAACGTGGAAAACCCTCCCAATGCGAGAGGGGAAAAACCACGGGCGCCAGCCAGCAATAATCTTCACTATATCGGGGTGAGGTTACAACGCCGGGGATTTACAACTCTGATGCCATATCCCAAACGGCGGCTTACAGGATATATATAACAAGGAAACCATAATTTGACTAGGATCCATACCGCGGGGCTTCGCCTGCACCCCAGCGCCACTGGGTGCACGGGCCTTGCGCAATGGGCCAGCTTCAGGACTCCGCTACGCTCCGTCCAAAAGCTGGCCTATTTGATATATATAATTTGGATCACAAATCAACATACTCCACCTTGAGACAAATTCCTTCCTGTAGTATAAATCAATCCTTCACCCTGAACACAACAAAGAAAGAAATACTTTCGGCGCCACACAGCCTCTTGGGCTAAGCTGTAATACCAACTAAGCTTGAGCAAAGCTCAAACTTAGCAACAGGAACTGGCTTTGTCAACATATCAGCAGGATTTTCATGAGTGCTAATCTTGCATACCTTTAGCTTACCCTTTGCAACAATATCTCTGACATAATTATATTTAATCTCAATGTGTTTTGTCCTCTCATGAAACATCTGATCTTTAGTGAGATAAATTGCACTCTGGCTGTCACAAAATAGATTAATGCAAGAATCAACTCCAGCAAGCTCAGCAAACAAACCTTTCAGCCAAACTGACTCTTTACTTGCTTCACAAATAGCCATATATTCTGCTTCAGTGGTGGACAGCGCAACAATATCCTCGCAAATGTGCCTTCCGACTCACGGCACAACCTCCAATGGTAAATACATAACTTTGTGATCGACCTACGCTTCTCCAAATCACCGGCATAATCTGAATCAACATAGCCAACGAGTTCCTTTTGATCCCGCCAAACTTCAAACAAGCATCCGATGTGCCTTACATGTACCGAAAATCCACGAACGGCCTTCCAATGCTCTTTACGAGATTAGCCATATATCTACGACCATACTCATAGCATAAGATAAATCGGACGAGAGCAAACCATGGCATACATCAAAGACCCAACAAACACTAGCATACGGAACTCGGACATGTACTCAACCTCCTCATCGGTGCTAGGACATTGTGAGACCGACAATTTAAAGTGAGGTGCAATGGGAGTACTAACGGGCTTTGAATCATGCATATTGAAACGATGAAATACTTTCGAATATAATTTTCTTGACTAAGAAACAATAAGCGAAGCACGGTCTCTAGTAATTTCCATACCTAGAATTTTCTTAGCAGCACCAAGATCCTTCATCTCAAATTCAACTGCTCAATCGAGCCTTCAATGTAGTGACTTCTTTCTTGCTCTTGGCAGCAATCAGCATATCATCAACATATAACAGCAAGTATATAGGTGATCCATCAACAAATTTAATGTAGACACAGCTATCATAATCCGATCTTTTAAAGATTTTTGATAATATAAATGAATCAAACCTCTTATACCAGCGAGAGAGACTGTTTCAAACCATATAAGGACTTCTTCAATTTGCAAACATGATCCTCCTTACAGTGCACTATGAACCCTTACATTTGGTCCATGTATATCTCCTCCTCAAGATCTCCATGCAAGAATGTTGTCTTCACATCTAGTTGCTCAAGCTCAAGATCACGCATAGCAACAATACTAAAGAATGTACGGATTGAGCTATGCTTCACAATGGAGAGAACACATCATTGTAATCAACACCGGAATCATTGAAACCTTTAGCTACTAACCTTGCCTTAAATCTTGGAGGCTCACTAGGAAATAGACTCTCCTTCCTCTTGAAGATCCATTTGCAACGCACGGTCTTCTTATTTTTAGGCAAGCGCACCACGTCCCATGTGCCATTTTCTCCGAGGATTGCATCTCTTCTTGCATAGCTGAGATCCACTTCTCATGATCTCCGAAACAATGGCTTGATTATGCGTGAGGCGGCTCATGAGTGTTCTCCACTGCTCAAAGCATAACTAAGAGCATAATGAACCAAATTACATTCTTCAATTAATCGGGATCGAGGACCACAACTCCTCTTTTCTCTGCGAAGTGCAATAGGTGATCGTCTTCTTTGCAAAACAGAGATAAGTGCTGAGCAGTATCAATAGTATCATTAATAAATTCATCTCCCGATCATCCACGTGCTCCACCTGCGCTCATATTTTCTTTGCTCATCATCAAATCATGCAGTACAATATCTATGGGTAAACTGTCATTAAACATTTGATTCATTAAAAACAACATTCGCTCATGAAAGTCTTTCTTGTTTCAGATTCCATAGCTTATATCCTTTTACTCCGAACCATAACCAAGAAAGCAGACACTTAATAGCTCTAGGCTCCAATTTTCCATTATCAACATGAGCATAAGCGGTGCAACCAAAAACTCTCGGTGTGAATAATTAGCGGATGTACGGACCATACCTCAATGGGAGTTTTCTTATTGAGTGGACTAGAAGGCGACTGTTGATCAAATAGCATGCGGTGTTGGCGGCCTCTGCCCAAAAGCGCTTGCTCATCTTTGCGTTGGACAACATGCAACGAGCCTTCGATATGATGGTTACGTTCATGCGCTCACCACACCATTCTGCTGCGGAGTGTGCGGGATGGTGTGATGCCTCACAATGCCTTCCTTCCTGCAATAATCATTAAACTCATGCGAGCAAAATTCACCACCATTATCGATGCAAGCGGGTAAAATTATCGATCTGACGCGACTTTACCTTCTTCTCGGTTTGCCTTTCTATCATTACTTTCCACTCTCTAAAAGCGACAAATGTATCATCTTTACCTTTGAGAAAATAAGGTCACACTTTTCTAGAGTAATCATCAATGATAGTAAGCATATAATTTGCACCACCATACGAGGTCTTACGAAAGCCCCACAAATCAGCATGTACATACTCAAGTATACCTTTGGTGCGATGTACCGAGGCATTGAACTTTACCCTCTTGTGCTTACCAAAAATGCGGTGCTCACGAAGTTCATCTTACTCGAGTGCGACCATCCAAGAGTTCCTCTTCATCAATTTGTCATACCAAGTTCACTCATGTGTCCAAGGCGCTTATGCGGAGGTTAGTATTATTATCGAGAGCGATGGCGGTAGTAGCGGAACCACGCAATGTACTTCCCCTAAGCACATATAACTTGGCGAATTCATATCACCAACCATGTAAATGAGAGAACCTCTTGATACCTTTAAAACTCCGCTGAAGCGGAGTACTTGTACCATCATCATCGAGTGTCTTTGAGGAGATGAGATTTCTTGCCATCCTTCGTATATATCGCACACTATCGTCGTGCGAACCATGCCATCATGTGTCCCGATCCGAGCGGATCCAATGCCCACGATCTCACATGGGTTGTCATCTCCCATGCGTCGACATCTCCACTCTGCGGGCTTATAAGAACTAAACCATTCTCTGTTAATGCGGATATGAAACGAACATGCCGAATCGAGTATCCATTCATCATGACCAACAACACAACCGACAAATCGACAAGGCAATCTCGAATCAATATTATCGACCGGAACAACGGAGGCATTACCTTGATTTATTTTTACGTTGGTATGCGGCATTCCTCTTCTCCTTATTCTTTACCTTATAGCAATCCTCGATGAAGTGGTTCGTTTTCTTGCGATGCTTGCAGAACTTCTTATCCTTGGACTTTGAGCGTCCTCTACCATGCCGGCTCTTGTCGCGATAGTTGTTATCATAGGACTTACGCTCGGATCTACCCACGACCTGCAGCGCCTCGCCCTTGGAGAACAACGGCTCACCCTGCACCATACCTTTCATCTTCTCCTTACTCTGGGCGCCTCATAAACCTCCGCTAGGGTTAGTTCATCACGGCTTAACAATATGGTGTCACGGAAATTTGAATATGAGCTGGGCAGTGAGCATAGTAACAGAAGACCTAAATCCTCATCATCAAATTTTACCTCCATGGATAACAGATCGCCCCCCTGCACCCCCCAGGCGTCCCTGGGTGCACGGGCCTTGCGCAATGGGCCAGCTTCAGGACTCCGCTCCGCTCCGGCCCTAAGCCTCCGGCGACGGGCCTCCGCTACGCTCCGTCCAGAAGCTGGCCTATTTGATATATATAATTTGGATCACAAATCAACATTAGGGTCACAGTTCATTAGGCATTCACACACTTAGTGTCCATTAAGCCTGAGATGTTAGAACCGAGCTCTGATACTACTTATAGGATCGTAAGGGCATTCTCACCCCAAAAGCTAGCCAATGAGATGAGGGACTCTCCCACTTTTAAGTTATGTTTCTTACCATTCCACAACCAATGTGAGACTATTCCAACATGTTCATACTCTTCTATAGTAGCTCCCATCCTACATCTTCAGACAACAATTCAACTCGATGTACATCTTCCACTCCAATTGCTTGTGCAACAATATCATGTTGAGTTACTACAAGCATTTCTATAGCTGCGGCATGTAATAGAATTCTTAGCAAATTGGTCCATACGTCAGGCTGCCACACATCATCCAACACAAGAAATAAATTCTCCCATCTAATGGCTGCTTCAAACTTACTTTGGAGCTCTCCAACAGTTTCACCTTGCCTGTGGTATACTCCGACAATTTGAAGAACTTCTTTCAGAAGAGAAACTTCCGAGTAATCTTCGGAAACACAAATCTTGGTGTGTTTGCTGAAGCTTCCTTTTATTCTTTGATCATTATATATTTCCTGAGCTAGTGTTGTCTTGCCAACTCCTCCTGTTCCAATAACGCCTATCCTGTAAGCCTTCTTTTCCTTGTGTTGTAGCACCAACTCCACCAGTCTAGTGGCAGCATATGTGATGTACTTTCCTACAAAGTTTGATTGAACAAGGTGGGATGTTTTTCTCCGATCTATTACAGAAACTTGTTCAGTAGGTTTTGTGTTCTGAAGTGTTAAAAAATGTTATCCTTTGAAATCTTCTCTATTCTTTTGTTGAGGCTTCTAATATGAACAGCAATCTTATGACGTGTCCGGATTTTAGGAGCAAGACAAGAGTGAATGACCAGTGCATGCTGTTGATTTTATTGATGATGTAGAAGGGTGATCTGCTAGTACCTTGCTTCCTTTAAACCTGGCCAAGTCGACAATATCATCAGCCTCATACATGGCATCTCTCAACTCACAGCTGACTCTTTGACACTCCTCTGCTCAGCATCACTGATAAAACATTGTAGTTGCTTCATACTTCACTGTAGATCGCAAAGCTCTTCTTTGACACCCAGTATTAGTATTGCCTCCTCCGTAACAATCTTTTGAATCTTTTGGATGCATGACCCAACAATAGAAACTAATATGGTTGCCATCAGATGAATCCTTGAAGGACATGTACCAGCAATACGAGGCAACTTAATATAGAGAATTAGTGACCAACTTGCATGCAGTCAATCCACAATGCTTATGAACTTGATCTGAAAGTTGTGCAAAGTTTACAACGTTTAGTTTACTCTGTACACATTGGCAAGATATAGAACACTGCAGGTTCTACTCTGTACTTGTACCAAAACTACTACATCCAGGATAGAAAAACCGGCGGTTACCGGTCGGTTTTACCGGTGAGGATCGGGAGGAAAAAAACCGCCTGATTTTTTCAACGGCGTTCTCTTGGACAGTACCACCAGCGTCATGTGCTCCTACAACCACGTCAACGGCGTGCCCAAGTGCGCCGACGGGGGCATCCTCCGCGGCACCATTCCGGGGTGGTGGGTGTTAAGGATAGAATAGATTAGGGCTTTTATTTGTTTCCTAATATGCTGTTTCCTATTATGCTATGTTGTATTCCTTTTGTACATCCCCTTGTACCTCTATATATATTGCCCCTTGGGCCTCATGAATAGACACAAGCACTATTCATAACATGGTATCAGAGCCTAGGGTTTGTCATACCTAGGGTCGTGCTTGTCTCCACCGATTGGATCTCACCTCGCGTCCGGTCGCTTTGATCCACCGCCGCGCGCTGTCGCGCCTCCGCCGGTGCTCCCTCCGCGCGCCGCTCCTCCTGCGCGCCGGCTACTCCCTCGCGCCGCCGCGCTGCTCTTCCACGCGCGGCCACTCCCTCCGCGCGCCGCTCGCCGCGGCGATCTCGCCGCGCTCCTCCGCGCCGAGTTCCTCAGCGCCGCGCCACCCTCAAGCACCGCCGCCGCTCCGTGCCGCCCGCCCGCGCGCGCGCGCGGCCACCCGCGCCGCGCGCGCCCGCCCGTCGCCCGCGCCGCCTCGCGCCGCCGCCGCCGCCTCCACGCTGCCGCCAAACCGCGCGCCCGCCGCCCGCGCCGCGCCGCCGTCGCCAACGGCGCCGCCGCCGCCTTCGCGTGTGTGCGTGTGTGCGTCGCGTGTGTTGCTAAGCGGGCGAAGGCCCATTCTTATTAGGGTTTCGGTTCCCAAAAGCGTCGATCTAACGCGCGCCGTTCGGCGCCGCTGTTAGACCGTTGTATTAGTCGCCGCGCCGTCGGCGCCGCCTACCAATGGGCCTTTGTTTCCCTCCTCGCTGCCGGTGATCTTTGATGGTGTTAATTACACCGACCGTGTCTCACATGCGCATTCACATGCGTGGTCTACGTCTCGGGCGTCCTCTCTGGCGATGTCACGCCCGCCTTGCCCTATTCCTCCGGCGGAGCCCCGCTGTTGCATTGCCCCGACGGTAAACAACAAGCGCTCACGAGGCCGCTTTCAGTTGCGATGATGAAGGCGCCTCGCCTACGGGAGGCTCTGGATTTCTACAAGGATCGTCGACCACCTACACTCGGTGGTGCGATGGCGACTTTCAGCCTTTGTCTTCATCGCGATATCCAACCTCGGTTCTCTTACGAGGTTGTGGGACTTCGCCGGCTTTCGGATGTGGACTCATCTTCGTCGGCGCTCACGAGCCCTCTGGTGATGCCACATGCACTGTCCGTGGTTCGCCAAGAGCACTCTCTTGGCACAGGTGATGCTCTGTTGATGCCTTTTACGCTCGAGCTCTGCATCTGGCGTCGATTGGACTCTCTCCGCTTCTTGTTTGTCGTTCTGTCCGTCTTTGCTCGGATATACGTCTTGACTTGGAGTTTGGCGGGTCACGAGTTCCTTACTCGCCGTCTGAGTTCGAGCAAAGGCGTGCTCGGCTACTTGCACGCCACCCTCGTGTCACTCTCGGAGGCTCTCACCGAGATACGCGCGAGAGGAGACTGCGTCACGAGTGGTCTTTGATGCGATGCCACTCCCTCTGTGCTCGCCGCTCGTCTACCGCTACATCGCCTTCTTGGTAGCCGCCACGGTGGTGGTGGCGCCCGCCGTCTGGAGGTGGCCGTCCTCACTGTTCCTCTGCGACAAGGCGGCCACATTGAGTCGGTGCTATAAGAAGAAGCGGCATCATCACGCCGTTCTTCTCCCGGCACTAGTGCTTTTACGTCGCCGTCTGCATCGACCTCTTGATTTCTCACCGAGCAAGAGATAGCCGGACTTGCGCTGCTTGCCGCCGGGTTCTCTCGGCGGAGTTCTGCGGGTTACGCTCATCGACTCTTGTAATCGAGAAACCACCCCTACACGATCGGTACCTCCCGTGGATTCTTGATTACGGAGCATCTTTTCACATGACCCCGATTCTTCCACTCTGTCTTCTATTACACCTCTTGATTCTCCATCGGTGTTCTTACTGCGATGGTACATCTCTTTCTGTCTGCAGTGAGGATCTCTTAGCAACTCATCCTTTCATGTTCCTTACATTGCTCATATTCCTCGCCTCACTATGCGACTTCTTTCTTTGGACATGATTCATCGACCTTGGTTATCGAGTCATTCTCGACTCGACTCTTGTTGTGTTCGGGACCGCCACACGGGAGCTCGGTTGGTTACGGCTCTCGGCGCGTGACTCACGAGCGTCTCTGGAGCTTGAGTGGCTTCACCTTCCTTCCGCGCCACCATCGCGCCGGTCTCTCTCCGCCGCCGTCTACCGGCTCTTTTCAGCGATGGCATCACCGTCTTGGTCATCTGTGTGGATCTCGTCTGTCATCCTTAGTTCGCCGTGGTCTTCGAAGTGCATCTCGGGAGGCGTGTCTTTAGACTGTCGGGTGTAAGTTAGGTAAACAACTTCACTTCCTTATCCTCATAGTGAGTCGTGTCTCGGCGTCCTTTTGATCTTGTTCATTCGGATGTTTGGGGTCCGCTCCTTCGTTTGAAAGGGGCCATCGATATTATATCATATTTATAGATGATTTCTCTCGCCACACTTGGATATATTTCATGTCTTCGTAGTGAGGTCTTGTCTATCTATAAACAATTTGCCACTATGATCCACACACGTTCTCTACTCCTATTCGTGTCTTTCGTCTTGGTCTGTGGCGAGTACCTCTCGTCACTGCTGTGATTTTCTTCTGCTGCGAGGACTCCTTCGATTCTCTTGTCCTGGTGCTCATGCTCGGAATGGTGTCGTTGGCGCAAGCATCGTCACCTCCTTGAGGCGGCTCGTACTCGATGATCGCGCATCTACCCCACCTCACTTTTAGGCCGAGGTTTGTTTGATCGCCACCTATCTCATCAACATCCGCCCTCTTACGCTCTTGAGTGCGATCCACGTTGGCGTCTATGTAGTCTTCTTCGACTACTCGCCCTTCATATGTTTGGCTGCGTTTGCACGTTCTCCTCGCCCCTCGAACGCACCAACCGACCGCTCGATCTGTTGAGTGTGTCTTTTTGGGATCTGATGCGAGCACAAGGGCTATCGGTCTTTGGGATCGGTTGGTCGAAGGATGCGGGTTTCTCGGGATGTGACTTTCGGCGAGTCTCGTCCATTCTACCCACGTTCGCCTCTCCTTCGACTCCCTCTGCGGAGTCTCTGTCTTTCTTGACCTTTCGGATACACCTATATCGCTTTGCCTCGTCCACTTGTCCCACCGAGTCTCCACATATTCCCCTGTGGCCTCTCCGCCGTTGTCACCGCTGCGTCGCTCTCTCCGACTCCCAGGCTCCTCTCACTCTGATACCTCCCTTCTCTTTTACACTCGTCGACCTGCGTATTGAGGCTCTTCCGGTGAGTCATCGTCTCTGATGATCCATCTTCTTTCGTTGCTCCATCGTCCCCGATGGGTCATCTTCTCCTCGCTACGCTCTCGCGATCGCCGGTTGATTTGGCCTCTGCCGCTTTGCCTTTCTTTGGTGCAGCTACTCGTGAGCCTGTCTCCTCCGGGATCTTTGTTACTCACCCCAGTGGCAGCTTGCCATGGCCGAGAGATTGCTGCCCACAGCGTCTTGGTACTTGGGATCTTGTTCCTTTGCCATCTCATTCTCGTCCCATCACGTGTAAGTGGGTCTATAAAATTAAGACTCGCTCGATGGCTCTCTTGGCGCTACAAGGCGCGTTTTGTTGCTCGTGGCTTCAGCGAGAGCATGGTGTTGACTTCTGACGAGACTTTTGCTCCTGTGGCCCACATGACCACCGTTCGCACTCTTACGCCGGTGGCGTGCATTGCGCCACTTGTGCATTCTCGGCTTGATGTCAAGAATGCCTTTCTTAATGGTGAGTTGCGTGAGGAGGTCTACATGCATCCGCCACCAGGTATTCATTCTCGAGGGCATGGTGCATGCGCGCCGTCGCTCTCTCTATGGCCTTAAGCAAGCCCCTCGTGCTTGGTTTGGCGCTTCTCCTCTGTGGTCACTCGCTGGCTTTTCGGCTAGTGATCATGATCCTGCGCTCTTTGTCCACACTTCGTCTCGTGGTGGACTCTTCTTCTTACATGACGTTGATGATATGATCATTACGGAGATGATTCTGAGTACATTGCCTTTGTCAAGGCTCGTCTTAGTGAGCAGTTCCTTATGTCGGATCTTGGTCCTCTCAGTTATTTCCTTGGGATTGAGGTTACTTCCACTCCAGATGATTTCTTTATGTCCCAAGAGAAATATATTCAGGATCTTCTTGATCGCGCCTCTCTCACTGATCAGCGTACTGTTGAGACTCCCATGGAGCTCAATGTCCACCTCCGACCCTCGGATGGCGAGCCTCTTTCGATCCGGCTACGCTATCGTCACCTTGTTGGGAGTCTTGTTTATCTTCTTTGTTACTCGTCAGGATATCACTTATCCGTTCATATTCGAGTCGGTTTGTTTCAGCTCCACTCGGGTCCACTCTGACCACCTTCTTGAGTTCTGCGATACCTTCGTGGGACTATCTCTCGCCGTCTCTTCTTTCCACGTTCGATTCATTCTGACTTGAGCCTATTCGGATGCTACTTGGGCGGCGATCCCTCGATCGCGGTCTCTCTCTCGCCTCTTGTGTTTTTCTTGGTGGTTCTCTTATTGCACGGAAGGCGAAGAAGCAGTGCAGATGTCCCGTTCGAGTGCAGGTGAGTTGCGAGCTATGGCTCTCTTGACAGAGATTACCAGCTACGGTGGTTACTTGAGGATTTTGGTGTTTGTCACTACACAGCTCCTCTCTTGTCGAACGATGCAGTGCTACTCGGTATTGCTCGTGATCTGTGAAGCATGAGCTCACCAAGCATATTGGTGTTGATGCTTCTTTCATGAGGTCTTGTGTGCAAGATCGGTGATTACTCTTCGGTATGTGCCTTGGAGCTTGGATAGCGGATTTCTTCACGAAGGCCCAGACTCGAGCACAGCACAGCTTTTATCTCTCCAAACTCAGTGTTGTTGATCCACCATGAGTTTGAGGGGGTGTTAAGGATAGAATAGATTAGGGCTTTTATTTGTTTCCTAATATCTTTGTTTCCTATTATCTTGTGTTGTATTCCTTTTGTACATCCCCTTGTACCTCTATATATATTGCCCCTTGGGCCTCATGAATAGACACAAGCACTATTCATAACAGTGGGGACTCGCGGGCTACATCGTCTCTGACTGCGACTCCGTCGATGTCTTCTACCGCGACCAGCACTACACCCGGACGTGCGAGGACGCCGTCGCCGCCACGCTCCGTGAGGGGCTCGACCTCGACTGCGGCCCGTTCCTGGCGCAGTACACCGAGAGTGCTGTGGCGCAGAGGAAGGTGGACGACGCCAACATGGACGCTGCCGTCACCAACACCGTCACCGTGCAGATGCATCTCAGGATGTAAGATGGTGACCCGACGAGCCAGCCGTTCGGGAACCTCGGCCCGCAACACGGGTGCACCCCGGCGCACCAGGGGCTAGCCTTCAAGGCGGCACGGCAGAGCATCGTGCTCCTCAAGAACGAGAGGGTCGGTTGTTAGACTTAATCTTGTTGTTGCAGTTAGTCGTGTTATTAGGTGCATGTATCGGTTAGTATAATTTGAATTAGTGCATGATCATTAGTGCGAATGGTGGTCAGTTACTTACATGGGCTAACATGTAGTTTATGGTGGTCAGTTACTTGCATGGGTTAACATGCAGTTTATGGTGGGAGTCAGTTACTTGCATGCAGTTTGTGGTGGGAGTCAGTTACTTGCATGCAGTTTATGGTGGGAGTCAGTTACTTGCATACAGTCTGTTATCTCTAGCTCATGTGAGTGTGTATGCAGTGTATTTAAAGGAGTCATTAGCATGTGTGCTAAGTGCCAAGAGAGGCTAAGTGTATTTGGTGTGTTAAAGTGAAAAATAAAGTGAAAAAGCACTGGTGTGTAGTGCTGAAAAAAAACTTGTGTACAGCACCCTTTCTCTGCGTGTGAGATTGAGAGACGTTGGTGTGCAGCGCCCTTCCTCTGCGTGTGTGATTGAGAGACGCTGGGCCAACATCGGTCACAGACCCGTGTTGCCGCTCTCGCCGGCCATGCACCGCACCGTCGCCATTGTCGGGCCGCACTCTGAGGCCACCGTGGCCATGATCGAGAACCACGCTGGTAAACCGTGTAGGTACACATGTCTCTGCAGGACATTGGCAAGTATGTCCAGACTGTGCACCAGGCGGGTTGCACTAACGTGGCCTACCTAGGCAACTAGCCGATTGCCGTTGCCGTCGATGCTGCCCACCGTGCTGACGCGACCATCGTCATTGCGACCTCGATCAGAAGGTCGAGGCCGAGGGCCTGGACAGAGCAAGCCTGCTCCTTCTTGGCTGCCAGGCGGAGCTAGTCTCTACGGTGGCAAAGGCCTAGGAAGTCGGAAGGGCCGATCATCCTGGTGCTCATGTCCGTCGGGCCGATTGACATTGCGTTCGCGTAGAATGACCGGAGGATCACCGGCATCCTCTGGGCCGGCTATCATGGCCAGGCCGGCGGGCAGGCCATCGCTTACATCATCTTCGGTCAACACAACCCAGGTACAGCTCAACAAGTTCATTTGATTCAGAGCGATTGAAAACAAATCAATTTTTCAGACAACAAAAGAACAAATAGATTGAAAAGATCAACTTTTTGATGTTGGAACTAATCTTGTTGCGTTGTTGTAGTAGTCGGTGTCGAGTACTCGGCGTGTTTGAGTACAGTGTCGTTGTGTGTAGAGTATTCGGGGAGTTTGAGTACCATGTTGTCTTTATTGAGTACTCCATGTGTTCGAGTACTGAGAAGTCGTGTGTTCGAATACTGTGTAGTTGTGTGTTGAGTGTTCGGTGTATTTGAGTGCTCTGTAGTCATGTGTTGAGTAGAAGTCGAAGATCCGGAGTTGGAGAGCAGTCGAAGACTGGTCATAGCAGTCGCAATCGTAAGTCAAACTATGCAGTGGTTGTAGCTACCGTGGTCGTAGCTGCAGTAGTCATAGCTACCGTGGTCGTAGTTACAGTGATTGTAGCTACCATGATCGTGACTATAGTGGTCGTAACTACAGTAGTCGTAGTTACAATGGTCGTAGCCATAGTAGTCATAGTTACAGTGTTCGGTCAGTACTCGAAGATCGGTAGTATCATCTATGTGAGCGGTACTACCGGAGATGTTGGTCGACAAGCCGTGGTTAGTGAAGCGGTCGATGAAGCCGTGGTCGAAGATATAGTCGATAACCCGTGGTCGGTGAAGCGGTCGAAGGCACCGTGGTCGAAGCAACCAAGGTCATGAGGCATGGTCGAGACGACTTGAAGGATTGTGTGCGGTCATAGATCGGGCCAGATAGCAGTTAGTCTGTGTGTAACTAGTCGTGTCCATTAAACTGAGTGAGTTGGCTGGTGGAACGAGTCATTCGGGTAGTGCGAGTCATGGGGATCGTAGTCGGAAGATTCAGGCAGTTTTGTTAGCCTGTATATATGTAGTCTGTGAGTATAAATAAGAGGTGAAAATTGAAAAGCTCAATGGATTGGCGCAGCGAAAAAATCCTTATGTGTCTTGAGTTGATTAGAGGTATTCATGTATATTACGACTGCCGAGTGTATGCGTTTTGTTCCGTTCTTGGGCCAACATTTGAAACAAGAAGATGAGTTTGATTTGGATTGGAATTGTCGCAGGAGGGAAGCTGCCGGTGACATGGTACCCTCAAGATTACCTGCAGAAGGTGCCCATGACGAACATGGCGATGCGTGCCGGCCCGGCGCGGGGTTACCCGGGCCGGACGTACCGATTCTACACCGGTCCGACGATCCACCCGTTCGGGCACGGGCTGAGCTACACCCAGTTCATCCACAGACCCACTCGCGCACGGGCCGGCGCAGCTCTCCGTCCGCCTCACCGGCCGCCGCGCCGCCGCCTCCCTCAACACGACCACCCATCCGAACCGCGCCGCCGTGCGCGTCGCGCACGCGCGGTGCTGTGCGAGGGCCTCAGCATCGGCGACCGGGACAGCGCGCACACCGTGCTCGTGTACGCGGCCCCGCCTGCGGCCGCCGCCGGCAGTGGCCACGGCGCGCCGGTCCCGCAGCTGGTGGCGTTCGAGAAGGTGCACGTGCACACCGGCGGCGTCGCCCGCGTGCAGATGGGCATGGACGTCTGCAACGGCCTCAGCGTCGCCGACCGGAACGGGGTCCGAAGGATCCCCGTCGGCGAGCACAGCCTCATGATCGGCGAGCTGACTCACTCAGTCACGCTCGGAGTTGAACTCGGGGTATAGAAGCTAGCGAAGCATAGGATTCAGCAGCATTCAAGAATGGAATTGTGTCTTTTTGGGGTATTGATGATTCGGTATTGTCATGGTGCCACTGTCTCTGCAAAGGTAGACATAGGAATTTTAGTGGCACCAGATTATTGAAATTGTTGAAGTGCAAACGATTTAAACTGGAAGAAATACAAAGAATCATGGTTTCTTCCTCTTTGTCAGTGTGTTTTACTCTTAATGTCTATGCTCTTTACCCAGTGAAGAAAGCTATCATGTGATGGTTCACTTTAACCAGTGAACAGATAGACTATCTGCAATGAAGAAGTGTGACCAGCTACTCTCACATAAGCAAGTTAATTGTGTTTAAAAAAAGCAACTTGAAATGCAGCTGTAAATATGCCACCTACCAAAATGTTTTGACACAATATGCCACGTGAGTTTGTCAAGAAATGCAGCTGTAAATGGTCAATTGACCTAATGTTCTACTCTGAACTCTGAGACTTGAAATTAAAAAAAAAAATCATGGCTCATGAATTCTTAAATCTTGATTTCTTTCTTTTGGTCCGAAAGACCAAAACCATGTGTTGTTCCTTTTGTCTAGGCCCAAATGCCCACTGGTTTCTTGTAGAAATCTTGCATCAGGGAGAGTTATGTTCTGAAGTCTGAAGTACTACTAGTTTCAAGCCCATGGGTTTGGCTTCGGCATCACAAAACAGACAAAGAAATTAGGCAACCAGAGCAAGTTTCTGCCAGCTATTAGTGTTCGTTCAACTAATTGGTTCTGTAAGGAGAGAGGAGTCTTCCGTCACATGTACTGAAATTTTTCTTTGCTGATTCCTCCTCTTTGAAGTTTGAAGAGATAGCTGACTTATGAAAATTGACTTTTCTTCATGAAAAAGAAACATTTTACTCTCACAACAGTCGATGCACACATTGCCCAACATGAGTTTCTATTTTCCACAGAAAAAGATTAAATTGCAAATGGCCAACAATTTTCACTATGAAAGTAAGCTTCTGGTATGAATTTGTTGGTCCCAATTAAGCACTCCTAGAAATCATATTAGTTATAACAACATCTAAGATCTATCTGTCCAGTGGAATCGATTGAACACAGCAAAAAGAAAGTGACAATATCACATTGCACGCATGGTTAGAACTTAGAAGCCTAGAACACAGGGAAAAGACTATCATTGGTTTGACCATGAGACGCGAAAATTGCAATCGTCTCATGGAATCCGACAGAAGTTAACTTTCTGTGATTCCATCCCAATTCCCACGTGATCTAACAGTTGAGAAGGAGAAAGCGTGTGTACGTACTCCCCTTCTAAGGTTCCGTTTTAAAAACATAAATTTTGTAGCAAATCTACAGATATTAAATTTTCTCTGTAAAATTCCTTTGTTCCAAGCAGTCCCGAAACAAAGCAATGTCTCACTCAAAAGGGACTTAAAAGTGTTAATGGCAACTAGCGGATTTACCAACGCAATTGCACTGCTAGATATTATAATACAATTGTCTTTGGTATATAACTCTATTACCTATAATTAAAATACAATTGTATTTATTATACAACTCTAATATACATATATGATTAATATGCGCCGTTAATATCTGGCCCTATCAAAATAAGTGGTGGAGATGCTTCTCTTTTTTCTCGATTAATGTGAGAACTTTTAGTATTTTTTCTTTTTAGGATTATTGTGAGATTTTCTTGCTCACAAAACGAAGGAGATAACTTGAATCTTAACCGCAAGGCAGTTGTTGTTAAAGGCATAGGGCCAAATGTGGTGTGGTTAAAGGGGATAGAAACACACGTGTTTTGTTTCTTCACCGCACGAGGTGTCGCACAAAGGCAAGCCCACATATTGGACTACAGAGCTTCCGAGTAGTTCCTGGTCAGGTATATAACAGTAATCCTCTGACCAGAGGGTACTCAAAATGTGTTACAACACAAGCTATGGTAACACTGGTCTGGAGCTTTAATTATGTATTTAAACTGCTTTTAATGGATTATTCAATCCTCATCGACTAGCCCCCAAACTTCAATTGAAATTATGACTTAAGATTCTTCGGGTGGAAGTCAAAATACATCTTCCAATTGGGAAGTCTCTTTGACGGTAATCGAGAAAGGTAAAGAAGTCCTTTCACTTGAAGTTGAAAAGCCAATTAGAAGGGTGGTAGAATGGAAAGGTTTGTATCTGTTGTGTATGGTTCCCATAACCTCTAATCTTGGTGGTGTAAAAGCCCTTATAAACCAAACTCATATCTGTATTACCTTACGCTTTTTAAGATACCTTTCGCATTGCCTGAGATTTCCTCTATTTTCTCTGCCCTAGCAATCGCGACCTTATTTCTTTACTTCCCCAAATTTCCTTGATTCCTACTAGCTCCAAACCCAAAACCACAAAGATGCCTGAATTCATCTCTGAATGGCCCAGATCCGAACTAGGATCAAAGAGATTGAAAACTTTAGAAGATGCATGATTGATCCCCAACCAGGTGATGATCCCATGGAAATCAGCGATGGGTGAAGATTTTTCAGATGGTAAGATATCTGTATTCTGGGCGTATGTGAAATGTGGGTTTAGGCTTCCAGCACACTCTTTCTTGTCAGAGGTACTTGAGCATTATGGGATCGAGTTGGCAAACTTGGCACCTAATTCGATTGCCACACTCAACATCTTTGTGTACTTGTGTGAGGCATACCTAGGAATGCCAATGAACCTAGATCTCTTCATGTACTACTATCAGATGACTTGAAGATCTGGGAAAGAGGGAGTGTAGTCTGGGAGTTGCTTACTACACCTTCACGATGAGAGGGCTAGAGAGTACATTCCCACGTATTTGAAGTCCTCCTAGTCATCATAGAAGAAGATTTGGTTCTATATGATGGTGGGTAAGGAAGACAGACTAGCGTTCGAGGGGAGAATTGCTATGGAAAGTCCAGAATAGAATGCCTCTCCTAAGAAGGAGGGAATGATCAATGAAGCAGTAAGCTGACTCAATATTCAGACAATAAACAACACACTTTAAACAGGTGTAACTAATATTAGTCAAGACAGATCACTGGTTTCCAAGTGCTATTAAATCCTTCCTTGAGCTTAAGGGTATGTTCTTTTTTTACTATAGCTGATGGCTTTTAGTTCTAACACGAGCATTTATACAAATGAATCAAATGTCGATAAGCCGTTTTGAAAAGACTATTTCGATAAGCCATTTCGAAAAGGCAACGAAGAAACTGTCTTGTTTGTTTGTTCAAAAGAAGCCATAAGACATAAACTATAAGCTGAAAAGAATGGGACATAAATATTTTAATGCCAACCATGAAGACACAAGTTAACACAGCTCTCGTGTCATCGCAATCGTTAGCCTTTATGTTCCAATCCACATCCTTTATAGGGAGTGTTCGTATTGCCTTCAGCTTCTAGTTTCTGTTTGGAGAAGCAAAAAGCCAATGAATATCTGGCTTCTCGAAGTGATTTCCCCTTGCTCCCATATTGCGTACGTATTGTGAAGTATTTCTTGGTCAAGAACGCTTGCATGCTTGTCTTCCTTCTAATTAAAAGTCACTTCTTTTAGCTACTAATATTTATTTTCAACCAAAAGCTATCACCCACAACCAATACTAGGTGACCGATCCACCTTCAACACCTACCAGTATGCTAGGTGACCTGAATGCTTAAAAACTATCACATGAGAGCTCTTAACCATGTTTATTTTCACCTCACCTAGGAAACAAAAAACAAAAGCAACCCATCACACACTACAACACCATATATGAACATCACTGTTTCATCAAAACCAACTACAGGAGAAAGCAAGTGTTTGACAAAAAGAATAAAAAGGCTAAAGATCCACTTTGAATCCCAATTTAGGTAGACCATGATGAGAGGGAATCAGATATTATTGGAGACTAGGGTGATCCTAATACCCACTATGAGACGACTTACACATAATGTTATACCAACTATCTATAAAATAGGTTATCTTTTTTTTACTTTCTACTTAGTGTACTATCAATTCTTAGTTTCTGGACAACTGAGTCACGCACGTTGAGGCCAATAATGTCCTGCTTCTAGGCAGCCAAGTCACTCACATTGAAGCTAGGACTTTTGTGATTCTAGGCGGCTAAGCCTCTCATGTTGAATCACAACTTAACAATACACTAAGTACTTAGAAATAGCACGCTTAACTGAGAGACTTATAATTACAAAATACTACTTTATTAAAAACATGTACACTATTACACAAGAATGTACGCACACTTTTTCGGTGGCTTGCCTAACACTCACAACCTATACTCACCCTCTACCATGCTCAAATGTCAGGCAATGTTCTCTATTTATGAAGGTTAAGGACCACTGGATTCTTGACACATGTTAAAATCATGGCCCTTGATCCAAAATATCTAAAACATCTAGACTCTTCTTACAAAATATCTAGATACTAGAAATTTTCCTAAATTATTTAATTAGCTATCCTAGGAAATATCTTGGTTCATGTATTGTTTGGAGTCTTCTAGAGTTTGCATTGCCACCATTCAACAGATATGAACTAAGAAAGGACATAGAAACAAAAATGTGGCATATTTGTTGATTCCATGTAGCGATGTCCAGAAGTAGGTCAGGCGGATCAGCCACCCACCTCTATGTAAGGCAAGTTGCGTATGTTCAGGAAATAGCCATTAGTGATGAAGGAAGATGATATGGCATCGTTTTAAGAAAGAAAGAAAAAGGAGATATAGAGGGAATTCAGATTTTAGAGGAAGAAAGAAAGAAAAAGGAGATACAGAGGGAATTCAGATTTTACTTATAGCGGAAGTGATTCTTGGATAATAATAATGGAATATGCATTTCTAATATATATTGATATATATCAAAATGCAAACAGGAAAAGCTAAAATAGGCCCATCAAAGTTATTCGACTTAATTTTCAGGTCAATATTTGGCCTCTTGCCCAAGCCCAATTGGTCTACCCCAGCTTTCACCTATGCCATCATATGTCTTGGCCTAGTTTTCTCAACCAAACGCGCCAAGCAGCCCAAGGAGGGATGCACAATAAATGTTGATAGGATACAGCATAGTACATGTGGAAAGGTCTAGCTGCTTAAAGTGTCTTAAACTTGAGAAATTTCATGAATTAAAATTGAAAATATGCCTAATATTACGAAACTAGAAAAAGTTTAAAATACACACCAATATTACTTTATTCCACGCAAAAGATAAGACAAATCAATGGAGCATTCGGATAAGGCTAAGACAATGTCTCTTTCAAAAGGGACTTAGTGTTAATGATAACTAGGGGATTTACTCGCACAATTGCGCGTCTAAACATTATGGTACAATTATCTTTGGTATACAATTATATTATTTATAATTAAAATATAATTACATTTACTACGCAACTCTGCTATATATATAATTAATTTGCACCATTATAATATGGCCCTATTAAAATAAGTGGTAGAGATGATTCTCTTTTTTTTCGATTAATGTGAGAATTTTTAGAATTTTTCCTTTTTAGGATTTTTATAGGATTTTCTTACTCTCAAAACGAAGAAGATACCTTGAATTTCACCAGTTGTTTTTATTTACATAGATTGGATGAGAAAAGAAATAAAAAGAAAAAATAGAAGAAAGAGTGAAGGAAAATCTTAAGACTGTGTTTCATACCGTGATGGTTTTTAAATGTTCCAAACAGCGATGGCTTTTGACTTTTAGAAGCTAATATCTGTTTGAAATACGTTGATTTCTTAACGTGGTGTTTTTCTTTTTTTTTTGTATTATTCGAGAAAATATGACGGTGTTTTTTATTTTTATTTTTTTAATTAAATATCTCGGGGAAAAAAAAAGGTTAACGCCTACGGTATTTCCAAACGTCACGTTCGAACAAGGCCTGAGTGTGTTCATGGACGTCACCTAAGCTGTCTCCGTCCTCTTGCGAATCTTCACTTCAAACTCCTCCTGTTTAGTGACTTTAGTCCCACCATTCCTACGCAAATCTCTGCTCTCTTCTTCCTTCTCTCCAGTCTCCGGAAACCCAAACCCTAGCCTGAGCTAGCTGGAAGGGCGCGATGGGGTGGGCGGTGTCGTTCCTCGCCGCCGGCGTCCTCTTCGCGCCGGACGCGCTCCTAGGCGGCTCCGGCCGCTCCGGCGCGGGCGTCGCCGCGGCGAGGCTGGCCCACATCCTCTGCTTCGCAACCGCCTGGGGCGCCGCGCTCTGGGTCACCTTCATCGGCGGCATCGTCATGTTCAAGTAAAACCACTTTATCCCTTCCGGTTAAACCTCTTAGTCTCGTTTGAGTGAGAATTTTGGTTTTGTTACATCGATTATTATTGCGCTTGTTTGCGGTAAAAGTTGCAGTATCTTTTGCTGTTTGATTTAGTAGGCGTTCCCCTGTTGTAAATAATTTCAGATTTTGAGCCGTACTGTACTGGGCGCTTCCCCTTAGATTTGGTAGGTCCTCACTATGCTCGAATTACAATTTTGTTTGTGACAAGCAGTAGAGATTTGGCACTAGAATAGTAGAATTCTAGTCCCAAAGGTCCTCACCAATTCATCTCACTTTCTTCATTTTAGGATTTTTACTGTAGTAAATGTTGCATATATGTATGTTTCCTAGCATAAAAACATGTCCTTTGGGACGATGTATACTTTTTTGGGAAGGAACCTACGCAATTTATAAGTTGGAAACATTGGAGTATTCTTTATTCAGTAGCTAGAGAGCTCGTTGATGTTAGATTTCTCATGATACATTATCTCTAAGCCTGTAGATACTGTGACGACTTAGGTTATCATTTTTGCTAATACAACTTCTGAAAGTTATAACCAACGCTATGGTGCTTTGCAAGCAAGTTGGGTTGTTTACGTATTATATAAGTTGCATTTTTCAAAGTTATACATTATGTGCATTTTAGAAAGTAACATCTTTCGCTGGATTGTTCAGTTGTGCCTTTAATGTTGTATTACACACAGGGTACATACTACATTATTACTTTGTTATTGTGAAAACTGATAAGTTCACCTGATACCATAAGCGCACAGTTGATTATTCCATTATCAGAAATTAGTATAAAGCAATTGGCATGTGTTGGTGAAATCTTTTGAATTATGAAGGTATTTGCCGAGGCACCAGTTTGGGAGTCTGCAGGGAAAGATGTTCCCAGCCTACTTCATGTTGATATCAGTGTGTTCAGCCATATCAGTAGCAGCATTTGCATACCTCCACCCATGGAAGACAGCATCAACCATTGAGCGTTACCAGCTCGGATTCCTTATGGCCGCCCTTGGTTTGGACTTGTCCAACCTTCTGGTCTTCACCCCCATGACCATCGAGGTGAAATCCTTTTTTCTACTACTTAGGTTTGTTTATGTTACCATTTTTGCCTTCGCCTAATGCTACTTACAGGGAAAAAGCATGGTATGGTAGTTTGAGCTAGATGACAATTGCAGTGACATCTATAATTTAAACATGTGCGGACTCCATTCGGGGGTCCCGTTTACACCATGGATTAGAGATTGGTGGATGTTGTTTTATATGGTTTGATATTCTCAAAGGCGATAAAATATTGGTAGATCTGTTATGGAATGCAGTCTTGGTTAACAATTCCTTGCAGCAATCACAGGCATATCTGAAATTCTTGTTGTGCTTTATTACATATTCAATAGTGAACAAAAGTAACATGGTAGTAGTACCACGCAATAGTACTGAGTCAATAAACTACTCAGTGCTTGACACAAGAGCACATGCTCCCTTTTCTTTAGTTCCCAATCAGCTTAGCAATTTAGCCTTAGGAAAGTAAATAAGCATTGCTACTAGTTCTAGATGTAGAGGTAGCACCCATCTTGTTCTACTCTCAGAAGCATAATTTTAGATATATGTGGTGAGCGAGCAGGAAGTGTGTTTACAATTAAATCTGTCTCTATATGCAGATCTTTTGGACACCTAATAAATTGTAACGCAGAGTTCATTGTGTATTATATGTTATGATGTTTGCGATTTGCAAATTGTACTGGTTGCTGAAAACAACTATAGTATGTGAATTTAGCCTTCGAGGAGGATAGGTTCCTTATCATGAACTGAGAAGAACCCATGCTTTATGCGATTGGCGGACATGATCTTCTTTTACTGTGCATTTTCCTTTTTCTTGACACACAGTGCTGACTTGTTTGTCTCTGCAGATGATGATGAAGAGGCACAAGATCGAGAAGGACCTCGGCATCGGCAGTGAGGTTGGCTGGTCGAAGAACGCGGAGGTGGCGAAGACGAGCCCCACCTTGACGGCAATGAACAAGAAGTTCGGGATGATCCATGGGCTGTCGTCGCTGGCCAACATCATGGCATTCGGCAGCCTCGCCATGCACTCCTGGTACCTCGCCAGCAAGCTCGAACTGTGAGAGGGTCAGAGTGCTCGTCTCATGGCTTCATCTTCTGGAGCTTGTTGTTGTTAGCTGGTGATGATCAAAACTTAGCTTAGGTCGTCCACAAATAAGGAAAGAGTTGTGTGAGAACTTGTATGGGATGTATTGCTGCTTGGAGTAATAATGTACATGGTGCAGGCAATTCATTCCAGTTTAACACCGAATCGTTCGGGAATGGCATAAAAAACATCATGCTCTGATGCTCTTGTAAGAACTGTCAAGTCTCTGACACAACAGGATGAGAGAACAAGAACGGCATGAATTACTGACACCTAGGTCCCCCTTGTAGGTTGCTTCCCTGCTGGGCCCGCATGTAAGCGGTTGCACTAGACAGTTCATGGTTAATTCGAGAGCAATGGAGGCACTAGAAAGTAGACACCTCAATTGATACGATAGTTGAAATAACAAGATGACATTCAGCTTCTGCTATCAATCTATATGGGTTATTTAAATGTTTGATGTGTCTATGGAGATCCCACAACATTACACAACTAGCTGACAAGAAAGAAGAGATGTGAATCATGCCTTTTGTCCTGGAGACTGGAGTTCTACGCCATTCTGTATTGGAATAGAATATTATATGTTTAGTTTGCAACCATCAGGGCAATAATGATCGGTAGCACATCCATTTTAAATTTTAATTAAGAACATTTTGTAGCGGCAATCAGGTCCTTATTTCTCTTGTTAGATATGTATATACCTCAGTGTGCTATTTGTAAATATGCATGTCATATACGGCCTTTGGCCCATTGGAATAACAGTGAGCCTACCGATGGTCAGCCTCTCGAGAATCCCACTTGCTACCGCCATCTGGTTGGGAGCTTTGTCTACCTTAGAATCACTTGTCCTGACATCTCTCACCCAGTTCACATCCTGAGTCAGTTTGTCTCTGCTCCCACTCAGCTCCACTACAATCATCTTCTTTGTATTCTACGCTATCTTCGAGGGATCATCACTTGTCGTCTTTTTTTTCCTCGCTCTAGTTCTTTGCAACTGTAAGCATACTCTGACACGACCTAGGCTAGTGATCATTCTGATCGCCAATCTCTTTCTTTCTATTGTATTTTCTTTGGTTCCTCTTTGACTGTTTAGAAAACCAAAAAGCATAATGTCTTTTCCCGCTCAAGCGCTACGACTAAATTGAGAGCCATGGCGTTGTTGATAGCTGAGATCACTTAGCATCAGTGACTACTTGAGGATTTCGGTGTCTCCGCTTCTACACCGACTCATCTCTTATCAGACAGTATTGGTGCAATCAACATTACTCGAGATCCCGTGAAGCATGAGTTCACCAAACACATTAGAGTAGATGCTTCATACATACGATCACATGTGCAAGACAAAATTGTTGATCTTCAACACGTGCCTTCGGAGCTTCAGTCAATTGATTTCTTCAACAAGGCACAAACTAGAGTTTAGCATAGCTTTTACCTCTCTAAACTCAATATTGTTAATCTATCATAAGTTTGAGGGGGATATATATATATATCTTAGGGTGCTATTTGTAAATGTGCATATCATATACGGCATTTGGCCCATTGGAATAACAGTGAGCCTCATTTCAACATCTCTATAGTGAAATCATACTTTTATAGTATTATTCTGAGAACTTTTACCAAATGTTGAATGAAGTCCATCTATATTGGTTTCCTTTTTGTTTAGCAAGTATTCTTACCTTTCAAAGTTGTTGAGTCAATCCCCTCTTCTGAAAAATAAACAAAATAAAATATGGCAACCTTTTGGCCATGAGATAGGCTGACAAAGGATCTGTTTCATTTCCATTTGCTAGTGCCTAGTGGTCATCCTGGAAGCTTCCATGAAGTCTGATAAAGAGTGAACTGCCAATCTTCTAATGGAGAGTTTGATATAAGAGTCTGCAATTCTGCACTCTATGGACATTCTCAACTCCATCATGCTGTATTGCACCCCAAGAAGCAGCTTACTAAGAAGTAAGAACGTGCGTACATACATTAGTAGATTCCATTATTCTAAGTTTGAATTTGATATATGTATTGGTTGGCTTTGTATATATCAAATTTCACATGATATATAGAAAAATATTACCTTTTTTGAAATTCAAATTTAAGTTTAATTTGAGAGTGCCAGAAATTTTGTAATTTCTATGGTTGTTCGTTCAACATGTCATGCATATTAGCCAATTCAGTTTGAATGTTGTATATTTTCATAATTATTCCTGAGTCTGGCCAAGTCGCTCTTACACATATTAACCATACAATCTATATATATCAGCGATCTATATAATAATAGAACTGTTTTTCAGAATATGTTTCTCTCTTGTGCTCAGCCAAATATCAACAAGCTATTCTCCCTTTTCTCCTTACTGCGTCTACATGTTAGTAGAGGCTTGACATATGCTGATAATGGTCTGAACCAGATCTTGTTTCCTGCCATCCTGAAGATGCGTTATGCTTCCCAGTCTAGATCTGTTTGTTTCAAAACTTCAGAGTTCCTTTCCATTTGCCAAAAATAAAGGTACTTTTTTAACGATGTTTACAAAATAACTTTTTACATGTATCATATTCTTCCAGTAACGAGGCTTACAAAGTTCGGTTTACTTCAGCTGTTCAGCAGAAGGGGAATGCTAAGACATTGTTCTTAGTTTCATTGTGCAATGTGCACTACTAGGCACTAGCAATCTCTTTAGTGCCGTTTTTCTTTTGTAAGAGTTTCTCTGACTTGGGAATCATCAAGAAAGGAGAGTCGCAAGATCCTGTTCATTGATAGTATCTACAGTAATTAGCTTTTAAACAAAATATCTTTTCACGTCAAGGTCTACATGTTAATTATAGTACACACTATAGCGACTTCATTTATATTGATCAAAATCACACTCAATTTATTTGTTTCTATACTCTTCCTCATAAACAACCAAAAATTATAAGCCGTAACTATAAACCATAAGTCGAAGCTAAAAAGACCATACCCATATGTTATCAGCATAGAGAAGGAAATCTGACTCTGTAACGCGTACAGAATGGCAAATACAAAGAAACAAACTTTCACACGGAGACCTACACACATATCGGGCCCAGCACCAACCTTGGCATTTTCCTTTTGTGGGCTCCTCTAACAAAGACAACTCAAATTGGTAATTTGAAGTTCCCAACAAAAAAGAAAGCAAATCAAAAGATGCTGCCTAGAAGCATGAGAAATTTTCGGTGTTGGGCCTTGTGATTTTTGTCCTGTCTTCTCTTTTCTCTGCTCTTAGTAATTCGTTGCCCCACTCCGATCTTAAAAACCGCAAAAAGGGGTTGGAAGAGGCGAAGGGGAAAGGAGCAAATGTTGATCTTTTGTCTTTCCATCTGAAGTTTTTTTTACAATCGGTTGTGTATATTTACGCAATGTGTTGCCAAACCTGAAGCTCTTATGATTGAACTGTGCATATTTATGATCGGTGCTGCTGACATGTGAATCTATAGGGGTGATCGTTTCGGCTTTTTAGAAGCAGAATTTCTAGCTTGACAATTTTTTTCACTATTCACTACACTATCCACTAACTCATTTCTGATGTTTTTCATTGAATACTGATGTTTTTTACCTAAAAGTCAAAGCCATCGCTATTCGATCACCCCCATGTCTAGAACCCACAAGTTGAAATCCCATGAAAGTATGTGCCTTTGAGGTTAAGACGCTCAACTTCTGTTGTCGCTGGCGTCCAACGATGGACGTTGGCTTTTTTCACTGTTTTTTTGTTTTTAGTATTTTTATGTTTTGTTTTTTTTCTATATTTCTTTGTATTATCTATGATGAGCTAATATGTCGTTTCTATTTTTAATTTTTTTTTAAATTTAATTATGCTTAATAAGTCAACTCAATTATAGTAAGAAATCAGTCAGCTACGGTAAAATATCAGCTAAAAACTATAAGTCATCACTATTCCGAACACTACCTAGATATGTGGATTGTCCTGATCAAAGTAAACGGCACAAGGATCCATGAGGAAAGCTACTGACAGTAACAACCTTGATAGCCTTATTTTTTTTGCTGGGAAAATTTTGAAAACACTGACTGACGTAGGTGTGGTACAGTTTGGCACATTTTATATTTTTTCGAATTTCATTCAGGTTCTCTACATTACACAGGAAAAATAGGATTGTGAAGCCAATTAGACGATCTATCCAAAAACTTGCTTGTACAGATACTTTGGAGTATCAGATGACAGGTGTAAAAGCATCCTGAGTGCCCAACATGAGGCTCCTCGACCATATGTTTATACAACTGCACAGGTTATTGGCAATGACCCATATATTATCCCTTCCTAGCTGCAAGTTTCTTCAGTTTAAGGGAAGAAGATACTCTGCTGTTCTCACATTCACATGCAGGCCACCTTTGGATTCCCTCTAATCTGCTCTCATTTTGATGCATTTCAGGTCCACACAATTGTGCAGGGAGAGAGCACTGGCATTTCTTTCTGTGTGCGTTGTTTTATCTACTGCCCATGGGGCCCATGGCCCATGGGACTGACGCGGCGGTTGCACGGCGCAGGCCGGCGGCGACACCGGAAGGGAATGCCGGTGGTCCAGGGGAGCAAGTATCGTCTACGGCGATACGGCCTTTGAATAGTGGCCGCAGAGGATCCAGCAGGAGATATGCAAATCCTAATTAGTGTCTCCGTGTCTGGTCCACTGGAATTATTAATTTGTCACAAGTATCGTTAGGTTGATAAAATATGAACAATCATGTGGCAGTGTAGCATAAATCGTGAGCTTCGAAAAAAGAGGGATGAAAGATTTAAGGCTATGTTTAAGTTGGCTTAAGGGATTGCTTAAAATTATTTAAAAGCAGTTTCTGTTTTTTTTTACTATGTAGTAATTTTGTCTTTTTTTTGTTTTTTTAGATATTTTGGGCTTTTTCCGTTTCTTTTTTTTCTTGTATTCCTTTGCATTGTCTGTGATAGGCTAACATATTTTTTTTATTTTTAATTTTTTTTTTAAATTTAATTATGCCAAATAAGTTAACTTGGTTACAGTAAAAAAATAAACCAGTTACAGTAAAAAAAGCTATAAGCCAACGCCAAACTGAACACTACCTAATCTTTGGGCTTTTTTGGCACTGTTTGAGCTGTAAGCTTTTTCATCGTAATTAAATTTAAAATTTTTAAAAATAAAAACAGGTTCTAGTTCTCTCATTATAGATAATACAAAGGAATACAGAAAATAAAAAAGGCAAAAAATTAAAAAAAAACTAGAAAAAGACAAAATTAAAAGGTAAAAACCGAAGCCCAATTGAGCCGACCCTAAAATGCTGTAGAATGTGGCGCTCCAAATACTAATGAAGTACCGCCAGCATAATGTATCCCTAAGTTACTTTAGTGTCTTGACAGTCTTATACTCTTATTGGATCCATCCCAGTGCACAAGACTCTTGCTATTGGAGGTCAGCGACGGCGAGCTTTTCTGTGCAAAGTTTATCCATGAGCATGTCAAAAAGTCTTGTAATGATAGGCGTTTACGCTTTGGCTTGAATCCTTTTGCAGGATCGTGCGAAGCAGGCAGGCAGCTGCAAATGATGTCTGACAAATAAAGAGCAGCTGACAAATAAAGAGCAGTAAAAAAGGTTGGTGAGCAAGTACGTGAGACCGGCAAAAGTCATTTAAGTGTCGTGTTCATTTTAACTTAAAATTAATTTTTACTTCTGTTTTTTACTTTTTTTTCTCATATTTCTTTACATTATTTGTAATAAATTAATATATTTTTTATTTTTACATTTTTAAATTTTAATTATATCAAATAAATCAACTTAATTATAGTAAAAAAAGATAAACTAGTTATAATAAAAAAACCGTGAGACAACACTATACCAAGCTTTGTTTCTGGAGATGCCTTCGGCAGCGATCATTATAGCTTCAGACGCGGGCGATGGGCGATATTTACACTGTAGCAACGATTTTGGTACTGTAGCGTTTTTGTTTTTATTCAAAAAATTTTTGCATTTTTTAGTATTTTTGTGTTTTGTTTTTTCCCGTATTCCTTTGCATCGTCCGCTCTAGATTAGTGTGCCGCTTTTATTTTTATATTTTTTTAGATTTAATTATGCCCAATAAGTCAATTCAGCTACAGTATTTTTTCAGCCAGCTACAGTGTTTTTTCAACAAAAACCAAAAGCTATCGCTATTCCGATCACCCCCTTCATCATTGTCAGTAGAAGCATTGCAAATGAAGCTCCTTTTCCAGTCAAAGGCTCAAAGTCCACACGGTTAGTGAAAGTCAGTCTCTCCAGGTTAAAATTGTTAAGAGCAAAAGTAACAGTAACAAGCGCGTTCTTATGCTGGCCAGATGCTAGATATTTTCCCTTTTTAAAAAAGGCGTTACTAGCTTCTTTCAACTCCAAAATAAATCTACCTTTGGAAAAGCTTTTCTTTTTGTTGAAACCTGGCAAGAGCTTATCAATTCAATTAGATAGAGGATGAGAAAAATACAACTTTGCAGAAGCTAAAGGTTTTAGCATGAATTCTACAGTTTTCTGTGTGAATGGCTGAGTATCTTAGGTGTTAAAATTGGATTTAGGAATGACTAAGTCCAACATAAGGGGAGAAGAAATTAGTAAATGGCTCTACTCAAGGCAAGACTTGCAATAAATCAGGTTCAGTTGTAAATGGCTTCAGCTTTTGGTTTATTTTGATTTTTTTTGGTTTATTTAAACTAAAAAGCATTTAGAACACGTCGGCTTCTAAATTCAATTTATTTATTTTATTATTTTGTATTATCCGTAACGATATAATAATTTTTTATTCTATTTTTCATTTTTTTAAAAAAATTAATATCTGATACAGTATAATTTTAGCCAGAAGACAGAAACTTAAACCGTAACACAATCCCACCTCCTTTTTCATGTACCTGATTAAGAATTTTTTTTACTACATTTTTCTACTAATAATTCAAACAACCAATATCCAGTCATGTCGACTGTCATTGTCCAGTCTTTACTACTCTACATTCTTAAATCCTTTTCCACTCGCAAAGCTTTCTCCAACAGTAGCCCTACCTGCTTCAACCAGGAGATGCTCCCAGCGAAAGAACACAACACGGCACGGCATGGCACCTTTCGCTTCATCCTGCATCGATTCGGCCTATATTCGTGGTGGCTTGCCTGGAGGGATGGCGACATGCCCCTGCTTCGGAAAGGAGCGGGTGACAGGTACAGTCACATCCACAGGGCTCAATGCTCGCTTCACAATCTTTTGGTTAGCTCCTCACTCTTCAGCTTTTCCCGTAGAGAAGGGAGGGGGTTGTTGCTGCGTGCTGGTGACTGTTCAGACGAAGTTGCACTGCTGCTGTGACCTTTACCGAGCTGTCAGATGAAGCTGCTGCGTGTTGGTGACTGTTCAGATGAAGTTGCGCTGCTGCTGTGATCTTTACCAAGTTGTCAACTCCACTAAAAAAGTGGTGTTGACACTGCTCCTCCAAACTGCTTGCTCTCTTTTGCTGAAGGGATTTAAAAACTCAGAAAGAAAAAACAGTCTATTTCAGTCGATCTGTTATCCCTCTTGTAGCAAATCAAAGACGGTTGGTTAATCTAACTGTGAATAACTACATGCTAATTCTGCAAAAAAAAAAACAGTTTGGTCCTAAACAAACAGCAACATTCCTGCGTTCCAAAGTCCAAACGGACCTAGGTAATTGTTGGGCTTGACAAATATTGACTTGAATCGTGTGCCTTGTGCAGCACACGCGTGCGGCGTGGAGCGCTGAAGAACTTGCGGGACAATCGTCCAAATCGCAAGCCTCCAACAAGGGAAAAGAGGTAACTGATCTTTCTCTATGGTGGTTAATGCACAGTAGAATATGTCTCGTTTGGCATTTGCTCCCGGTGCTGTTAGCCTGTTTACCTAGTTGGCCCTGTTCCAATAGCTTCCGGTTTTTGATTTCAGAGGCCAAAAGCCATTTATAATACGTTTTCTTCTTTAATATGGTTTTTTTCTCTATTTTTTTCTTTCTTTCCTCTTTTCTCATTTTTTGTTCGCATTATCCAAGGAGATATAACTATGTTTATTTATTTATTTTTTTAATTAAATACCTTAGAAAAAGATAATACCTATTATAGTGTTATTTCAGTTAAAAACCACAATCCATAGAACTTTTGACCAAGGCCATTAACTAGGTTTGATTGTGACTTTCTGAGTCTTTTGGTCGAAAGGGTGATTTTTTTTGAGCTGCGGCTTATAGTTTTTTTTTGTCTTTAACATGTTATTTATGTGAACGAACTGAATACCGATAAGATACTTTTAAAAAGCTATCCGCTTCAAAACAATGACAGAGAAACTGTCATAATTGCTTGTTTGAGGGAAGCCGTAAGCCGAAAAAATAACTCGACCAAAGAATAGGGTCTTGAGTGTGGGTTCTTTTAGGCTGTTGTTTATGGCTTTTGAATTCTGACGATTGTGAGAGAGAATACAAAGAGAGATAATTATATACTATTTTGATCGATACAGTTGAAGTTAGTACAACATGTACTACAATTAACTAATAATCTTTATCTTAAAAATATACTATTTAAAAATAAGTTATTGTAGTAACATAAACCATTAAACCTAAGCTGATTCAAATCCGGACAAGTAGCGCCAGGAGGCCCAGGACGGCGGAAGGCCGTTTATTCGGTTACCTCGGGTGGGTAAAACAAACGCAAAGTAAACAGACGATGATTAATTAACCTCAGCCCCATGCGTCGATAAAATTACTGGCCCCGAGGAGCAAAAAGATAAAACAACATGTCATCCGTCACGTGCGATGTACTTGAGCCTGTCGCCCCAGCGCATGATAATAATAAAGAGAAGAAAAAAATTACGTTACTCCACTGTTAAGCAAGAGCAACAGAAGAGAATACTACCCTCTTTTTAGTTTTATTCTCTGTTGTTATCGAGGTAAAGTTGGTTCGTTAACCTAACGATCTGAGACGCAGTTCTTGATCTTTCTACTGGATGGCCTTCAGAATCACCTTTCTTTTTCATAGAGAAACTCGCCACCTAAATCTGCCCCGTTTGCTTTCTCGGTTCTTGCAAAATAACTGCCTTTTGATGGCGAAAAAATAACTGCTTTGTTACTAGAAAAAACTTTGGAGAAGAAAGAAATGGAAGCTTATAACTGGAAAGGAGAATTTTGCGGTGAACAAAGGAAGCGTGCTACTAAGTTTTGCAGCTCCCATTTTGTTCCAGATCTAACAACCATTTCCAGCTTGCATCAGCTCGCTAGATGCTTAGAGCTACTACAGTTACTGAAAATCCAAATAGTAAAACCTGCAAGAATCACTTCAATTCCTTCAAGAGAACACTAGGCAAAAAATCAACAGAAGGGATAGAAAGCGAGGCTGCAATTTTTCATGGTTTACAAAGAAAATTAATTAAGGATCAACTATTTGTAGATCTTAGCTCTTACACAGAACAAGTTGAGCAGTGGGACCAACCTTTTTCACTAATTATCACTAGATAAACAGGCTCGTTTACAACACCCAAAATCCATACAAGAAACTATAAATCGAAGGGAAAAAACTTCTAGTAGCTATTTTCTATGCAATTTTTGAAGTTCTTGACGCTACATTGCCACTAAACACTACACACTTGACAGGACAATCTGCTTCCAGCGTCAAGAACAGCAGCAATGGTGAAGCAAATCCGCCATGGAGATGGGAGTCGCCGTGGTCCGTGGTTGTCGGGTCACAAGTCATGACCTGGAGACGGCGGCGGCGGCATTGAGCCCCCGCGCGAGGCCGTGGACGGCGCCGTAGCTGCGGGAGCCGAGGCCGATGCAGCCGAAGAGCAGCAGCCCTTGCCGGTACGGCAAGTACGTCCGCCGCCGCATCTCCTCCGCCTCCGCCCTCCTCGCCTCGTAGAGCCTCTCGTGCGCTGATCTCCTCCTGCTCCTCCCTGTCCCCCTCCCTCTCGCCGCCGCCGGCGACGGCGACGGAGACGGGCTTCTCTTCGGCGCTGCTGAGGAAGACGGGGGAGGCGGAGGGGCAGGGTGGTGGAGGTGGTGGTTCTTGCCGCCGTCAGACTTGCTCCGGTGGAGGAGGTCCTTCAAGAACCCCCACCGGCGGGAGCTTCTTGAGGAAGAGGACGATGCGGAAGAAGCGGTGGACGAGGAGGACGACGAGCGCGACGCTGCCGGCGTCGCCGCCGGCTCGACGGACTCCGGTGCCGGCGCAGGAGAAGGGGACGTCCAGTGGGTGCGGAACGGGGAGAGCGACCGCGCCTTCCGGCGCACGGACCGGCTCCTGATGCGGCCGCGCTCGTCCGCCTCCACGCCGGCGTCCGCGGCCGCGTCCACCTTCGGCGCCTGCGTAGGCGAGACGTCGACCAGTGGCGGCAGAGGCTGGGGCTGGAGAAGGATCGCGGAGAGGCGGACGGGGCGGATCTGGCCGTTGTGGAAGAGCTCGTCGGCGGAAGACATTGCCGCCGCGGAGGGCGACGGGAAGCGGGAGGAGAAGTCGAAGTCGAAGTCTAGGAGCCGAACTCCTTGCCAGCGCCGCGAGTGGGGCTCGCCGGGGCGCTGAAGAAGCATGCGCCATGGGCGGGGAAGGAGTCGCGGGTGGGGCTGGACGGCGCGCTGACGAACGGGGTGGAGCAGGCGCTGTCTACGCCGGCTAGTGGGTCGTCGCGGGGGGCAGTAGCGTCAGCGGCGGTGGCGGCCATTGCGCGGTGGTTCGTGCGGCGGGCGAAGTGGTGGGAGAAGAGAGGAGTGGGGGTGGTGGGAGTTTTTAACTGCTGGGATATTTTACGATGAAGTCCCTTTCGGTTTCTATAATCGTGAAATCCTCGTGTTTGGCTGGGTTCGAGGGCTTGAAGGTAATAACAGGATGGTCAGATCTGGCCCTCTTGGATCGCGTAATCGCAGGACGGTCCTCACCAATCACTCTGTAACCTTTTTTTCTGCTGTTGATAGCTTTTATTCGTGTTCTTTTTTAAGATAGTAACGAACGATAAAAATATTAAAACATATAGTGTATAATATTTTGGATTTGAAAAATTATTTGAAGAATCTATTTCAAAAATTATCTCATTTGTTTCAAGACCATAGTTGTATAATAATCATGTGAATGTGGAGTCAGAATAGGATGCATTACCATCTTATGTCTAGACACAGGAAAGCTTTGCAAGAATTAGAGACAGCTCGATTGAGCTGAAATTTGATGACTTTTGGTTGAAATTGCACTGTAACTGATTAAAATTACATTGTAGCTGATAGTAGTTTATTTGGTATAATTAATTTAAAAATCTAAAAATAGAAAAAAAATATGTTAGCTCATTATATACAATGCAAACGAATATGAAAAAAATAAAGAATCAGTAAAAAACCTTTAAAATACCAAAAATCAGAAAAATAATAAAAATTATTAATAGTAAGAAATAAGTCAAAAGACATACGCTCAAGCTCAAACGAGAGGAGACTCAGTATCTTAAGATTTATGTAAACATAGAGCTACTAAGTCACTGTCTGTTTTTTTTTATAAAAATAGTAAAGCTCTTTTCTTCAGTTGTCGGGCCCGCTTGAGGCACACACGCATGGCCAATTTCTCAATCCTTTTCCAGCAGCTGTGCCTGAGAGATCTGTCCGTGCTTATTCCTGTGCCGTTGCTAGTCACATCATCATCAGCTCAGATCATAAATTTCTCAGTCAGCAGTACCGATGGTTTCCAATTCTCTGCAATGTCAGGTCAGGTAACCCATTTGTAGAATTTTTGCTTTTTAGCTCAAAATTTGAAAGTTTTTTACAAATAAATTTTTAAAAAAACGATTTCTAAAAATAGACCCCCTACACGGTGCCAAAATATATAGCGCCGTGGATACATAGCACGGCGCCACGAGCTTTGGCGCCGTACTATGCCACGTAGGAAACACGGTATGACTGTATTTAAAATATGTACCCCGGCGCCATGTGCTTTGACGCCGTGCTATGTACCCACGGCGCCATGTGTTTTGACGTCGTGTCAGGGGATCTATTTTTGAAAATCTTTTTCTCAAGAGTGTATTTGTAAAAAACTTTTAAATTTTGAGCTAAAAAGTAAAAAAATTTCAACCCATTCCTTGCATCATAAATCTCAAGAGCTCATACGACACCGTTTATTTTAGTTTAAAATTAATTTTTACTATTAATTTTTATCTTTTTTATTATTCAGTAATGTTGCTTTTCTAATTTTTTTAGATTTTTTAGCCTTTTTGCTTTTTCTTTTTTTCCGTATTTATTTATATTATCCGTTATGGGCTAATATGTTTTTCTATTTTTCTGTTTTTTAAATTTAATTATACTAAATAAGCCAAGTCAACTATAATAAAAAAATTAATTAATTATAATAAAAATTTATAAATCAATATCATTTCAAACACCCTGTAACACGTAGTACTAGCTCTTGAGCTCCAATGACAACGTGATCTGATGATGGATGTGATTAGCAGCAGTTACCAGCTTGTTACTGTGGCAGCGAGATGCTGGCTGCTGCACTAGAGCAGCCTGGGTGGCACAGATCCACGTGGCAAGCCCACGCCAACCTATTTAGAGCTCCGTGACTTGCACAGTCCACCGACCCCTTGACAGGTGGGACCTCCTGAAACGGCCGGATCCCCGCCTGTCCGCTCGTGCCGCGCTGACACCTCCGGCAGCAGCAGCTGGGCCGACATCCGTTCGTGGGGAATCGTACGGCTGATGTGGTGCACAGTGGCCCCGGTTCGTTGGTTACTCCTATCATGTCCGTATGGCCGCGAACCAATAGTTTTTTTCGGTGATCCATGGTTTTTTATTAAAAATAAATATTAGTATATGAAAAAATTAATTTTTAAAAGAAATAGTTAAGATATAGGAAAAAGAGGAAGAAATGTGCGCAAAAAGAAAACGAGAGGAGTAAAAATACGCTGTACATCTGTGATCACCTGTCTAATTCCTAAAACCAATATCAACACTAAGATAATCATATTAACTTCTATCTCCTCTAATCCAATCAGAAGTCCAACAGAGAAACCAATATCAACACGAAGACAAGTAGATGCCTGTATCAACACGAAGACAAGGAGATGCCTACACTTATTGCTTGTGGTGTCATCTGTGACGGTGTGTTTCCTCGCCTAGCTTATTCATTCCTTACCTCGGCCCCACGCTGCTCGCTGCACAGTGTCTTGGCATCTTCTCTGGCTAGCTCACTCGTCTTCCCTGCACGGAAGAGTTAAATGCCAATGCCAATGGTGTAGAGACTAGAGAGAGGGGAGTGAGAGAGTGACAGCTAGCTGGAGAAGACGTGCATTGAGGAGAGTGCCTTTGCCATTGCTACTGCTAATTACTAGTCCCTAGGGAGGTGGGCTGACAGGTGGGAAGGCACTGAGAAGAAAGGCATAGAGAGCTGGAACGCAAGGAATTTTGGGAGGAGGGACATAAACGTAGGAGTGTAAATGAAGTGAATATATAAATGGAATTATGTTTCTCTTATTATATATATATATCTGACTCTGATTATAAAATATATATATATAATAGAATAAATAATGAGCGATATTTGTCCATATCCACTTCGATTGCATCCATATATGCATAATATTCTTTTTGGTTTAAAATTTATAGCCTATACTATATAGTTTTTTTAAATAAACAAATAAAATAATTTTTTTCGCTATCTTCTTAAAATAATTTATTAGATTAATTTTGTTTAAAAATAACTTATTAACTTATCAATACTTTAATATATTCGTACAAGCGCTCGATAGAGCCGCTGCTGTGGAAAAGAACCCACACGCATGTGTATTTTTCCCTTGCACGCGACCATCTATATCTCAGTACTTGGTATTGTATATATATAGTTTCCATCTATATATCTCAACGCTGCACTGCTCCGTTTATTTTTCCCTTTGCACGCGACCATCGTCACTTCCTATTCCTACTAGCTCCCTGTCGTCTCCAGGAGTGGCCTAGCCTAGCTGCGAGGACGGCTTGGAGGAGGGGGCGCGTGCCTGCGCGCGTCAACTCGATCGATCGGTGGCATACTGTTCTTGCGGTGCCTCCTCCGTCCGTGCCCCCGAACTGCATCAGCCGTGCATGATCCGGCAACGGATCGTAGCAGTGCTAGCTCCTGTGCTACTTAGTACAAGTGCTAAAAAAAGTTGATATATCAATAAAGCAAATGGTTTCTTCACAAGTAAAATTAGATTCTTTCCAAAGCTCTTCCAAAGAGTAAGTTAAAAAGTAGTAACTTACTCTTTGGAAATACATTAGCTTCTTAATGTTTCTTAAAAGTCAGAGTATTTTGAAACAAGTTCTCACGCGGACGCACATGAATGCAACATTTCTTTCTGCCCATTGGCCATGGTATTTGTTTTTGCACGATCAGAATCTAATTACCAACGTGGAGAGAAATAGTTTGTGAAACGAAGATGTCACATCGGTACAACCACGCAACGGGAGCTAGCAGTCGCACGTGAGGAGCAGATCAGTCCCCATCTCTCGACTCTCGAGTCGATCGCTCTGTGCTTGCGCCACAACGACGACGCAAGCGACACCGGCAAAAACACGCCTCGGATCCCTTCTTCTCTCTGCTCAGCAATTGCAAACGTTCTGTTGTTGCAAAAGCATATGCCTCGGATCGTGCAAACGAGCTGTTCTTTATCTTCTCGCCGGAGACTACGGATGACGCAGCGGCATCAGGATCGCCGAGGATCACAGCTGCAACGGTGTGTCATGGTTGGCGAGGATCACAGCTGCTGGGGCAGTTTCTTGTGTGTGCCTACAAGGTCTTATGTTGGCGTGCGAGTGAGGCCTGTGTAGCATAGGTAATACTAGGTCCCGCTCATTTCAGCTTCAGTTTCTAGTTTCAGCTTTTTTTTCACTATTCAGTAATTCGTTTCTTTCTGAATTTTTTTAGATTTTTTAGACTTTTTTTAAATTTTTCTTTTTTTCCGTGTTTATTTGCATTATCCGTGATGGACTAATATATTTGTTCTATTTTTCTATTTTTTTTAAGTTTAATTATACCTAAAAAGCCAAATCAGCTACAGTAAAAAAAGCCAGCTACAGTAAAATTTCAGCCAAAAGCCATCGCTAAAACGATCACCCCCTGAGCTGATGGGTTCTTTTCGGCGGTAGTTAATGGTTTATGGCTTATACTACAATAATTAGCTTTCAAATAGTGCATCTTTTGGTGGCGGAGTCTACAAATCGATTGTAGTAGATACTGTACTGAATCCATCTATATCGATCAAAATCACAAATGAGTGTCTCTCTCTGTACTCTCACTTGCGAATAGTTAGAATTTAAAATTTTAAATTAAAAATTATAAGTCACAGTTCAAAAGAATCTACATTTAGATCTCAACATCTTTGTTTACTGGTTGGCTACTGGTCTTTTGTTGTGAAGTTATTAGGTTGAGACTCATTACCAAAGTTGTAAATTCCGTTTTGGTTTCAGCAAGAATGGCTGGAACGCTCTGTAGCGACAAACAAAACGGCATAATGAATCTTCTATCCTGTATCGGCCTTGATACCAATCAATTCTGATAAATAGCGGCTAATTCTATTCCAGTCATTTTGGTACTGGTCGTAATTGGGTATTTGATTTTGAGAATTTGTAGGATTTATTGTCCCATCTATTCTTGTACCAAATACAATTGAAATGACACCTCATTTTTATGTTATAGTTATGTATTTAAAGTGAGATTTTAAGTGAAATTATGTGTGCATATATTTACATATAAATACTTATGAATAAATATATTAAATTTAAAATAGTACATTGGTATAGACTGGTACCAAAATGTATCATTTCAAAAATCAAAGCGGGTTAACCACTGAACGGTATTTACAATTATGCTCAGTACCATGCTGTTGGGCCAAACCTTTTCCCCAGCCCTGTGAAGCAGACCACCGAGCGAGCCGACCCCGACGAGAAGACGGCGCGCGTCTCCACAACTTTTTCCCGCGCTTCTTTCATTTTTCCTCCCCGGCTCTAGGGTTTCGTCTCGTGTCGGCGTCCGCGTGCTCGCCGGAGATGGCGGGGGCCACGAGAGAGATGCAGCGACTGCTGGACCTGGCCCTCGAATCCGGCTTCGACCGCGACCTCGCCGCTGCCTGTCTCGCCACCCTCGTCGACATCTACGGTACTACCGCCGCTTACCCTCTTCCCCCTCTTCGCGTCCCCATGGGGTTGGGGCTGGAATGGCGACCTCGAAATTTGATCGAAATGAGTGTGTAGTGCTTGAATGAGGGAGATTTTTTGGGGATCCCCAAAAATGTAAGGCCATTCGTTTGGTGTCTGTTAAATTTAGGGGGTTTGGTTCGATTGCGTTGATTTGGATGCGAATGGGCTGCAGGCACATGAATTCTATCGTTGGATAAAAAAACAGGACCAGTTTATCTCCAATGCTGGAAAATTTATTGGTTCTGTTGTTGGTTTGACATGTGTTGCTGTGTTGACAATAATGCAAGATTGAATTTTGATCAAAATGGAGCGATCTTTAAGGGTATTTGGATAGGTGGAATTGTGAGATGGATGGTGTTGAATGAAACCCTTTATTTTGCAAGTGCTCGGATCTATGGTTTCTGTGCCCGCTTCTGCAACTTGAAGCAGTGAAATTTGTTCAGTATGCCGGGATGAAGGTTAGTTTTGGGCTAAGTTTCACAGGATGCCTCTTCCAATATTTCGTATATCCATTGGCTGGAGGTTTGTGATGCTTTTGATCCCACTATAGCGTCCAAAGTCCATACTATGTGCTTGCTTTGGCTTTAATGTAGTTTAGCTTTTCAATCTGTAAAATTTGTCTTTTGGTTGGTCTTATGTAACTCACGAGTTTAATCTGCCTATTCAGATTTTTCGGTCACTGAATGATATTTTATTCTTCTGGTACAGGTGAGTGTGGCCAAGGTTTTATTACTGTGGAGAACTGTGGCGATGATTTCCTTGCTTCATTGGCTGATGCAACACAAGCTACTGATGATTGGGATGACCTAAATGCGATAGAGACTGAAGCTTGTGGCAATTTAAATGATATGATGAGGAAGGGTGTAAGTGATGATAAAGGAGGAGTTGCTGTGAATACTCCTTTGTTCAGAAATCCATATTCCTCTAGTCAACATACTCCCAACAACTCAGAGACTTTAAGCATTTCCTCAGATGATTCAGATTTTGAAATATTGGATGAAATGGATGCCCATTGTGATCATTCTCTCGGTATCCAGAAGAAGGCACAATCCAGAATCTCTGAACAGCATAGTAGAAGCTCAGCTAAATCTACTGTAAGCCACTTATCCTGATTTTTCAATATTGGCCACTTCCATTATCACTTTTCTACTTTGCAATCTGATGGATATTTTCTTGAGAAAATAATATTGTATAAGGTGATTGGGCTTGCATAAATACAATATGTGAACATGCTATTATGATCTCAACACAAGTGTAGTTTTGCATTTGCCTTTCTGCTGCTAGTCTTATAGGCATTGATCTTTATGTTTCACAAATGTATTTTGAAGGTTACCAAAGGAATCAATAGATATGAATCAGCAACTCCGACTTCAAATAGATTGAGGCATCCAATTCCGAATGCATTTCATCAAAAGAGAGAAACTCTGGGTTATGAACAGCTTTGTTGTCTAGATGACATAAAGTTTGCAAATGTTGTTATCTTTGGCAACAAAAGCTTTAGGCCCCTGCAGTATGAAGCTTGCAGGGCTGCAATGGATAACAGAGACTGTTTCGTACTTATGCCAACAGGTGGTGGGAAGAGCCTGTGTTATCAGGTCAGTAAATTATGTCTTCTTGTTCAGCATTGTTCTTTTAACTTTGCTTGGTGTCAAGACCTGGAAACTTCATTGGAATAACTATTCTTGCAGCTCCCTGCAACATTGCACCCTGGCGTTACTGTTGTTGTATGCCCATTATTGTCACTTATCCAGGATCAGATTGTGGCACTAACCTTCAAGTTTGGGATACCAGCAGCGTTCTTGAATTCTCAGCAAACTGCTGCACAGGCATCTGAAGTTATCCAAGAGCTTAGGTACACAAAATTTCATGTATGTGCCCTTTGTCGTTTGATCTCTAGTGTACCTTATTGCAGAATTTTCTGTACTATATACCTTGCAGTGTATGCATTAAACAAATCATGTACCATTTGTTTTGTAACCCATACTCTCATCTGATTGCAGAAGTGGCACACCGTCCTTCAAACTTCTATATGTCACTCCTGAAAGAATGGCCGGAAACTATTCGTTTATGGAGATCCTAAAAGGCTTACACCAGAGGGTACTAATATGATATTACATTGTTGAAATGCTTTCTGTATTAGCTTGACTTTTTTATTTTACCCAAGAAAATGTATGCTAAACTGGGCCTTTCAATAGGGATTGCTAGCAAGATTTGTCATTGATGAAGCACATTGTGTAAGGTAATGCTTAAACCCAATGTTCGTGATGATTGTTTCAGAAACAGTTTTTCCTGACAGTAGTACTGATTTCCATTTCAAAACCAGTCAATGGGGACACGACTTCCGTCCAGATTACCGAGGCCTAGGATGCCTCAAACAGAACTTCCCTAGAGTTCCAATCATGGCTTTAACTGCAACAGCAACTGAATCTGTCCGTAAGGTACTAAAGCACTTTCCTCCTGTTCCCGCACTACAGCTTGGAGCGGAAATTGTAACTGTAATTTGGATGGAATCTGCAGGACATCATTGGTACCTTGAGGATCCCTAATGCTGTCGTACTCAAGATGAGCTTTGACAGACTGAACCTCAATTACGAGGTGATTGGCAAGACGAAAACTCCCCAGAAGCAGCTGGGTGACCTCCTCAAAGAGCGTTTCATGAACATGTCTGGTATTGTGTACTGTCTCTCGAAGAATGAATGTGCAGACACTGCCAAGTTCTTGAGGGAGAAGTACAAGATAAAATGTGCACATTACCATGCTGGCTTGGCGGCTCGTCAGCGAACCAGTGTCCAAGAAAAATGGCACAGCGGGGAGGTCAAAGTCATCTGTGCTACCATAGCCTTTGGCATGGGGATAGACAAGCCTGATGTGGTACGTATTTTCAGCCAATGCCACCACATACTTCTGTACTGTTGATAGCTGCAACTTTCATTCTGATATTTCACCATGCAGCGCTTTGTTATCCACAACACCATGTCGAAATCGATAGAAAGCTACTATCAGGAGTCTGGTAGAGCAGGAAGAGACAATCTTCCTGCACATTGCGTCGCGCTATATCAGAAGAAAGACTTCAGCCGTGTCGTGTGCATGCTGAGGAATGCAGGTAACTTCAAGAGCGAGAGCTTCAAGGTTGCGATGGAGCAAGCAAAGAAAATGCAAGCATATTGCGAGCTGAAGGTAAATCTGCGGTTCACTTGAAGCGTGTGCTGGCAATTTTTTCAGCATTGAACAATTTATGGATGCTTCTTTTTTGCAGACTGAATGTCGTAGGCAAAGCCTCCTGGATCATTTTGGTGAACAGTACAACAGGCAAAGGTGCAAAGATGGCCCTAGCCCCTGCGACAACTGCCTGAAGTCAGCTTATTGAGAGTCCTCTACAGTGTGCACTGACATAGTATTGGTCATAACTCCGTGATGGCTTGGCACTTCTGAAGTTGTATCCTATAGAACCACTACAAACTTTCTGACGTCCACTGTGTCTGTATGTAATATTTGGGCCTTCGTAAGGTGCTTGGCATATTTGCCTCACAGATCATTGCATATAAATGCATAACCCTTTTATGTTTATCTTTAAATCCTTCATTTCTGCTCCTAAACTGGCGTCCCGAGGTGCATGCATTACTCTGTTGCGTCGGACCGTATCAAGATGTCAGACTCGAAGAGCTCATTGAAGTGTATAATCTGAATAGAGAGGTACCCGTACCTCTCTATTCTTCTTTTTCTTCAATGTCTAATGTGTGGATCATGTGATTCCTATAATCCTCTCTGAATAGTACTTGAGTTGTTAAACTATATACTGAAACCAGAGATTTAAGCCTCTCATAATGTATTAGGAGGCGACGTGTGAGGATATATGCTAATATGCTAAGTCATCACATCATATATTTGCCTCGGGTAGAAGGATCTGCCTTCCAACCTAAGTAGGGCCATGTACTCTAGGAGCTTCCTGTCTTAATATTATATGAAACCTTTAGCTCTCAAAACAAAGATTTGGACGAGTCTCCAGGGAGTTCTACTTCTGATATATTGGTTCAAAAGCATGATTAGTAAACTATAAGAAGAGCCTGATATTTCGGATCTGGAGTCTGCCACTGTAAAAAGAAAAAAGATCAATTTTAAAGGAGAAAAAGAGGAGACCAATGAGTAAAAAGTAGAGTTATCAAAGCTACTACTAATCCATGAAACATTCTCTAAAGTTCTTATGAATTAGTGGATGCATGGCCCCCCTCTTCCTAGTTTGATCCATGCCCTAGTACGTTCTTTCGAGAATACGCTTCTTCAATGTCTTATGTGTGATGTCTGGCGTTCGTGGGGTAACACAAAGCTTAAAAAATTGGTAGAAGATTTGTGTTACGGTTTGCACTCTGCGGACGAGTCTGGAGACCACTGGAAAATGAGATGCACTGAAACAGTTGCACACCTTTTGACTTTTCCTAATATTAGTGCTCAAAATGTTTGAGCAATCTTAATTTGTGTAGGTGCGCATGCCAAGTCCTTAAGTAAATTATATGTTCTTATAACTGTAGTAGTTCATCATAGCAGCTGTTTGCTTCAGAATCTGTACTAGAATCAGAGCAAATTATTTACTTCACAATCTTTACTGTACTAGAACAAGGAAGGCACAGAAAGGCATCTCACATAGGGGGTGATCGTTTTAGCGATGGCTTCTGATTTTTGGCTGAAATTTCACTGTAGTTGACTTTTTTTTACTGTAACTGATTTAGCTTTTTTGGTATAATTAAATTTAAAAAAAATGTAAAAATAGAAAAAACATGTTAGCCCATCACGAACAATGCAAAGCAATACAGGAAAAAAGAAAAATACAAAAAAGTTCAAAAAATCTAAAAAAATTTAGAAAAAGATAAATTACTAAATAGTAAAAAAAAAAACTGAAACTAGAAGCTGAAACTGAAAAAAAGCTGACACCAGCGAGGCTATAGTCACATGGAGGTGAAAAAGTCAAGAATTTGGACACTTCATTTCATTGTTGTTTGCAGAGTCTGACATGTCCTTAGGTCCGTGCAATTGTGCATCAAGCCCACGTGGGTGGTCATTCTCCTCCATTATGGCAATGCAATAAGTAGGATTAGGTAATGCCGAACCGTGCATCTGTCTCGATCGACTTCCGGGGCCCTCACTGAATCTTCTTCAGCAAATGGTTTCCCGGTGCTTCTGCTTCTGCTTCCCGGTGCCAATGCTCATCTGCTCATGTCCCTGGCCTAAATTGAGCATTTGACTGGCTATTATTCAGAGATAGATCACGGTAGATGGCCAACGGGCTGTGTTGGGCTAACATAGCATAAACCCAGAGCAGACACAGCCTGTTTAGGTATGGATAATAAATGAGTTATACCGTGCCGGCCCACAGATCGAGGATCGGATCTAGGTATGATCCGTTTAGCTAAAAAAGAATAAGAAATTCAAAAAATTATAGAAAATTAAGGAAAAATTGTAGAAAATTGTAGAAAATTAAGAAAAATTATAACAAATTACAGAAATTTTTTTTATCCGGTCGTGCTGGCCTGGCACGGCTCACGAACTAAACGGGCTGTGCCGGCACATGCCATTGTTTAAACGGGCCATGCTGTGCTTGATCTGGACCTACAGTGATGGGTTTCGGGCCAGCCCGTAATAGCACAACCTATTTGGACAGCTCTAGATCACGGAATTCATCACAAAAAAGGTTGGGAAAAGAAGCAAAGGTAGTTGAGATGGGGTCCATGAAATGTCTTCCAGAGAGGAGAGGCAGTGTACCTTGTAGAGGGCCCATGTTGCGTGGGAGTACGTTCTGGATCCTATCAGGTCAACAACTAGCAAGAACAGCAAGTTTGGAATATTTGAACTTAAATGTTTCACAATAGGTGTTTAGGAGCGAATTCATATCTATAGGTTAAATCTAGATATCTATCATATTAAAGTGAGGCTGATACCTTGTATTGAGAAAGGGATAATATATATATTTGGTAAGGAGTATATGTACTTGTATTAGCTACAATATTGAGTAACAAATGATAACAAGTACTACCTACAAATCTGACGAACCAATGGATACAGGACTTGTTTACTGAACAATAACTATCATGTTGCAAATGGAGCTAGCACTCTTGTAGAAACCAAAAAGGGGTAGGATTACCAATCAAAAAAGAGAAAGGGGTTATGGTTAACGGAAATTTTATGATTAAAATTAGTTTTTTTTCGGACTCTCCAAACGTACAAATGTCTCTTTATCTTCATTTTTCATATGAGATACTGGCAATCTATCATGGTCCCTGAAAACTAGTACAGTTAGGCTGACGACACAGATGGCAAGCGATACTTCTCTTTCAAAATAAATCATCACATTATTACCTGACCAATGCAACAGGGACACAAAAAGAGACGGATGACTAGTACAATATGGCAATCTTGTTCTTTCTAAAAAATATTTTGCAGCAGGCTCTTATGAATCTCTTTCTATGCAGGTTTGAGCTGGTGTCCTGACTGTAAGGAGGTGATCGGAACAACGATGACTTTTGACTTTTGCTGAAAAAACACTGTAGCTGGTTGAAAAAACACTGTAGCTGAGTTGTATGTTAGGCATAATTAAATTTTAAAAAATATAAAAATAAAAACAGCTCGCTAGTCTAGTGCGGACAATGCAAAGGAATTTGAGAAAAAAAAGGAACGCAAAAAAACCAAAAAACAAAAAAAATTCACTACGTGACAAAAATACTACAGTGTTTTAATCGCTGCTACAGTATTTTTGACTCCATTTTGATCGCTGCTACAGTAGCGACGCTGCCGACCGCGCTCAACTCCGTCTGATGTTTGCAGCAGGATAGACAGACACGCTGATGAACACAAACCAAACTCTCTTTTGCTACTTTCGATTTTGTCTCTTCTTGATCTGGAGCAAGCAGATGTATACTGATCTCGTCGCAGGTTTGCAGCTCGCTTACATTATTCAGCTGACAGCTGACGTAGTACAAATGCAAAACTGCTTTCTTCTCAGCTGTTGCATACTCTAGACACTTCTTCTTTAGAGCCTACACTTTTTTTTTGTTCTCTCCTGCCTATATATCCCCATTGCATACGCATATTCACATTGTCCTGAGCTGAAACTTCTCGGGAGCTCTAGCACAAGAGCCAAACTCAGCAGTCTTCTTTGCATCGGCAAGGCTTATCTTCTTGAAGGCGCTGAATATTTGCTCAGCTGTTCCTATCTTGGTAGGAGTTTTTCTCTGCTCCAATTCACAAGCCCTGTCTCCTTTACACCGCCTAATCTTTGTTGTTGGTACGAGATGTTAGTACCTCCTGATTTGGCGTCCCAAGCTACTTTATTGTACTTTTCGGCTTTCTTCTATACACAGCCATCCATCGATTCCATCCTTATTAATGTGAAGTTGATTGTGTTAAATATGCACAACCATCTCGTACAACCATCCCTGCTAGTTTCTCTCAACATTGTCTAGAGTTGTTCTTTCAATCGGCAAGACTTATCTTCTTGAAAGCGCAGAATCTTTGTTCAGCTGGTAGGAGTTTCTCTGCTCCATTTCACAAGCCCTGTCTCCTTTACACCGCCTAATCTTTGTTCTCAACTTTGCAAACTAGCTAGCTAGACTCTTTGATTCAACGTACAATTCTTCTCTTGAGGACACTCACTTCTGAATTAGGGTATGTTCTTTTTAGCTGCGGCTTTTGATTTTTGGCTGAAATTTTTGAATTTTAGCTGTTTGCGACAGAGATTACGGAAAGAGAGATACTCGTTTGCGATTTTAGATAGTATAGATATTGAATTTTTAACGTGTATTACAATTAACTTGTAGACCATGTTTTGAAAAAATACTCTGTTTAAAAGTTAGGTACTGTAGCAAAAGTCAAAAACCGTTTTTAGAAACTGAAAAGAACATACCCTTAATCCGGTGAGTTCTTAATTTGTTCTTGGTAGGAAATGGATCGTTAACTGCCTTGCACGTCAAGCACCCGATCGAATCAGGGTCGCTTGCAATCTGTTCCTGAAAGGCAATGGATCATTGACTTCCATATCTCAAGCAGATTCATATAGCATGCAATCTGTTTATTTGGGTACTATTTGTGCATATCTTTCCTCTTTGAACATGCACGGTCAGGAGCGAAGCCAGGAATTAGATATGGGAGGACAATATGGACAACAAGTAGAGTAGAACCATACTAGATTTATCGATCCAATAGTCATATATCAGAGTAATATGTTTCGCAAATTACAATGCAAAGAAAGTTACATCTCTATTAACTTAAACTTAATTCTACGACTACCAGTAAGATCACAGGTCTTAATAATATCATCATTACTAATCTTTGCGGCTAATTCCTTTTCAATATAAATTATCAAACAATCTCGTAGAAATCTATCTCCCATTGTACTTCGAAGTCGCGTCTTCACAAGTTTCATAGCTGAAAAACATCTCTTGGTGGTTGCAGTTGAAACCGGAAGAGTTAAGACTAATCTTAACAACCAGTTCACCATAGGATAAGATGAATCTTTATCAGTCTTAACTAGTCCACTTGTTCCATGGATTCAAAGTCATGAAGCCACCAAATGCCGAATATTGATATGTACACGAGAGGAGGTGAAGTGGTGGTGGTGTAAGTGATCAGCTTGTGCTACTGCTAGCTGCCATTTCGGATGCGTTTCCTTGCGTCTCGTTCTTACCCAACAATGTGGGTGTCACCGAAACAACCCCAATCAAGAACAACAGCGCTATCGACTGCGGATCGTATAGGTCGCTCAATGAGCTCAAGCCTCCCAAAGCAATTCCAGCCTAGGTTTCAGAAAATAAAAGTTAGGGCAATGTGTAAGTATGAACTACGCAATTGAGGAAACTCGTGCAGTAAGTATGATTTCTGAAACAGGAAATTTACCCTGACAGTCACATAGGCAGTGGGGATGAGACCAACCAGGGTTGCTAAGAAGAAGATATGGTAGGGCACGTCCACTATTGGCGATGCTAAATTGATGAAAGTATTGGGCAATGTAGGAGTGACTCTCAGGAAAAGCATGTAGTTCAACAGCTTCTCTCTTCTTTTTGCAACCTGAAAGAAAGAAGTAAAGAGCATCATTAACTCTCCAGCTATGTGGGTACTTACATTCTTCTAAGTTCCACATTGGCTAACATCAACATAACTCGAAAATCCATAGATAAGGGCATCAAATCAAAGAATTAACAATGGGATCCATAGCACATTGAGCATATTGAAGACAGAGCCATGAACAGAAATACATAATTGGAAAATAGAATGCCAGCTGACTACCAACGTTACCTGCTTTTGGAAGAACCTGAGCTTGTTCGACCACAACGAGAAGACCAACGGTTTCCCGATCAGTAGAAGGTTGGGGGGTGCCAGGCCCCCCTGCCCCCCCCCCCCCTCTCTCTCCGCCACTGTGCACGGCTCATCATCTTCTAAATTAGCCGTTCTTGTTGTCGACGTACGTTAATTAGGGTTTCTATACTTCTATCCCTTGTGTGCCTATATATATGATCATGCACAACCATCTGGTACAACCATCCTTTCAGTTACAACTCGATCTAGTCTAGTTTCTCTCAACATTGTCTAGAGTTGTTCTTGCTGATTCCCAATGGCGCCACCAAATGAGTCAAAAGCCACTCCCAAGCTCACCACCACGGCCAGTGCCAACCTCTTCTCCCTGCAAGACGGCAACCTCACCGTCGGCGGCGATGCGGCCGTCCTTCTCTCCGGCGTGCCGGGGAACGTCGCGCTCACCCCGTTCGACCCCTCGTCGTCCGACGCGCCGGGGCACCTGGTCAAGCAGGCCATCGCCGGCGCCCACCGCGGCGCGTTCCTGGGCTTCACGGCGCCGGAGGCCACCGACCGCGCGCCGTGCCGCGTCGGCCGGCTGGCCGGGTCCGAGGCGGCACCGACGACAAGGAGGTTCCTGAGCGTGTTCCGCTTCAAGACGTGGTGGAGCACCATGTGGGCCGGCGAGCGCGGACGGGACCTGCAGGCTGAGACGCAGTGGGTGCTCCTCGACGTGCCCGAGCTCGCCGGCGGTGGCCGCTACGTCCTGGTGCTCCCCCTCGTGCAGGGGAGCTTCCGGTCGGCCATATTCCCCGGCGAGGACGACGGCGTCGTCATCTGCGCGGAGAGCGGGTCGACGGCGGTGACAGGGACGGACTTCCGCCGCATCGCCTACGTGCACGCCGGCGACGACCCCTACACGGTCATGCAGGAGGCCTACTTGGCCGCCAGGGTGCACCTTGGCACGTTCAGGTTGGTACAAAATTTTCACTCGAGCATTGTGAAGCTTCGGTCCCAATATGTCAGTAGATGCCAGTAGCACATGCGCTCTTTAATCTTGAGAACTCATTTTTGATCGGACGGTTGGTGATTATCTTTCTGGAACGCGGGCGCAGGTTGATTCAGGAGAAGGCTTTGCCGCCAGTGGCTGACCGGTTCGGATGGTGCACGTGGGACGCCTTCTACCTCACCGTCGATCCCGCCGGCGTCTGGCAGGGCGTATCCGATCTCGCCGAAGCCGGCGTTCCGCCCCGGTTCATCATCATCGACGACGGCTGGCAGAGCGTGAACCGCGACGACGACCCGCCGCAGGAGGACGCGCCCGGACTCGTCGTCGGCGGCGACCAGATGACCGCGCGCCTCTACCGCTTTGACGAGTGCGCGCGCTTCCGCGGGTACAGGAAGGCGCCCTGCTGCGCTGCCCGCCGGAGCAGTTCTACGACAAGAGCATGCCCAGGATCGTCGTGCGCAAGGCCATCGAGTTGAAGGTCGCCACGAAGGCAAAGAAGAAGGCGGCGCAGGGCGGCGCCACTGACCTGTCTCGCTTTGACGCAAAGATCGTACAGCTGCGGCGAGAGCTCGATCAGTTGCTGGTGAAGAGAGGGGACGTTCTCGCAAAGCTATGCGACAACGGCAATGGCGACGGCGAGGTGGGGTTAAAGGCGTTCTTGAAGGACATGAGGCGGGGGTTCCCGGGGCTGGACGACGTGTACGTGTGGCAGGCGCTGTGCGGCGGGTGGGGCGGGGTGCGTCCGGGCGCGACGGCGCTGGACGCCCGCGTTGTTCCGGCGCGGCTGTCGCCGGGCCTGGCGGGCACCATGGAAGACCTCGCCGTGGACCGCATCATCGAGGGCGGGATAGGGCTGGTGCGACCGGACCAGGCCGGCGACCTCTACGATTCCATGCACTCTTACCTCGCCGGCGTCGGCGTCACTGGCGTGAAGGTGGACGTCGTGCACACGCTGGAGTGCGCCTGCGAGGAGCACGGCGGCCGCGTCGAGCTCGCCAAGGCATACTACGACGGCCTCTCCAAGTCCATCGCCAAGAACTTCGACGGCACGGGGATCATCGCCAGCATGCAGCAGTGCAACGACTTCTTCTTCCTCGGGACGCGCCAGGTGGCCATGGGGCGCGCCGGCGACGACTTTTGGTTCGATGACCCCAACGGCGACCCCATGGGCGTCTACTGGCTGCAGGGGGCGCACATGGTGAACTGCTCCTACAACAGCCTGTGGATAGGCCAGTTCATCCGGCCGGACTGGGACATGTTCCAGTCCGACCACGCCTGCGCCGCCTTCCACGCCGCCTCGCGGGCGATCTGCGGCGGCCCGGTCTACATTAGCGACTCGCTCGGCTGCCATGACTTCGATCTGCTCAGGAAGCTAGTCTTCCTTGATGGCACTGTGCCCAGGTGCCTGCACTACGCTCTGCCTACAAGAGACTGCCTGTTCAAGAACCCACTCTTTGATCAGAAGACTGTCCTAAAGCTTTGGAACCTGAACAAGGTGAGCTGAGCTACATGTATTTTTTTCTTGTAGTGTTTCTAGCTGTGTAGATTACATCATTTTTTTCATGGAATTTTCAATTCTGTATCTTTGTGCAGTTCTTGAATTCTTGTTCTAGTCTTCTAGAGTCCAGATAAGTGGTGCTAATAATTCTGAAACTGTCCAATTTTGCAGTTTGGAGGGTCATTGGGGCATTCAATTGCCAGGGAGCAGGGTGGGACCCGGCCGAGCACCGTGTCCGAGGCTACTCACACTGCTACAAGCCGGTCTCCGGCAATGTCCGGCCAGCCGACGTCGAGTGGCGGCAGAGGAAGGACACCTCTGACATGGCCGATGCTTCTGAATATGCAGTCTACAGATGCCAATCTGAAGAGCTAGTCCTGATGACAACGCAGTCAGAGCCGATCCAGTTCACCCTCCAGCCATCCTCATACGAGCTCTTCACATTTGCTCCGGTCACGATGGTTGGCGATGTCGGCGTGAAGTTTGCACCGATCGGGCTGGTCAACTTGCTGAACTGCGGTGGCACCATTGTTGATGTGGGCTACATCAATGGCAGCGAGGTGAGCTTGAAGGTGAAGGGGGCTGGGAAGCTGCTGGTGTACTCAGATGTGAAGCCAAAGAGGAGTTTGGTGGATGGTTGTAAGGCTTCATTTGAATGGGGAAATGGAGGGAAGCTGATGGTTGATGTGACTTGGAAGCAGGACAAGAATGGAGTCTCTGCTATACACTTCTGTTACTAGGTTATTTTATTGATGCATGCAATAATGCTTACGATTCTGTGATTTTTTTATTTTCTTTTGATTGTCTATGGTGTGGTTAAATAGCTTATTTTTGATTTTGTGTGAAATTTGAAATATTTCCAACTTATGATAATGCGAATAAATTTAAGGGACTATCTATTACACAGTTGACTTTTTGTGTTTTGATGATTTTCTTTGTAACATTTTTTCTCATATATATAACATTTTTTGTCTATGTATATAATATTTTACTCATATATGTTACATTTCTCGTATGTGTGCAACATTTTCGGCTGAAAAATGTTGCATACATTGGTAAAAAATATTGCATACCTGTGCAAAAAATGTTGTATATATGAAAAAAAAAGTTACAGCAAAATCGATTTTTCAGACGACTGCAATAGCAAAATGATAAATTTAATGGTATTTTTTCTCTATTTCTGACTTGTTCTGCTATGAGGTGCACAATTATTTGTTATAATTTAATGGTGCTTTATGGTTTCAGCTAAGCATTTTTTCCTTAAACCAAACTCTCCATTGCCATGCATTCTCCTGCTTCGACCAAGTCAACCCACACTCGCCATGGGCACTACCCCTTCCTCCCGTTGACCTCCGTTGACTCTTCCTCCTCTGTCTCCTTTGGCCGCTGCTCCGCGGCGCAATCACCGCCCGGCGACTCCGCCTTCGCCGTGTCCCTGAACTTGGAGTAGATATCGCCCTTGTAGAAGCTCCACGTCCTCCACACCAGCACCAGTGACACGAGCGCGCCGGCCGCCGTGGCGGCCGCTATGATCTGGAACGACTTCCTGAAGCACCGCACGCCCATGCACGTCTTGTCCCCGCGGCTGGCCAATGTCCCGCCGTGCTGCCTCGCCTCCTCGGCGTCGTAGAGGCGCCCTGCGACGCGCACGTTGAGCACGTAGGCGCCGACGGGGCTGGCCACGGCGCCGAGGTTGTAGAGCGTGGAGTAGTACTTGAGCCCGAACACCTCCGAGATGATGGCGTAGAGCAGCGGCCACTGCGCGCCGAAGCAGAAGCCGACGATGACGGACGCCGCGTAGAGGGACCGCGGCACGCCGAAAGCGATGAGGAGGTGGCCGGCGCAGGAGAGGAGGAGCACCAGCGTGAGCATGAGCGGCCGCGGGAACCTGTACCGCGCCAGCAATATCTCGGAGGCGAAGCCGGCGGTGACGCGGCCGGCGTAGTTCCAGATGCTGACAAGGGAGACGAAGGTGTTGACGCTCTTGGCCGGGTACCCCAGCGACTGCCCGATCTGCCCCATGTTGTCGATCGCCGTCAGCGTCCCGCCGACGCCGCAGATGGTGGCCAGGAACAGCACCAGCATGTCCACGCTCAACAGCGCCTGCAGGATGGAGTAGTCCTCCCCCTGCACCGGCGGGTTGAAAGTGTGCTTCAAGCACGAGCCGAGGCAAGAAGACGGCGGCGCCCGCGGCGGCGGATCTGCCATTTGCAAATCGGTTGGTTTCTCGACGGTCACCGTCGCGGGCTCACGCAGAGACTCGTTGAGCTCCTTTTTGATCCAGTACTCCTGCCTGACGACGACGGCGAGGAGCGGGAGGAAGAGGATGAGGAGGAGCACGGTGGCCGACACCGCGTAGGCAGCGTGCGAGAAGCTGGCCTGCCTCTGCGCGACGATCATGACGAGGATGTACGAGGCGAGTGCGACGGAGATGTAGAGGAAGCAGAAGAAGGGGCCGTCGTCGCTGCCGCGGAGGCTCGGGCTAGTCGGCCGGTACGGCATCACGCGGACGGTGTGGACGAACAAGACGGAGATGGCGGCAGGGAGCCAGGCGATGAGCAGCACGAGCGACTTGGCGTCGTCGCCGTAGATGGCGAGGTAGAGCTGCGTGAAGATGGCGCCGCTGAGGCCGACGTAGCCCTTGAGCAGGCCGAGCACGACGCCGCGGCTCTCCGGGAAGCTCTTGACGCAGGTGACGAGCGCGCCGGTGCCGGCGAAGGACTGCGAGTTGGCGCCGGCGCAGACGTAGAAGCACATGAGCCAGACCGGCGGGCGCGCTGTGCGGCCGTCGATGGCGAGGTAGACCATGAGGTACCCCGCGAGGTTCATGGCTGCGCCGACGGCGAGCACGACCGACGGCGGCGCGACCTCGTTGAGGAGCCCCGACACGACGCCGACGTTGCTGCCCAGGTCCTTGAAGAAGGAGAGCGTGTTGAGCGTGCGCTGGTCGTAGCCCAGCGACGACTTGAGCACCCTGGAGTAGATGCCGAAGACGTACGTTGCCCCCGACGCCGACAGGATCATCAGACACGCAAATACCATGAACCACCGCCCCTCCACCACCTGCCGAGCGAACCGCAAAGTCAGCACCTCCGCCGCCGCGCCGCCACTGCCGGCGCCGGCCACGAACACCATGGTGCGCGCCAAGAATCCTCCTCCGTGTGGTCGCGCTTGTTTGGTGGCGAGTACGTACGTGCGTGTGTATATGTAGAATCGAAATGCTAATGGAGATTAGAGAGTGAGTGAGATACACAGATAGGCGTCACTTGCACTCGAATAATAGTCACGTATATAGGTCCGTTTTGGATGGTATTTCACGTAAAACCATTTAATTTTTGCAAGAATGAGGAAGAATTTCTGTGTTCCAAACAGAGATATAGAATAGGTTGTTTTGAACTGTGTCTTATAACTTTTGAATTCTATCTATTTATGAGAGAGAGTACAAATAGAGATAATCGTGTGTGATTTTGGCCAATATAGTTGAAATCGGTTCAGTGTCTACTATAATTGACTTGTAAACTATACCTTTAAAAAAATATATCATTTAAAAATTAGTTACTATAATAAAACCAAAATACATAAACATAAAACCCCCAAAAACCCAACTATAGTCTTCAGGAATGGACATGGACTGCTTGCTTGTACAGAGTTGGCTGGCTCTGTGAGGCTGTGTATGGTTTGAGATTTTCCTTGGAAAGATAATCTGTTTTATATTAATAACTTGTAGAAAAAGTATATAAAATGCCTACCTTTTACATGAAAGATTCTAGATGAACAATATTACCGTTAAGTCCTTGAATCAACGAACTTATTTGACTTTTTTTTGTCTTCCTTGTCAAAGAGTCCGATTTTTGCAATAGCACCATGATTACTGATGATAATGGTAGAGGAAAGTAGATTATAGATTATCTCTATTGATGTGTAAGAATTTGTCACGATGATTCAAAAGATTTTGTCACGATGATTCAATGACTAATTCTTGTTTGGTCAGTTTAATCATGGATTGGAACGTAGCATGATGCTGTGATTTTTATTTAATTAGGTTTACTCATGCTGTACTTACTCTCTCACTTAAAACAAATTTGGCCGGCACTCCTCGCCGGCCCGGCAAAATTTATTTTGCGACTTTGAAGTGGGGGTCTACTTCTAAGGATTCCCAAGGACGATTTGCAAAGCGATCTTTGTTTTGTTTTTGTTTTGGTTATAGAAGTACAGAGTGCGAGAGAGAACTGCAATATGCTGATCTGGCCGCTTGCAAGCGGAGCTGCTGCTTCAACGTCCGATCATAATAACTAGCAGGGTAAGCTTGACGTCATGCCATGTTAGCTACGGCCGCGCTCACGTTAGTTTTTAAACCGATTTTAGAAGCTAGCGTTAGTTTTTTTTTTTACTATTTTTTTACTGTTTTATTTTTTTATTTTTTTTCTGTATTAGTTTGCATTGTTCGTGATAGGCTAACATATTTTTTATATTTTTAAATTTAATTATACCAAATAAGTCAACTCAGCTATGATAAAAAATAAGTTAGTTGCAGTAAAAAGCCATACGCCACCCATTCTGAACACTCCCAAAGAGCCGAAAATTAATAAGAGGAGCTTCTCTAAAAAAGCGAAGATCCGTACATATTTCTAGAGAAAGTGAAGGAATTTTCTGCATAAAATTGAGGACCCATGCATAATTTTAAAAAATCACGAGGTGTTATCCAGCAAAAGGAAGGGCCTCCATGAAAAAATTGAGGACTCGTACGTAATTTCGAAGAAGAGGAGGGGTTTTTCGCAAAAACAATGATGTGGTAGGGGTTTTTCTGTAAGAACCAAGGATCTGTACATGATTTCACAAAATTCAAAGGGCCTTTCCATAAATAATTTGACGTAGAGGCACTCCGAAGTGTATCTCCGGGTGTAATATAGAGATTATCCGGATCACGATTAAAAGAGGATAAAATTATTTTTATAGCTTATATGAACCACTAGGTCTACTTTGTCAGTGACTCATGCTAATGCTAATGCAAAACTCATGGAGTATGTCTTGAACTTCAAGTCACAATTACTGCAAACAAACAAAAAACATAGAAATTTGCTAAATGGTATTTAAGTGTTGTTGTGTTTGTGAGTACTCAATTTTTTTTTGTCCATTAGATATTGCTTTGTGATCCATGTTGTGCTTTATGATTTTGACTTTATGAGTTTTTCTCCGAGTGGATAATGTGATAAGAGAGTAATCAATTTGTTTAAAATCATCAGGAGCCGTAACATAACGAATAAGTAGGTTTTTTTGTAGGGATTTTGTTTGTTATGTTCCTCGTAGTTTGTTTTGTTCCTCTTTTACAAAGTATCACAACATTTTTTCCATAATTTTTTAGTGTAAGACTAGTATATAATTGACGTAAGAAGATTGTATAGAAAAAGAATGATCTGTATTAGAGCATTCCTCAATGTATCACATCACATACTTATAACTAATGAGCAAACTAGCAGACGGATGTAGATATACAGCCATGTTGGAATAGTCCTATATTGGTTGTGGAAGAGCAAGAGACCTAGTTTAAAAGTGAGGGAGTCCCTTATCTCATTGGCTAGCTTTTGGAGTGAGAAGGCCCTTACAATCCTTCAAGTGGTATCAGAGCCCGGTTCTAACATCTATAGCCCAATGGACACTAGGTGTAAATGCTCGATGGATCAGAACTCGAGGACCGTCGGTGTACGGTGAAGGGGACCCTGAGGGACCGTCGGTGTACGGTGAAGGGGCAGTGAACGGCTGAGAGATACCAATGTGTGAAGGGGAAGATTGTTGGAATAGTCCCACATTGGTTGTGAAAGAGCAAGAGACCTAATTTAAAAGTGGAGGAGTCCCTCATCTTATTGACTAGCTTTTGGGGTGAGAAGACCCTTACGATCTAACAAGCTAACATAAAAAATTGAGTACTCCTTGATAAAATAGATAAGAGGAAAAAAGGTAAAGTAATTTCATCTATTAGATCTACATCTAAAGACTCAATTTAAGTACTATTTAGTAAAGAAACACTCAAGTCTCCACACCACTAAAAACATATACCTGGATCACTAGTTCTCTGTTTTGTCTCTACACGTTTTATGCTCAAACCCAGTGAGGCACACTTGTATCTAGTAGTTACTAGTTGAGCTGTAAATGAGATAGATACTAAAGCAAGACTTCATTTGGCCACAGTTTACTGCGACAGCTTGCAGATGAAAGTGCCACGTTTTTCTCCTCCAATTCTCCAAACAAACAATTTGACTTAGTCTGGCAGAACTCCTAGCAAAATCCGACGATCCTTGACAAACAAACAAACAAAATAGCTAAGTGGCAGATGCCAGTTCCATGCTAGCTATTTAGCTATGGAGAGAGACTGGGTTCCGTTTTTTTTCATCTTCTCTTCTGCTGCGAGGATACGCAGCCCTTCTAACTATTGTTGATTGTAACAGACGGGTCTTCTAAAATATTTCCTCTACGGTGTTAGAAGTAGCACTCGAGGCAAGAGAAGATATCAAGAGGGTGCTTATTTGAACTAAAAATTGATAATTTATAATTGAATTTGTATTGTAACTGACTTATTTTGTACTGTAACTTATGGTAATTTATTTGGTATAATTAAATTTAAAAAATAAAAAATAAGTTACTCCATCACATATAATATAAACGAGTATGAGAAAAAAACCGATCAAAAAGATAAAAAAAAGTTAAAAAAATAAAATTTAAAAATAGTAAAAATAAATAAATAAAATTAAAATTTTAAGTCAAAAAAAACGGACCAAGCAAGAAGCAAGGACGAAGAGGCTTCTCAAAACCTGTACTCTTGTCTCTCCCGTTTTTACTCAGGGGGTGATCAGAATAGCGATGGCTTTTGGCTTTTGGCTGAAAAAACACTGTAGTTGGCTGAAAAAACACTGTAGTGAGTTAGTGGATAGTGTAGTGAATAGTGAAAAAAAAGCTGAAGCTAGAAGCTGAAGCCGAAAAAAGCCGAAACGATCACCCCCTCAGTGTAGTGACTATCCGTCCTGGCACACGCAATATCTTCTCTTTTGGTCTGTTGTGTTTTGTTTAAGGGGTGATCGAAATAGCGATGGTTTTTGATTTTTACTAAAAACACGTAGTATTGATCAAAAAATCAGAGTGAGTTGGTTTATTGAGTATAAATAAATGTAGAAAAATGTAAAAAAAACCGAAAATAAAAAACGAAAAAAGTATAAGTAAATTAAAAAAAACAAAAAAACCGGAAAAAATAATTTTATCAGGCAGTCATCTGTAGCTACAGATGCACTGCTCTGATGCAAAAATCGCTATCGCCAGCGATGGGAGAAGCCCATCTGATCGGGGCCTTAGCCTCTGTTCCATCTGGCCTCATGTACTCTTTTTATCCTTTTAATTGAATGACAGAGCTCCAACCTGTTTCTTAAAAAAATGTTGATTGTGAAGTAAAAAAGTCAAGCTTTATTTCTCTCTTCCAAACAAGGAAAACAGGTTGGGAAAACTCGAAATAACACATGCCAACCCATCAAAATGCTCCCAAGAAATGCCTAAAATAAAAACACCATTTTTAGTCTCCCTAATCTCTCCCATCGATATATGCAGTCCACACCCTGAAAGTCCTCCTATTTCCACTCCCCACCTCACCACCACCTAAAAAACTCCAACCCGCTCTCTTCGCCCCGTGAGCGCCACCACCATTTGGAGAAAACAGAGCTCCAAGAAGAGCCCCCCTCCACAGATTTCTCCTCCAATCCCTTCCCCCTATCCGCGATCGCACCTTTCTCGCGTTGCCGCTTCCCCCCGGTGGTTCCAGCGGTGGTCGGATCGCCGGATTTGGTGCTGCTCCGGGCCTTCTATGGCGTCGACGGAGCTGGAGGCGGTGGTGGCCACGGCCGTCGTGGAGGACGTGCTGAGGCTGAACGGGGAAGGAGGAGGAGGAGGAGGGGCAGCGCTGGGAATGGGGAGAAACATCGACATGGCCTGGCGCAAGGCTGAGGAGGCTGGTGAGTTCTTTCTTGATTTGGCGTTGGTTTGTTCTTCTTTGGTGGATTGAAGCTTTAGGCATGGTGAAAATGCATATCTTGATGGTGTAGAGTTGACCTACTTGAGGTTTTGAAGTTTGAACCGATGGGATGTGTCAGCGGTGGGTTGAAATTTGCTTAATTTTTGTGTGACTCAGTCATAATCTTTTGGTTCCATCGATTAATGTTGTTTGAATCGGAGTTTAGATTGTGCACAATGGGTGTGCCATTTTGGCAGGATGCAAGATCATTGCGATGGTTTCATCTGTTCACCTTTGAGGAGAAAAAATGTAGCTTTTTCCCATTTGTTGCTGGCACAAATTTAAGTGGAATTGTTTGTGCTAGAACATAAAAAATAGTTTTTCCTTATCAATTGTAGGAGTGGTTGGTCATGCCCTTAGGTTGCTTACATTATTCTCTAATCTTGATGCTAGCTGAAAGCATGTATCCATTTGAATTTCAGCTCACATTTAGCTCCAAATTTCTTAATTTGATCCCACTTGATACAATCAAATGACAAAAATAAAGAGAGATTAGGTTATGATTCTACCAGTCTTAGCTTTCCATCTGGAACCCTCAAGGTCTCCTGCAAATTTTTATAAAAAAGTCTCATTTTTATATCTAGCACGCCTCCTTTATTAATCACTGTCCCTTAGGCATTCAGGGTCTAGATTTAGCTGCAATGATTTCTAGTTCTTGGCCATGTTCTTTGGCTCTCCATGAATGCAAGGAAAAGCCACTAGCACTAAGATTTAATTGTAGTTTGTAGGTGGGTACCTTAATCTTCTTCATGGAATTATCGTTCCCTTGACAAAGAAATGATCTTAGGAAGGTTGCATTTTTGAACTTGCGTTAAGAAATGACTTTTGTTTATTTTAGGGTATGATAGTTCTGATCTTAGGTTCAAAACAATGCCTATCTACTGATCAAATTAATTATATTATCTTGTAAAAAAAGTTCATTACATTTTGTCATTAGGTTATATTAGTCTATTAACAGTTTACAATTTGGTCTGGCATTTTTTCAACAAAGGGCTAGTATTGTTGAGTAACCAAAGTGTTTAATTTGGACTAGTATTTCAGAATGAAATCATCAGCATTTCACAATATTTTTTTATATGGACAATTAGATATTACAGTTTTTTTAGAGGACAGCTACTATATTCATATATTGTTATTAACGTAACTGGATTGTTGAGCTGATGCTTCTTTTGGGTTGAGAAATGCAGCAATAAGAAGGTATGAAGCTGCCAACTGGTTGCGAAGGGCAGTTGGGGTAGTCTGCGCGAAAGACCTTGCAGAAGAGCCCTCTGAGGAGGAATTCCGGCTTGGCCTGAGGAATGGCATTATCCTTTGTAATGCACTCAATAAGGTTCAGCCTGGTGCCGTGCCCAAGGTTGCATTTCTCTCCTTCAGATCTTACATTTTTCAATTTCTATTTGGTGATCTTGCATGCTGACTATGATGCTTCTAGGTTGTGGAGGCCCCCTCGGATTCTACTGTCCCTGCAGATGGTGCAGCTCTCTGTGCATACCAATACTTTGAGAATGTGAGGAATTTCCTCATTGGCCTCCAAGATTTAGGTCTCCCAACATTTGAGGCATCCGACCTGGAAAAGGTGACACTGTCATTTTCAGTTAAATTTAGACTTCTGCTGATAGCCCCACTTCCTTCTTAATATTGAAATTGTAGAACAATTTCGTTTTTTACCCCCTGGCTCATAAGGCACTTTCGAAGTAATGCTGCTTCTGCAAAATATATTAATTCAGTTCCTTTAGCCACAGTGAACTTATTGTTTTCATCTATCAAATCAACTGCAGGGTGGAAAAGGTGTTCGAGTTGTAGACTGTGTTCTTGCTCTGAAGTCATTTGGTGAAACTAAGCAAGTGGGCAAACAAGCTTCATTTAAATATGGTGGCATTATAAAGCCTTCAATGTCTGGAAAGCACTTCATTCGCAAGAACTCTGAACCCTTTACGAAGGTGATGATGAGGAGTCACTCAGCTGAGGTACTCCGGGATGGCATATCACTGGAGCAAACTTTAGGACTTGATTTTTCTCTAGAACCCACTGAAGCAGTAAGTATCTATTTAAAGTTCTTGTTTCTCGCTAGGAAATTTTCTTTACTTTGTAATGATATTCATATTCTTGGCTGTAGACTACTTCAGACTCCATCAAAATGCTTGTTCAAACAATTCTCTCAGATAAGAAACCAGAAGAAGTTCCATCGGTGAGCCTATTGTTTAGTTGACTCTTTATGCAATGCGGTTGATGGACATGAACTTTTGGATAAGGGACTCTGGTAATTTGCAGCTTGTAGAATCACTCTTGAGCAAAGTTATTCACGAATTTGAGCATCGTACTGCTAACCAGAATGAATTGGTATGTTCAGTTCCATTATCAGTCTCACAATTTTCGGGTTGTTTTGATGACCTCTTAGTTTTGGCAATACTAACCACATGCGCAGCTGGACTAATAGAGAACTCTTAACAGGTGAAATACACTATGGATCCTAGTGAGAATAAGTCATTATCCAGAACAGACACACCAACAGAAAGGGAGTCAACTTTCACCTGCGATCAAGGGAAGGTATCTACTTTTTGACAGCTACAGGCTACAGCATATATCACTGTCTGTTCTTTTTTTTTTCTCGAACACGCAGAAAAACTACGCATCATTATATTAAGAAAAAAAACAACAATAAGGAGTCTAGACAACTCGTACAACCCCTAAAGGGGGAGGAAAAAAACAGGCCCTCAATGCCAGATCTCACGGAGCCCTTTAGCTCCCGCCATACACGACAAACTAGCCTCATCTCTAATATCCCTCATGATAGCGATAAGATTAGGTGAAGCCTCCTCAAACACACAAATATTTCTATGTTTCCAAATCCACCAAGCCACCAACACGACTAAAGAGTTGAAACCCTTGCGAATAGCCTTGGGAACCCACTGTAAAGCTTGACGCCACCAATCTGTAAAGATGCAGCCAGCCATACTCGGAGCTAAGTGCTGCAACCTAATCGGAGATAACACTGAAAACCACACACTCCTTGCAAACACACAAGTAGTGAGCAAGTGTTGCATATTCTCCTCTTCCTGATCACACAGTGGGCAACGCTCTGGGTGGTCTAATCCACGGCGGGCCAAACGATCGGCCGTCCAGCAACGATTTAAAGAGGCCAACCAAAATCATTGTCTGTTCTTAATGCGCTGCTGTGAAAGTATAACCGTTATAGAACTTTCCAGCTAGACATATCTAACTTATATTTGAAATAAAATTTGTTCAATCTCCATGGCTGAAATGGGTCAATAAAATAATATTTGTCATTGACTCACCAATAAACTAATATTTGTCACTGGAAGATGGACGAAGAAGACCACAATTCTGTGAGTATGAAGGAAGAGGTCAGCACTGCTGTAAGAGTGAACGATGACAATGTGGAAAAACATATACAGGCAAAGGCAAAGACAGAAAGAAAATTTGATCTACAACAGAAACAGATCCAGGTATTTCAAATGCTCAATGTTCTTTTTGAAATCTTGTTACTTTGCATTTCCACTATCTTCCAATGATTGTTGACATTTTCTGTAGGATTTGAAAAGTAACCTTTCCACTGTTAAGTCTGGGATGGAGCACTTCAAATTGCAGTACTCCGAAGACCTTGCTAAGCTTGGTAGATTGAATCCTGAGTTTTGGATATGTATAATCGTTTCTACATTTTTCTTCCAAATCTTTTAAGGTATGTCATATTCTTTCCTGTTGTAATAGGAAAGCACTTGCACATTCTTTCCCACGCGGCTTCCGGGTACCATAAAGTTCTTGAGGAAAACCGTAAGCTGTACAACCAAATACAAGATCTTAGAGGTAACATTTATTTTGAATCTTACAAAACGAGGACTTGAGGATTATGCAAATCCTTCATGGTGCAACACTATATGCTAATACTTTATTTTGTTCTTCATCACCAGGGAATATTAGAGTGTACTGTCGAGTGAGACCTTTCCTACCTGGAAAGGTAAGTTCCTCAAGCAGTGTCGCTGGAATAGAAGATAGAACTATCACGGTCATGACTCCATCAAAATATGGAAAAGATGCACGGAAATCTTTTACTTTCAATAGGGTCTTTGGACCGCTAGCCACACAAGGTTGTACCTACAAGTTGCTCTACTGCATTATTTGTTTCAAATATCATAGACCCTTTCGCAATTAAATGACATACATTCTTTCCATTAGTGCAGAGGAGGTCTTTGCAGACATGCAACCTTTAATTCGTTCTGTTCTTGATGGCTACAACGTTTGTATATTTGCGTATGGCCAAACTGGGTCTGGGAAGACCTTTACAATGGTGCATAACTTGCCCAACTTAATTTTAATTATAGTTTTCTACACAATCAAAACATCATTTTATATTTTGTGATGTTGCAGAGTGGTCCTAAAGTATTGACGGAAGAAGGACTTGGCGTCAACTACAGAGCACTAAATGATCTATTCAATATTCAAGCGCAAAGGAAGGATACATTTTGTTATGAAATTGCTGTGCAGATGATTGAGATCTACAATGAACAAGTGAGAGACCTCCTTCAGAATGGTGGAAACAAGAAATATCCTTTCCTACTGAAGTAGATTTTGATCTTGTGAAAATAGTTGTCTTAAACATTTTTATGCAATTATGAATCTTCTTTTTTGTGACGATATATTGAATCTCCTTAACTTCAAGCAACATTGGAAATTCGAAATAGTTCGCAGAAAGGTCTTGCGGTTCCAGATGCAAACATAGTTCCAGTCACATCAACCTCTGATGTGATTGATTTGATGAATCTTGGCCACAAGAACCGTGCAGTTTGCTCAACGGCTATGAATGACCGAAGTAGCCGCTCCCATAGGTATGCTTGATTTTGCAATACTACCTTTCATGACATCTGAACCTAGTGTTTTTAGCTGATGTTTGAGGAATGCACTTTACAGTTGTCTAACAGTTCATGTTCAAGGACGAGATTTAACATCAGGAACAGTCCTAAGAGGTTGCATGCATCTTGTGGATTTAGCTGGCAGCGAAAGAGTTGATAAATCTGAGGTTGTAGGAGATAGACTGAAGGAGGCACAACACATAAACAAGTCACTGGCAGCACTAGGAGATGTGATCGCATCCCTCGCCCAGAAAAATACACATGTACCTTACCGAAATAGCAAACTTACTCAGTTGTTACAGGACTCTCTCGGTATCTCTAAAACTCTGCATCCTTAGTTTGCACCTTGTCAGAACTGAAAATATGTGGAATAAATATTTGTTTGTCATGCTCAGGAGGACAAGCAAAAACATTGATGTTTGTTCACATAGCTCCGGAACCAGACGCTGTTGGTGAATCAATAAGCACACTGAAGTTCGCTGAGCGAGTTGCCACTGTTGAGCTTGGAGCAGCCAAGTCAAACAAGGAAGGAGGAGAAGTCAAAGAGCTCAAAGAACAGGTTCATTTACGGGCTCCACTTTGTGATTTTCGTTTGGCGAGCTCTAGGTGGCACTGTCATTGAGTTCTCCAAGAAAATTTTGCTCATTTCTCTCTTGTTCCAGATTGCTTGCCTCAAGGCAGCATTGGTTAGGAAAGATGGAGAAAACGAGAACATACGAAGCACGCAATCAAGCCCAGACATATATAGAATGAGAATGGGTCATGCATCACCTGCATTCAGGCACCCAAGGGAAGAAGTTGGAAACATAGAGGTATTCCTTTTCCAAGCTAAAATTCATAACAGAATTTTTTTTTGTTGATCGGAAATGAAATGAAAGCCACAAAAATAGTTCTAGCTAACTGCAGTTCCTATTTTGACTCCTAGGATCCATATTTCCTGAAAATTTGGTGTATTTATTCGTAAAATCTAGTGTATTCATATATCTTATAGCATGTAATCTGAGAGCAGAAGGTACATCCCCGCATGACATTTGCGTGAAAGGTATAATGAAATGTTCAACGATAAGTTATGAGAGATATTTTGCTGCATGAGCTGAACAACTTTAAAGGTGATGTAAGCATCAGCAAAGCTATCATACAGTTTAATCAATCTAACTTTCTGCATTTTAATTTTAAAAGACCCGAAGCCAAGGTACTCCAAGGAAGAAGAATGCAAGCTTTGAATTGTCCGACATCCTTGTAGAGAATGATTCATCTTCGTGGCTTGATACATGTAATGGTGTTCAGAAGGAATCAGCGTTGGGAGATTGGGTCGATAGAGCAGCCGTTGACAACCCCCAGTTCGGGAGCAGCAATTCCCTTCCAGAGCTGGGACCTGATGCCACACAAGATCTGGCCTTCTATCAAAGAAGCAGTCCTGAACAACAATGGAGTTGGGCTGGGTCGGTCGCAACGGAGGATTCAGATGACTTTGAGGTTGCAACTAGTTGCTCATCAGAGCAAGATATTGTGCGGCCAGCCAGCGCCCCAAAAGCTTCAGGTTTTGCCAATGGGGGTGTCTCAATTGCAAGGAAGGTCCAACCTAAGAGTGCAAAAAGCACAGACATCAGGTAAGCTCAATTGCTATTCTTGAATATCAATTAGCAGGTTTTGTGCATTGCTGTTCTGAGTTATATTGGTTCTGAATTACTTTAGAGGGGCGAATCCTGCGAAAAGGACATCACCGTTACAGAAAAAGCCGAATGGGACTTCTCAGATGCCAATCAAGAGTGGTAAACAATCAACTTTGAGTGGTACTGACGGAAGAACTCCTAATGGTAAAGCGAGCACCAAGAAGTAAGCGATACAGGAGCTCGATTTTGTTGTGACCATCTTCACCTCGGCCAGGGACAGCTAGATAAATATGTTGATCCCATTGAAGGATACTGGGCAGATAAATATACTAGCCCTCTTTAAAGGGTTTTTGGATTGTGAGTGATTTACATTGGTTAATTATTCATTCATTCATTCATTTAATTATAGTAAAGATAGAAAAGGAGCCAGAAAAACCATGAGGTTTGGGAGAGATGATCACCAAGAAGGATATGTTTTGGATATGTAAATCTATCAAAGCTGAGTACATTCTGACATATAATGTATGCATGAGTAATGACCACACATTGATTAGTTGGTTGTAATTGATGTGGCTTTACACAGTTCTTTTTCAACGATAGAAAAGTAGCCATTCCCCCTCGAGTTTAACACGAATGACAGTCCCATCATCTTTCCAGTGTACCAGTTATCGTCTTTATTTTGTTTACATTTTGATTTGGACAAAATTACTAGTCCCATAGACAACTCATGTGCTAGAAGCCAAAAAATATGGTTTATTTTTTCGTAATGAAAATTGGAGCCGGGCTTTTACCCTTTGGCTTTAAAAAGAAGCCAAAGAGGCAAGATGCAAGGTATACATAAGTACAGGAAGAAAAAAACCTGAAACGTTCAGCTCAGAAGTGTAACATTGTTACTACAACACATGTAGAAGTTTTTTTTTAAAAAAAAGGATGTAGAAGTTTATTTAAGGTTATATTACAACACATGTAGACGATGCGCGTGACAGGGAATCCGAGATTTCATGTCCACCGAGAAAGTTTTCCCTGAGCATGACCCTATCTTCAATCACTCTAGTGAATTGTCTAACAAATTAACAAATTAGGAAATGTACAACTCACAAGATATTTACACTTCATCAGTCTGGCATTAAAGATGAAACCTTTGCCCTGACAACTTCAGTGCAGATTATAACATTAATTCTAAAAAGAAAAAAAATTAAAAATTCTCACAATAATCGAGAAAAATAGAAGCATCTCCACCACTTATTTTAGTAAGATTGGATTATAATAGTGCAGATTAATCATATATATATATATATATATTATATTACAGTTGTATAGTAAATATAATTATATTTTAATTATAGATATTATAGTTGTATACCAAAGACAACTGTATTAAAATATATAACTATGCAATTGCACGGATAAATCTTAGGATATAACAGCACATATGTAAAAGATAGAAAATTTCTCTACTTGAACGGAACCATCGAAAGGATCTTCCGTTTGTCTTAAAACAAACCCTTCACCAAGCCGTGAGGAATTGAAATGGATCTACGATCAGCAAGTAAACACCCAATCCCAAGGTATTTATGTGGTTAAGATGATTGGCATCGCTAATCAGTTGATTATCCTGTAATGTCGTAGATTAATTTAGATATTTACGGTTTCTTTCTTATTTCGAGTTTGTGTTATGAAAGACGAATGCCAATATCTAGTTACTCTCTTGTTATATAATTGATGATTACTCGACCCTCGCTAGACGCCAAGTCCATTTTGGATGCATGCGTGGGCGGCGACGAGGCCTAGGGGGAAGGTGAGGGAAGCATGGAACGGCCGGAGTGCGGCGGCGCTCCGGCGAGGCACGGCATGGATCGGAGGGGACATTCTTGCGACCCCTGGCGTGGTCGGCGTTTGGAACGACTGCCTTTGGGTCTCTGACAACCGTCCGATCATATTTGTGCGGTCCAGATTGCGTGAATCGCAGATGATTGCAGAAGTGACCCTTGGTTTATTTTGTATTACGCTCATTTAACGTTCCCCTCGAGGAGACGGCGGAGCTCCGGCGAGCCGCGGCGCCGGGGAAACGGTGGTGGCAGGTTCAAGAGCAGGATCTCTGTTCTTGCTATTATACCAAAGCAGTTACGGATCCCCTGCTTGGCCGCACGCCGCCGCGTCGGTCGCGGCGGCTAATCGCCGCATCCGCCGTCTCCGTCTTCTCCGCTCACGATGCCATCGTCACTGCCACCGGCCAACCAGGTATGTACGGATTTCTTTGTCGCAAATGCCATGAACCAACTGGAGTGTCATGTTACTTCCATTTTCGCTGCTGCACTCCACACCATTTTTGCAACTCCACTCACACAGAAACAGAAACAGAAACACACAACGGGGATGATAAGAAGGGTGTGGAAATATAAGTCACACTTTGATCTTGACGCCATTCAAAAGTTTTGATTTGGAGCTACTGATTTCCAGGAATATAAATGATTTCCTATATGTAAATCTATGTGAGGCACTGGAACTACTAATGCATCTCTCTCGCTTAGAAATTTTTTTTTCTCGAACCCATAGGAGAAAGAAGAATAGGAGTACAAAAGAGTCTAAACGACTCAAACAACCCCTAGGGGGACACAAACAAAAAGATCAATGCCAAATTCTACGGAGCCCTTTGGCTCCTGACATACACCACACACTGATCTCCTGTCTAATGTCCTGCATGATAGCATTATGATTAGGCGAGACTCTCAAAAACGCACACATTTCTATGTTTCCAAATCCACCACGCTACCAACACGACCAAGGAGTTGAACCCCTTACGAATGACCTTGGAAATCCCTTGTAAAGCTTGACGCCACTATTCTGTAAAAATGTAGTCATCCAAACCTGGAGCTACGTGCTGCTGACCAATCAGAGATAACACTGAAAACCACACACTCCTTGTAAACACACAAGTAGTGAGTAAGTGTTGCACAGTCTCCTCCTCCTGATCACATAATGGGCAATGCTCTGGGTGATCTAGTCCGTTACGGGCCAAACGATCAGCTGTCCAGCAGCGGTTTAAAGAGGCCAAACGATCGCTTAGAAATTCTCTACATCACTACATGGGGATGTGATTTGGAGGACAGAGAAGAGAGGAAGAGAGGTTTCAACAAACAATGTGATGGTTTCGGTACTCAAAATATAATTTTAAGAGATTAGAGGAAAGCAAAACGTAGCGAGGATCAGTAGGAAATTGAGTTTTAGATTCTTGAAGTTCTTGGATTTGACGTAGCACTTGATGACAATTGACAAAGGTGTAGCACTTGATCAGTAAGGTAGTGTAGTACTTGATCTAGTTACTGCATTTGCTTTCTGTTCTCCCCCTCCAGATGTATATTAGCGTGTTTCATAGAGATCGTACAATTCACTCCTTGAAATGGTACATTTGAAAGAAAAGGAAATGCTAAAAAATACGGACATGATGGATATTTAGAGAAGCAACATGGGGTCCATGTAAGCAAACATCCTGAAATTTCAGGATACATTCATACTATATAGCATATGTATATGGATACCCAATCGAAGTCAGAGCAGCGGCAAGGACTACAAAGAAGAGCTGTACAAATTTGAAGAAAATCGAAGCTCAAAGGTACATCAATTGCCGTGTACAATTACAAGACAAAAGGTACATCAAAACATCTATGACAACTCGACTATCTATTATCTCTGCACTTACTGTGAAAAAAGGGTAATTTTGGCCAAGAATATTATAATGGTCTCTTTAGAAACCCAGGGTCTTCCATGTAATCCAAAAACTCAGGAAATGAGGTAAATTTTGGCCATAACTATGGTTCGTGTATCTTTTTGAGTTTCATGATTCATTTATCTCTCTTTTTTTTGAACTTAACAGCGGCGGGTGCCTCGCAACGACACTGAACTTGAGCCTTATTGCCGCTGTTGAGCTCGTGTTTCACCTCCAATTCTTTCGTCTCACTAAGTGGTACTTTTTCTTGAGAAAGCTGAAGATAGAGAGTGAAATATTACAAGACAAGATGAGATGATTGCAGCATAACAGTACTTATAATTGATATATTCACTAAGAAGAAATCATTTATATTCCTGAAAACAGTACACACATCGTGTATTACTATTATTTGTGCGTGTCGTTTAAATCAAGATTCCCCATATTGTCCATACGAAGAACTGCCTTTGTTATGCAAATGAGAGGAGAGCCTTCAAGCCAAGTAATGTGATGCAATACACAAAGCTAGCTTTGGAACCTGAAGGGTTGAAGCATGTGAAGGGAGCGTGGACATAATTCCTACTCGTCGTTCGTCAACGGTGGAGGGCTGGTGGATTGATCCACTTGTACCGGCAACTGCACCTCTGACCCTGGAACTTTGTAATCCTGATGGACCAAAATGTAAGCTTTTGGATGCAAACTAAACATCCAAAAACTTGGATGATAAAAAGGACTATCCAAGATTTGCAAGGTCAGTTAGTAACTCTGATCTGATCTTCCATGGGGAAAAGAAAATTCCAACATACATATTTAGCACACATGAAGGACTGACTTACAACTGTAGTTTGGAATGATTAAGTGCACCTGAATTTTACTCTTGGTCAAAGTCTCCACAGACAGAAATACTAATCTGATACAACAGAAGCACAATGGTGTACTAGCTAGCAGTTTCGAGAACAGTGTGCTAGCTAGATAATTGTCAATCCTTTGAATGAAATGATTAGAAAAGAATCGGTCAGTTGTACAACATATTAACTCCTGCTAACACATGTGAAAATTCGCAGATAGACGAGTGGATATTACCAGAAAAGATGCCAATCATGTACATACTATACCAGGCATACTCCCTGAACAACTGCTAAGCACCATCCATTCCACGAGAGAAACAGAAACGGCACAAAATATGGTCTTACCATGGGTGCCTGTACAAAAACAGACGACAAAACATAAGTTCTCCACAGATGGACAACATCAAAAAACTGTAATTTCATAGTCCAGCAGTAAATTGCATCTAACTTTCAGATCTCAGCCTTTTGTTATCAAAAGACAATGAAAAGCCAACAGTTTTGTACACAGATTTGTTGCACCGAAATCGCAAGTAACTAAACATCTACCATCCAAATTATGATTGAATGCTAGTGCTAAGCAATAGGCTATTATCATGTTTCTTGCACTCAGGTACCAAAAGCATACTGGAAAATATCATAACTGAGTGTGTTTTCTGCTAGATATAAAAAAGAACTAGCTGTGAACTGGTTGTACCTCTTTGCAGGAAGGATCAGCTTTGTTCAGGAGTCTCACGCAGGTGAGGGTAGTGTCGACGTAGCTGACAAGAGGGAAAAGCTGGAGGTAGAAGGTGATCTCACTCTGCACCTCGCGGAGCTCGTCGGCGTGTCGTCCCCCCATGAAGCACCGGTACAGGTAGCTGCGGCCCTGGCAGGACCTGACAAGCTTGTACGCGCGCCGGAGCGTCTCCTCCAGCCCTCCACGGGGTTCCTCGTCTCCGGCTGCTGCATGAGCTGCGCGGCGTGGAGTTGCCTGAGCAGGTCGCCGATCATCTTGGTGCGCCGTGCGAGCTGCAGGCAGGTCGCCTTGTTCCTCCTGACCGTCTGCGCCGCCTCCGCGATCATCTTGATCAGCCCGTTGGCATCCACTCCTGCGAACTGCGCGATGGTGGCAGCCTGACCCACTAGAGCCATCTTGTCCTCCTTCGATTCAAGGACTAGCCTGAAGATCTTGGATTGGCAGTTCTGCTGTTCTCGGAGAAGAACAAGAACCAAATGCTGGTTACTTATATAAGGGCGCGCTCAGAAGCCCTGCGCGGCTAGAACGCCATTTTTTTTTTACTATTTCAATTTTTTTTCTATTTTTAAATATTTTTTTGGTTTTTTTCATATTCCTTTGCATTGTCTGTGATGTGCTAATATATTTTTCCTATTTTTAATTTTTTTTAATTTTATTATACTAAATAAGTTAACTTAACTACAGTAAAAAAATAAGTCAGGTACAGTAAAAAAAAAGACAAATCACTGTCATTCTAAATACCTCTAAAAAGGGAAGACGAAAACTTTAACTAGTGTGGGAACTGGGAAATAGACAGACATGTGCATGTTGAGAATCCCCAATGATATGACTAATTGAGGATTTGTCACTATAAATATGTATATTTAAAAATTTATCACTTGATTTCTCATTTGGTATGTGAATTCTAGGCCGCGTGTTAGTGGTACATGAGCGATAAATTTTTAGGGGGTGATCGGAATAGCGATGGCTTTTGATTTTTGCTGAAAAAACACTGTAGCTGGCTGAAAAAACACTATACCTGAGTTGGTTTATTGAGTATAATTAAATGTAAAAAAATATAAAAAACCAAAAACAAAAAACGGAAAAAGGTATAAGTAATGTTTAAAAAAACGAAAAACCAAAATTTTTTTATCAGAGTAGATATCGTAGCTACAAGATTCGCTCTGAGAAAAATCGCCAATGACAGAAGCCGACTTGAGCGCGGCCTTAAAATGGATATCTTTTGCAGTGGCAAATGCCCCAATGATAGGACTGGCCAGCGCCAATAAATTGTTGGACATTACCTTAACTAACTTCATTGTTGGACATTACGTTAACTAACTTCTTTTAGGAGGTGCCAATGATTAATTTCTTTTTTTACACCTCTACTATTGTCTATTGACAATTTTTTTTTTAAAAAAAAACTATCGTCTATTGGCATTTGAACAAAGCATAAGACGACGCCAAAGTTAGGCAATTTCCGAGAAACTTCAAGCTTCTATGCATGATTTGTATTAAAAAAATGAGTAGATGTACATCTGCCTAATACTTCTTAACTCCAGGAGACGAGACATTTGGACCCGATGTTTGGTTCTTCTGCCCGCTAGAGTGCAAACAAAGCTTTCCACCCTCCTCGCCTCACAATAATGCTACTAGCCTGATCTGTCCAATGGGGACGGGTGGCTGGTCGATCCTACCGCATGTCCAATATTTCAAGGTTTGATTTTTTTTTTAATCTTGAGAGCTAGACTGCACCAACCATACATATATGTCTGGACTGTATGAGCACCATTCAGCATCAACATTTTTAGGTAAAGAAAGAGAGGAGATTGTACTGACATTTGAACGACACGTTCGCCGAAGCTGAAGGCAGGTGCTTTCCAAGAAGCTTTCCATTTTTGTGCACCATTCGTCAACAAGATGGGCAGACGTAGCTGGAAGCCTGGAACCAGACGCCATGAAAGTGTTAGAACTGTGTTTACTCCCTGGATCACAGTTCTAAATAGGCTTAACACAACTAAGTTTACGAAGTCGGAGCAACAACCTTATAAGTGATATTGAGCCTTCTCCCCCCAAAAAACTAGTCCAATGGGTAGGGGCTCCTTCACACTTATAAGCTGTGCTTTCTCCTCTCCCACAACTAATGTGGGATTATTCCTAACAATCTCCCTCTCACACATTGGTTGAACACATCTGCAACCTTGAGATCTAAGGAGATGTTAGACGCCTGTGCTCTGATACCAAATATTAGAACCGGATTTACTCCCCAGGCCACAGGTCCAAATGGGCTGAACACAACTAAACTCACGGAGACGGAGCAATAACCTTATAAGTAGTATTGGGCCTTCTCCCCCCAAAAGACTAGTCCAATGGGTGGGGGCTCCCTCACACTTATAAGGTGTGCTTTCTCCTCTCCCATAACCAATGTGGGATTATTTCTAACAATCTCCCCTTCACGCATTGGTTGAACACATCTGCAACCCTGAGGTCCAAGGAGATGTTAGGCGCCTGGCTCTGATACCAATTGTTAGGAATAATCCCACATTAGTTGTGGGAGAGGAGAAAGCACAGCTTATAAGTGTGAAGGAGCCCTCACTCATTGGACTAGTCTTTTGGGGGGAGAAGGCCCAATACTACTTATAAGGTTGTTGCTCCGTCTCCGTGAGCTTAGTTGTGTTCAGCCCATTTGGACCTGTGGCCCGGGGAGTAAACCCGGTTCTAACATTTGGTATCAGAGCCCAGACGCCTAACATCTCCTTGGATCTCAAGGTTGCAGATGTGTTCAACCAATGTGTGAGAGGGAGATTGTTAGGAATAATCCCACATTAGTTGTGGGAGAGGAGAAAGCACAGTTTATAAGTGTGAAGGAGCCCCCACCCATTGGACTAGTCTTTTGGGGGGAGAAGGTTCAATACCACTTATAAGATTGTTGCTCCGACTCCGTAAACTTAATTGTGTTAAGTCTATTTAGACCTGTAGTCCAGAGAGTAAAAACCCGATTTCAACATAAAGAGACCTCTGACTGACCAGTTCTAAGTTGGACTCGACACGGTGTGTTTTGACCAACTAGGCATGCCCAAGTCGCTCAACCTCTCACTGCTTCAGAAAAGAAATGTCTTGCTATGGTGTATATTAGGCACCATGGATGATGAAGCGACATGGGCTATATCTTTGAAGAATCTGGTCAGTTGAAGATAAAAATCAGTGGAAAAGATAGAAAATTTCTCTACTTGAACGGAACCATCCAAAGAATCTTCCGTTTGTCTTAAAACAAACCCTTCACCAAGCCGTGAGGAATTGAAATAGATCTACGATCAGCAAGTAAACACCCAGTATTTATGTGGTTAAGATGATTGGCATCGCTAATCAGTTGATTATCCTGTAGTGTCGTAGATTAATTTAGATATTTACGGTTTCTCTCTTATTTCGAGTTTGTGTTATGAAAGACGAATGCCAATATCTAGTTACTCTCTTGTTATATAATTGATGATTACTCGACCTTCTACGTCTAATTCCTGGCTTTGTCTCTAAACGTCAAGTCCATGTTGGATGCATGCGTGGGCGGCGACGAGTCCTAGGGGGAAGGTGAGGGAAGCATGGAACGGCCGGAGTGCGGCGGCGCTCCGGCGAGGCACGGCATGGATCGGAGGGGACATTCTTGCGACCCCTGGCGTGGTCGGCGTTTGCGACGACTGCCTTTGGGTCTCTGACAACCGTCCGATCATATTTGTGCGGCCCAGATTGCGTGAATCGCAGATGATTGCAAAAGAGGCCCTTGGTTTATTTTGTATTACACTCATTTCCCGTTCCCATCGAGGAGACGGCGGAGCTCCGGCGAGCCGCGGCGCCGGGGAAACAGTGGTGGCAGGTTCAAGAGCAGGATCTCTGTTCTTGCTATTATACCAAAGCAGTTACGGATCCCCTGCTTGGCCGCACGCCGCCGCGTCGGTCGCGGCGGCTAATCGCCGCATCCGCCGTCTCCGTCTTCTCCGCTCACGACGCCATCGTCACTGCCGCCGGCCAACCAGGTATGTAAGGATTTCTTTGTCGCAAATGCCATGAACCAACTGGAGTGTCATGTTACTTCCATTTTCGCACCTGCACTCCACAGTCCACACCATTTTTGCAACTCCGCTCACACAGAAACACACAATGGGGATGACGAGAAGGGTGTGGAAATATATAAGGCACACTTTGATCTTGACGCCATTCAAAAGTTGTGGTTTGGAGCTACTGATTTCCAGGAATATAAGTGATTTCCTATATGTAAATCTATGTGAGGCACTGGAACTACTTATGCATCTCTCTCACTTAGAAATTCTCCACATCTAGAGATTAGAGGAAAGCAAAACGTAGCGAGGATCAGTAGGAAATTGAGTTTTAGATTCTTGACATGCCGAAGTTCTTGGATTTGACGTAGCACTTGATGACAAAGGTGTAGCACTTGATCGTTAAGGTAGTGTAGCACTTGATCTAGTTACTGCATTTGCTTTCTGTTCTCCCCCTCCAGATGTATATTAGCGTGTTTCATAGAGATCATACAATTCACGCGTTGAAATGACACATTTGAAAGAAAGGGAAATGCTAAAAAATACGGACATAATGGATATTTAGAGAAGCAACATGGGGTCCATCCGTCCATGTAAGCAAACATCCTGAAATTTCAGGATACATTCATACTATATAGCATATGTATATGGATACCCAATCGAAGTCAGAGCAGCGGCAAGGACTACAAAGAAGAGCTGTACAAATTTGAAGAAAATCGAAGCTCAAAGGTACATCAATTGCCGTGTACAATTACAAGACAAAAGGTACATCAAAACATCTATGACAGCTCGACTACTATTATCTCTGCACTTGCTGTGAAAAAAGGGTAATTTTGGCCAAGAACGTTATAATGGTCTCTTTAGAAACCCAGGGTTTTCCATGTAATCCAAAAAAACTCAGGAAATGAGGTAAATTTTGGCCATAACTATGGTTCGTGTATCTTTTTGAGTTCTCATGATTCATTTCTCTCTCTTTTTTTTTGAACTTGACAGCGGCGGGTGCCTCGCAGCGACACTGAACTTGAGCCTTATTGCCGCTGTTGAGCTCGTGTTTCACCTCCAATTCTTTCGTCTCACTAAGTGGTACTTTTTCTTGAGAAAGCTGAAGATAGAGAGTGAAATATTACAAGACAAGATGAGATGATTGCAGCATAACAGTACTTATAATTGATATATTCACTAAGAGGAAATCATTTATATTCCTGAAAACAGTACACACATCGTGTATTACTATTATTTCTGCGTGTCGTTTAAATCAAGATTCCCCATATTGTTCATACGAAGAACTGCCTTTGTTATGCAAATGAGAGAAGAGAGCCTTCAAGCCAAGTAATGTGATGCAATACACAAAGCTAGCTTTGGAACCTGAAGGGTTGCAGCATGTGAAGGGAGCATGGACATAATTCCTACTCGTCGTTCGTCAACGATGGAGGGCTGGTGGATCGATCCACTTGTACCGGCAACTGCACCTCTGACCCTGGAACTTTGTAATCCTGATGGACCAAAATGTAAGCTTTTGGATGCAAACTAAACATCCAAAAACTTGGATGATAAAAGGACTATCCAAGATTTGCAAGGTCAGTTAGTAACTCTGATCTGATCTTCCATGGGAAAAGAAAATTCCAACATACATATTTAGCACACATGAAGGACTGACTTACAACTGTAGTTTGGAATGATCAAGTGCACCTGAATTTTACTCTTGGTCAAAGTCTCCACAGACAGAAATACTAATCTGATACAAAAGAAGCACAATGGTGTACTAGCTAGCAGTTTCAAGAACAGTGTGCTAGCTAGATAATTGTCAATCCTTTGAATGAAATGATTCGAAAAGAATCGGTCAGTTGTACAACATATTAACTCCTGCAGACACATGTGAAAATTCGCAGATAGACGAGTAGATATTACCAGAAAAGATGTAAACCATGTGCACACTATACCAGGCATACTCCCTGAACAACTGCTAAGCACCATCCATTCCACGAGAGACAAAAACGGCACAAAATATGGTCTTACCATAGGTGCCTGTACAAAAACAGACGACAAAACATAAGTACTCCACAGATGGACAACATCAAAAAACTGTAATTTCATAGTCCAGCAGTAAATTGCATCTAACTTTCAGATCTCAGCCTTTTGTTATCAAAAGACAATGAAAAGCCAACAGTTTTGTACACAGATTTGTTGCACCAAAATCGCAAGTAACTAAACATCTACCATCCAAGTAATGATTGACTGCTAGTGCTAAGAAATAGGCTATTATCATGTCTCTTGCACTCAGGTACCAAAAGCATAGTGGAAAATATCATAACTGAGTGTGTTTTCTGCTAGATATCAGAAAGAATCAGAACTAGCTGTGAACTGGTTGTACCTCTTTGCAGGAAGGATCAGCTTTGTTCAGGAGTCTCACCCAGTTGAGGGTAGTGTCGACGTAGCTGACAAGAGGGAAAAGCTGGAGGTAGAAGGTGATCTCACTCTGCACCTCGCGGAGCTCGTCGGCGTGCCGTCCCCCCATGAAGCACTGGTACAGGTAGCTGCGGCCCTGGCAGGACCTGACAAGCTTGTACGCGCGCCGGAGCGTCTCCTCCAGCCCCTCCACGGGGTTCCTCGTCTCCGGCTGCTGCATGAGCTGCGCGGCGTGGAGTTGCCTGAGCAGGTCGCCGATCATCTTGGTGCGCCGTGCGAGCTGCAGGCAGGTCGCCTTGTTCCTCCTGACCGTCTGCGCCGCCTCCGCGATCATCTTGATCAGCCCGTAGGCATCCACTCCTGCGAACTGCGCGATGGTGGCAGCCTGACCCACTAGAGCCATCTTGTCCTCCTTCGATTCAAGGACTAGCCTGAAGATCTTGGATTGGCAGTTCTGCTATTCTTGGAGAAGAACAAGATCCCCACTGAGACCAAGAACCAAATGCTGGTTACTTATAGAAAGGGAAGATGAAAGCTTTGACTAGTGCGGGAACTGGGAAACAGACAGACATGTGCATCTCCCCAATGATACGACTAATTGAGGATTTGCCATTATAAATAGGGAAACTTCGTCATATACCCTTCTCACATTTGAGAGTTTCAGAATTTACCCTCCCGAGTCATTGACACGTAGGGTCGGGATGAGTCACTGACATGTGGACCGGAGGGTAAATCCTGAATTTCAGTCTAAAAGGAGGGTATATGATGAATAATTCCTTATAAATATGTATATTTGAAAATTTATCACTTGATTTGTCACTTCATATGTGAATTCTAGGCCATATGTGTTAAAAATAGGTCCATAAAATGAGACCCATTTTTTTACTTCCAAAATATATAAGATTTAGTACTGTATTACCAAGATAAGATAAGAGTGACCAATTTATAAGATGGAATTTATGCCGCTTCTTGAATTATGGATGTAGATGGTATGAGGATAGCTTTGGCTAATTACATACGCACGTACGCAGGTGCGCACGTGTATTCGCATATTTTCGTGTGAAAATCATAGCTTGAACCGTGCATCTCTCTCTGTTTGAATCGTGCATCTCTCTTTTGAATAAGATTCAAATGTTTGAATTGTGGTTTTATTGGGTTTGATGATAGGTAGTTACCAGTGAATAAATGACTGTTTTAATCATATCAGTTAGTTAGTATATATATATATATGGCTGGAGTATTTCGTTTTTTGATGATAGCTTGAACCGTTCGTTTTAGTTTTTTTTCAACTTCAGTTTTTTTTTCACTATTCAGTATTTCGTTTTTTTTCTGATTTTTAAAGATATTTTAGGCTTTTTTGTATTTTCTTTTTTTCGTATTCCCTAACATTGTCCTTAATGGGTTAACATATATTTTTCTATTTTTTAAATTTAATTATGCCCAATAAGTCAACTCAGCTACAGTAAAAAAAAGCCAGCTACAGTGAAATTTCAGCCAAAAACCAAAAACCATCGCTAAAATGATCACTACCTAAGAATCTCTCTGCCTCCATTCTCTTCCTCCTTGTGTTGTGATACGCCATCTGAACCTCATTGATTCTTCTTCCCGGCGTGCATCGTGAAGAAGGGGAGCGGTATCTCCGAGCCGTTGCTGCCGTGAAGACCTACACGGGGGGCAGCAATAAGGTTTCTGGGCAGCGCACATCTGCGCGACAGTTCACTGCACTGCATCATCTACGTCCTACACTGTATCGAGCATGCGCTGCTTTCTATTTTTCATCAAGCCCAACAGTAAGTCGTTCGTGTATTTCAATCGACTTGACATCGTAATATCTTTCTGCTTTTCTTTTCAAGTATAATGAGTAGCTGCTATTAGTTATATATTTTGCATCACTACTTTATTACACTTGTTTTCTAATAAAATTTGGAATTAAAATATTATCTACATTTCGAATAATATGTTAGTGAGATATGAGTGATAAATTCTTAAATAGACATCTTTTGCAGTGACAAATGCCCCAATGATAGGACTGGTCAGCACCATTAAATTGTTGGATATTACCTTAATTAACTTCTTTTAAGAGGTGCCAATGATTAATTTCTTTTTTACACCTCTACTATTGTCTATTGACAATTTTTTTTAAAAAAAAACTATCGTCTATTGGCATTTGAACAAAGCATAAGACGACGCCAAAGTTAGGCAATTTCCGAGAAACTTCAAGCTTCTATGCATGATTTGTATAAAAAAATGAGTAGATGGACATCTGCCTAATAATTCTTAAGTCCAGGAGACGAGACATTTGAGGCTTCTTCCTAATATTTGGTTCTTCTGCCTGCTAGAGTGCAAAGCTTTCCACCCTCCTCGCCTCACAATAATGCTACTAGCCTGATCTGTCCAATGGGGACGGGTGGCTGGTCGATCCCACCGCATGTCCAATATTTCAAGGTTTGATTTTTTTTTTAATCTTGAGAGCTAGACTGCACCAACCATACATATATGTCTGGACTATATGAGGACCATTCAGCATCAACATTTTGAAGTAAAGAAAGAGAGGAGATTGTACTGACATTTGAACGACACGTTCGCCGAAGCTGAAGGCAGGAGCTTTCCAAGAAGCTTCCCAATTTCTGTGCACCATTCGTCAACAAGATGAGCAGACGTAGTTGGAACCAGACGCCATGAAAGAGACCTCTGTCTGACCAGTTCTAAGTTGGACTCGACACGGTGTGTTTTGACCAGCTAGGCATGCCCAAGTCGCTCAACCTCTCACTGCTTCAGAAAAAGAAATGTCTTGCTATGGTGTATATTAGGCACCATGGATGATGAAGCGACATGGGCTATATCTTTGAAGAATCTGGTCAGTTGAAGATAAAAATCAGTGGGGAGACCTCCGTACCCAACTCTGATTAAACAAGGGGCGCTCATTTAGACTGAAATTTGGTAATTTATGATTAAATCTCTACTGTATCTAGCTTATTTTGTACTGTAAATGATGATACTTTATTTAGCGTAATTAAATTTAAAAGAAATACAAATAAAAAACAGATTAGCCCATCACGGGCAATGCAAACGAATACAGAAAAAACGGGCAAAAAGCTAAAAAGCTAAAAAGTTAGAAAAAAAATGAAATTTAAAAATAGTGAAAAATAAGCCAAAGACAAGAAGTTTAAACCGAAATGAGCGGTACCAAAATTCAAGGGAAGAGACCTTTGACTGATTTTTATGGGATGAGGCATTATCATTTACATATCATATTCATAAACACCTTCAGAAAACCAGCAAGAGCAAACGCAAAAAAGATAGTTCTACAGTAGTTTTACAAATGTGTGCACAAATATCAACATCAACATGATGGCTACTAGGACAGTTCTGGGCTGCATCTCTCTGCACTATACTCATGATCTTAACCCAGCTGATTTATCTCCTGAGCTGCATCTCTCTGCACTATACTCATGATCTTAACCCAGCTGATTGTCTCCTGAGCACGGTTGTAATGGTAAGTTCACCTCCCAGAGTTTCTCAAGAGTCAAGACGTCAGCTAGATACTCATTTGCGTGGTTAACTGGTACTACAGGTGTAGGTAAGCTTACGCTCTCGCTGCGCAGCATCAGAAGAGCATCCAACATGGTAGGCCGATACATAGGACAGTCTTGAATACACAATAGCGCCACATGAATGCATCTGATGATCTGAGATATTTGGTGCTCATTACATAGTGACGAATCAATAATCTTGTGGGACTTTCCAGCTTTCCACAGCTCCCAGGCCTGAAAGAACCCTTACATAGTTACTGATATGTGAAACTGAAAAAATTCTTTACTGGTTAGCGATGAACATTTTAATGGTAATAAATGCTGAAATTCCATGTAGATGCAGTTGAAAACAATTTGTGTGTTTTTCACAGTAAGGTACGCAACTCAATACTATCTCTTCTCTTTTCTATCTTCCTCTACTTTTTTCTTTCTTTAGAATAATTAATGACACAGTTCCTGAAATTCTAATTATGAAAGAGAGAGAACTACCCAGAAATAAGAATGTTGTCGCCAATCTAAAATAAGATATAGATCATTTGATGCAAAGGGTGAAAGTTTCTACTCACACATGTCGGTAGATACATCATATCTCCATTGGATAATAATGACAGACATCTCTTTCGACTTACGATCTCAAGAATCATGATGCCGAAGCTATACACATCAGACTTCACTGAGAATTTCCCAGACCTGATATATTCAGGATCCATATAACCACTGCAAGATTAAAACGGAGTTGTAATATTAGCATAGACAACTAAAGGGAAGAAAGGAGCTTCATATCATAAAAGGCTGCTATATTTGATTAACTCTTACTTTGTGCCTTTAACAATGCCTGAAGTCTCTTCAGTCCTACTAGAAGCTAATATTCTAGCCATACCAAAATCAGAAACCTTAGGGTTCATTTCATAATCCAACAGGACATTACTTGCTTTCAAATCCATGTGGACAACACATTGGTGAGAGTGCTCATGCAGATAAACAAGACCCTGTGCTATCCCTTCGATTATATGGAGGCGCTTAGACCAATTAAGTGTTTCTCCTGTCTGTGTGTCTGAAAATGTTCCAGAGAATAGAGCTTTATCAAATTAACGAAATTTTGTTTTCAAAGTTAAACAGAACAATGGAAATTGAAGTCTCAGTGAATACAGCTGTAAAGAAAAGAGGCCAAGTTCTTGTTTGGCATGTATTCATAGATAAGAATCATCTCTTCTCCCTGAATGTGAAATCCCAGAAAGTCCTTTTCTCTTTGAATGCAAAATCCAAGCAGCCTAATTACATTTTTATGTTGAAGATTTGCAATCGTTTCAATCTCAGCAGTGAATTCTTCTGAACCTTGAGGTGATGATGCTGCAAATCTTTTGACCGCAATCTCAATTCCATTAGGCAGTTTTCCCTGAAATGCTCAATATCAAGTTCAAAGAACAAATTCTCAGCTTTCTCTTTTCACTAAGCATACCAGATCTCCAAGACTCTCAGATTTAAAATAATATCTAGAAATGAAATCTACATAAAAAAATCAAAGTTGAATCTTAGCACTTAATCAAATAGAATTGGTCTACATTCAAACTTGAAATTAAACATAATGTCATTATGGTCGAAAAGATACATTCAATTTTACTCAATTCACATACATCAAAAGAGGAGAGAGCAATAGTGCTAATGGGATAGCATGTCATGGCATCTTTAGAGATGCAGTACTCCAAATGGAAGTTGTCGATGTTTTAATATCGATTTTACGTATGATTTCTTAGAGTCGGAGAAAACCCTTCAGACCCTCATATATTTATGCAGAGTAAAGACACATGAATTTTTATATAGGTTCAGGTCTTCTCCTGGGAGAATAACAACCCTACGTCATGTGTTGCTATTACCGAGGAAAAAGTTATAAGTGTGAATAATGCGAAAAGTCTAGCATTCATTCCAGAACTGATTGCCCCCCATCATTCTCCAATATCAACCCTTATATCGGCGACAAAGTTATGGTAGTTGTCTCTTGCTAGAAGACACATTGACACTTCGGGAGTTAACCGCTGGATGGTGGTTATTATCAGAGAAACGTGTGTAGTTGTTCGTCGTAGGACGGTTGTTGTTAGAGAGAGATCGTGTGTGGTTATTGAGCATAAACACATGTTCCAACTACCTTGTCAGACAGGCCCACTGTGAGGGTAGGTTAGTTGAATATAGAAGAATAATTAGAAAGTTGTAGCAGAACTTACGACTAGGTAGTCATAGCAGAACTTACAACTACGGAATAGTCGTAGTAAGACTTATGATTACTCTATAAAATTTCTCTCTTATCGTTAAGAGGTATATTTGGAGAATATGATGACGTAATAAATAGAGAATTATTATATCCTCATCATCTAGTCCCCCAACTTCAAACGAAAATAACTTGAGCAAGTGAAGTCATAGATGATCGAAAGTATTGTCTTTTCGATTTTCGACTAGGAGTGCGCTTAGACAGAAAGGTAATTTCATTTGAGTTGTAAAGACAGATGGACTTCAAAGAGAATTTTAATTACTTCTCATAACTCTGCCCGCCCATTTGTTTCCCGAGAAATCCGTTCAACTCCCGAGACGAGTAACCAACGCTTCGATAAAAAAGTTACTTTTGGGTTACTTTTCAGCTTCACATTCCTCAATCGCTTCTATTTCTCCTTGTGTTTTTCGACGAACAAGTCGTCTTCCTTCTTTAACCTTTCTATAAATCCAAATCATCCAGTTGGGAACATGGCAAAATCCTTATCCAACTGGGCAGTGTCGGAGATGGATAGATCCAAGCTAAAGACTTTGGAGGAGGCTGAGAAGATCCCGGTGTTCCAAGCCTTTTGTGAGTACGGCCTTTGTCTCCCTGCTCATCCCTTTCTCACAGTGGTGCTCGAGTACTTCAGGGTTGAATTGGTGAATCTAGTTCCCAACTTAATTACAATGCTAAGTGTATTCATGTACCTGCTGAAACATATTTGGGAATCTCTTCAGATCCGAGCTCTTAGGTATTATCATGAGATGAGCCATCAAATTGGAATTGCTGAAAGTCGTGGATTGAAGCTCCATGTCGGGAAGTCGGAGGTGTATATCCCGATGTTCACCCGATCGTCGTGGCCAGGGTGGAAGAAGAGGTGGTTTTACTGAGAGGCCACCAGTGAAGATAGTCTTTCCTTTATGGGAAGGCTGCCGAGAAGAATCCGTCCTAGAATTTAGTTCCGAAGGACATTGACAGGAATGCTCCCTACATCTCAGCTATCAAGGAGCTAAGAGATAAGAGACTTACAAGATGGCATATAGTGCAGGACTACACCACCCATCCCATCAGCCCCCTAAAGAGACGAGTTCATCCCAAGTGAATGTACTCAGGAGCAGCTGATGCTACCAGAGATTATGAAACTGGTATGTATAGTCGTACCCGTAGTGGTAGATTTAAATTCTGAGTACTGTATACTGACATGTCGGTTTAAATGAATCAGATCTTGATTTGGAGGAGATTGACTCCGAGTCAAGAATATCTACGAGAAGGCTCCATCACCGAAGCGGAGGCTCTCATATTTTGGTGGATGTGTCCACTGAAGAAAGAGAAGAACATCTAAAGGTAATCGAAAGACTGATATTACCCTTTAGGACTATATAGTCGTAGAAAAACTTACGACTAGATAGTCGTAGGAAAACTTACGACTAAATGTTATTCTTCTTTTCTTTAGAATGTAGGCGTGAATAACTGTCAGGATGACCAAGTGGTCGAATTGATGGTTATCGGAAAAATGGCGAAGAAGACAAACACTTCTCCAGCCAAGAGGCGTTGGCTGGTTAAAGCCGCTGACAAGGGGAAAGAAAGCTCAAGTGCCGCTGTTCCTCCTGCTACTCTTCCCCCCATTGCTCAGACCGGCCCAATCCAGAAATTCATTGCAGACATAAATGCTGCATCTGAGATAGGGGCAGTCGTATTTGAGCAACTGACCCCCAAGATCAAGGTACCCTTCTATTATAAAACTGCAACCCATTCAGTAGGTGCTTCTCAAGGTTTTATCAAGCAACTCAACAAAGAAAACTGGAAGGATTTCATGTCTTCTGTGAAAGAAATTGCTACAACAGTAGAACTTGTGATCAAGAAGGGTCGACTCTTCAGGTAGTCAAATTTGGTCTCGATTGTCAGAAGAGCAAAGAGGGACAAGGAGCAACAAATCTTGCTCAAGTTTCTTGGCTAGATGTGGCCAACAATGTTCTCATCTAACCAAAGATGGTCGAAGAGAAGAAGTCGAAGAAACTGATCTCTGGGAAAGTTTCTTCTAAGTTCAAAATCAAGAGAGCGAAAGCAACATACGTATAGACATGCACATAGTTTTTCACCTCCATATTTTATAGAAAAACTGTCTTACTTTTGTGGCGTGCAGCTCGGTGTCTCCATCAAGCAAAGATGATACTGCAGAAGAGTCTCTAACGACTTTGCCCACAATCGTAGAAGAGATGGAAACAGTGGTCGAGCAAATGACCATCACAGCGATGGAAGCTGACGCTGGCATGGTAGCACCCACGACTACAGAGATGGTTGTTGAAATGGAGAAAGAAGGAGAACCTTCCGAGCGACGCGCTGAAAAAATCGCCGAAGACACTCCTCGATCTTAAGAAGGTAATCTCTGGGAAGAAGATGAGCTTCCCAACTTCTTCTCATCTATTTTTAACCCTCCATTTGCAGCGAGGTATTCTTTCGAATGAAATCAAGCCTCACACCCAAACAACCTTCCCAACAAAGGGCAAATTTTCGACGACGAACGTCTCGAAATGGTGTGGTGGAGAAGGGTCGATGAGCTTGACTAGCTACATGACTCTATAAGCATTCTTATGAACTTTGCTCGAAAAGAGATGAATGTAAGTATCTAGTACTTAGACATTCGTACATGATCTTTTCTGGTTTCTCACTGCCTCCCTAAACATAGAGAGCGTTAGAGAACATAATGACGTGGTGAGTACCACGCACAACTCACTCTCCCGTGGCAAAAGAATGCCAATCTCTTTGATGACGAGAGCATTGTAAGTTAATATTTCTTGTAATCAAATTTTGTTTCGATTGCTCGACTAATCTTCTCATATTTGCTACCAACCCTTCTTGGTCCAAGAGCGATGTAGAAACTTTAGCGGCTGCGCTTGAGAATGAAAAGCTTGAGACACATAAGCTCAAGAAGGAAGTCGCTGACCTGAGGATAAGCCTAATACAAGCAGATTCCAAGGGCAAGGCCTTAGAAGAAAAAATAAGGAGTAAGTCCTGAACTCAAAACTGTTTATTTTCTTGACATCTTCCTTGTTTTCCCTGATTTCCTTCATTCGAAAGAAAAGGAAACCGAAATAAGCAATCTCCGCATCGAGGTCAAAAAAAAGGCTGAAGTGATCGGAGCTCTTTCCAGAATGAGCAAGGAGAAAGATGAGAAGATGAAAGTCAAAGTTGAAAGTCTTGATGCATGACTTTCAGGTAAGAGAAGCTTCACCTTCAATTAGATAGTCGTAGAAGAACTTATGACTAGTTAGTCGTAGGAAAACTTCACTTTCGATTAACTTTCGAGAACTAGTATCGTACTAGTATCGTGATAAATTTTCCCCTGACTGTTGTTATTCTGTTTACAGGAGTTATAGTCGAAATAAAATGACTCTCCGAAATCTCAACTTGTAGTGAAGAGGAGACGAAGTCGGGGAAGACAATTCTCCACAACAACATTGAACTCTTCAACAATTTACTCGACAAGTTTGGTTATGAGATAACTGCTCTTCTCGAAGACACCATAACCGCTCATGCGAGTATAATTGGATTGCAAGTAAAGCTTTTAGAGAAGTATTTAACTACTCTAAAGAGGTGTTGTAAGCTATGCTTTGGCAAAACTCAAAACATGCAACCCGAATCAATCCTTTCAACCAATCGACATGACTTCAACTGCTCGGACACAAAGGCAGCTCGACTGATAGAGGAAGCCGAACCCTTTGCATGAAAGGTTGCAAAGGAAATGCAACTTGACTCTCCTTCAGAATAGTCGTGCAAGTGAAAAATTTTGTATAAGACTTACCTTTGATAAATGAAAAATCTCTTCTTTTTCCTTTGATGAATGAAAGTCTCTTCCTTTTCCTCAATTCATCTCGAATCTGTCTATCATACTGCGAAGTCTTCGCACGATTCCCTTGATGAAGCAGTTGTAGCCGTGGCGCCCGAGTGAGCTCTGCAGTCGGATTCTCGAGAAGGTCATTGATGCGTTGGAGATCTCGTGCCTCTTCAGGATGATACTGGGCACGTCCAGGTAAAGACTCCTGGGCAACCAGTCGTCTCCTCCGAGCGATATTAGGATCTTTAATTTTTTAGGCGAGTTGTGGCTGTCTTAGAGGAGAGCGATTATTTCTAGGGTTTCTCCCACGCTCATCAGATAATTGATCTTGCTCATCGGGAAGGTGATGAGGATCTGAGGGAGGGTCATGACCTCCTGTTTAGAACCTTGACTTCCGGTGGAGGTCCACTCATGTGAAGAATCCTCGAGCGACAGCGCATCACGACCAGGAGTAAACCCCGCCAGGTAGGGGAATTCCGGGTTATAACCGCCTTCGGCTGGATGAGCACTCTGCGACGGGACGGATGAACCCTCAGAATGCAAATCCTTTGGAGGTTCCAGCGGAGTGTTATAACCAATAGATGATGCTGATTTCCCAAAATCTGGGACTTCGAGACTGGCTGAAACCGAGCAGGTTGTTACTGTTGGTGGACTTAGACTCCTTGGGGCGGAGTCGCGGTTGCATCGTAAGTCATGTTTGCCATCAGATTGACTCTTGCCATCTAGCGGAAATGAGTTCTCCTGTGGGCATACCGCTGTGGGGAATTTGGATCCCTCCTCAGCCTTTCCCGCGGCGGAGTCTCCAGGATCCCCTGATGGATCTCTAGTGACAGCCTTACCGTCGAAAGCAAGTAGGACCTGCTCAGGCCCCCATGTCAATATCTGCGTAGTCCACCAAGTCGAACCAGTTCTCCTCATTCCATTATCTTGCCATGATGACATTAAAAGGAAGAGAATCTGATGACAAGGAATTTACCAGAGCCTTAGAAGAAACCTTCCCCACGTACGGCGCCAACTGTCGATATTTTAATATCGATCTTATGTATGATTTCTTGGATTCGGGGGAAAGCTCTCAAGACCCTCGTATGTTCATGCAGAGTAAAGGCACATGAATTTTTATACAGGTTCGGGCCTTCTCCTGAGAGGATAATAACCCTACGTCATGTGTTGCTATTACTGAGAAAAAGTTTACAAGCATGAATTGTGCAAAAAGTCTAGCACTCATTCCAGAACTGATTGCCCCCCATTCTTCTCCAACATCAACCTTTATATCGGTGACGAAGTGGTGGTAGTTATCTCTTGCCAGAAGATGCCTTGACACTTCGGAAGTTAACCGCTGGATGGTATTTATTGTCAGAGAGACGTAGGTAGCCGTTCACCATAGGACGGTTGTTGTCAGAGAGAGAGAGAGAGATCGTGTGCGGTTATTGAGTATAACGCACGTTTTAACTATCTTGTCAGACAGACCCGCTTGAGGATAGGTTAGTCAAACATAGAAGAACAATTAGAAAATCATAGTATAACTTATGACTAGATAGTTATAGCAGAATTTACGATTAGGTAGTCATAGCAGAACTTACGCTACAGAATAATCGCAGTAAGACTTATGACTACTCTACGAAATTTCTCTCTTATCGTTAAGAGGTATATTCGGAGAATATGACGATGTAATAAATAGAGGATTATTATATCCTCGTCAGAAGTCTAACAAAAGTTTTCCCAAATTCACTGGTGAAACTCAGATTGTACCAACAATTTCATCTCCCGGACAGTAGCTTATCTAGTTCCCTAGTACAGATTTCTAATTCCAACTCTTCAATTTCATGGTTTCAGGCCAAGTCATGGGATCCAAAAAGGGTATGTAGTTAATTTTTTTCTATCACAACATTACCATTTCTGGAACAAGCTTCCATATTTTCTCATGTCAAGAATACCATAAAAAGGTCATAATTGAAATCTCTTGTAAACATAAAAGTAGCAACAGTAGAATAATTGACGCTATTCCATAAAGAACATAAAAAAGGACAAGTACCTTGTAAACATAACCAAAAGCACCGCGTCCAACCACGTTTTCCCATTTGAAATTTTCTGTAAACTCTACAACCTGAGAAAAATTGAACAGTAATAATCTTGAACGTCTTTCAGAACATAATAGCTTTACTAGTATCTCCTTGTTCACAACATGTCCTTTCATCTTCCTTTTTCGTGATAACAAGAAAATATTGCTTCCTGTCATAAATTATGAACAATAATACAGATTAGAAAGAATTTTCAAATGAAAGAGATGCATATTACTATTTTGTTACTAAGGGATGGCTATTGATAATAAGAAGTAATATTTTGTTGAACATTGAATAGCTTAGCCACGTCTGTTTTTCACTGATAGCACAGAATAGTTACAGTCAATGCAAATCGAAGACAGGGGTCAGGGAGTTCAGGTGAACAAAGAAGTCTGTCGGGCTAGGGAAACCATTCCAGTTCCTGGCGGTTGTAGGGTAGTATGGTTCCTACTCAAAGTCCCTAAACTTCACTTTACCAGTATTCAATCTAAAACCAATCAGCTTCTGCAAAGGTATGCCAAGAGAATGATCTACCCAATACCAACACAGGGATATGATGGTCATTTCCCTCTAGTATTCTCTTGTTATTATAAGTTATAAGCTCCTTAAGCCCCCATGCCTAGTAAAAATATACCTTATAAAAAGAAATGGAGAGAGCGCCTTTTTTTACATATACACTTTTCTATTATCTACAGGGCAATATAGCAGCATGATGTAAGAAAACATCAAAATTCTAAATGGGTTGATATTTAAATTAGGATGGCTTGATAATTAAGTTAACATGAGTTATGATTTGTTCAGAGTGAAATAGACATGAAATAAAGCACACACCTCATTTACGATAAAAATAGTCACGAAAGCATGTGCTTCAAAATTTACCTTACATAACCATGAAAAATAAGATCATTACAGTAGGGCTCTCCTCTATTCTCATAAAAAAAATGCAAAAAAAGAGAGAGAGAATGAACTACAAGGCAGAATTATGTCATGCAGTACAGGATGCTTGTTTGGAGAAGGATTGAACTATGTAAAGAATGAATATAAATACTTGATGATTGTTCTTTCTTATCTGTGGAAGTCTTATTAACTCCCTGAAGTCTTGATTCAACTATCTCAGCTTTGCCTTCAAGCCTGAAAAAGGTAACCCAGTGCACCAGAAAAAAAGGGTAAGCTTCTGGATATAAACTGAGCATTTAATAGTTGTGGTTATTAACAAAATTCAAGATTCCAATAAATAAGGCTTATATGATATTCTATTGCAGAAAGACAGGTCCAACTTCTGATATACATAGTATATATGAAAGACTAGCTTACGATTGTGATTTGGATCAGGTGTGTCTGAATTTTGCACTGCCAAATTATCCATTGTAGAAAGCTGATAGAAAAAACATCAGCTGGCTATACTTCTTTTTCACCAAATACCTATTCTCAGGTGAGTTAACAGTTTCGAGGAGAGTTGCATCGAGTTGTTGACTAGAATTTTTACCCCAGAGATGACTTTTTTGTTGTAATCAATATACCAGATAATTCTCCATCCTTGTACTTTGAATGAATGATGCAGAAACAGTGCAATATACATAGGCTGACAAATAACTAATTCATAAATATTGTCATATAATGAATTGGGTTGATTTACCCCGACTGTTTCTTTGCTTTTTTCAGGAATGTGTACAAATGCATGGGCACATGGATGAATATTACATGTCATGACATGTAATAAGAGATACCCGTTGATTTATACTGTACCTAGGCGCACGGCCTGAATTGCTTTTTAATATCTCGGTCTCCTCCGCAGACACCTAGGAGAGAACACAAATAAAATGAAAATAAGGTCTTCAAACATAAACCCTTAATTAGTGCACACTCCAGCACTAAAGTTGCATTTTTCACCCTGTCAAGAAAAATGGTACAACAATGGGAATAAACCACTGCCTGAAACATGTGTTTACTGGACAAAAGTATATAACTTGTTGCATGCCACTCCTAATATTTAGGCCACCAGAACTAGATCTTATCACCAGATCTCTCTTGCGGCTGCATGTTCTTGAGTCGTGTCATTGTTATGAATATTGTGCGTGTATATTGAATAGGCCCAATAGACAATGTATATAGAGAATACAATAGGAATATGCTATATAGAGATAATGAGTCATATAAGGAATAGAATACAAACTCTATGTCCTTAACACCTCCCTCAAATGCAAGACGTATGTAATATCATTGCATTTGAAAGAGTTGATATTAAAATAGGAAAAATCCAAAATCCAAGTCTTGTAAATATCGTTGTAGCATGTGGTTCTTGAAAATTATGTCAAAAATAGAATATCTCCATCCGATGTCGTGCAGTAGCCCATAAAGTATGGTGACAACCTATAAAGCAGATCAAAACCCGTGACAGCGGTGACGCAATGCACAAGAAGCGCATTGCAAAAGAAGCGTGGTAGCCTTAAAAACCCAGGACGGCGGCTCAAAGAGAAATGGCGGCATCATAACAACTTCTACGACCTATACGCGGTTTAGAGAGAAAAGCGGCGGTTGTTGCCATGCAAAGCAATAAACTAACTCCTCGGCATCACTGCAACACACAAGTATAACCCCTCTGTGACTTGAGCCAGAGCCTGTTGATAAAAACCACCTATGGCCAGTGAGAAGAGCAGGCCAGGGAAGAGTTGGCGAGGGCACGGGTTCGTGGGCTTGAGCGGGCTCAAAGCCGAGATGGCCGAACCAGGCAAGATTTGCTATGTGATAATGGACGGCTTTGGCCTAGGAAAAGGCCGGCCCAGTAGGCCCGTTGGGTTTGGGGGACTCGCAGCTGCCCATGAAGAGTAAGTCAAAGGGGCTGAACCTAGGAGGCATGGTGAACACAAAGCTTGAAGCAGATGATGAGGCACCGCCACCGCCGACGACATTGGCGTCGGAGGGGAAGAGTGCAGAGGCGAGCGTGAGCGGGCCAGGGCTGGTGTCACTGGCGTCGGAGAAGAGCGACTCGTGGTCGAGTGCGAGGCGGCGCCGAGCACGTGCTCGGCGGTGGCGGCGGTATGACAAGAGGCGGCAGCTCCAGATCTAGCCGGTGGTACGATGACGACGCGGATCCCGTCGAATTCAGGAGATCCGAGAGCCTCCAGGCAGCGATGAGCCGGATCCAGTGTGGAGGAGGTCAGATTCGAGCGGGAAGGCGGCGTGCCGGCAACTGACGACGCTGGATCTAGTGGCGAGTCCAGCGGGAAGAGCATGGGTGCGGCCGCTGCGGCGGAGATGATCGGATGATGGCGACCTGGCGAGATCCAACGGCGGCGGCCCGCGAACTCGCTGGTGGCGGCACGGGCGCCAGCGGCATCGGCAATAGACGGCTGGTCGAGAGGCACGCGCGACATCGCGGACGGCCAGGAGGCACTGAGGCTGGATCCACGGCGGCGGCGGCCGGATCCGAGGAGGTGGGTGCCAGGAGAAGAAGTGGCCGTCCCTGGAGCGGAAATCGATTCTCTCGAGAGCAACAACAACGATCAAGATTGAGGTTAAAGTTTTAACCTAAATTCTGATATCATGTTATAAATATTATGCATGTATATTGAAGAGACATAATGATCAATATATATAGGGAATACAAGAGGAATATATCATATAGAGATAAGGAGGTATATAAGAAATAAAATATAAACTCTATATCCTAATACAAACTCTATATTCTTAACAGTTATAACTATCATTAATCTCATAATGTTGTCTACTAGATCAATTTTCCATTAATGTGATAGCAATAAATATTAGAACTATAATTTTATTTTGTAGTCACGTGCACTAAGGATTATCAATCTAGAATTAGTACCATGTTGTGTTTGAATTGGACCTATTGGTTCCAGTTGCTTCCCTCAATTCCTGACTGATATTATCTAAAGAGAATGTAATCAATGAAATTATGTACTGTGAAGCATACGTCGTATTAGATTTTATCAATACACAATGTAGAAGATACTAGAAAATTTAGTTTTTAGTAACATCAAAAGTGTCCAGAGACTAGGACTAGCTGTGATCTAGTTATTACCTCTGTGTGTGAAGGTTGACCTCTGTTCAAGGTACGCGTGGTATCTACATAGCCCACGAGGGGGAAAAGCTGGAGGTAGAAGGCGATATCATTCTCCACCTCGCGGAACTGACAAGCCTGATTCCCTCCCGTGAAACAGTGATACATGAAGCTGCTGTCCTGACAGGTTGTGATGAGCATGAATGCGCGCCGGAGTGTCTCCTCCAGCTGCTCCACTGGGTTCCTCGTATCTCGGTGTTGCATCAACTGTGCCTCATGAAGATGCTGCAGCAGGTCACCTATCATCTCGACACGTCGTGCAAGCTTCTGGCAGGTCTCTTTGTTCCTCCTAACCGTCTGCACTGCCTCCACAATCATATTGATCAGCCCATATGCATCCACCCCTGCAAGCTGCGCAACGCTGGCCACCTGACTCACACCATTCCATAGCGCCATCTCCTCTCCGCCTGCTCTCTAGACTAGCTCAGAGAGCCAAGCAGAACACAATTCTTGAAAATAAGTACCCATAGCTAGTCAGCATACCATGGAGCTTGGCGAAAGGCTACAACTTTGACAATTAGTTAAACACCCATTGTAGACAAACACAACATCTTGTAATTTCTAAGGGGCTTCCATCAGGCCCCTAGATGAGATTATGAGAAAGATTTCATCTTTAAGCATTAAACATCTGGGTTGGAGCTCTCCAAGAAACTTCCCATGATGTGACGGTCACATTTAAGTGTCGGTTCAGAGAAACGGAGACCTATTATTATATCCCCATTCTGTTGAAACTGAAATCCAGTGAAAGAGACAAGTAGGTGATCGTTTCGGTTTTTTTAGCTTTAGTTTCTAGTTTCAGCTTTTTTTTACTATTCATTACACTATCTACAAACTCAGCTACAGTAAACAAACTAGCTACAGTAAAAAAGCCAAAAGCCAAAGCCATCGCTAAAACGATCAACTAGTACTAATCTAACTGTAATTAAACGCTGAATTGCGACAAACATGTCATACTATGCTGAAGCTAGCTTTGGTTGCTGGTAGGTAGGCATACCGATGGCAACATAAGCTAGTTGTGGTTGCTCAACTCTAGGTCCAGAATCCCTCGCTAGGCTCCCAGTGTTTGGACACTAGCACACAAATGGCTGCAATCTCTTTGGCAATCGTAACTATGGTAAAAATCATCTAAACTGACATTCTTATGAAGAGAAGTTGGTCTCTGAAATGGCATTCAAACGCGGCGGCGGAAGATGGCAACAAATCCAGCAGCTTCAGTAAACTGGGAATGCTACATAAGAGTGTCAGTCTTCAATTCTGCATTTTAATAACACTCAAGAGTCGATCAGGCTATTGCCAAAGCTACAAGAAACCAGGTTGAACCTGACCAGTATCCAACCGAACCTCTCGGCCGGCTCCTGCTGGGCGCGGCATTTCCTCAAGCAATTTCTGCCCGCCCGCACGCCCCGCCTGAGACGAGTTGGTAGGCGCGGCATTTCGACACCGCAATTAGGTTGTCTCTCTGTCCCGCTCCCATGGCCAAGAAGACGTAGCATGCGGGTCCCTTGGTGGCTGCGTGCAGCGGCCCGACGGCGGAGCTCCGGCGAGCGGCGGCGGTGTTAGTGGGGGGATGCGTGCGGAGCCGTTTTCGCAGCCAAGGACGCTGACAATTTGGCCCTGACTAACTGCACCCCCGGCCCACGTGTCAGTCGGCCTTGGAAGCTAGCGGAGGGCGCTGCCTTCTGGTGGGCTCAAGTGGGAACGCTCTGGATAGCTCGATTTGTCGGAGATAGCCAGCCCGTCGCAGCACCCGTCGCGGAAACATTTGCGCGCCAAGCTTAATTGCCCCGGCCAAGCGTAATCTGCTGATCATTTCAACACTGACAACCTTTAAGGACCGTTTAGAACGTAAGAATTTGACAGACATTTATAAATTTCACAGGCCCGTTGGAATTAGAAAAAACTCCCCACATTCTAAAGCCTCAACAGGGAGAATCATGAAAAAAAAAAGTCTACATGCATGACAAGAACTGTGTACACTTAGTACAGCAGCATCCACCAGCCAGTTCAGGCGGCGGCGCTCCTGTCACCGGCGTACAGCGAGCTCTCCCTGGTGTAGCGCGGGAGCTGCGCCCTCGCCTTCCTGGGCCTCAGCATCCGGATGACCTCCGGCATGGCGGGCCGGCGCACCGGATCCTCCTGGATGCAGAGCAGCGCCGCCCGGACGCATCTCTTCATCTCCCTGTAACATCAGCAGTAAAGAAAATCGAGAGATAAGACAATCAAGGGAGAATAAAAGAAATAAAATCAAACCGAACGGCTTTAGAACACGCTTCTAGGGTACACCACTCTAAATATTTCTTTTCGCAGCATGTCACTCCGAAGGTGTCAGTCTCAAAATGCCGGCATGTTAATGGTCCTGCTCGTTTCAGTTTTTTTCACTATTCAGTAATTTATTTTTTTTCTAATTTTTTAAATATTTTGAACTTTTTTGTATTTTTTTTCCGTATTCCTTTGCATTGTTCGTGATTGGCTAACATGTTTTTTCTATTTTTATATTTTTTTAAATTTAATTATGTCCAATAAGCTAACTCAGTTACAGTAAAAAAAATCAACTACAATAAAATTTCAACTAGAAACCATCGTTATTCTAAACGTCCCCTAAACATCTATTTCTTTTAGCAGAAAACCCCATGTGTAAAGACCCTTTTTGCCCTGCTAATGATTTTGGTTTGAACAAACACCACCACCTACCTACTGTCGCCCCCTTGCCTGCCCAAGAACACGCAAGCACAACAGAGCACGTTCGAGCGTGGCGCGACTCCAGCTACGAGAATGCCCGGCGAATGTCCAAACTTTAGCAAACTATGTCAGTAAAACTTGTATCCATCGTCCCACTTTGAAAGGAAGGAAGTGAAACAATGCAATTATGCAAAGTCGCAAACACATCAGAACACATCTCGGTTCTGGGCAATTAAGATCACAACAGAGCAGTCCAAAATTCGCAGTTGCTCAAATTCATTGCCCGTCTCAGTTTTGCCGATTCACATATCGCAATATGACGCATGTCGGACTCTTTATGTTTGCAGGCTAGTTTTTATTTTAAGCTTAGTCCCAGACATTGTCTTTAAGCAATATACAATGTAATGTTGGCTAAAAATAATTCTATTGCAAGACAGAAAACAAGCGAATGACAAATTTTTATTATGAAATGAACTATCTGTCTAATTAGGAAAACACAGTGATTATCCTTGCAAAAAATAAAAAAAGAAAAACACAGTGATTCGGCATACGGCTTTAGGTGCTAAGATGATGCACTTGTGCCATTACATCCTCTTGGACTGTTTGGCGGACTACAAGCTCTAGTACTCTGCTTCGAGAAAGTTTCTGCTCCGACCCCTGGCCGTCCACAAGGGATCTGCCGGATGCTTCGCAGAAGTTTGTGCACTCGTCTTTTCTGCTTGACCTGCCGAGTCGTCGTCCACGCAATCACCCCTGGCTGTGTGGTCCTCGTTAATGGCGTAGCTGTTGGCTATTACTCCCTGCTCCCACACGGATTGTCAGTATTAAAAGAAACAAGCAAGCAGGCAAGCTGTCTCCTCTCTACCCACGCCATCGCCAACCCACACAACCTGCCCTGCGCACCATACGAACACACCAGCCACTGAGCCAACTAGCCATGGAGATCGTCACAGGAGCGATGAGCACTCTGCTTTCCAAGCTGGGCACCCTTCTCACCGACGAATACAAGCTGCAAAAACGGGTGAGGGGCGATATCAGATTCCTCAAGACGGAGCTGGAGAGCATGCAGGCTGCCCTTGAGAAGGTGTCGCGGGTGCCGGCGGACCAGCTGGACAAGCAGGCCAAGATCTGGGCGCGGGAAGTTAGGGAGCTGTCCTACGACATCGAGGATAGCATCGACGCTTCCATGGTGCGCGTCGATGCTGGCCAGCCCACCGATGTACACGTCTTTAGGCGTTTCACTGATAAGATACCAGGCTGGCTAAGAAAGGCCAAGGCTCGCCGTCAGTTTGCCAAGGATACCATGGACATCAAAAGCCATGCCCGGGAGGTGGCAGAGCGGCATGAAAGGTACAACAAGCTTTGCAATGACAATCGTCTTCCAGGACCTTGCAGCAATACAGTTGTTGACCCCCGCATCCCAGGTATGTACAGAGAGGCGACGGAGCTTGTTGGCATCGATGGTCCAACGGAGGACCTAGAGAAGTTATTAACGAAGGAGGATAGCAAGCCGAAGGTGATCGCCATTGTTGGAGTTGGCGGCTTAGGCAAGACCACGCTTGCCTATTCACTCTATCGGAAGCTTGAAGGGAAATTTCATTGCAAGGCTTTCATTCCAGTGTCACAAAAGCCTGACGAAAAGAATGTTTTAGCGAGCATTCTCCGGCAAGTAAGTGGACAAGAGTATCCCAATACTGACTCATGGCCTGTCACAGAGATCATTGATAAAATCAGAAAATTCCTTCCAGATAAGAGGTACATTAATTCTCCTACTGGCTCTCCATAACCTTCTGAAAAAGTTACTTTAATTTGCTTTTTAGCTGCCTTATATTCTACTAGTTACGCTACGACTGTAAATAAATGTACTTTATTTTTCAATTTATTAAATGGGTGTGACATGTTAGAATTATACATATGAACTTGTTATAATGCTTTTGAGACGCTTCGTTCTGCTTGATTCTTTATATACAACTAGCTGGGTGACTTGCGCATCGTTATGTACAACTGAAAGAAATCAATTTCAAAGTTGCATGCACGACTTGTCATCTTTTCTTTTTTTTTCTCCTTGACGTGGACGATTTTGTTATTGTGCCAGTGTACATAATACTATTTGTACTATATTTCGTGAACATTTTAGAGTTTTTTTAGTATTTCATGATGCACTTTTTGCAAAGGGGAGCACGCAACCACGTTGGCACCACAACCGAATTCATACATTTTATGTTGACTACTTCTACCTATCCGGGAAAACAAAATCGTTTTTAAATTTTTTATGGGGTCTGGTAGGACCGGTTTGACTGATTTTTGAAAAATTTTGGAAAATTTCAAAAAAAAAATTAGCTGACATCGGTCTAAATTGGACTAACTCGGTGTAAAACGAAATATCTTGAGAGTAGTTTGTAGTCTAACCGGAGGTGAACAGGCAGAACCGATTTTCAGCAATTTTCTGTGATTTTTTGGCCGATTTTCATAACCATGCTACCTATACAACCTAACACTCCTCTAAAACCACAGGTACTTCATTGTAGTGGATGACATATGGGATCCAAGATCCTGGGACCTAATCAGTTGTGCTTTCACAAAGAACAATTGTAGTAGCAGAGTAATTGTGACAACCCGGAAAGTTGATGTTGGTGAATCATGTCGCCTTGATGCTAATGGTACAACCATTTACGATTTGCCACCTCTTTCTGTTGATGAATCCAAAAAATTGTTCCATACAAGGATATTTGACAATAAGGATGGATGTCCACCTGAACTGAAAGACATATCTAAGAGAATATTAAAGAAATGTGGTGGGCTACCATTAGCTATCATAACTATAGCTAGTCTACTGGCCAGTAAAAAGACGTATTCTCAATGGTGTGATGTACACAACTCTATTGGCTCTGGACTTGAAACAAGGTCTGCTGTGGATAGCATGCGGAGTATATTATCACTTAGTTACTACGATCTGCCTTCCCATCTCAAGTCCTGCCTTTTATATCTAAGTATGTTCCCAGAGGATTATAAGATTAAAAGAAAGGACCTGATACTTAATTGGATAGCTGAAGGTTTTGTGCGCCCAGTACGAGATGATGATGACTCGTATGAAGTGGGAGAGACATACTTCACTGAGCTCATCAATAGAAGCATGATTATGCCAGTAGACGTCGACTACATTGGTAGGGTCGAAGCCTGCCGTGTACATGACATGGTGCTTGACCTCATCACCTCCTTATCAGCAGAAGAAAATTTTGTCACTATATTAGGCAGTGAGCAGTCCTCAACTCTACCAGAGAAGATTCGCAGGTTGTCTCTCAGGAGTGGTGAGACTGCAAACGTCGTACCACAGGCAGCAAAGAGCTTGTCCCACGCAAGGTCTCTTACAATATTCCGTGATGGTATTGAGTCCATGCCACCCCTTTCAAGTCTACAATTTGTACGTGTGTTAGATGTACATGCATGGGCCACGCAAGGCATCCAGGATGTCGGGAAGTTGCTTCACTTGAGGCACTTGAGATTAAGAAGTTATGGTATCACTGAGCTTCCTGAAGAAATAGGGAATCTGCGGTTCTTGCAGACCCTAGACGTGAGGGACACTGAGGTGACTGAATTGCCATCATCCATAGCTCAGCTGAGGCAACTGGTGCGTTTATTTGTTCCTAGAGTGGTGAAACTGCGTCTCTTACAATATTCCGTGATGGTATTGAGTCCATGCCACCCCTTTCAAGTCTACAAATGCATGGGATGAGGCACTTGAGATTAAGAAGTTATGGTATCACTGAGCTTCCTGAAGAAATAGGGAATCTGCGGTTCTTGCAGACCCTAGACGTGAGGGACACTGAGGTGACTGAATTGCCATCATCCATAGCTCAGCTGAGGCAACTGGTGCGTTTATTTGTTCCTAGAGTGGTGAAACTGCGAAAGGGGATCGGGAGTATGAAATCTCTGCAGGAGCTATCACGTGTTAAAGCAGATGTGTCTGCAGACCTTCTGGACGAGCTAGGCAACCTTACCAATCTGAGAGTGCTTAAAGTAAATGGTCAAGGTTTCAAGTGGGATGGGAGTCATCAGAAAGTTCTTGCCCAATGCATATCCAATATGAGCAGGCTCAGGGTTCTACATTTGGACATTTCTTCCAGTTTCATATATTTCTTGCTCGGTAGATGGTCGGTTCCTCATCATTTCCAGAAATTTCATCCTCTCGGGTGTTTTTCTATGTTACCGGGATGCATTTCGTCTCTTTCCTACCTCTCCTCCTTAAAAATCACCCTCAAAATGTTACGACTGAAGGATTTCAAAATGCTTGGAGATTTATCCTCTCTTCGGTTTCTACGTCTGGCCACGTACGAAGCCCCTGAAGAAAGACTGGTCATCGGGACCGGCGCGTTCCAGTGTCTGGCAGAGTTGCTCCTCTCTGTTGATGAGAACGTACTGATGTTCACACCTGGATCCGCACAAAGGCTTCAATGGCTTGAGTTGTCTCACTTTGCAGTGCGGGACGCGATAGACAAATTCGGTGGTGTTGATATTGGAATTGGAAACCTCACTTCCCTTAAGCGTATGGCTGTTTGTATCAGTTGTTATCATGCCACGGCCGAGGAGGTCGAAGATACAGAAGCCATGATAAGGAACGCGTGTGGCACTCTTCCCAGGCGTCCCAGTCCTGAAATTACGATACGCCATGGAAAATATATGTGGACAAATGAAGAGCTAAAAGCGTACAAGGAAAAACAAAGAAGACGGGCTCAAGAAGAGGAGAGTGAAGAGGAATCCACACAAGCAAAAACGGTTTAATTCTCAGCCATCTTTTCTTTCTTTCTTTCTTTGTCTGTCTTGTATATTAAGCAATTCCTTTTTTATTTTGTAAATGCAGACGGAGAGCAAAGAGGTACTTCTACACGAGCAAAAATGGTTTGACTGCAACACATTCATCCTTCCTTTGACTCGTATATTAACTCCCCCTTGTAATTCTGCAAGCTCAGACAGATGAAGTTTGAGGCTGCTAGTAACAACAACATATGATGATTGGGGATAAACTGCTAATGACAAAATCTAACCCCCAAAGCTCTTAAGTATCGTACATGTAATTTTCGCTCCTACACAGATAATCCTTCAAGATAGTAATGGTTTGACCCTGTTAGGTTAACTATACACTGTAGTAGTAAGATAGATAAAATGGTAAAATGGCCTGGTAGACCGGCAGAATGGAAGGAAAGGAACTCCAGTTTTTGCGGAGTTTCACAGAGTATTCTCGAAAGAACACTAATGTAGGCAGCAGAATTTTTTCCTTGTTCATTTGTTGAATGCACATAAAAAAAACTACAAGGAAAACAATGCACAAAACTTCAATCTTCAGTTTCGTCACCTAAGAAAACATTTCTTTTTAGTATGATTTTTTTTGGCGGGCGGTGGTCTGCATCTATCACCAGATGGATTTTTTTGTCTTCTATTTTTTGAAACAAGATTTTTTTTGTATTCTACACCAGAGGATTTGCTGATTTGGCACGTCAGAGGACATTGGGAGGAAACAGGCGTCAGAAACAACTCAGCAAGGGTCCTGTGGGCTTTGGGGTATATTATTTGGCACGTCCTATCGGCCATTGTGAAGTTTATGGAACTACATCCGCTCATTGTATGCTGCTACGGCCCCGTTGCAAAAAGCTTAAGTTTTCAATTTATAGTTTTGATTTATTGGTTTTTGGCTAAAATTATATTGTAATGGTTGTTAGTGTTTTCTGAATCATTCATTTAAAAGAAAAGAAAAAATAAAAAAATAAAAACTTTATATCATCATGGACAATGCAAAAGAATAAAAATAAAAAATAAAAAACCAAAAAAAACAAAAAAAAAACAAAATAAGCTGGAATTAGAAACTAACATGTTCTAAGTGACTCTTGGCTTAAAAAAACTGAAAACTCAAAAACACCAGAAGTTGAAACCGTTTAAAACGGAGTCTACATCTAGTCGTCCTATGAAAGATGGAAAAGAAAGATAAATAAAGTTGCACCTATTCACTGCAACAACAACAACAAAAACTTTAAAAAACCTTTTTTCTCAAACAAGTTAAGGTAGACTAGTAATGAAACTTTCTCAAGGTCAAAGAAACGAAAGCCTTGTAATAAAATCTACAAGACAAAAACTCTAAACTTGTATCTTACCATCTGATTAGAGAGCCTAAAACACCGCTCCTAATTCTTTTTATGTCATGGTTCTGGTACATAGATTGTTAATTTTTATGTGCTCATATCCAAAGTTAATTCTTTGGATACGTTCCAATCCCTTAAGTTTCTTTTAATTGCTTCCTCCCACGTCAGTCTTGGTCGACATCTGCCTCTTCTTGTATTTTCAATACGTGTTAAAATTTTACTACATACCGGTATCTCAGAAGGTATGTGTAGAAGATGTTTAAACTATCTCAAATAATGTTAGATAAGTTTCTTTTTAATTGATACATGTAGTAGTTTTATTCTCTCTCCTTTGCTTGTAATGTAATGGCGTGTTGCGCCAGGCCTTCGTCAGGTGGTTTGTGTTCATTGTTAGCGTAGTATGTGACGTGTCGTAAGGGCTGGTCTTGATGGGATAACCATGACCTTTAGCTGCGTCCATCTTTATAACGTAGGATGGGACCGTGAAGTCTCTAACGGGCCTGCTTTTGGGCCATAAATTCTTGTTCCTAAATTCGGTATGTGAATCGTAGTTCGGCCGTAAATTGATCAAATAATTTCTAATGGGCATAACTTTGGGCCTTGAATCCGCGCTGTTGGCAGTAAACGGGCTAAGCAATTCTCTGAGGGGTATTGGACCGTAAATGGGCCTCAATTCGGCCAGTGAATCCTTGTTGAGACGTCTATAGGCCAAATTGCTTCTAATGAGCTTAACTTTGGGCCTTAAATCATCGCTTTTTACCATAAATGCGCAATAGGCCGTAATGGGTTTACGTTTGGGCCTTGAATCACCGTTGTTGGGACGTAGTGGGCTCCGTAATTCTCTAATGACTGTAAACGGGCTAAATTTATCCCGAGAATCCTCGTTAAAGGGTCCCAAAAGAGACAGGGCACGTATAATACCTCTTGGGCTGTAAATGGACCCAGTTGTGTCTGTCGAAAATGACTACCAGTCTCAGTCGGGTCGTGAATGGGCCACAATGGTATTCTGTTCGATCGTATGTTCCTATACTGATCTGTTCGTGGGCCTAAAACATAAAGTTTATGTAACTACATCTATTCATCCTAAAAAAAGAAGGAAAAAAGATAAATAAACCGGCACTACTCACTAACCATTTATATATCAGGCTACTAATACAGGTCCGTCAATGCGCTGCCATTGCTGACTCACAGCGCAACTAAAAAACGAACATGCGTCGATTCTATTCTGAGGGGGTGATCGGAATAGCGATGGCTTTTGGCTTTTGGCTGAAAAAACACTGTAGCTGGCTGAAAAAACATTGTAGCTGAGTTAGTGGATAGTGTAGTGAATAGTGAAAAAAAAGCTGAAGCTAGAAGCTGAAGCCGAAACGATCACCCCCGAGTAGTTTCTGTTTGCAAGGTGTCAAACTCAACTCAGTGAAGCAAATGACTAATCCTTACATTGTTTCAATCTTTCTGTATTGCTAGATAACTAGGGAGGTGCTATTTCACAGATAAAAAAAAAGGATAAATGTAGTTATTTTTCTACTCATGAATGCAGGGGCGGAGATTGCCCTCAGGCCGGTTGGGCAACGGCCTGAGGCCCAGAAAAAATAACAGTGCAAAATTTATCTAATATACCCTAAAAAAATATTGTACAGTAATTGAGCCCGAGACTTATTGACTGGCCCGATACTATTCACCACGAGCAGCCAAAGCTACTGTAAAAAAAATAATACAGTTACAGTAAAAAAAGTCGTAAATTAAAGTTAAACTGAGCGCTACCTCAGTATAACGCAGATGGCAGCATAATTGTCCTACATGACGAACCCAACATTCAGAAATATTCAAGATCCTCTTTCCGTGCTTGGTGCTGCACTACGAAATATTGATCAAATAGACCATTCTACGAATCCGAGGAGGCGGCCCCGGCGGACTTGTGTCTTAGGATTTTTTATCATAATATTAATTGGTCGTCCTGCGCACAATTAATATTATGAAAAAAAATTGTAAGATATGCGCACAATTAATTGGTTATCCTATGGCCCCGCTCGTTTCGGTTTTTTTTTCAATTTCTACTATAGTTTTTACTTTTTTTCACTATTTAGTATTATGTCTTTTTCTGAATTTTTAAAGATATTTTAGACTTTTTGTATTTTCTTTTTTTCTGTGTTCCTTTATATTATCCCTAATGGGTTAACATGTTTTTTCTATTTTTACATTTTTAAAAAATTAATTATACTTAAAAAGTTAAATCAACTATAGTGAAAAAAAAATCAACTATAGTAAAATTTTAGTGAAAAATCATCGCTAAAACGAGCGCCCCGTATACGGTTCGTTCTGTTCCAGTCCCAACCTGCGTTTGGACTGCTGGACCAAGGCCAGCGCTTAGGACTGGTCAGAGAGTTCAATAATGATGGACTTGCCTGTGCATGGTTTGGTTCTGTGAGTGCCGTTGAGATTCCCGGAAGTTTCATAGAAGGCCTGCAAGCACTCCAGACCTGAGATTCCCGGAAGTTTCATAGAAGGTCTGCAAGCACTCCCGACCGAGTTTTGATTTGAAAGTTTGTTTAATTTTATGTTTTGATTTGACGTATCAGAGATTTATGAATCAAAATGTTATGCCTGTTCTTTGCGGCTTCTAAAAGTCGTTTTTAGATTTTGCTACAGTAACTAATTTTTAAACGGAGTATTTTTTTAAGATAGGATCTACAAGTTAATTATAGTATACGTTAAAAAACTAATATCTGTATCATCAAAAATCGCAAGCGAGTATTTCTTTTTCCGTAATCTCTATCGCAAACAGCCAAAAAACCATCAACCACAGTCAAAAACCATCAACCACAGTCACAGAGAACAGGCCCATAATCCTCTTAAGTTTCTCAAGATGGCGCTTTCGGCTTGCTGCAGCGGCCGTAGCCATAGACAAATTGTCGGACTTCGCTGGCACGGCAGAAGAAAATGCTGTGATTTGTTTGTCTCATCAATGCAGCTGCACCAAGCAAGCATCTCTCTTTAATTAGAGAGATGGGAGAGGTGACAGGTTTCTCTCTTTATAGAGATCAGGAGGGTATTTAATTTGAGCGCTCTCTCCAAAATGAGTTTTAAGAAAAATTTCATCAAAATTTACTTTTTATAGCATAATTATGTATATACTTTTTATATATAGAAAATGGTATATAGCAATAATAAAGGACTTCGATGAATTTTTTTTAACCAAATCGCATTAGAGTATCTTTGAATTAGTATTTAAGTATAGTAAAAATGATAAATAAGTATAGCACGTTCGTTTAAGTAGTATATTGGAGTAGGAGTATGTACTCCCAAGAGTACAGTAAAGACTTCACACACACATATACATATATAGAAAAATTACTTAAGGTACCTGAGTGCTTAGGCACCCACATCAAGAACCGTTCGATATACATGTATGATTGATAATTTTTTTTGGAGTTTGGGTTTAAAAATATCTTATACCTTTGGTATATTTATGGTAAGTGAGTTTGAACTCAATTCAAACTAGTTTAAACTACTTTTAAGTTTGATGCTACTTGATGCTACTATAGTGAGTATACACCATGAAAGTAACTCAAACTAATTAAACCAAAGTTGAATTTATTTTTTTTTGGAGTTTGATATCTCAAATATACTTTTTTTATGAGTATATGAAGATACCCATGTCAAACATCATGAATCTCAAAGCATATCAACGGATATTGATATGGGTGCCTTGACACCTAAGTGCATGAAACACACACACGACTGCGTTATTCTGCGCCTGCGTGCACTGTATGCACCGAAAAGTTACTGTTGTGCGTGAGAGGAGTTACTGTCAAATTTATGTAAAGTTACTGCTAGTTGTGTAATATTTTACACCTGCATGCAGAATAGTAATCATGTGCATGTGTGTGTGTTTGTCTGTGTATAAGACAATGAGGTCACAATACTGATGAAATGTACACTATGGTATATTATGTTTGATAATATAGTATGGTTTCCTAGCTGTGAACTAAAGGGGACAGAGTTTCTTCTTTGTGGTTACCTCTTGTCAACTCTTGTTAAGTGTTGTGGTTATTGTTATTGTATAAAGGTTGACGTGCTTACTGTTTATTGTTAGTGTAATTTCTCTAGAGGTTCTAAATAAGACTCATTGTATCTATCACCCGCTTTGTTTTGTAGTGCTTGTCCATTTTCTTCGGAAACTTATACATTGAGGAAATGAGGACTGTAAATATTGCAATATGTCAACTCTCTGTTCCCATTTTCATATTGAAAAGATGTTGAATAGTTGTAATTTGTCATTTGAAAATGATATGTATGACCCAATGCTATTTTATTAGACTTGATGTCTCCTTGGTCCGTGCATATGATGTATGAAGCAGAGAAAGTATCATTTATGGAGGAAGGTTTAAGAGTGGGTTGTTTGCTCCATGGTGGTATTTTTACACATAAATTATTATATCGATTGTTCATATTGTGTGGATTATTTAGGTAGCGCTTAGTTTGGTGTTGGTTTATAGCTTTTTTATTATAGCTGATTTATTTTTTACTGTAACTAAATTAACTTATTTAGTATAATTAAATTTAAAAAAAGTATAAAATAAAAAAACATGTTAACCCATCACGAACAATGTAAAGGAATACGGAAAAAAAAAGAAAAGGCAAAAAAGCCCAAAAAATCTAAAAAAACTAAAAAAACAAAATTATTGACTAGTAAAAAAATAGAAGTCAAAAGTAGAAACTAACTTTAAACCATTTTGAGTGGTGCCTTAAGCTTGTCTATAGATTGCAATGTTCCTCATAGATCTTTGCAGGGAACATGGTTTTGTGCTCCTTTAGCCTTGCAGTTCCAACACATTCTCGGTCTCGAGTGCTTACACACCTTCCATGAAATTTTCTCCGCTCGTTTCGGCTTTTTTTCAGCCTCAGCTTTTTTTCATTATTCAGTAATTCGTCTTTTTCTGATTTTTTAGATATTTTGGGTTTTTTTGTATTTTTTCCCCATATTCCTTTTGCATTATCCGTGATGGACTAACATATTTTTTCTATTTTTCTATTTTTTAAATTTAATTATGTCCAATAAGTTAACTCAGCTACAGTATAAAAAGTTAACTACAGTAAAATTTCAGTCAGAAGATAAAAACTATCACTATTACGATCGCCCCCTAACCAAACAATATAGAACTCTCTGACCAATCCCAAGCGCTGCAAAAAAAGGGGGCCTACTTTTTCACGTCTATAAATAGGTATCGCCCATGATCATCTTCCCTAACCCCTGCTGCCCCAGAAACCAAACCGAGAAGCATACCGTCCCGCCTCAGAAATGGGTTTAGGCAAACAGAATGGGGGAATTCGACCATCGTACTTTAAATCCATCGTCCTAGTGTTTGTCCTGTTGATCATCGTGCCCTGCGTTGCAGCGTGAGCTTCTTCCTGTACCCTGTTTATCGTCTTCGGTGGATTAACCGAAAGGATACGAGCTCCGTTTCGTCATAGCTTACTATTTTTTCATAATGGCCTCACTCGTTTTAGTTTTTTTTTTACTATTCAGTATTTTATCTTTTTTTGATTTTTTTAAAGATGTTTTACATTTTTTTGTATTTTTTTCCGTATTCCTTTGCATTGTCCCTAATGGGTTAACATGTTTTATTTCTATTTTTCTATTTTTTAAATTTAATTATGCTCAATAAAATAACTCAACTACAGTAAAAAAAGTCAGCTACAGTAAAATTTCAACCAGATGAGCACTATTATGCGCAGGGTGTTGGGCAGCCATGGCGACACAAATCCGCCGCCGCCGCCTCGGATTCATGGATTGGAGGGACACATAGCACGGGAAGAGATTCTTCGGTACAATTTCTCTCTTTCTACTGCAATAATATGTAGAGTTTGGGTCTAGGCACAGCTGACTTGCATTTTTTTTTTCTGTTATGTTTGCGGTCCACACAGTCGCTTGGATGCTGTGGAGAGTATGATGAAGGAACAGATGAAGAGCAACGAACAGATGCTGAAGAACAACGAACAGATGCGTAAGGTGCTTCAGGGACAGGATAAGGTGATCCAGGGACAGGATAAGTCTTTAGACCAGGTAAATACTTACATTTCTGGTTTTCCTCTACATAAGGGAAGCTTCCACTATACCGAGTAATAGGAGCAGAAACTAAATACTCTCTCATGCAGTGCATGCAGAGAATACAAGAAATGAGGAGCTATTTGAGGAAGGCACAGTACGATTATGAACATCCTAGGCACGATGGTTCCAGCAGATATGGGTAAATATCCTCTGAAAATAATTTGTTTGTTGCATAATGGTGAAAATTAGGTGTGGAAGTTTTAAAAATTCTCAAAAAAAAATTGCTAGATCTAGGGAAGGGCATGTTCTATCCATACAAAATTTAATATTAAATTGAATCATATTTGCGAGATACATGAAAAACAAATATATAGTGAATAGGGTGAAATCACTATCCATTATGTATTTGTATGTTTTTTATATCTAATAAATGAGAGTGGAGTTTGATCTTGAAACTTTGTAAATATATACAAAATGCCCATCTTAGGCTTGCACACCGTTCTACATTTAATGGACCTTTTGGCACAGTGGACCGATTGAACTACGGTGAAGGCCACTCTTCCAATAATATCATGATACAAATTAAGGTGTTCACTTCAGAGGATTAAATGTCAATAATCAAGCTAGTACCGTCGACAGATGTTCCGATGGAGCAAAGATTCGTTAAGGCTTATTTTCATCTACCCTTTCTAAAAATAAAATTTGCATCCCTTGCTTGCGTTGTAGACAAGAGGCAGCACGTCAGGCACAGACCATGGATGAAGGGACGGGCACAACCTATCAGCTTCGATTCCGTGGCAGTTTGAAGGCTCGCATTTACACAAATAAGCCCTTGTTAGACCAGAGCGACGAAGGAATAGAGATTGCGATCTACCGGGATGGCCATGTAATCACATCTGGAGATCTTTCTTCAGTGAGAGTTGAGATTGTGGCTCTGGACAGCGACCACTCTTGCAAGGGTTTTTGGACTGAAGAGGATTTCCATAGGCAAATACAAATGCGCCGAGGTGGACAAGGATCTGTGTTGGAAGGAGATCGTTCTGTGAAGCTAGTCAATGGCAAAGCCTCTCTTGGTAAAGTCTGGTTCAGTGAAGGTTCCTCAGGGACGCGCAGTAGGGAGTTCGTGCTTGCGGCAAGAATTGATATGAGCGAAAAAATTGAAGGACTTCGAGTTGAAGAGGCGTTTATGCAGCCTCCTATCACCGTGCTGGTGGAGCGGAGCGAGGGTTAAGTGTCTGTTTTGTTATTTTTTTGTTTCTTTTTTCTTTTTAACCTCCTTATCTGGGCGAGGGCTAAACTTGTCTCAATTTTGCAGCAAATGAGAAGAGTGGCCTTCCAATGTTGAATGATAAAATACATCGTTTGAAGGAAATCGCAAAAGGTGGAGTATACTCCAAGAGACTCGAGCAGGTTGGCATCTTTACTGTGGAAGACTTCTTGAAGGCTTTAAATAAGGATGAAGATAAGCTCCGTCAGGTAGATTATTCAACTCTTTGCTTTGGGAATGCTGGCAAAAAAATATTTAGTTTATTTTGGGGAAAAATGACATGCAGATTCTGAAGATGAAATCAGACAAGTCTTGGAAAGTCTTGGTTGGACATGCCAGGACGTGCGACCTCAGAGACGAGCATGAACTGAAAGTGAAAGCATACATGGTTGAAGGAAAATCTGTTTCACTATTCTTCAATCGCATCCATGATAATGTTGGAGCAGATTTTGATGGTCGTTACATTGCAAAGGACAAGTTCGATCCAAGACAAAAGGTTTCAAGATGAACTTAAAATCCTGCTGTTGCTGCCATTGCATTTAACACTTTTATATCCTGATTAAGTGAATACTACAAGCGATTGTGTTGCAGGCTTTAGTGGATAGGCTGAAGAAACAAGCATACATTGAATTGGATGGCATTGATTTTCAGTATCTCATGATAGACAATAGTCCCGAAAAAATTTCTGCTGGGAGCTCATCCATTCCGATGTCAGGCGCATCGCGATGGAACACTCCCGATCATCATGCTCATGCAATATCCCATGGTTAGTCTGTACCGCTTGTATCCTAATTACAAACTTCATTTGTAGTGCTGCACGCTTGAATAGGACGATAAAATGTAGTGCAGCAGGTGACAAGTCGGGTCCTGGAATTGCGCTTTCCTACGTATTTCTGAATCACAAAATGTAGTACTACTGAAAAGGTTTGGAATTTCCCTTTCTCAAATAAAGGTGTACCCGAGAACAGCATTCCTGGAGGAGACGCCATACCGCCGGACGCTGCCACCACTGATGTAGGTTGGGAAACATTCCTCGCATCAGATCCGCTAGATCGGCCAATACACACTCCCTATGGTACAACTTTTTTTAAAGCTCACATGATAAAATGATGCTAGTAATATGAACAAACACCTATGTTGCGTTGCATGAACCTACATAGCGCTCTGCATTTTCAGGCCCCGATTCAGATTTTTTCACGTCCGGAGGCCAATTTCAGGACTTCCGGTCACCCGAAGAACCAATTTCAGGCCCCGATGCTAGTTTCTGGACGGCCCCTTTTGGCGGCGGCGGCGGCGGGAACTGAGGAGTTCCCCCCGCTGCGGCCAATCGCTTGTCTCGTTATGACTCGTTCATCGCTTGTATCCGATCAGGCCACCGCCGCTCGATGCGTGCTCAGCCATTCGACTCTTAAGATTGTACTCCTTTGCCGAGAAATAAAGGGTGTGTTTTAAGTTTGTACGAGGATTAAGAAGATAGTCAGCCATTTGGCTAGACGGTCTATTGTAAAACTCAGCGAAGCAAAGGACTAATCCTTACGTTGTTTCCATCTTTCTGTATTGCTAGATAACTAGGGAGGTGCTATTTCACAGATAAAAAATGATAAATGTAGCTATTTTCTACCCATGAATGTTCAGTATAATGCAGAAGGCAGCATAATTGTCCTCCTGTACGATGAACCCAACATCGAATGACACTTGTTCAGCATAATTCTCTATACACTTTTTACCTGGTAGACACTTGTTCGATCACTTCCTCATGCGCCTGACTGGCCAACGTCGAATGAATTACCCCGATCCGTGAGAGTCTATTGTTGTAATGCTTTACCTTTACTATTTCTCTTCCTTTTTTTCTGGTGTAAAGATTCAATTGAACTGAGTAGCTACTAATCCAGGTTTGACGAATCAACGCTTGCAGTTGAGCGATCACTATGTCCTTTATTTGGCATAAGGGTCTAGTCCTTATACTATTACTGAGGCATCACCGCTAGTATCTCCTGACACTAGTCAGTACTACTGTACCGCATCCTTTTATTTTATGCCTCCTTCCTCGAGGATAAGGTCAAGGGACCCAGCCATCTTGTGGTTTTCCGTGATTACTCCTTATTCTCCTTTTTCTTTTTCACAAATTCTACCGACAAGCGTCAGATCACTTAGTAGTATAAAGCATGATTCCTATACTACTGTGGAATAGTGATAATTATTTTATGTAACTAAGTCTTGTCAAGGTGAATGTGGCTATCAAATTAAAATCGGGCTTTTGTAGGGTGGTAGGATGTAACTAATAACATATCATTCTGAACATTTCTTGTACATAAAATAACAGCATAAAGTAGCATAATAGAAATATTGAATAATAAATAAATAACGGAACATAGGTTCAATATATTCAAAAACATGTGACTTGCCTTCTAGACTTCTTTAATTACTCTTCTCGATCTTCCGATGTCCGGCTTGTCAGGTCCATATGCTATCACAAAAGACGAACGAGTTCCTTGCTTTGTGGAATGCAAGCTGGAAACAAAAGATAAATAAATAACCAAACGACAAAAAGAAAATAGGCTTGGAGGGTTAGGGTTTAGGTAGTGAGTGGTTTGGCCAATCGGTGTCGGGTTCAGGTTGAATGATTTTGAGTTGATCAAAAGGGTGCGCTTATGTTTTCAGGGTTCTAGGGATTGTAACGGTGAAAATGGTATTGGACAGATTCGGGCTAAGCTTCAGACGGTTTAGGGTTTCATCGGTGTCTAGGGTGGTGAGGCGGAGCGATAAGTGGTAGTAACGGGTCCAGGGTGACAAAGGATCATATATGTTTTTAGGGTTTCAGCGAACGACACAAGTTTGGGCTGGTTTTGGATTTAGGTTTCGGATGGTATTTTAGTGGTTTTGGGTTTTATTGGTGTTGGATATCGAGAAACGGAGCTGAGAAATGGGTTAGCTGGTTCGAAACAATCGAAACAGGCATATTTTGTAATTTCGGGTAAGGATGAACAGTAACGGGTATAGGTACTCTTCACTGCGGGTCGAGGTACTGTTTAAACCGGGTTTTCACTATTTCTCTCTTTCACCCGCCTGCTACAGTAGACCGAGAGCAGAGAAAAAGGAAATCGGATAGATCTCGGGCTACAGAGCCTTGCGAGGGAAACTGAGGGTATGGACGGGTTCATGGGGATGAGGAGGTTCTATTTTTGGTCTTAGTCGGGGTCGGGGGTGGTCGGAATCTCGCCGGCGGCGAGAAGTCTTCGCGGCGGTTTTTAAGGGTGGCGACGAGTTTCGAGGCTTAAAAAATCAATAGCATTTGCATTTAGGCACTTTGACTGTTGGAAGCTCCATACAAAAGCAATTGGAATGAAATTGAGTAGAACGTCGGATTGGGATTTTGAATTTACCTTAAGCTCTTTGACTGTTGTGGGCGGCAGAGGGGGTTCTGGAGCAATTGGTTGAGTATGTGAGTCGCTATGCGCTCATTCTTTACTAGGGAGGGGGATGCCCAGGCTTAAATAGAGGCGAAGGGCGGTTTTGGGGCTGTCTTGGTACCGGGGCGGAGGGGGAGGTTCAACGGGCTTCGGGATTTCACGGATGAGCGAGGCTCAGCTGGCAGGGGAAGGAGCTAGTGGTTTCAGGGACTGGACTGCGGCGGTCAAAGGTGTCTGCAATTGCTCAGGTCGGCCGAGAGGGAGCGGTCAGCAGGAAGAATAAATCAGGCGGCGGCGGCGGATTTCGGTCCAGGTGGTGCGACGCATGGCAGTAGGTGTCTGGGGGGCTGTCAGGGCGTAGCAGACAAGGTGTACGACGCCTGACCAGGCTGTGAGGGCGTGGCAGCGGTGGGGTGGTGGTTGGGCGCGGACGAAGGAAAAATCAGCAGCGGCGGCGATATTTTCGAGTGATGAACAGTAACAGCCGCAAAAACAGCGATTGGAGGCGGTTTGGCAGTGAATCTGGGCCAGAATGGATTCGGTTGACTGTGGATTTGGGCTAGGTTGGACTTGGGATTGGCAAAAATCAAAGGAACCGAGAATTCAAAGTTTTTGCAAAAATTCAACTTTCGGTTTTGTTTCAGATTCATGCTGCAGAATTGCAACCCCTGTTTTCTGCTCCAAGAAGGATCAATGTGCATGCACATTCATGATGTTTAAGCACCTATGGTCTAAATTAAGGATACCCACATGGCCACATCACAAAACAAAATAGGGTGCAATGAACAGTAACAACAGCATTAACCAACAAATGCTTAACTAAATGGTTGCTCTGTTCATGGCTTTTATTACTTTAAATTCGTGAAAAAAATAACATGAAACATCAAAAGTTACTTGGCGATACCCACAGGTAACATGCATGAAAATCAAAAGTTACTTGGCGATACCCACAGGTAACATGCTCCATTAACTCCTAATACGTGCCAAATTTCTTATGCTCCATTAACTCCTAATACGTACCAAACTTCTTTCAAATGCAGAGTAGCACTCAGTCTAATAGTCCAGGTTTACTAATGTGATTTTATGATTCGTCCTTTCCAATGAAAATCTACTGCAGTTGACAAACAGGAAATACTAACTAGGATGCTTACAAAGGAAGGCTTTTGAAATGGGGCACCATAGTGTTTGCGCACTATGATTCCAAATATGTGAATTCAATCTAAATTCGGGCGTTTGTTTTTGAAAATATCAGTTTTAGAATATATACCCATCTATAACAATTCAAATGAAACGTATAGCTTCGACAAAATATACTTGACTTCAAAGTTTCGAACGAATTTAGATCGCATACTTTGTTGATTTTTATATATAATCAACATATACCTACAATCAAACTACATAAAAAAGGCAATTACAATTCGAATTTCAGTTCAAACTTATTTGAATTAGTTAGTAAACTAGTTAAACTTGACATCCAAAAATTTCTTTTTTTGCACATGATACATAAGGAAAATATCTATTTTAGATCATGGTGACCGGTACCATATGTCCCATTTATATATATATATATATATATATATATATATATATATATATATATATATATATATATATATATATATATATATATATGTGTGTGTGTGTGTGTGTGTGTGTACATACATACATCGCGTAGAAGAAGACCGAATAGATATTGGTACTTGTGAAAGACCAGTTAATAGAAGAAGACCAGTTAAATGAAAGCGTCGTGACATTTCTTGTGTTATTAAATACCCGCCCAATAGATATTCTGTTTGTTATGCAACGATTTTCAGACGATTTGGTGAAAGAAGACCGGAGATTTGAAAGGGTGCTTGTGTATCCATTTGTTCTTTGTGATCTAAGGTTAGTAATTGGTACTATATATAATGAAATACATAATATTCTAGCTAGACCTGCGCACTTTTTAGTTGCAAGAAAAGAGAGATCTAGCTTGGTAGTTTTTGCTCCAATTTAAGAGTGGGTCTCACTCCTATCTACTTTAATTCTTGTTGGATTGGTTCATAAATTGTAGCTAGCTACTTTACATAAACAAATTATAGTGAATGACAATTATGTGTAAGTGTGTACGTACATGTAATGGCTACCTAGGAGAGTATTAATCTAATTTAACATTAATCTGGTATATGCGTAACGTAGACGAATCAAAACTAGATGTACATTTAAAACCATGTGAGTAAAAAATACATCGATAGCGTGTCTGCTTTTAGAAGAACTATCGAGCAAGATATGTTGAAGAGAAGGGTCAAATTTATGTACTGTCCATACATTGATTGCAAGAATCATACGATATTTACCAGTTCAGTGCACATAGAAGCACACTTGATTCGAAGAGGTTTCACAAAAGGAGTATACATGTTGGAGAAGTCACAATGAAAAGCAGATTATATAGGAAGGTAGTAACATTATCGAGGGAGACAACGATATATCGGATGTCGATTCTTCTTTCAATGAGGATATGTTGCACGATGATAATCTAGATCAAATGTTGCGTAATACAGAAGGGAACTATAGTGAGAGAGAGTTTGGTAAATTCAAATGCTTGATGGAGGACTCAGAGATACCATTGTTCCTGGGCTGTAAGCCGAAATACACAAGGTTGTTATTCGTACTTGAATTGCTGAAGTTGAAGGCAGGCAATGGTTGGTCCGACAAGAGTTTGACGGTGTTGTTGGGTCTCTTAGCGGATATACTTCCAGAGGGAAACGTATTGCCCAAAACCACGTACCAAGTCAAGAGGGTTATCCGTCCCTTGGGAATAGAAGTAGAAAGAATACATGTATGTCCAAAAGATTGTATCTTATACCATAAAGAGTATGCAAATATGCATGCACGTTTGGCGTGCAAAGCATCCCAATACATCCCAATACAAGCGTAAGAATCATTCCATTGACGATGAGAGCATCAAGATGAAGCAAGAACCTTCTGCTAAGATGCTATGGTATCTGCCTGTAATTCCTCGTTTGAAACGTTTATTTGCGAACCGAAAGAAGGCAATATTGTTGCATTGGCACTCGGAAGAGCGTAAGAAACATGGAAAGCTAAGACACCGCTTGTTATATACCGCTTAAATGATGTTGTTATATTTTTTTATTCTTTTGAGCATACTTTAATAATGATTATAAGATACATCAAAATGAGTTTTAAGAAAAATTTCATCAAAATTCACTTTTTATAGCATAATTATGTATATACTTTTTTATATATGAAAAAGGATATATAGCAACAATAAAGGACTACGATGAATTTTTTAACCAAATCGCATTAGAGTATCTTAGAATTAGTATTTAAGTATACTAAAAATAATAAATAGGTATAACACGTTCGTTTAAGTAATATATTGGAGTAGGAGTATGTATTCCCAAGAGTACGGTAAAGACTTCACACACACACACACACACACACACACACATAGGAAAATTACTTAAGGCACCTGAGTGCCTAGGCACCTATATTAAGAACCGTCTGATACACGTGTATGATTGCTAATTTTTTTGGAGTTTAGATTTAAAAATATTTTATACCCTTGATATATTTAAGGTAAGTGAGTTTGAACTCAATTCAAACTAGTTTGAACTACTTTTAAGTTTGATGCTACTATAGTGAGTATACACTATGAAAGTAACTCAAACTAATTAAACTAAAATTGAATTTATTTTTTTAGGAGTTTGATATCTCAAATATACTTTTTTTATGAGTATATAAAGATACCCACATCAAACGTCATGAATCTGAAAGCACATCAACGAGTATTGATATGGGTGCCTTGATACCTAGGTGCATGAAACACACACATGACTGCGCTATTCTGTGCATGCGTGCACTATACGCACCGAAAAGTTACTATTGTGTGTGAGAGGAGTTACTATCAAATCTATGTAGGGTTACTGCCAGTTGTGTAATATTTTACACCTACACGCAGAATAGTAATTATGTGCATGTGTGTGTATATAAGACAATGAGGTAACAATACTGATGAAATGTACACTATGGTATATTATGTTTGATAATATAATATGGTTTCCTAGCTGTGAGCTAAAACCAAAGGGGACAGAGTTTCTTCTTTGTGGTTACCTCTTGTCAACTCTTGTTAAGTGTTGTGGTTATTGTTGTTGTATAAAGGTTGCTCGTGATTACTGTTTGTTGTTAGTGTAATTTCTCTAGAGGTTCTAAATAAGACTCATTGTATCTATTACCCCCTTTGTTTTGCAGTGCTTGTCCATTTTCTTCGGAAACTTATACATTGAGGAAATCAGGACTGTAATTATTGCAATTTGTCAACTCTGTGTTCCTATTTTCATATTGTAAAAGATGTTGAATAGTTGTAATTTGTCATTTAAAAATGATATGTATGACCCAATGCTATTTTATTAGACTTGATGTCTCCTTGATCCGTGCATATGATGTATGAAGCAGAGAAAGTATCATTTATGGAAGGTTTAAGAGTGGGTTGTTTGCTCCATGGTGCTATTTTTACACATAAATTATTATATCGATTGTTCATGTTGTGTGGATTACTTAAGCTTGTCTACGGATTGCAATGTTCCTCATAGATCTTTGCAGGGAACGTGGTTTTGTGCTCGTTTAGCCTTTCAGTTCCAACACATTCAGCCCCGCTCATTTTGGCTTAAAATCAGTTTCTGTTTCTGGTTTCTGCTTTTTTCACTATTAAGTAATTTTATCTTTTTCTATTTTTTTAGATTTTTTAGGCTTTTTTGCCTTTTTTTCTCGTATTCCTTTGCATTGTTTGTAATGGCCTAATATGTTTTTTTTCTATTTTTAATTTTTTTAAAAAAAATTTAATTATGCTAAATAAGCCAAACTCAGCTATAGTAAAAAAATAAACCAGCTATAGCAAAAAAAAGTTATCAACCAATGCTATTTCGAATGCACCCAAGACCTTCCATGAAACTTCCGGGAGCCTCAACTGCTCTTACAGAACCAAACCATCCACAGGCATGTACATCATTATATAACTCTCTGACCAATCCCAAGCGCTTCCAAAATAAAAGGGCTACTTTTTGGGGGTATGCCGTCCGGCTTCAGAAATGGGAAAAGGGTCTTGCTTTTCCTGCTTCCATGGAGTTCGGTGGCCTGCTGCACTTGCTACTCCTTATCCTGGAGCTTTTGATGTGATGAACTGATGACTGATAGCGTTTTTGATGGAAATTATAACAACTATGGTTATCGACGTGAATTCAATTATCAAAATTATGGTGCTGTCCATATGCTAAGAGGCCTAAATTTTAGGGCATTTGACAACCACAATAGCAATAGAGGATGTGTACGTGAGGAGGATAGTTTAAGTAAACTTAAAATATCAATTCCTACCTTCAATTGAAATTTCAATAAAATGTTCAAAATTTGAGCGTTTTGATTCCTAAAGTGAATTCTGCTGTTTAATTATTATTGTTAATGCTAATTGCACCGATTAAATTAGCTAGAATTCAGATTAGATGGTGCTTGAAATAAAAAATAGACTTATTTTTCTGTATGCTGACCATTGGATTCTACAAATATATTTCCCAATGCAAGCCTTTTTATGAGAGCTTTTCCAATGCGAACATGAAAACCCAGATTGACGCCATCAGGTATCCACGCCAAAATCAATGTAGTCCTTTTAACTTTACATTATACCTCTTGTCAACTCTTGTTAAGTCTTGTGGTTATTGTTGTTGTATAAAGGCTGCACGATGCTTAATGTTTGTTGCTAGTGTAATTTCTCTAGATGTTCTAAATATGACTCATCGTATCTATTACCCCCTTTGTTTTGCAGTGCTTGTCCATTTTCTTAGGAAGCGTATACATTGAGGAAATCAGGACCGTAATTGTTACAATATTTTCACTCTCTATTCCTATTTTTGTACTGTTAAATATGTTGAATAGCTGTAATTTGTCATTTAAGAGTGATATGTACGACCCAATGCTATTTTATTAGATTTGGTGGTATTTTTACACATAGATTATTATATCGATTGTTCATATGTTGTGTGGATTACTTAAGCTTGTCTACGGATTGCAATGCTCCTCGTAGATCTTTGCAGGGAACGTGGTTTTGTGCTCGTTTAGCCTTTCAGTTCCAACACATTCTCGATCTCGAGTGCTTACAGACCTTCCATGAAACTTCCGGGAACCTCAACTGCACTTACAGAACCACACCATATAGAACTCTCTGACTAACCCCAAGCGCTGCGCCGGGGGCGCTACTTTTCCCGTCTATAAGTAGGTATCGCCCATGATCATCTTCCCTAACCCCCTGCTACCCCAGAAACCAAACCGAGAAGCATACCGTCCGGCTTCAGAAAATGGGAGAAACCAAACGGAGTAGGAGTAGGGATTACGTCATCCTACTCCTTATCCTGTCGATCTCCGTGGCCTTCGCTGCAGCGTGAGCTTCTTCCCGTACCCTGTTTCTCGTCTTCGGTGGATTAACCGAAAGGATACGAGCTACGATTTTTTCATAATATTAATTGTGCGCAGGGCGTCGGGCAGCCATGGCGACACAAATCCGCCGCCGCCGCCGCCTCGGATTCGTGGAATGGTGGAACAATATTACGTAGGACACAGAGCACGGCAAGAGATTCTTCGGTACAATTTCTCTCGTTCTACTGCGATAATATGTAGAGTTTGGGCGTGGGCCCATGAAAAAAAAAAACAGGAGCAGCTGACTTGCATTTTTTTTTTCTGTTATGTTTGCGGTCCACACAGTCGCTTGGATGCTGTGGAGAGTATGATGAAGGAACAGATGAAGAGCAACGAACAGATGCTGAAGAACAACGAACAGATGCGTAAGGTGCTTCAGGGACAGGATAAGGTGCTCCAGGGACAGGATAAGTCTTTAGACCAGGTAAATACTTACATTTCTGGTTTTCCTCTACATAAGGGAAGCTTCCACTATACCGAGTAATAGGAGCAGAAACTTTATTTGGCAGTGCTTATTTTGGCTTTTAAGCTAGTTTCTGTTTTTGACTTTTGCTTTTTATCACTATTCAGTAATTTATCTTTTTTGGATTTTTTTAGATTTTTTAACTTTTTTTGGTTTTTCTTTTTTTTTCTTGTATTCTTTTTTTGGATGCTAACATGTTTTTTTCTATTTTTAACTTTTTTAAATTTAATTATGCCAAATAAGCCAACTCAAATACAGTAAAAAAATAAGCTAACTACAGAAAAAAATTATAAACCATCGTTATTCTAAACGCCCCCTTAAATACTCTCTCATGCAGAGCATGCAGAAATTACAACAAATGAGGAGCTATTTGAGCATGCAGATATTACAAGAAACGAGGAGCGATTCGAGGAAGAGACAGGACGATTATGAACCTCCTAGGTACGATGTTTCCAGCAGATATGGATAAATATCCTCTGAAAATAAATTGTTTGTTGCATAATGGTGAAAATTAGGTGTGGAAGTTTTAAAAATTCTAAAAAAAAATGCTAGATCTAGGGAAGGGCATGTACTGTCCATTATGAATTTGTATGTTTTTTTTATATCTAAAAGGGTGAAATCACTGTCCATTATGCCCATCTTAGGCTTGCGCACCGTTCTGTATTTAATGGATCTTTTAGCGCAGTGGACCGATTGAACTAAAGTGGAGGCCACTCTCCCAACAATATTCATTAATTTCATGATACAAATTAAGGTGTTCACTTCAGAGGATTAAATGTCAATAATCAAGGGGAAAATTGAATATATAGGACCAAGTTGAGAGTGCTTTGATAAAATAGGATCAAGTTTATTGTACTTGTAAATATAGGACTGAGTTGAGCAACTATGGTATTTTCCCTCTTTAATTTCATTTTCATTTTCCAACCCATTTTTCTCAACATAAAATGGCTCTTTTGCCCCTCATTTGTTGCCCCCAAATCCAGCCCATTCCCTGGCGCCGCCGCCACCGCTCCCTGGCGCGCCCTCGTGAGCGCTGCAGGCCGCGCCGCCGCTCCCTCGCCTCGCCCGCGAGCGCCGCGCCATGGCCGCCGGCATGCCCCTCGCCTTCCTCCTCCTCCTCGGTGCCCTCGCCACCGCGTCCGCGTCCACCTTGTTTGGTCGCGCGGCGCTCGCGGGCGAGGGGACAGGGTGAAGAGGAGGTGGTCGAGGCAAACTGGCTAGCGGTGCCGATGAGCAGCACGGCGACGATGAACCTACGGAAGCGGTGGCTGATGACCTTGAGCTGCTTGCGGATGTCGAGGTGCTCCCGGAGCACGCGCTCCACCCCGGTCCTCCCCTCCTCGACCTCGACGAGCAGCGAGCCGGCGAACTCCTCGAGCCTGAGCCCCTGGAGGTGGCAGATGAGGCGGAAGAGGACGCAGGTGAGGAGGTAGATGGCGCTGCGGTACATCCACGAGACCATCTCGAGGGAACACGCGAGGGCGTCGCTGAGGACGTCGTTGGCGAAGAAGGGGACACGGTCGGCGGAGGTGGCGTACCACTAGGCCTTGTAGTCCACCTCGGCGGCGAAGTAGGGCGCGACGAGGGAGGCGAGGAGGCGGAAGGAGAAGGAGAGGTGCGCGGTGTAGTTGAGCCTGACGCGTTCGCTCTTGGTGCGGAGCTTGTCGAGGTAGAGCAGGCGGCGGAGACCGATGCGGCGAAAGCTGGAGGAGAGGCAGAGGAAGCCTGCGGCGGAGGTGGCTGAGAGTGAGAGCTGGACGACGGCGGAGAAGGGCAAAAGAGCCATTTTATGTTGAGAAAAATGGGCTGGAAAATGAAAATTAGATTAAATAGGGAAAATACCATATTTACAAGAAGTTGCTCAACTCAGTCCTATATTTACAAGCACAATAAACTTATCCTATTTTATCCAAACACTCTCAACTTGATCCTATATATTCAATTTTCCCATAATCAAGCTAGTAATGTCGACAGATGTTCCGATGGAGCAAAGATTCGTTCAGGCTTATTTTCATCTACCCTTTCTAAAAATAAAATTTCCATCCCTTGTTTGCGTTGTAGACAAGAGGCAGCATGTCAGGCACAGGCCATGGATGAAGGGACGGGCTCAACCTACAAGCTTCGCTTCCACGGCAGTTTGAAGACTCGCATTTACACAAATAAGCCCTTGTTAGACCAGAGCGATGGAAGAATAGAGATTGCGATCTACCGGGATGGCCAGATAATCACATCCGGAGATCTTTCTTCAGTGAGTGTTGAGATTGTGGCTCTGGAGAGCAATCACACTTGCAAGGGTTCCTGGACTGAAGAGGATTTCCATAGGCAAATACAAATGCGCCGAAGTGGACAAGGATCTGTGTTGGAAGGAGACCTTTCTGTGAAGCTGGTCGATGGCAAGGCCTCTCTTGGTAATGTCCGATTCATTGAAAGTTCCACAGGGAGGCACAAAAGGGAGTTCGTCCTTGCGGCCAGAATTGATATGAGAGAAAAAATGGAAGGACTTCGAGTTGAAGAGGCGTTTATGCAGCCTCCTATCACTGTGCTGGTGGAGCGGAGCGAGGGTAAGTGTCTTATCTGGGCGAGGGCTAAACTTGTTTCAAATTTCATCATACGGTGAATCAACCTCCTTATGATAAATCCTTCAATTTTGCAGCAAATGAAAAGAGTGGCCTTCCAATGTTGAATGATAAAGTGCATCGTCTGAAGGAAATCGCAAAAGGTGGAGTCTACTCCCAGAGACTCGAGCAGGACGGCATCTCTACTGTGCAAGACTTCTTGAAGGCTTTAAATAAGGATGAAGATAAGCTCCGTCAGGTAGATTATTCAACACTTTGCTTTGGGAATGTTGCCAAAAAATATTTAATTGACTTTGGGGGAAAATGACGTGCAGATTCTGAAGATGAAATCAGACAAGTCTTGGAAAGTCTTGGTTGGACATGCCAGGGAGTGCGACCTGAGAGACAAGCATGAACTGAAACGACACATGGTTGCAGGAGAAAATGTTCCACTATTCTTCAATTGCATCCATGATAATGTTGGAGCAGAATTTAATGATCTTTACATTGCAAAGGACAAGTTCGATCGAGTACAAAAGGTTTCAAGATGAACTTAAAACCCTGCTGCTGCTGCATTTGCATTTAACACTTTTATATCCTGATTAAGTGCATACTACAAGCGATTGTGTTGCAGGCTTTAGTGGATAGGCTGAAGAAACAAGCATACAATGAATTGGACGGTATTGATTTCCAGTATGTCATGAAAGACAATAGACCTGAAAAAATTTCTGCGAATGTTAATGCTGCTGGGAGCTCATCCATTCCGATGTCAGGTGCATCGCCACAGAACACTCCTGATCATCATGCTCATGCAGTATCCCAAGGTTAGTCTACCGCTTGTATCATCATTACAAACATCATTTGTAGTGCTGCACGCTTGAATAGGACGATACAATGTTCCTTCTGGGATTGGTCCTGTACCTGACTCTGACCTTCCTCTTGGAGGTGCGGACTGCAACGCTGCTGGACCTAGTGCATCAGAACCATCTCCTCCTGATCACCACTACACGCATCAAAATCAAGGTATCCTGCATCTATAATCGCTTCCCTTCAATTTGTCGAGAAAAGATTTGAGGATGGACAGGACTTGCGCTTTCCTACGTATTTCTGATAAGATTGGAATTTCCCTTCCTCAAATCAAGGTGTAGCCGGGAACAGCATTTCTGAAGGAGACGCCGTACGGCTGGGCACTGCCGCCACTGATGTAGATTCGGACCCATTTTCGCCAACAATGTTCGAATCAGATCCGCTAGATCCGCCAACTAGCACTTCCTTCGGTACATCTTTTTTTAGCCCTCACATGATAAAATGATGCTAGTTATATGAACAAACACCTACGTTGCGTTGCATGAACCTATATAGCTCGGCATTTCCAGGCCCCTATTCAGAGCTTTTCACGCCCGAAGGCCAATTTCGGACCTTCCCGCCACCCGAAGTACCATTACAGAACTCTCCCCGCATGTCAGGAGGCTTTTTCCCGTCCGGAGACCAATTTTGGACCTTCTCGACGGCCCCTTCCGGCGGCGGCGGAGGGAACTGAGGATCTCGATCAGGAATTCCCCCAGCTGCGGCCAATCGCCGATGACGTTGCTTGTCTCCGGTCAGGCCACCGCCGCTCGGTGCACTGTGTCATTCTGTATCAAGGTGCATCATTTTATCATGTGTGCCCCTTGCTGTGTTATTTCCTTTCTGCTGCGTTCCTTGTTTTTTCACATCTGGGCCTTCCAGTTGGGCTCGTTTTGTCCTTGTGATGTAATGGCGTGTTGGGCTCGTTATAAGTATTCTTGCTGTGTCGTTAACCCTCGTTGTTGGTATGTAAGTAAACCGAGTTGTCAGGTAAATCCTCGTAATTCTGATGTGTCGTTAACTGGTTTATGTAACGGGGGGACCGTAAACGGGCCTTATAAATTCTCTAACGGGCTGGCTTTCGGCCGATATATTCTTGTTGTGAGCCGTAAATGGGCCTAAATTCGGTCAGTGAATCATAGCTGGGCCGTAAATTGGTCAACTATTTTATAATGGGCCTAACTCTGGGCATTGAATCCGCGGCCACAAATGGGCTCCGCAATTCTTTGAGGTAGAGGTGCAATCATAACGGATACGGATGGATATTGCTTATACTGTATTATATTTTGTATTTTTTTCTTGAAGTTGGAGTCAAATGCAGAAATATTGGATACCCATTTATCCGTTTCGTATTCGTTCCATAAGCCGTCGGACGGTCTGACAAAAATTATCTACTTCTTTTACACCCATATATATGATATTGGACAGTAGGATGTAATCAAAGCGATTACAAATAGACTAATCACCGAGATGTCAAAAGAAAAACATACTTTCTCATATTAATTGACATACATACATACATACATACATATATATATATATCTTTACTACTTAAAAAGAAGGAGTTGGTGATTGATGAGTCCTCCCTCACTTTTTCTTAGCCATTCGATCTGATTATGAGATAGAATCCGAACCGTCTGCACGGCTCCCCCCACCGCCCCCTCCTCCTCTCCTAATCCCCCTCGCTCTCCCCCGCCTCCCCCTCGCTCTCTCCCCGCCACCTGAAGCACGCCGCACTATCACCAAGCACTGTGATCTGAAAGATCGACGCCAGTAGCCACCATGCCTGAAGCTAGGGATGGCAATTGTACCCATTTACCCGTGTACCCATGGGTAAATACCCTAATAGAGTCGGGTATGGAATGTATTCTTTACCCACGGGTATGAAAATAGGGAAAAAAAATTTTACCCATCGGGTAAACGGGTACGGGTAAGCTCCACCCGTACCCGTTTCGCCCGTTTACCCGCGAGTCTAAAATCTGACAGGCGGACCAATCCAATAATTAAAATTTAAATAATTTGTCAAAACTCAAAAGCCCACCTGCCCCACTGCCCCAGGCCCAACCCAACCGGCCAACCCTAATCAGTAATCCCCCAACCCCAACCCCAAGCGCTGAGCCGCCGACTTCCTCCCTCCTCACTTCCTCAGTCCTCATTCTCCAGCTACCCAAGCAAGCGCCGAGCCGCCGACTTCCTCCCTCCTCAGTCCTCGTTCTCCAGTCTCCCTCCTCAGTTCTCCGCTCCTCCGGTGTCCGGTCCTCCCTCAGTCCCTACTCCCTACTCCCTCCCTCCTCTCTCCTTGTGACCTTCTAATCGCCGAGAGGGGACGAGCGCCACCGCTAATCCCCCACCGATCCCGCCTACCCCTGCGCAGATCTCCCCGCTATTGCGCTTCCTCCTCGCCCAGATCCACCTCCTCGCGCCGATTTCTCGAACCGAGGCAAGAGGGGTAGGTTTTGACCGGGAGAAACGCTCGTTTCTTGGCACCCGCTTGTTGTTGCGATTTTGCTGATTGAAATGGGATCTTTCTTGCCTTGCAGGTGCTGCGCGCGGTGTGATTCCGGCGACCTCGGCCTCCATCGCACGAGCACATCCTGTAGTCAAGGTATGCCTAGATCTATTTTTTTGGTGCTTTTTGTCGGCTCATTTGTGATTCCTGCGTGATTCCTGCAGTCAAGGTATGCCTAGATCCTCCATCGCACGAGCACATTGCGCGGCGTGATTCCGGCGACCTCGGCCTCCATCTCACTTGTTTGGTGCAGTCAAGGCATAACTTTCTTTTGTTGAAATGCTGGTATTTATAATTAGTGCTAGACAACTTTGACTAGATATGTAACATATGCTGTCTTACTGAGTATATTATGTTGAAGACTATATATCTCTACTTTTGTATATACGACATGCTTATGTAGTCATGGGTCTACAACAGCTGATGTCTAGATTAAAGCTCATGAGGTTAATTATGGTTTCATTCTTACTTGATTATGTTTTTTGCATCTCTAAATTATTGGCTTAGAATCTAAGCGAATTAGTTGCAATAGTTCAAGCGATAAGACAACTATTTCATGCGCTGCATTCAAGACTCGATAATGTAAGGTGGTGCACCACCTAGTTTCGATGGCTATTGTAAACATATTATACATGAATGTGGTGGAACGAGGTCCAACAGCTATCCGTCAGTGATAACCATAAAACAAATAGGATTTTAGCCTAAAATCATCATGTTTGTTGTAGAGTTAGGAGATAATATTGCTGATCTACACTGGTGTTTGCCATGCAAGTCGAAATGTTAGTTTCCTCTTTAATATGCATCGATCATTGTTAGATAGGTAAGAGTGCTGCTTGTGGACTAGGGGTCCTCTAAGCCGAAACAGGATAAAGGTTTTTGAAATTGCAATCTTCTCAAGGCTCAATACTCCGTGATCAGCAAGTAGGATCTGAATCTGAACCTCAAGTTGAAGGCATTGATGTGCTCACAAAGCTGGCTTCAAAATGACCTTAAAGGTATACAACTAATGATGTAAATATTTTGAAATTTATGTGTGATTTGAAGTTAGTGATGTAAATGTAATACAATGTTTACTTAGGTGAAGGAGTTGAGACTTTATGGACATGCCTTGAAAACATTGAAGATGAGTTTAAAGATTGTTGTTCAATCTCAATTGTCGACTCTGATTAGCAAACCGATTTTCAAACAACTGTTGAAATTAAACTATTTTCGTATGTTCCACTCTTGTAAATGTAATTTGTTTATGTGTGAGGAAACCATGTCTGCATGTATTTTGTTATGCACTGTTGTAAACTCTTGTTAATGTTTAACATGTCTAGTTAAACATTCATAAGTCATAACTAGCAATGCATAACATGTTATGCATTGCTAGTTATGACTTATGAATGTTTAACTAGACATGTTAAACGTTTATAACAAAATATTTCATCTATTTGTTATGAATGTTTAACACAATGTGACTGATAGTATGCATTGTTAGTTATGACTTATGAATGTTTAACTAGACATGTTAAACATTTATAACAAAATGTTTCATCTATTTGTTATGAATGTTTAACACAATGTGACTGTCAGTTCGCGGGTAAACGGGCATGCCCGTGGGCGACGGGTACCCACGGCGTTCGCGGGTAAACGGGTATGCCCACGGGCGACGGGTATGGGCAAGGTTCTTTGCCCGTTGTCCTTCGTGGGTATGCCCGTGGGCGTAAATCAGGGTCGCGGGTATGGGTATGGGCGAGCATTACCCGTGCCTGTCATGCCCGATTGCCATCCCTACCTGAAGCCGAACCTTAGCCCATCGCCCGAAGTCGCCTCTAGTTGGCCACCAGCCGCCACAACCGCGCTGAGGCCGCCGCCTGGAACAACCGAAGGTCGCCGAACACCAGATCTGACCGTGCGCCCCAAAGCGTCGGCGCCCGAAGCCACCATCACACCTAGATCCGGTTACCGTTCATCGTGCCCGAAGCACTTTCACGCCGGGCCCTCATCCGGCCGCTCCCGATGCGCTGGATCCACCAGCGCCCTGCCGCCGCCTTCTGCGCCGAGATCCCACGCCCTACCAGATCCTGCACCCGACCGCCATCGTAGTTGCGGACCCGCGCACCCAACCGCCGCCGCTACATGGGACCTGCGCCCGGGCCGCCGCCACACGGGACCTACGCCCGGGCCGCCGGAGAGAACCTACGCCCGGGCCGCCGGAGAGGACCTGCGTCCGGGCCGCCACCACCGAACAGGGCACTACGCCCAGCCGCCTTGAGCTGAGCACCCCCGAGCTGGGCCGCTGCCGCATGTCGATCCGGCCCGAGGGAGGCAGAGCACCAGCTTACGGCCGGAGGGGGAGGGGTACTTGTGGCCAGAGGGGGAGGGGCAGTTGCGGTCGATAAACGTGGAAGGAGGGGTGGCCATTCCCGAGAAAACCGGAGGAGGCGGCCATTACCCAAGAAAACCGGAGGAGGCGGAGAGGTGGTGCAGCGGTTTTGCAATGCTGGAAATGTGGGGAGGTGGAAGAGATAAGGCAGAGCCAGCAGTTTTTAGCAAAAGGCCCCCCCCCCCAAAACCTTGTGAAATCATACCCTTTCGATGGCATTTTTCAGTACTGAACTGTAGTAGCACTACAACTTGTACCTCATGAACTGTAGTGCCGACAAGTTGTAGTGCTACTTAGTTGCTTTCAGGAGGAGAGGGCATCAGCAATTTGGTTCGCTAGCATGATGGTTCAGTTTTACTTACCATATACACATGATATACACATGTGCTACCTTTATTTTGCTAAGGTTAGATTTCTAGAGTGTTTTTCCTATAGGAGATTGTACAGAGTCAAGTTCGTGCCTTACACTTCTGTGTGGTATATGGATGATTGCCAGAAAATCACGGCAGATGGATGATTGCCAGAAAATCACTATGCTTTTCACTTTGCTTTTATGTAGTATATTCTTCAACCTTCATGAATAGGGAGAGTGTCTTCCTTCATATTTCTGTTCTTATTTATGTAAGCCAATAAAACATCAATGAAATATGGTTGCCTAATGCAATAATGTCTTCACTGTTGCTATTATCATATATTCTTTTTTCATGTTCTTTCATACATACCATGAGCTGTCATCATTTCAAAGGTTTAAAAACTAGTAATATCTTTTTTCAACAATATAGGATGTGACGATGAACCGGCACTGCTGCGATGATCACGTGAAGTAACACTGTTAAGATTAGGGAAGAAAATGTTAGTAATAATTTTGACATGTTTTAGTTTGCATGTACGTGATTATGTGCACGTTTGTTTAGTTAGTTCGTATGTGTACGTTTAAGTTAGATGATGTGAGTTTGCATGTGCGTGCACAAACACTCGGGAGTCCTGCATACTTTGAGTATAATAGTGGTTGAGTTACTTTGCATGCATGCATGCAAGGTATGTGTGTGCTTTCCCTTCCTTGTTCATCTCCTCCCACGTGTTCGCATGTGTGTAGTGTGATATCTGGGCCAACAACTACAGTACAAACAAGGTTAATTTTTTTTTCAAGGATTTACTACTTTACAGCTCCTACAGGTCCCATTCCCATGTAACTAGAGGTATGTCATCGGGTGGTGATCACAAAAAGGATCGTGCAGAAGCTATACAGTATGCACATGCATGGTTGTTGAAACACCAGAGCTGGCATCCTCTTTTGAGGAAAGAAAACTGAGAGACTACATCAAGTTCCCATCTTACTGCAAAAGCTGAGTGAAGAGTGGAAAACAGTCAGACGCACATCTGATACGAACTAAGAACAGGACACAGCAGAATAATTGCAGCAAAAGAATTAAAGCACGTCGTAATCGTCTCCAATATTACAATTGCAGCAAAAGAATTAAAGCATGTCGTAATCGTCTCCAATATTACAAGCCCGCGGATTACACACCAGGGTTCACAACCTCGCACACACTGTTCTTAAGGTCCCAAGAATATCAGAGGAAATCGAACGGACAAGTTCTTAAGGTTATTTCAGAGTTTCCATATTATTTGCACACCCACACCGTTTATACGAACGAAGAGATAAGGGGATACGACTGCCATACAATGCAATAAGGAAAAGCCACATTTAGTGGCGATGCAACCTGTCTGATCAGGAATTCAGGACCTCTTTTTTGTGTAACCTGGCTGCTTTGGGGTCGGTAATTTTTTCTCGCTGTTTAGCATCTTGACAACTTTCGCCATGGTGGGCCGGTCTTTCCGGTTCTCTTGAGTGCAGAGCAGCCCTATCTCCATGCATCTTTTGATCCCCTTTAGCTGAGACTCGTCGCATAACGAAGGATCAAACAGCTCGTTCATCCGTCGCGCTTTCCGTGCCGCCCAAGCCTGAGAAAAAAATGTCGCCATAATCGATAAGTTTAGGCTTCGTTTGAAACACGGGAACTTTTTGTAAGTCCTGATGTTTGAATGACATATGATTGCAACATATGTGTAGTACAAATTGGCAAGGCAAGAGAGCAAAACGTTAAATTGTTTAAGATGTCTTCCGAACATGCTAGGATTTTGGTAGTGGCAAATCTGTCCTATCCAAATTCTGTGGAATGTATTAAGGGTCATACGAAAATAATTGGCAAAGATAAAAATGCATGGTGGGAACAAGAGAAGGTAATTAACAAAGTGCTCTTCTAAAGGCAGCAGCCGAGTTTATGGTGCCCAGGATTTAGGGCCAATGTTGACTGCTGGAAGATACAGAATTGCAGATAGTGTACCCAATTGCTTGAGCAGAAATTTCATATCTTATAAGAAAACTGCATCAAATTGATGTGACGGAATATGCATATGACGCAATGTTTTACTTACCCATGCAATTGAAGCATGGTGACGAGCTGGTGTAGACTTGCTCATTCCGCTAATGGTCTCAAGGAGGATAATGCCAAAGCTATAGACATCACTCTTCGCCGATATAGCACCGTGCATAATATATTCTGGAGGCATATAGCCGCTGAATAGTGAAATAAAATCAAATGAACAATCTCAAAAGAAGAAGAAGAAGAAGAAGAAGAAGAAGAAGAAGAAGAAGAAGAAGAAGAAGAAGGAAGGGGGAGTCCGTGCATGAGGAGATATCTTACACTGTGCCCATAAAGTCTTGCGTTTTAGTCATCACCGACAATCTAGCTACTCCAAAATCACCGATCTTGGGATTCATATCAGAATCAAGAAGGATGTTTTCTGGTTTCAAATCCAAATGGAAAATGGGTTCCTCAGCAGAGTGGAGGTAATGTACGCCCTCGGCTATCCCTTGAATTATTCGAAAGCGGGAGGACCAATCCAGCTGAGGCCCTGCAAAATACAACTCGAGGGCAAGCGAGTATTAATTATTAGAGAACAAAGTTAGAGCAACTTGGTCCAGGTGTGAACTATAGTCAAAATTATTTCAGTAGAAACATGCCCTTGATGATGTTCTCCAAGGTTCCGTTCGGCGCGTATTCTTCGACCAACCACGTAAATCTTACTTTTTGGTCGAGCACAAACTTCTCGATGGTTTCAGGGCAATATCCCAGAACTCGAACTACATTTTTGTGCTCAGGCATCGAAAAAAGATGATGAACTTCACGTCCGAGCTGCTCATCTGAAAGTTCTAATGACGGATTGTGAAATTTCTTGATGGCAACCACAAGTCCGTCACTCAATACACCCTGAAAAGTGTACACGCCAAGTTAAATGATGGGGTTCATTTTACGAAAGTAAAACAAGCAAGCGTTTATCATGCTGTATATATATGTCTACATACATCAGTGTGCAACAATCCTCTTTAAGGTGAAGTTCAATGAATACTGCATTGCACTGAATAAAAAGGAAGTGTTTATTGCGGACATCTGCGGTTTATGTTTGCAGCAGACAAGTTCCTTTTGTTTATTTGAACTTTGAATTGGAATTCAAAACTTTCAATTGGAAACTTTCACCAAATACCCCTATTAAAGCAACATTTTTCACCATACACCCCCACTAATTGCTTATTGATTATGGTATTTGTGAATTGATTGCTTAAATGATGATATGGTTTACGTTGTGTATGAAATGATTCAACAATGTATTTATGAACACTATCTACTGATCTAAAGAATAGTACAGTAGATTGATAGAGTATTCTGGATTGATTAAATCTAGATCTGACACCATTTTACACTAACATGTCATCTAGGTAAGCTCATTTTGGATGATATAGTAGTCACTCAGCAAATAAAATAAAAAATTTATAGGACGTGCATGTCATCCCCTCATCTCCTGTCTTCTTCCACCCCTTCTCACTCATCTCCCTATCTTCCCTCTCTCATCTCTCCCTCTTCTTCCTCACGCTCTGGCCTGACCCTCTCTTCCCTCTCTCATCTCCCCCTCTCCTCCCTTCTTCTTCCTCTCCCTTTGGCCCGACCCACATGTAGCACTGTCCTACGAAGGCGCTCGTGCACCCCCACCATCATCATCGGCCGCACCCACGTGCACGCCGCTGCATTCATCATCACCATAGTGCACCACCGCCCGTGGCCATGCTGTTCACCCCCTCCTCCCTAGACACCACGCCACACATGTTGCTTCGCCCACATCAGTGTCGTCCTCTCCACAGCACCACCCTGGAGAAGAAACCGAGTTGAGGAGCTCGCGGGCGCCCCTGTTCTGGCTACCACCTCTCCTCGCAGTTCCGGCCAACCCGGCGTGTTCCTCCCCAATCCGATCACGTCGAAGTGTGTTCCAAACCCCCAATTGCGTTTCCCCTCACCCAATTTTGTGTTTCCTCATTGGAGCACGCCGACACCACCGCCGCCGCACTCTCCTCTTTGGCAAGTCTCCTTATGATCCCCTCACACTCAAGCATCCCATTGCCTCCCTCTTTCTCCCCCAACCACCAATTTGAGCTCTCCCCTGCCATAGCCTGCCGCCACCACAAAGCTCACCGCGCCGCCTCCGGCTCACATCGTCGGCCCTCCTCGGTTCCTCCCCACCATCACCGACCACTCCAGTAGGTTGCTCTCCACCCTCCTCAAGCTTGTGCCCTCCCTAATTTGGCCCTCTCCCTCTCCGGCGCCGCCTCCCCCTTCTCCTCCCTTGTTCCAATCGTCATGCTCCGTCGTGAGCTCGCCTCAATGTTGTTCAAGTTGTGATGCCACCTCCCCTAGCTTCCCTCTTCCTCCAATAGTCCATTTTTGAGGTTGTCGTAGCCCTGCCACCGTCCCTCAGCCGCCAGCGAGCCAATCTATGTTGCTGCCACTGCTACTTTCTCTCCTCCCCTGAATCTGTTATGTATCGATCGAACGTCGGTGCCACGTCACGTTAGTGCTCTGAATTCATGTCGATAATCTATTATTCACGAGGCTCTAATGGGATTAGGCTGCCAGTAGGATCCATGTCAGTGCCACGTCACATGGAAACGGCCTTGTTTTCGATCGAGGGGGTTGCATAGCTGGTTTTGTGAGTTGAGGGATCCGTTTTAGACAGTTTTACAATTCAGGGTTGAAAATTGGATCTAGTCTATAGTTGAGGGTTATAAATTAGACTTTTATTCATGTTTTTATGACACGTTTAGCTATTTTTTTTATAACAATGCTATTGTTTAGCATCTACATTATTTATATATCTTGTTCATTTATATTTTTAAAGTACACTTTTAACAATTAGTTCTGTCAATTCGAACCGCATGTGCAGAAAAAAAAACCTTGCTGCACATAGAAAACAATTGTATAAACATGACGTGCCTTTTATAGGAAAATCGATACAACGATGACTATGATCATTTGGAAAGCCCAAAACGGGTCTAAAATTAGCAAATCAAATCAAGCATATGGGTTACCTTGTAGACAGGATCAAAGCCATGTTGTGCAAGGACAAGTTCTCCTGAAGTGTTATCTGTAGCGGCCACCAACGCAGACGAACTGGGCCCTGTAGCGGCCTCCAACGCAGTCAAACTGAGCACTGTAGCGGCCTCCAACGCAGACGAACTGAGCTCTGTGATGCCTGTTGTAAAAACAACACATACAAACATATGAGATTATGCAAACGCCAAACAATAAGGGCATCATGACAAATGAATAGGTTATTCAATTTGCAAGAGCGGTAAACACCGATAGTCTTATGGAACTAGCTAGCCAGCCTAGTCTAACCTGTAATTCGGGCATCAGAATTCTGATGCAGAAGAAGTTGCCTGTCGTTCAGAATGATAGAAGATGCTATGTCACATGATAAGGGAGCCTCGCTTACTGCTTGAACATTTCCTTCCTCACCATCCACTCCAGATCTGCATTGCAATTCGGCGAAACCGAATGCTTTTTTAGTGAGTAAAAAACTCGAAACAAGAGACAGTCCAAAACTTTCAAGTTACGAGGTTTATTCATAGAGTCGTCAGTTCTTTTTTTTATTTGATGTTTTAGGAGCGGAAATTTTCTTTTTTATTTGATGCTAGAGGATTTCGAGTAGAGGCATAACTATGTCTTACTAATTTGCACCTACCTTGTTTAGTATATACTGGTATGCTACATTATACGAGGCTCCATTCTCTCTGTTCGTTAGTCACTACGATTAAAGATGGTTGCATATGAAACAAATGAATTTAATAGGGACCGGCGGTCATCTTGTTTTTCTTAACAAGCGCGTTCAAGTCCAAAACATTAAAAAGTCTGAGGAAGTAACAAAAATATACAATGGCCTATCTAGTAGTAAGTGGTATGCATATAATAAGTTGCTTATTCTAAAAGGATAGAGAGGCAGACACACTCGGCATGCACGGCTGTTTTGCGATGAACAGCATTGGGTAGAGCTGTGGTACGGTGCAGATATTCTTAGCTATGTTGTTTTATATATTGTTTACAATCCATCAAGTATCTTTGAACAACATGAGCTCACTAAAATAGTTGAAAAGCAAGAGAAGCTTGTAGGTGAAGCTCGTGCAAAGAATCTAAATCAATAGGTGAATTTGTTTCTCAGTGAATTTTTTCTTGAATTTAATAAGAATTGTATACTACCTAATAGTAGCGTATTGCTTGTGTTTAGTTTTGAAGGAAAGGAACCATGGGTAATCGAGGAGCATAGGAATGATGTTTTCAAAAAGTGTTTGATGGTGTGTATCAATGCATGTGACATGTGGAAGGAGTGAGAGGCAGGGGTGCATTGATAAGAGATAGTGTGCAGTTCTGTACACAAAGTTTATAAATATATCTGTAACAACTCAAAAGGTTCCACTGCTTATAATACATATACATGGAAACATTATCAAGTCTATTTTATAACATATCAAACGACACATGATTTGATCAAAATCTTAGAAAACTTTATTTGATCAAGACATGGGCGCTTTTAGCTAACTGAAAGCTAAAATGACGCAAGTGACATCAAATCGCAAGTTTATCGACTTTCCAAGTTATTTTTCAAGTTTAGAATCTGAGTAACACCTTCTTACAAGTTTGAAGCCCTCTAGTAAACTTTATTCTATGTCGTATTAGTCTCACTACATAAAGAGATAAATGAAGTGCAGATATCTGACCTAGTATCCACAGTAGAATCGCCGCCATACGAGGTCTCCACTACTCTTGCATCCTGAAATAAAAAATTATAATTCTCGTGCTGTATTATAAATGAAGTCTATCAAATACTGATTATTGTGAGTAATATTTTAATATTAATAATTTATTTCATGCCACCTGGGCAGCTGACTGGTTTTGTTTCCTTTCACCAACGCGTAAGGGAGGTGGAAGCTCAATTATTGGCTCGTTAACATTCTCAACTTTTACAACGAAGCCCTATGGACTAAACTGCAAACTACCTAAACTTCTCTTGTGCTGTTGTGCATCAAAACCGAGGACACCACACCGGGGATGTAGGAGATGGCCGACTTTTCGGACAAAAAAAAAACTCTCGTCTGACAGCGCCCTCTCCTCGGGCGTGCGGCTGGAGCAATCACAGCAAAGCATCAGACTTTTCGGCAGCAGAGCACATTTCTGCAGCAAGGTCAGTGCTAGAAAAAAAGATAAGAGCAAATTCTTTTCTTGTGTCGACTCTGCAAAGGCAGGACCGCAGGAGAGAGAGAGGAGCTCAGCGTCGCTTTCGGTCCAGCGTGCGGAACACGAGGGGAGACAGTGCAGCACAGTTCGTGTTCCTTCAGTCCGGAGCAACTCTCGGTTCCAACGCAAGGAGGCACGGAATCCGAGGAAGCAATCTCACGGCGTCGCAGGCGTTTCTTTTTTTTCCCTCAGATGACGCAAGTCAATCCAGGACAGTAGCCAGGCCATCGATTTTGCTGACGTTTTTCTTCGGCAATTAGCGCCAGGCGAGGCGTTCGAATTTTTGTGCAAAGCAGCCGAAGATGTGTTGCCAACTCGGAGTCAAGAGGCAGTAGACGCGCTATTATAGACGGCGCGAGACAAGAAACAGTGCACCAGTTTCCTTCTGTTCGAGCCTTCAGCTAAATATAGAAACCGAACCATCTAACGAACAATAGCAAAAAATAGCGCTTTACTTCAGTTCTCCCGTTCAAGTAGAAAAACAAAACCTAGTGCTCAGTAACTTTACTACTCCAAATTCAAAAATAATATTCCTTTGATCTGTAATAGGAGTTTTGTATGTCTGAGTTCTTGATCTGTGTCTAAAATCATATCGCGTTCTTTAGAAAGTGGTGTCACTAGTGACGAGGCACCATCCAGTGTAGTGGCGAAGAAGAGTTTTGTCGTCTTACTGCATAATCCGATGCTCACAACGTCAAGATGAAAGTGTATATGAGAACTCAAGTGAGCTGAGATAAGTCTGGAACATTGAGGAGATGTGTTCGCCGTCCAAACTCAAGTAAGCTAAGATGAATCCGAGGTGTTGAAGAGATATGTTTGCCGTCCTAACTTAAATACGTAGAGTTAAGTCCAAAACATTGAGAAGATGTATCGTCGTTCTATGTCGAGTATGAGTTAGGTAAATCATAGTTAAAATCGACTGCCTCAACGAATTAGTCTTTATATCTAGATGAACCCATACTAGTTGAGTTGAGTTGAATTCTTACATACAGCTTGCATGTAGAACGCTTCAAATGGAGGCGTAGCTGATAATTCATAATGCATTGAAACTAACTAGGAGTATGTCGAGTTAAGATTAGGAGGAAGATTGTTGGAAATAATTTTGATCTAAAGTTTAAATCGAGTCTAAGACGCAGTAGAGTCTATGTCTGTGTGTAACTTAAGTTGGAGTCGTGACCAACTTGATGTCCAAGTATGTATATTAGTAGAAGAGTATTAGTCTATATATTGAGGAGGCTTGTAACTAATTTTGTAAGGACAAAGAAGTAAGAAGATAATAGAGAAATTTAGAAATTCTCTAGTATTCTCTTTGTTTATTTTGCAATGTTTGAATTTTCTCCTGGGCTAAACCCAACATGCAAACGCCAAAAGCGAAAAAGGCTTTGTACAGTGTAGAGCTCATGCAAGAAAGGGCTATGTCTGGAAAGCGGCTGTGTACAGACTATGGGTCCAAGTCAAACATGTAACCGTGGTATAAATATATACTGTCGACCTCTTGTAATTCTAATCATGGAAAGAAACTCCTCATACAGATAGAGCTGGAGTAATTTGTCTCTTGGGGACATAGGCATTGCCAACCTCATTAACGAATCTCCGTGTCTCTTATGTAATATTGTGTTTGCTATGATTGCTCTCTCGTGCTAGGACTGCCATTGATTCTAATACTTTGTCTTGGTCAGATCTAGGGAGGAAGGGATTTCTTGTTGAAGCATGTTGGATTGGACCTTTGAATCATGGAGGGAGTCCACGATGGCCGGAAAGATGCAGTCGACCAACATAGGAGGCACTTTACGCCAGATCTGAAGGTAGGAAGCAGTATGGTGGAAAAACTCACCTAGACTGGCAGAGGAAGTGTGGCTCAGGCGTGTAGGCATGGTAGTCACTGGCAACCAATGAGCGTACAATAGAGAGCAGTGGGAGAGGAGAGAGGTAGGAGGAAGGAGATGAAGAGAAGGGCCACACATAATTTTTTTCATTTTTTCCCCAAGCCACTAACACATTGGTCCTAGTTAGCAGCACGTGGCACTAGAAACAGGGTGGATTGGGTCTAGGGTTTATTGCACTGGTATTGACAGTTGGAGGTAGACTACGGAAAGAGTTGAGGGACCAAATATGGATTTTCCACATTTCAAAGTTTAAATTAAACTAACTCAAACTAGTTCAAATCAAAATGGATTCTATGTGAGGCCATGTGAAAGTCACCCTACGATTGTGAGGAGCATTTGACAATTTTAAGAATGATAAATTTTAATTTGAGTTGATGAAATTGAAAATGAACAATTTGGGTAGAAGTTCATGTCTTAGTTGGTCAGACCAATATCAGGTCCGATTTGACCGCTATGTAGGCGTGGTCTAACTGGCCTACAGAGACAGTCTAACCGGCGACCGATTGCACATGACAAAATTGCACTAAGCGGCCTGATTGGTGTTGGTCGTGTGGTCTGACCATTCCGAACGGTATGACTGGGGTTTAGTTGGCAGTTGCGATTTTCCAAAGACGGCCATTTTAAGGAGCTAAGGAATATTGATGAATAGGCATAGGGTGGTCGGTCAGACTGGGTGGTCTGACCAGCATGAGGGGTGCGGTTAGACCATCCATGGTTTTTCCAAAGAATGTTGCCTTGAGGTGAAAGTTGAGAATTGGTTTGGGAATGGTTCTCAATCTCAGGCTTTGTCATAGTTGCATATGTGTGGTGTAATGCACTTATGAACTGATGTGGGTCAAGTTGGAATGAACTTGTGTCCATAAATGGTTTGCTTGGTCTATTATTGTGCAGGTGGTTTTGTAATTAACTATGGTCAATGACAAAGTGGATCAAGACTTGGTTGGGAGAATCAAGGTCTAGTGAAATCATGGAGGTTGAGTGAGATGGTTAGGCTCAACCAAGGTGTAAGATGGACAATAACCATAGAAGAAACAAGTGATAAAGGTTAAGCCAGATATGAGGTCTGTCAAGTGAGTTGAGCATGTTTGCAAGCAAGGACGGTTTGATGTGATTCGAACGCGTGAGAGGCTTAACGGCAAATCATTGAGGCCACATGAAAGACAGCGAAGCATGGTGATGCTTCAAGGAGAAGGAATGACGACACATTAGTTAAGGGGCATTATGGTAATTTCCCAAAACCAAAAAGGAGGGTGGTTTGCAAAACCACGTCAGAGACTTAAGCAGATTAGGTCGTGGAATCTCCAATAAGGGCAAAGCATGGTGGAATCTGGCTATTGGAGCAAAGTGTGAAGACGGTGCTTTGAAAAGTGTTTGTGTGTGTGTTAGTTAAGTGAAAAACCCCGTGTGGGTAATGGGTTGTTGGGTTCCTATGGAGTGTGTGGTGGATAAATCCACTTTGAAATCAGAATCAGGGTTTAGATGTGAACCTCCACTATATAAGGAGAAGAAGAGAGAGAGAGTGTGTGTGTGCGATGCACTGTTGCCATCTTTAGAGAACCTAGAGTTTGAGAGGAGTGTTTGGAACTGGCCTTTAGGGCTCTGCCCTCCTCTTGAAGTGGATGTAATCTTTCCTCCTTAGGTGGTAATAGAAGATCATTTTTGCTCAACATGTCTCTTTTGTTTTTGTGCTTGGTTTCTTGCCTTCTTGAGGTCAATTTGGGTTTTTCTAGTTTCCTCCCGATTCTAGCTCTTCTCTTGCTATTGGATGTCTTAGGACCCATCAAGACCACCTTGGCTACTTAGAATCCACGAGCTTGATTAGATCAAGTTTTCTCTTTTTACTTGGTTTTGACGTACCCTTTTCTAAAATGGAGAAAGGTTAGGACTTTGATAACGATTCATGGATTCGTTGCTGGAATATATTTCTAATATCCTAAGGAAGATGTCCTTGACTTCTAGATCAAAGGTTAGGTCCATTTGAGTATTTGAAATTGTGCTGAAATGTCAGATTAGGAGAACAAGCGATGACTACCATTGTGCCACCGGTCAGACCAACCAAGCCCAGTGAGAACGCCCCCTGTGAGTACGATCAAACTGGCCATCACGGCTTTGCTGGGTTTGGTTAATTTTGGCATTTTTGGTGCCTAAACCGAGTGTGAATGGTACGCCCCAAGTGCTACTACCACTTCGGATCATGTTCCTAAGTCGCCATCTCAAGTTAAGTTACATATTTGTGCTGTTTTATTTGATGGAAGGAGAAAGAAGCAGCGAAGGCGGAGAGGGAGGGAGGAGTGTTCGGCCGTGGGCATCGAGTACGTCTGTGCATGTCATGCGGAAGCGTGGAGTGCTAGTGCATGGGAGCTGGCCATGGCGAACGGCGCATCTACTGTTCGATACTTGTGCTGTGAAAGATCTGGCTACGTACCCGTGTCCACTAGATCACTACTAGCTGCGCCATATCAATGCATGCACATGATGTCCACTAGATCACAGGTGAGTGTATAGGATACATTGCCCTCTTAGGTAAAAAAAAAGATATCTACTTGTACGATATATGTAGGTAAAGTATTCGTACCTCTGGGGGCCCAGGATATTGGATTTTTGTCAAGATAATGGTGACCTGGACGGTGGTGGCGAAGACTCCAAGCGTCACGTTATGCAATAGATCGTCGTGTACCTGACGCAACTGTTTGGACAGATCCCCAGCCCTGCAGAAAAGGTACATGATGTTCCTCTCCTGGCAGGCCGTGACGAGCGTGTGCGCATCGGAGAGGGTCTCGCCGAGACCCCCCAGTGCGTCGCTCATCGACGGGTGCTCCTCCATCTTCGTATTTTGAAGCCACGACAGAAGGGCAGTGACCCTGCTCACGCTCTTGTCAATCTTAATGCACTCCTCCTTGTTCCGGCGAACCGTCTCCACCGCCTCCTTGATCATGAGCGCCACTTGGACAATCTTCTGCATGCTGGTCACTAGATCGGCCATTCTGACGTGTACAGTACATCGAACACGCATCAATTTTTTTTTTTTTTTTGAAAATTGGCAGGATCTTTGCCTTTCATCAAGGAGGAGGAGCAAAGAATAGGTAAAACCAAAGAAAACACATCTCAAGTGCTCTACTTACAAATAGAAAAGGATTCCCCGTAACAGGAGGAATTAAAACTAACAGGGTCACTAAGGGGCTGCTCAAGTTAGTTTAAAGTTAGCTTCTGTTTTTTTCACTATTCAGTAATTTCGTATTTTTCTTTTTTTATAGAATTTTTGGGCCTTTTTGCCTTTTCTTTTTTTTCGTATTCCTTTGTATTATCTGTGATGGGCTAACATATTTTATCTATTTTTATATTTTTTTAAATTTAATTATGCTAAATAAACCAACTCAGCTACAGTAACAAAATAAATCAGCTACAATAAAAAGATCATAAACCAACCTAAATTGAGCGTTACCTAATGCTAGCAGACCTTTGAGCAACGTCATGTTGGACTGCTTCAAATTAGCCTACACGATTAAGCTGTTGAACAAAAAAGCTTTCTGATTTTCTCATAACAAAAGGACATACCTTATTGGCTCCACTTTTTTCTTGTCTCTTCCTCCGAGCGAAAGCTTAGCTCGGCGGCAGCTCTGCTCCGATATGCTATATAGTTCATCTAGGAAGCAAACAACTCGTTCATCTAAGAAGGAAGCGATGACTCACCAATTCAATTATTAGAACAAAAGACAGGCTGTGAGCTTTGCCATTAATAAAAAACTAGCATGGTGGCACAGTTTAGTGGTATATATGTGATGATAATAAAAAAAACTATATCCAAAAAATAAAGGGTTGCAAATCACATGAAAGATTTAAAATTTTAGAATTTTAGAGCGCTATCAATTCGATTTAATTTCCATATTTGTATAATTGATTTCGTTTATGATATTAATGTATAGTAGTATATGTTAAAACAAAGGATATAGATTATATTTTTGGGAGAAAATATTTGTTCTTTATAATTTTTAATCAATATCTCCAATAATAGAGATGATAGTTGTATCCGTATTAATACAATCAAAAGAATACAAATTATAGTGGATAGTATAGGCAAGTTTGTTCCTGTGTATGGATCGCTTGAGTTCAATTCTATCTTTAGCATCTCACATCTTAATTTCATACAAGAGTTCTCCAACTATATATGCATGCATATCACGATGTAAATCAATTTCATGTGCACTTTCCTAGATCAAGAAAAATTATTGGTTATGATTTGTTAATTATAAGAAGGGTCCATCTAATTAAGAGTTAGATACTTTTTTTGAATTTCTAGCAATTATTCTTATTTATTAGATAACATCCATCGGTTATGGATTGCTACACATAAATAGGGCACACCAAATTAAAGGCAAATGTTTTTTTTATTTTTGGGAGAATTTCTACAATTCTTTTCTTTTCAGTCAGCTGATGTAATCAACTATCCTATATTTTTACTGTATGATAGATAGCATACAACAGTTGATATAATTCAACTTGAATTAGAATCTACCACATCGATAGTGATTCTAGAAGAAAAAAAATCAAAGTTGTGAAACACACATTGTTGGTAAGTGTGCATGTAGAATAGATCTTATCATTTTTATTTCTCCTTTTTTTTCTTGCAAAGTGCCACTTTTTTCTTATTTTTCTTATTCATGGCTTTTACACGTTTTTTTGCATCTCAATATCTTTCTTTTCCTCTCGCATGTGAATTTTAGTGCGCGTCATCTAGAATTCTTTTTATTTATTAGGTTTATTTAAAAACTATAATGGGTAGTCTTGTCTTATAAGATTTTTTGTTTTGATCTATGACATCCAATGATGATCATTTACTGACCATAATAAGAGTTCACTAAATTGGGGAATGGTTGTTTTTTCTTTCTTTTTTATTATTTCTATCTTATTTCTCCTTTTTCGCAAATGTAAACTCATGTTATCGACTTTTAGTATATAATAGATATATTTTGTTTTTTCTAGGATTTATTTTGGAATTTGTTGGGAAATCAAATAGCAATTTTTTATTTTCTTCCCCGAATTTTAGTTAATTTGGATTATACCTAACATGGACTCTTTTTTAATATGCTAATTTTATTATTCTTAAACAAGATTTATTCTACATGCACACATACTAATAATATGTGTTTCACAACTTTGATTTTTTTCTAGAATCGCCATCGATATTTACATGTAGAACATCAATCAAGATCGGCTTCTCCTTTTTATTCGAGTAAATATGCATACATGCAGATAGAAATCTCCAATTGCATGTCACTAACAACCGGCTCATTGACAAAACAAAATGTATCTTAAAAATACTTCGCCTTGCCGTGCTTGACTCAAATACTTTCAAGTCTTTCTTTTTTTTAGAACATCAACTTGCCAATAGCCACGCCATGTTCTTGAAAGTTGAAACTAACAAATCTCAGTTTTAAACAGCACAGCAAGTAACAATTATTGGGTTGACAAGAGAAGCAAGTGCTTGGAGGAACCAGCACAGCCAGATGGCATGCGGATTTTCTCGCAAACACACGAGGACTGCATGTGGTTGAGTTTGAATCGTATTTTATAAGAACTCTTTCTTTTAATCTGAATCGTTATAACTTAGGTTCACTAAATTAAGAGCTAGATATTTTATTTTTTATGAGAATTTCTATCATATTTCTCTTTTTTCTTAGTAACTTTAAAAGACATGTCATCAACTTTTAGTAATAAAATAAATGGGATCATTGCGAAGTCTTACAGACCCTTATTCTATTTTCTAAGTAAGGATTTGTATTCTATTTTTTAAGTAAGGATTTGTTCTTTTTGGTTTCAGTTTATGGCTTATGATTATAGTTTATGACTTTTAGACTGTTTGTGTGTGAGAGTACGAAGTAACAGAAACTCGTGTGTAGTTTTGACTGATATAAATGAAGTCATTACAGTGTATACTACAATTAACCTATAGATTTTGTTTAGAAAAAACACTTGGTTTAAAAATTAATTACAGTAGGAGAAATTAAAAAAATAATTTTTAGAAATAGAAAAGAAGAGATAAAAACCCAAAAGGACAGGCTGGCAACTGTGCAGAGCTAAACCAGTGACGTGCTCGATGCCAACAAATAGAAAAATATTGTAAACAGACAGACACCCACGGGCTGTTGAGAGCCACGATGTTCTCTCTGTGCTACCACTGTAGTTGTCGCTTGTTTATTCTGAAAAGTTCTTCTATTCCTCTCCTTTCGGACGTTATAGCGGTTGCGTTGTCTGACACCATGGTGAAAATCCTCGATTACTCTGCCGCGTCCTCTTCTTTTTTTAGTTTCTTTGACCAACTGGCTGGCCCGGCTGGTAACTGATACAGCACGGTTGCATGTGACTGTTGAATTCGAATCTTTTCTGAAAAACTATATTTTTTGACCTGCTCACTATTACGAAAAGTCCGGAATTCAATTCTCCGTTATAAAACTAGATAACCGACGCGTCAGTGTTTTTAACACATCAACTTGTTTTGAACGACATCACAACCAATCAGCGAGTAAAATAAAAAATTGTGGAACATATATGTCATTCTCTTGTTCCTTTTTCTTCTTCCTCCTATTGCTCAATCATTTCTCTTTCTCCGTATCTCTCCCTCTCCCTCTCCTCCTTTCCAAATCCGGCACCAGCGAAAGCTGGGCCAAAGCGCCACTCATCTGGCCTCCTCTTTTTAGTCGAACCTCCACACCATCCTTGTTCCAATCCCCAAATTAACTTAAATCACCGCCTCCACACTTGATTTGCGATTCCAAGGGCCCCTACCCCTCTTCTTCTTCGTCGGGTAACACTGCCGGTGAACCGACGCTCAAGGCCATCTTCGCTTGCTCTGACCGCTTCAACCCCTCAACCACCTTTCCTGGCCACATTCTCACCGTAGATAGCCACCAGTAAGCGCCTTTGCCACGCCATGGGAGCCTCCGTCGTGAGCTCACCTCAAGGTGTCTCCTTCCTGGCCGCCACCCCCGTCAGCATCCTTGAGTTAAGGCGAAGCTCGTGTGTGCTCTGCCTTCCTTGAGCCATCGCCAGAGCTGCCCCACTGATGAGCTCGAAGCCGCCCCTGTTGCCATCCTCTACTGCCTCTACCCACTAGTTTTTGCGACTTGGGTGTTGGAAGCTTCAATTGATTAAGGAAAAATTAGATACATACCATTATAAAGTGACCACTTTAGAAATATACCATTATAAACTTTGAGCTTAAAATCATACCACTCTAGAATGTTCATCTTTTAAAATATACCATTATGGCTATTTTTATATATTTTCTATCAAATACACATCATATATTTATACATATATTTTTGTATTCCTAAAACACCCTTCTCCTTCCGATTGGATTTAACCTCTTTCTCCCGAGCGTCATACCGATTGGATCCAACCCTTCTCCCGATCTGGACGCGCTGCCTCTTCCCCTCTCCTCCCGTGGCGTCGCCCGGCCCTCCCCGCCCGCCCCCGCTCCTCCCCGCCCCGAGCCACCGCCCGCCTCCGGCCCTCCCCGTCCCCAAGCCGCCGCCCGTCCCGCCCCTCGCCGCCCCGCCGCGCCCGTCCCGCCCCTCGCGCCCCAAGCCGCGCGCCGCCCGCCCCTCCGCCCCGAGCCACCGCGCCTCCGACCCTCTCCGCCCCGAGCCGCGCGCCTCGGCCCCCCGCCCCAAGCCATCCTTGTTGTTTTTCCTAGATTTTTTAGACCCGTTGTGACAATTTTGGCGATTTGTTGTAGACATCTTTTGTGCAAATATGAAATTTGATTGATTTGTGTTGCATTTTTTTTGATCATGCTCAAGTCGCGATTTGCATTTGAAATGGATACGATGGCGATGTGAGAGGACATAGAGCAAGCAAGGCGCCAAGTTCCAATTCGATGAAGTTTATTTGTCCAAGATAGCCGTATGTTGTCTTGTTTCTAGATGTACCAATGTAGCTTTGTCCTGGCTCTCGGCCACTCGGAATTTTCGAGAGAAAGTGTACTATGGTTCTCTGAAATTTGAGAGCGATTTTTAGTCAATGTATGTAACAATGTGTTTGTCCATGAGCATATTAATGTGTCAATGCTTTCATTGTGAAAGGATCGACAATGTGTGAAATCAAGTTTATTTGTTGTATGCAAGAATTTTTGATACATGAAAATACATGAAATTCACTCATCGACCATTGTTGAGAGCGCTTGAAATTTACTTAATGGTTGTGATTGTGAGCAATGTTCATGCTTGTGATTGTGAGACATATCTGAAATGTTGGTTTCATGGCATTCCAATGTTCCTGGAATGATTGTCAGATTGAAGCTTGTAACAGTATCAGGTTTCTGGAATTGTTGCCGAAATGGTCAAGTATCAGGTCATGGTCAAGCATGCCGAAATGGATTGCTTAAGAGGCATTGTAGCGTCACCATATTGCTTAATAGGCATACCTCACTGGCATTTACAAGTATCAGGTCATGGAGTATCAGGTTTCTGGCATTTACATGGCATTCACATGGAGTATCGCGAGGCGCGGTGCTTCGGGGCGGGAGGCGGAGGAGCGGCGCTCGGGGTGGGAGGGGAAGGGTATTTTAGGAATACGAAAATACATGTATAAATATATGATGTGTATTTGATAGGAAATATATAAAAGTAGCCATAATGGCATATTTCAAAAGATGAACACTTCAGAGTGGCATGATTCTAAGCTCAAACTTTATAATGGTATATTTCTAAAGTGATCATTTTATAATGGCATATATCTAATTTTTCCATTGATTAAGGTCTTGTTTGGCAGCCCACAATTCTCAGCCCAGATGGGCGGGAATTGTGGGTTGCCAAACAAGGCCCAAGGGTTTTTTTTCTCAGCATGGTGAAAGGAGTCCACTGGTGGAAGGAATCAACCTACGTTGCAACGGATGAAGAGATCGGGCAAGGTGGGATCTCACCAGACTTGGAGAAGATGATGACATTGTGCATGGTAGCATTCGGTGGCATGTTAAATGAAATCGAGGGAGGGTGGAAAGATGATGGAGATGGTAGGTATAGAGTTGTGGATGGGAGAGAAGGAGAAGGTTGCAGGCACCGAGCAGGAAGAAGAAGATGAAAAGGAGTGTTCATGCAAACAATGAGAGAGAAGAGGAGGAAGGGAGAGAGACGAAAACATAGGTGGAAGAAGATAAAGCATGACACATGGGTCACAATTTTTGTTTTCTTTATTTGTTGATTCTGCTGACTGGTTGCCTTGTCATCTCAAACCATCTCACGTGTCAAAAACCACCACCACATATATGACATCTCATTTGAAAAACGAGGTGGAAAGGCCTTAAGAGGTAAATGAACGGTATCGATATTTGAGGTTGTTTGGTTATGTAGTTTTGTAATCGAGGTTTCAGACTTTCATAATAATCGAGGAGGTCAACTAGACTCTTTCTAATCTTTTCTAATTTGCCACCAAACCGTTCATCTGTTTTAATTGCCATCAAACCATTCCTCTAATAATATAGAAATAAGTCTATTTTACACTCTCGAATTGTGCAAAAAAAAGTTTATTTAACCCCTGAACTACAAAACATGATACTTACACCCCCCCCCCCAAACTTACAAACTAGCTCAACTTGCGCCCTAAGGCGGTTTTGAAGGGCAGTTTTGCTAACAAGGATCTAACTCAGGGTGGTTTTTCCATGTTGACAGTCATATCATTAATTTGTTGTGATGGGGATCTAACTCAAGGTGGTTTTGCCATGTTAGCACCTATGTCATTCAATCTAGACTCACTATAATTGATGGTGTAGATCTTTCTCTTTTTTCTGTGATTAGTGTGTGAATTCTTAGCCCTTGAGAGTGAACATTGTGAGATAGTTACGTCCCTTTATCGTCATAAGAAATCCATCCTCGAAAGAAATCCACCTACATCTATGTGCAGGAGCCGTGCTTCCAGCTAAGCAATTTAATTGGTTAGGTCGCATCTATACTCGATTCAATCCTTAATCGAATTAGGCGAGACCATCCCCAAACCTAGCTCATGTGCAACACATGCATCGGTCTCGTCCATCCACTCACCTGACTCTCTACCATTTTATAAAACATTTTTCCTATTTCCAGTGGTAACCCAAGTCACCACAACCATCATCCACCAAAATTTTCTCATGCTAATCAGTTTGGCAATGTTTGTGTTAAATTCAACATTTCCCAATAAACACGTCTAAAAATAACCATTATCCATATTGATTTATTAAGAGAAAATCTAATATATATATACTAAAAGCCATTGACAGACTTTTAGAGTTGCTAAGAAAAAAAGAGAATGCCAGAAATTCTTACAAAAAACTAAAACAGCTAGCAACCCGAGTTATAACGACTCAGATTAAAAGAAAGAGTATATTTCAAGTACAATCCAAATTAAGAGAAATTCAAAATTAAAAATAAAGAAAAATTAGCAATTTTATTTCCATATGACTTCCAGAGTAACATCTATAAATAATTAAAATTCACAATAACAATTAAATGAAAATTAGCAAATTGGGTTCCATATGAATTTCAAAGTAAACCTAAAAATAAAATCAAAATAATAATTAAATAATGTATAAATTGGTTTTTTATATGAATTCCAGCCTAAAACTAAAAAGAAATCTATGGCAAGTAAGATCCAAAAATATGCAAATTCAAAATAAAAATTAAAAGATGATTAGATATTTGATTTGTAAACAAATTCCAAACCTAAATTCCAAAAATATTAAAATTTCTAAACCTATACTAATTAGACATTCAAAGAAGCTCCCATATTAACTAGAAAGATCTAGCTATCTGTCTCGTGGACCTAAATTAGAGTAGCTCAAATTAAAAGAAAGAACTATACGTTAAGTACAATCAAAATTAACTAAAATTTGGTGTAAAAAATTCACAATTTGATTTTCATACGATGTTTAAAGTAACATCCATAAATAAGTAAAATTTAGAATAATAATTAAATAAAACTAATAAATTAAAAACGTCTATGTCAAGTACAATCTAATATAACTAAAATTCTGGGAAAAATAAAAATTTGATTTCCATATGAATTTGAAATTAAATCCTCCAAAAAAATCTATCTATTATATACTAAAAGTTAATCACATGAGTTTTACGATTCGTAAAAAATGAAAATAAGCTAGAAATTCTCAGAAAAAACCATATGTCCCACGATTTTGTGGACCCTTACTATAGTCAGTAAACAATCATTGGTGGATGTCTTAAATGAAACAAAAAATCTTATAAGACAAAGCTATCTTTTATTGATTATAGATGAACCCAATTAAATAAAATGAATCCTAGATGGACCATATTAAAATCCATATACAGGAGGAAAAGAAGGATATGGAGACAAGAGGAAAAGAAGGATATGGACATGCAAAATAAATGAGTAAAAGCCATACATGAGGGGAAAAAGAAAAATGGCACTCGGCAAGAAAAGGAGAAACAAATAAAAGACAAGATCTATTCTACCTGCATGCTTCCCAACATTTAACAACTATTAACAATTAAATTGGCATTAGTTCTACAACTACACTATTTATAACTATTAACAATATACGACGTACCCGACATAACTATATGTATAATGATTGTAGTAGCTAACCTATCATGGTTTTGAAAGTACAACTATTAACAACTAAATCAGGGCTAGTTCTACTATTATACTATTTACAACTATTAACAACATGCGACATACCAAATACAACTACATATCTAATAATTTTAATTGCTAACCTACCTTTGTTTCAAAACTACACATCAAAAAATTTCAGTTGCTATCCTACCATATTTCAAAAGTAAATATACAAAGAAATGTAGGGAACTCATCGTCATCGAAGCGCAGATCTCTCCTCCTTTCCTCCTCCTCTCCTCTCCTCTCCTCTCCTTTCCTCCTCCTCTCCTCTCTTTCTCTTCTCCCCTTTCTTTCTTTCATCTCGGGTGAAATGAGAGCACAATGCTCAGCCAGCCTCGCGCAAGTGGGGGTATACCTCCTAGTTGCGCGTTGGGCAACTAGGGGCATTGTCGTCCACCCGCTGGGCGACGGGGTTGGACGACTTGGCCATGTGTCGCCCAACAGTTGGGTGACTAGCCTAAGTCGCCCAATCGTGGAACGATATATGATCAAAACTATATAAAAAAATACAGGTATAATACTATAATTCAGAAGAAAAATAGATTATTGAAAAATTCTTCTTCTATCCTTAGGAAATTTGATGGAAGTTTATATGAAAATAGAAAACTGTGAAAATAAAATTATCAGAGAACCAACATGTTTTGAAGGTGTCCACCTACATAATAGTCCATATAAGCATCAACCAAGTTGTTCTGCCCAAGAAAACAAAACTCCAGCGATCATCTTTAAAAAAATACAATACCAAAATCATAGAAAATTTATCCTTAACTGATTGATCAGCTGTGAACATATGTTCACTATCCAGATAGCACTGAAAGGCAAAAAAAAAAGAACATTAGCAAAGACGAAAATACAATAGTAAAGAGAACAGCTTAATGCACTGGTGCACTAGGTATTTTCTATAGAAGGATTGTGCACTAGGTATTTTCTATAGAAGGATGAATATACCACGATGGATGATATTGTATTGAGCCTCGGGGACGATCATATAGAGTACAAGGCTTGGAGGGCAAGAAGCCTCTCCTAGAGATAAGGCAAGTATCATGATATTATAAATCCTAAACTATCAAATATAGAGATATGTCAATATACTCTAACATCCCCCGCAGTCATAGCAGTAGCACGGATGGTCAAACTGGAGAGGAAGCCAAAGGTGGGGAACTGTCTGACTAACATCCACCTGCAACCCCAGCGGGAGCATCGGGGACAGCTGTGGCGTTGCGGTCGCGGTGACTGTAGAGGAAACTGACGAGTTTGCTCAAGTTAATGATAGCCCTTTGTTGTTGAGGTAGTCGAGAGCGAGGTGATCATGTCGTAGCTGTGGAGGAGGGAGCCATGTTGAGGTAGCCGGTGTCGAGGTCATCACTGTGGTTGGAGTAGCTGACGTCGAGCGACCGCAAGGGGAGCCATTAGCGCAAAGATGTGCCAGGATGAAGACAGTGATGCGATCAGGTAGTCGTTGAGGAAAAGGGTGATGCTGAGGATGATGCAATCGAAACCATTGTAGGCGAAGCACCACACCGATGGTGCTAAGACTGGGTGTGCGAAGAGGAAGAAAAGGGTACTCCGATTTTGCTAGAACTGTGTGCACCAAGAAAAGGGACCAACACAAGTTGTCCGCCAATGTCTGGAGGGTTGTGGAAGCAACAGCAGAGGGGCAACTCACGCAGTGGTGGTGCAGGGCGTGGGAGGGTCGTGCAATACGGTGACTACAGACGGAGTGGACGAAATAGAAGGGAAGGGGAAAAAAGGTGCATATGTGTATGCAAATAAAAAAGAACGCAACACTGACGGCATATCTGTGATGGACAAGATAAAGACTAGATAGGCGATGCCGGCGGTGCTCGGGGAAGGTGGAGAAGGACCTGATTAGTGTTGACAAAGACGGTGACGTCGACGATGGTAATGGTGACCACGGGCAGCGACACTACAGCCCGAAGGGGCGATGCAACGGTAGCCCATGCATGTCGATGGCATGACCACAATTGTAGGCTTCCGGTGGTGCGACGGCTCATACTCGTGGATGACGAGCCAACGATGATGATCCGGTGTGATAATGACGATAGACAGGGTGCTCGAAAGGCTAAGGAGGGAGGGCCGTGTCGATGAGCATGCCACATCACGTCACGACATCATCGAAGGGGAGGAGGCGTCAGAGAGGTCAAAACCAAGGCAGTAAAGTCCAGAGCCAAGGAACGTCGATAGATCGGCAGGGCAACGCAAACCGATATAGAGATATACCAATATACTCTAACATTTTCAAACAACGTGTCCACTGTCGTGCTTATACGTAACTTGAGAACCGAACAGGATATTGATTGGTTGTAAATCTCCATGGACGATGTTCTAAAGAGCTTCCATTAGGACTCTACATGACTACACGATGTTTACGCATTAAATATCAGGGTATGGGTTCCCGAAGAGACTTAAATATTCCTTTTACTTCTTAGGGTGGAAATTAACAACAATCATGAAAGTGGGAAAATCTTACTTAGCCCCTTAAGTACTTTAAGAAAGGCTTACTGTTTGTATGAGAAGAAAGAGCAAAAGCAAATAACTACCTGTGCTTCGCGTCATGATGAAGGTATCTGTCATCGCATCTAGCTACCTGCTGCCCACGACGTGCATGGTGTACTCTTATCGTCAGGTAAAATATTTTCGACCAAAATTTCGATATTCGGTTATCTCGATCCACTAAAAAATCCAATTCGACGAAAAATTCAACCCATTTAAAAATTTTCGGGCCCATCACCAACCCACACAAAGCCCTGTCCTCTTCCGAAGTGAACATTTTAGCTATGCCAAAATCGCAAATCTTAGGATTCATACGGGGAGTCAAGAGTATGTTTCTGGTTTTAATCCTGTGGATAACACGTAGCCATGCTTGCTTGTGTAGGTATAACGCGTCTTGAGATATCCCTCGATTATCCGCGGCGTGTAGACCGATCCGAGAACCTCCTGTCTTTGATGTGCCTGTGAAAAGACGATGAATTCAGAGATAAGCTGTAGCCGACAATGGATTTGGACCAGAGTACAAATGAAACGGTTACCATGAGAAACTCAAGTTTACTGAATTCTCATTCGCCTTAATCCCTGTCGATTTCGGTTGAATGTTGAGCGTGCTCGTGTGTCATGACATTCATTATGTTAGGATACAATGGTTAGATCGATCGGTTCTAATCCCTAGATAAACACTGTTGAGGAACCCTCGCTGGCGACCAGTCCGAGCAATTCCTCTGCTTAGAACAAGAACGAATCAATCACAAAGCGACAGAATAATAGATTGAACACAGAGAGAGGTAGAGAGAACTCCTGGTCTTTCTTTATTGCTTCATATGCATTGAGTACAAAATCAGCCATATGGCTCTCTATTTATAGGGGAGGGTGAGGTGCCCAATATGGATAGGGATTCGTTTAAACGGAAAGAATCCGTTTAAACAGAAACCCTTATCCCTGGTTTCCTAATACTCCCCATTGGGCACTCATCCGACATACTCATGCCTCGTTAAAACTCCATAAAAATCCAGTGGGAAAAATTTGGAGAAAGAGTACATGATGCATGTTATCTGCGATTACTAATTGCCTCATTAAAAACCTTGGTCGAGAAACTTCAGGAAAACTCGTCAAGGGAAAAAGAGTACAATTCACCCAGTTTCATTTAGCCTTCAGGACTTTTATCCTCTGGGTACTTGATCTTCAGGATCAAGATTCACTAACGAGCTTGAGATAATTCTCCCCCAGATCGCACTTCTCTAAGTCTCATCACACCAATCCTCGCACGCACCTTTCAAAACTAGATGCGGGAGAGACTTTGTGAATAAATCGCTAGATTTTCACAAGACTTAGTGTCTTGATGCTTTAATCTCGTCCATCTTTTGCAATTCATGAGCATAGAAGAACTTGGGGTTTATATGCTTTGTGAGATTACTCTTCACATAGCCCGTTTATACTTGTGCAAGCATAGCGGCATTATCTTCATAAATAATAGTGGGGTTTGCACAATATTCATCCACATGATGCTGGATGTCTTTGAACCATTCGGCGTAGCCAAGCGCATTCACGTGCGGCTTCATACAGCGCTATTATTTCTGAGTAGTTCGTCGAGGTAGCTACTAGGCTTTGCTTAGACGATTTTCAGGAAATTGCAGTTCCACCACACAGGAATACATAGCCTGTTTGTGACTTTGCGGTATGTGGGTCAGACAGATACCCAGCATCTGCATAGCCAATCAAGTTCAGATCTTGATTCTTTCTGTAGAACAATCCAAGATCCTTGCTTCCTTGGAGATATCGGAAGATGTCCTTTATACCCTGCCAATGCCTTTTGGTGGGCTCTGCACTATACCTTGCTAATAGGTTCACGGCAAAGGCAATATCCGGTGTAGTGCAGTTCGCTAAGTATATGAGTGCTCCAACTGCACTCAAGTATGGGAATTCCGGTCCCAGGACTTCCTCCCCCTCTTCTCTAGGTCGGAAAGGATCTTTTTCTTGTTGTAAAGATGTCCCGATCATCGGTACTTTTGATGGGAATGCTTTATCAAAGCCGAATCTTTCTAGCACCTTACAGGTATAGGTCGTTGATGTACCAAGACTCCTCCGAGGACATGCTCAAGGCTGCGAGCCTAAGCAAAACTTGGTCTTGCCTAAATCTTTCATTTCAAATTCGACTCCAAGTAGGAGCTTGCTTCTTTTATATCATCCATTTGTCCCGATGATATTCGGATCATCTACATACACTGAGATTATCTGAGAATCCATTACGAGATCGCCGTATAAATACACAAGGACAGTCTTCATTGTTCGTGTAGCCTTTCTTGCAGAGAAAGTCGCAGCGATTATACCACATTCAGTCGATTGCTTTAGTCCATACAGGACTTTCTAAGCTTCACACTGCATCTGATTTCTATTTGCTCTGTCTTGGTTGGAGAGGAATTCCTTGAGGACTTTCATATAAATCTCGAATCAAGTTACCATAAAGGTATGCAGATCACAACATCCATCAATTTCATTTCTAAATTCAAATTCAACGCCATTGAGATCAAGTATCTAAAGGTAATTCCACTCATGGTGGGAGTAGGTTTCTTCATAATCAACTCCGGGACGTTGAGTGAAACCTTGTGCTACCTGACCTTGCTTTGTATCTCACTACTTCGTTTCTTTCATTCCTCTTTCGAACAAATACCCACTTGTGCCCTACAGGGTGCACATAGGGAGGAGTGCGGCATACGGGCCCAAACACTTCTCTTTTATTCAGAGATAGCAATTCGGTTGCAATTGCCTTCTTCCAATCTTCCCAATCTGATCTTTTCTTACATTCAGCGAGCGATGCAGGCTCGGGATCAAGATCAATGATTGTGGCAATTTTCTTTGCGAAGTAGATATCGACATTGGTGTTGTCTGTTCGAGGACTCTCCGTGTGCACATAATTTATAGCTATTTCTTCATGAGTTGCTTCTTCTGGAGCTTCATCTTGCGCATCGCTTCTTTCAATTGCGGTGCTAAGTCCCTTTAGTTTTTCGGCTCCGATGTGTGCGCTCACATCCATGCCGACGGGGATATTCAGATCCGGTATGCCCTCTACTGGAGGTGTTATACTTGTGTCAGGTCTCAACTGGCTCCCCTTCTCATTCTGGGGGACTTCGGTGATCGGCTGTGATAAGTCCTTCTTATCCTTTTTCGCCAGGCGTCCCCGGTTACTTTGGATTCGAGGGGCCGGAGTTCTCGTCCTTTTACTTTTTTTCGAGGCCTCTGGACGAGATTGGGGATACCTTCTGCTTTCTTTGGTATTTCAACCCTCTCCAGTGCAGTGCGTGCAGGCACATGCGACTTAGTCACGCTCTTCAAATCACTAAAGTGATCAGGCAGTTGATTCGCTAATGCTTGCAAATCAATTATCTTCTGGACTTCTTTTGTCTTCTGGACTTTTATTGTCTTCTGGACTTTTCTATTTGCTTTACTAGTGCGTGGGTCATGTGCAGGAATTCCCGTGGCTTCCACGTAATTTTTCGATATTCTTCATCAAGGGGTTGATTTCCTCCCCCTAATGTTGGGAAATTATCCTCATCAAAATGCAGTCAGCGAAGCGGGCAGTATGCAAATCTCCCGACATGGGTTCCAAATACCTGATTATGAATGCAGTCTCACAACCAACATATATCCCGATCGACGGAGAGGGCCTTTTCGATTCACTGCGGAGGTGGTATAGGTTCATAAACCTTACATCTAAACCTCCTGAGATGAGAATTTTTCGGTAGTGACCCTTGCGCTAGTTGCATAGGTGAATGAATGTTGTAGGTCAAAGGTTTAAAGTTAATGAGATTCCCTGTATGTAGGACTGCGTGTCCCCAACATGTAGCTGACAAATTACACCGCAAAGTGGTGGGCAATAAATTTAATTCTCTTGAGCAATGCCTCTGCCAAACCATTCAGGTATGGACATGCGGTGCGAATGCTCAAGCGCAATCCCCATCGCCATGCAATAATCATCAAATGCCTTTGAAGTAAATTCTCGGCATTGTCCATTCGATGGACTTGATCGATGATCGGGAACACATTTACGATGCGAATGATCTGCGAGATCAATTTGGCGAAAGCATGGTTTCTTGTGGATAATAAACCCACATATGACCACTTTGAGGAAGCATCAATGAGCACCATGAAATACCTAAATGGCCCTGAGATGGGCTGAATAGGACCGCAAATGTCTCCCTGGATGCGTTCTAGGAATGCAGGGACTTCATCCTTCACTTTCAGAGTGGAGGGTCTAATAATTAATTTCCCGGTGGCACATGCAGGGCACACAAAATCTTCATGATTCAGGAAATTCTTCACATTAATATTATGCCCGTGAGAATTGTTAATTATATTTCTCATCATCCTAAGACCTGGGTGGCCTAATCTGTCATGCGAAAGCAGAATAGTTCGAACTTTTGAATCTGTCTTGAGCGATTATGCAGCTGCAGCGCCTTAATATTGGTATAATATAGCCACACGTGTTCATGCCATTATAAACTGAATAAATGAATGAATTATTTCAAAATCATCCAACCATTACGAGAAGACAAAAATAAAGTACCATCCATGCAAGTTCTAACTTATCCATTTCATGCAAAATAAATGACAATTAACGTCTCATGCATTACGTGCATCGGCGGAATCAACTAGAAAGTCATTGACTTCTTTGGCTATCTTTTCAGTGTGATGTTCTCTTGAGAGAAATCATGGAGGTGGTGCCTCTAAGTCGTAAGAAGTCTTTGCTGTGGGAGGGTCTCTACCTCCATCATTTGAGCAATTGCTCAAGATGCTCCCCCTCAAGCAACTGCAAAGTGAGCTTCAGCCGCCCTTTGCCATTGTTCTTCGGGCTTGGTGGGCATCAATGACATCTTTGCGGTGCTTTGCAAATCCGCGACCAATGCCCCAATTTGCCACATTTGTAGCAACCTTGGTTCTGCTGGCCATAAGATTTGCTACTCTCCTTAGCCCTTTTGTCATTTGGAGCATCGACTTGCCTTTCTAGGCAACGGTCTTACCCTTCTTTCCCCTTCTTTTCATCAAGGGCTTTGCACCTTATAGCTCCTAGCATTGGCTTCACGGCCCGTGGAGCTCCCAATGGCGAGTGGCGTAATTCTTGCGGAGAAATTCGTCCGAGCCTCGCTACACTGCATCATATCTATCAATTGGCGTACTCCTTGTAGCCGTCTTGACGATAGTTGCGGGCGGATTATCTGACATTGGGGTGAAAGGTGGACAAGGTCTTCTCAATCTTCTGCTCATCCGTGATGCGCTTGCCACGAGTTGAAGATTGGTACAAGTCTGTGTAAAGCAGAATTGTACTCCCCGATCGTCTTGAAATCGGCAAACCTCAGTCTGATCCACTCCTGCTGCTGCTCGAGGAAGAATGGTGTACTTGAGCCTCTCAAGCGCTTCTTGAGTGCGGTCGAGAGTGCTAGCGCGCTTTTCTCCGCCATATACTCATTCTTGAGAGTAATGCGGAGGTGGTGCACGAGGAAATGAAGTGCTGATCATTTTCCTCGGGTGTAGGTTTGGCGTCATGCCGTCCGCCAATCCCAATAGCTGCGCGAGCTTCGGCTCCAAGTACTATCTCGACATCGGATGCCCACGTCGGATAGTTCTTGCCATCTTTGGCAAGCTCCTCGAACTCCCGGTTCGTGATGCGATCATCTACATGTGAATGGCAAGAATAAGTTTCTTTCTTGGTAAACATGCATGGAATTATTTACTACGGTAAATAAATGGTACAATAAATTCTCGTAATGTTTCATAATTTTCTATATATTTTCCATAATTTCTTGCTAATTTTGGTGATTAAAAGCAATTAAATAATTACAATTAATCAAAGCGATAAATAAATGCAGAAAATATATAAAACAATAATGGCATAAATAAATAAGCTTCAAATGCTGAAAATAATGCGAAATTCGGGTTCTTGAGGCCCTTTATGCTAGAATACAAATTTTGTGAATTCTTGCGATTCGGGGTTTTACGCAAATTTTCTATTCAGAGAAAGATTGAGCGCAATTTTCTGATTTTTCGGGTTTTATCGCAAATTTTCCCGGGCTACCTTCACCCGCCGCCCCCCTTTTTTTTTCTTTGCCGGCCCACTTTTCGGCTGTTCTGCGCCCGTTCACACTGTGGCGGCGGCATGATGCGGCGCGCGCGGGAGGCGGGCAACGCCATGCGGGGCGGCAAGCGGCGGCGTCAAGGTTGGCAGCGTGCGGCGCGTGCGCGGAAGAGCAGCAAAGCGCGCGCGTGGGGTGGCGCGGCCGAGGCTTCGCGGCGGCGATCGTGCGAGACATGCGCGAGATGTGGCGGCGCGCGCGTGCAGCACGGTGGCACGGGTGAGGCGATCGCGGCGCACGGTGGAGGCGGGGCGCGCGCGGCGCCATGTGCGGCGCGGGCGAGCGCGGCGGCGGCGTGGTGGAGGCGGTGCGAGAGACCGGCGGCGCGGCGCGCGGCAAAGCGCAGCGCGAGGAGGCGAGGCGCGCAAGCGCGCGCAGCGCAGCGCGAGGAGGTCGGCGGTGCGGAAGATGCGCCCGTCGCGGCCCCAACGGAGGCCGAGTGTCATCGGCGTCGCGCGCATGCGGCGCCGTAGAGGAGTCGAGGCGTCGCGTCGCGGCGCGCGCATGCTGGCGCAAGCGAGCCGCGCCGATGGCGTCGATGCGCGGCGCGCGAAGCGCGAAGCGAGGTACCGCGGCGCGCGCATGCGAGCGAAGCGGCGCGGCGCCTTGCCGTCTGCGGCGCGTCTTGTGAGGCCGGCGTTGGCGTGCCATGCGGAGCGCTGCTGCGCCGGGTGACGGCGGTGGCATCGTGGGCGAGTGGCGCGCTGCGCGGCGCGTCGGCCGGGCCGATCGCGACGACTACAACAACGGCGGCCGTCGCGGGGCGGTGTTGGTGCACATGCGAGTGCGACGGCGATCGAGTGTTACCTCATGCCGGGAGGCAGTGCGCGATCTGAGCGCGTGGCCATGCAGGGCGCCCTTGCGAATCTTTTCTTGTGCAATTATCGAACAAAAAGATGCATAAAATTTTCGTTCTAATCTACGATGCAATCAACATCTACCCCTTTTAACAATCTACGATCGACATTGTGCCGACGACTTGAGTCCGCTCACGGTAGATTAGGGCGGATTTGCATCGTTTCTCTGATGCAATCAACATCTACCCGTTTCGCAATCTACCGATCGACATTGTGCGGCGACTTGTGTCCGCTCACGGTAGATTAGGCGGATTTGCACCGTGAAAACCAATCTAGAACGCGAAGAAAAATGCAAATTCAAAGCGATCTAGAAAACCAATCTATTAAGTGCTTCGATGATTACCTTCGTTCACCGGAGCGATTCGTGCTGATAACGTGTTGAGGAACCCTCGCTGGCGACCAGTCCGAGCAATTCCTCTGCTTAGAACAAGAACGAATCAATCACAAAGCGACAGAATAATAGATTGAACACAGAGAGAGGTAGAGAGAACTCCTGGTCTTTCTTTATTGCTTCATATGCATTGAGTACAAAATCAGCCATATGGCTCTCTATTTATAGGGGAGGGTGAGGTGCCCAATATGGATAGGGATTCGTTTAAACGGAAAGAATCCGTTTAAACAGAAACCCTTATCCCTGGTTTCCTAATAAACACTTTGAAATCTGATCTTGATGAAGTAAGGAATGTATATATGTCAAGGGAAACTTGCCATCCATGAATCTGCCCAAGCTTCCATTAGGCATCTATTCAAAGACTAGAATCCTCCCTCTTCGTTGCACACACAGAATCTTCACTGCATTTATACGCTGAAGCTTGGTAATAAACTAGCATGCATGCCCTCAAAGATTCTACTCACGCATCTCTCCACATCCCGGCACTCCTCCCTGTTCTGCCGAACCGTCTTCGTCCCATCCGCGATCACCTCTGCAACCTTGAATACCTGCCCGAGGCTGCCCAGTGCCTCCATCGATGAACCTGAATGATACTTATATTAATTCTTTTGAGATGATGGTACTTATACATGGGCGAGACTACTTAGTGGGACCCGGTGTCACAGGACATCAGGTCCAAAAATTTTTTTAATGGAAATTAGCACTTTCAGTAAAAATTTTTAGCAGGAATTAACACTTTCAGTCCATATGTGAACCCCTAGACTAAACTCAGTGCACCCAGTTCTATCTTTGAAACCCAATAAAGGGAGTACAACAACCCAAATTTTCTGTAGTTAGCAGCAGCTCACGAGAAGTCTCTGTTTTTCTCAGTCCATGAGGCAACTACAGTAGGCCAAACCAGCCTTTGAGTGAGTGTAAGAGGGAGCACCGCAACAAGCTACGGCGTCCATTTGACGATCCCGAAGCATGTCACCTCGCAGCAACCCTCTACGCTTGTTCATCTCGTACAGATGGCCAAAAAATGTGCATCATGTCCGTCACACAACCACACTCAGCTAGGCAGCGACCGGTCACTAGAGAATAAAAGAAATTGGCACCACTAGCTGCTCTCGCCTACCATTTCACCGTGGCATCACTTGGTTCCTATTGCCTCACGCCCTCACCGGCCGAAGGAAGCTTAGGTCCACCTGATCAATATGTACTTCATTCTAATTTTCTCTTAATTATTCCAATTTTTAAGTTATGATTTCAATATGATTATTGTTGATTGATTTTTCTTGAATTGTAGGGTTAAGACTTAGGGATTCAATTTTGATTTTTGGAATACCAGCCTATCTCACTGCAAATCGAGGCAAAATTGTAGTATTTGACCGCAATGTCAAGTAAGTAAACCATTGAACATATTTTTCTATTATATTATTTTTAAACTATTAAGCATACAAATATCTAGTTGGCTTTTCAATTAATTGGTGATAATTTCATGAATGATATATTTATTTGTTATGTGGAGAAATAAGAATTGATAAAAATTAGTAATGATGTTATTGTTCGTCATTTTATGAACTTGAAAGAATATAAATACTAAAAGATAATACATTAACTTACATTTGATCATTCTATTATTTTTTACTTGAAAACTTTAAGTAATTTTGTTCTCTTTTAATAGGCTATTGAGATCGAATGATGTATTTTACTAATACTGACCATTTTTGTCTGTGGTTTTGTCTTTAGTTTTTTCAATTTTGCTACAACTAATCAATATTATTATCAAGCTTTTTTATTTTGGTAAGTATTTCAATCACTACTTCTTTACCATAATACACTGTCATCGGTCATTTTGCTAAGTATTTCAATAATTACTTCTTTATCATCATACATTATTATCATTTATATTAAAGTATTGATGCTAAATATTACCGAACGTATTACTATTTAGCATAATATTGTTTGAAAACTATATATATTGTTATATATAGGGTAAAGTAGTGAACCCGGTCATTTTTTGTTCTGGTTCCGCCCCTACTTATACTAATTAAGTAGGACAGAGCTCCGGCGAGCGGCATGATCGGTGCATGGATGGACCTAACAAGTGGGCCCTTTGACCTATTGGCTGTTGTAGCTCGACCGTTCAATCAAACCTACGTGGTTCGGATCGACGAGGGAAATAGCGGTAGAAGGATATTTGCAAAGGACTGTCTATTGCAAAGTCGACTGAATTTTTTTTTGCTTCAGTCAATTTTTCTACAATATTTTTTTTCTATATAAGTAACTTTTTTGCCTATGTTTGCTATATTTTTCTCGTATATGCAATATTTGCCTGTGAAAATATTATATAGATGGAAAAAATATTATATATATAGAAAAAATATTGTATATATAGACAGAAAAATATTGTATATATAGGAAAAATATTATAACAAAATCGACTGAAGCAAAAAATAATAATAATAAATCAGGCGCCTCTGCAATAGCAATCAGGATCTGCAAAAGAGGCGCCCGAACTATTTTTACCTCAATCCCTTTTCAGTTTTCACCTTTCCGTCCAGCCAAAAGCACTCCTCCATCCTCATAAACATATCTAGTGAAGGGGAAAAATGCATGGGTTGAAACATAGCCACATAGACCAGGTACATAATTTTTGGAGCTCGTTATTCCACACTAGGCACACAAATGGCGACCACTAATTAGATTGCCAAGGAAGAAGAGTGGTATGCATAATACAATCTCTCAGCTACTCAGCTCGATTCAGGTTGTGGCAACATGCTTGTATCTGCTGTCTGGCTCTGATTCGGACCTGTGCCCATGCCATCTCTCTTGTAGTAAGCAGGCTGCTTGGGGACTGGTAAGGTCACACCCTCGCAGCTCAGCATCAGAACAACATCCCACATGGCAGGCCGGTCGGCCCGGTTCTCTTCAACGCAGAGCAGTGCTATCTGAATGCATCGCATAATCTCCGTTATTTGAGGTTCATTGTGTAACAAGGGATCTATAAACTCAACCAATCTTCCATCCGTCCACAGGTCCCATACCTGACAAAGTGAGAACGTCAGGCTCCAAAAAAAAACATAATTTCAATAGCAATAGACATTTGTCAACAGAATAAATAAAAGAGGAGTAATCTGATTTTCTGATTGCAAACTTAGCTACCTACATTCCAAAGCATGCAGTGTTCAGATATCAACATTGTGTTCCAGACTTTCGGCTGCGTTTTGGCAGATATACATATACATACGCATGTTTGCTTCGCTAGAGATTCCATGGTAAAACTCTTGTCGATTAATGATGACAGAAACAAGCATACTCAAGTTTACTTACCCACGTATTCAGAGGTCCGTAATCACGTGGTCCACTTGAAAGTGGACAGAATCTCTTTCCACTAATAATCTGGAGAAGCAAGGCGCCAAAGCTATACACATCGGACTTCACTGAGTAGAGACCCGTTTCCCGATATTCAGGGGCGATAAAACCACTGAAAGATGAAAAGTAAAAGTGAAGATCTCCTAAGAAAGAAAAGCAAAGGAAACAAGGCAACCAACTTGAATTGATGATGAAAATATATTAAGTCTTACGGCGTGCCAAACACATTTTCTTCAAACACTTCATCCACACCTGGATTTAATATTTTGGATAAGCCAAAATCAGAAATCTTAGGGTTCATATCAGAATCCAAGAGAATGTTGCTTGGTTTCAAATCACGATGGATAATATGCAGCCCACATTGCTTGTGAAGGTAAACAATTCCCTGAGCTACGCCTTCAATTATTTTATAGCGCATAGGCCAGTCCATTGACACCCCAGTTTTTGTGCCTGTAAATGCAAGACCGTTACATGAACACAGCGAAATTGGTAAATTTGTGAAGAAAATAATCAAATTATTAACGGAGACGTGCCAAAGATGAAGGATTCCAAACTTCCATTCAGCATGTATTCATAGATCAAAATCTTCTCTCTTCCATGAAAACAACATCCCAGAAGCTTAATTATGTTAGTATGCTGAAGCTTCGTGATGGATTGAATCTCATTGTCGAAATCTAGATGTTGGAAATCTAGTTTAGTCGGTACTTCAAAACGCTTTTTTATGGCAACCTCACGTCCATCATGTAATATACCCTGAAAAGTGCAAACACCAAGCTCAAATGCTGTTAAATATTTGATAATAAACCTGAAAGAAGGATTAGGCATATGGTAATCAGATTACTTTGCCACTTTTCATTTGCTAAACACTTATATCAACATAATGACAATGATTTTCTCATTGTCTTCTGGATCCTATTGCTGCTATATGTTGAACTCGGACAAGGTTGTTGATTTTTGTGGTCACCTAATAAATACATACTTCGATGCAGCTCACTGCCTTCTTGTTTTGGTTGACCTTACAAAGTACATAAGGAGAAAAGTTGGGAAAAATAAGGATATCCAAAACTTTCCATGAAACCAATAATCCAGTTAAGTAGTTAAGAGTAAGCTTAGGAGATAGGACACTCCATGACTGTTGATATCATTAAGAAGTCCTACCTTTTATTTACAGCTTTACTGCAAAAATGATGTTAGTTTTTATGCAGAGAAACAACTTGCAAAAGCATGACTTTTAGTTACAACAGTGAGGCAAATCTACATGTCTTACACATAGAACTATTAAACCCTGTTTTCTCTCCCATTTTAAGCATTCAAAAGGAAAACTTGTCTCATGTTTCATCAAATTATGGTAAAATACAAAACCTTATTAATCATTCCTACTGTCTGCAAAAAGAAATGAAGATTACAGAAAGTTTTGAAATGTTCAATGAACTAGAAAAGAAATAATCCTATCATTAAAAAAGTCTAGGGTATTCCTCTTCTGGAAATCCAATAGGCCAAATGTTGAACAGGAAGCACATTTACTACCTTGTAAACAATACTAAAGCCACCTAGTCCAATCTTATTTTCAGCTGAGAAGTTATTTGTGGCATCCACCAACTGGGAGAAGCTGAACTTCGTAAGCCCTGTTAGTAAAAAAGAAGATTTGACAATTACTGCCCCATTGATCAATTAGCACTCTATCTCTGTATTCTTTTTTTGAAATTCATGAATTATGCAAGCTTATTTTCCTTAAAAACAGGCATTGTGACTAAATCACAACGAGTAAATATTAATACTGCCATAGAAGTAGCAAAGTTGAAATGATTTGATAACGATGTAGGGCTAGCTCAACTTGCATGATTATGCATGTAGGGGTATCATGATAGAGGACATAACTTTAAATGTTTAGTCAGTGTCTAACTTAATACCTGGTCCTTTATGTACAATGTAGGGAGCAGCATTTGTCTCCTTCCAGGGCCACCTCATTTTGCGTTTTCTGGTTGGCAGTGCTTCAACAACATTTTGAGGGACTACAAGGAATTTGTTGTAAGATTGGTGTATCATATAGCTAGAGGGAGCAATAGTTGGAGAAATAAGAGTACAATCAAGAGGATGAAAAATAAGTTTTTAAAAGCATGATACTACATTTCATCCATAATTAAGTAAATCGGATATGCATCAAGTTACATCAAGGATACAACTACAGTCCTATTGTTCATCAGTAGCTGATATAGCTTATATGTGGTCCAAGATGTGATTCAGAAGGCATCTTAGGCTTGCACCATTCCTCCCTCCGTCTAATTGAGAGTTTGGAAACAATATGTCCAAAAGAATATATATGGAGTTACGTAATCAGTAATATATATTTGAAGCATTTTTCCTAATTCAGAAACTGGTGACCTCTAAATCTAATAATATACCAGTATACAATGCTGAGAACTCATTTTAAAGACGGACGATGGGAACTCGCACTCCAGGCTATTTGATCAGTGTTGGGATGAACCGTGCTTGTTGGATCAACATTATGGGATGCTGACATTGTTAGTTTTTTGTTCGGACAATGGTGCTGATAGCTTCCCATAAGCGAACGGGCAATAATATTTGACACACCAATCAAAAATTTCAGATTATAACTTCAGATTTTCCTAAATTAAGGTGAGTCCTCATTTGATACACCCCCAGTGTACTTACAGATTACATGGCCAATTAAAAGAACGCATGCAGTCTACATAAGAAATGTAGTAAATTATGAAAGAAGTGTATCAAGTATAAGAAGCACACACAAAAATATATTGGAATTTTAACTCCCAGAAGTAGCATTACTCTGCAAGCAGTAAATACATCCAGACAGATACCTGCTACTTGGCGTTCCATAACTTTGAATGGCTCTGTTTTTGCTTGAACTCTTTCTAATGAACCGCTCATCTCAGTCCTGTCATTGCCAAATATTACAATTCAATGCCGTCAGATGTAATGAATGTTTTGTAAACATGGTATACAACATCGTAAATACCAGATTATTACCCACAATTCTTTAGTTGCATTGAAAAGGTTAAAAGTTGAATTAATTTCTCAGGATGTACTTTAGAGGGATCCATTTTTTTCTTTCACAAACATGAAAAAAAATTTGTTAGATGTACTAATGTCATATTGAAGAGATTAACAGATTGAGAATATCTTACCTAGATGCAGGATTTGAATGACTGGTAAATGACCTCGGCAACTTTGCTGCAGCCTGAAATAACAAAATAATTTTACTTTTATGTTATCAAGAATTGCAACCATAAGCTTCTCTATAAAATAATGACATTGATAAGTCGAAATTTGGCCGAAGGCATAGGAACATAAATAATCAATTACAGGTAAATGTTATCCTGATCGCGCCACATGCAATTTTTCATCTTATTGTCTATTTCTGTTGTTTCAGCTTCTCAATTTTCCCTGACAATCTATTGATAGAAGGGAGAGGAGACTAAGAGTAAGTTGTTTTCTAGACCTGTGTGGAGTTTTGCTTTCGAAAGAAGGGATGACTAGAGGTGGATATGATAGAATATTCATTCATCTCCAACCTCGCATGTCCAACTCTTATTAATTGATGCTTTATCTCTCTTATACTACCTAAAATGCTGAATTTAGTTTACTGTTGCCTTTTACTGCAGAATTAAAATAAACAGGAGGATATAATGTATGGTACCTCTTGTTGTGGAGGATGGACATGATTTAGAATTCGTACAAGAAGATGTGTGGTGTCAATGTGACTGATGACAGGGAAGAGCTGGAGGTAGAAGTCAATATTATTCTGAACCTCACTGAACTGGCTGGCTAGCTTCTCGCCCATGAAGAAGCGGTAGACATAGCTGCTATTCTGGCAGGACGTTACGAGAATGTACGCACGACGGAGGGCCTCTTCAAGTCCATTTAGTGGCTTCCTTGTCTCTGGGCGCTGCATCATCTCTGAGCTCTGCATGCTCTGCAGCAGGTCAGCGATCATCTGGACCCGCTGCACGAGCTGCTTGCAGGCCTCCTTGTTGCGGCGAACCTTGTGCACCGCCTGCATAATCATTGAGGTGAGCCCAAAGGCATCCAATCCAGACAGCTGGGCAATGTTGGCTGCCTGCCCCAAGCCGTTCCACAACAGCACCATCTCGTCTTCTTCTCTTCAGAATGGTGCACCATTAACACCTGCAGAGAGTTTTCTCAACTAGATGAACTATATATAGATGCCGATAAGGCAAGCATCATATGCTGCACATGAATAACACCAACGGTAGTGCATTGAAATTCACCTAAAAAAAAACTGCGCATTCGGCACAGCACAGCACAGCACAGCATCTGAATATCCCAGAGAGACCAGGATAAACCAACGTGCCAACCACCGTCGTGTGCTCCAATCGTCGAGGATATGGCTGAGTATTTACTGTGCACTGGTCGTGCAAGAAGACAGAATTCCATCCCAGGTGATTCAGCTCTCGACAAAGCGCGACCCTTGTTGGTTCCGATGAGACCAAACACCACGACAGAGCCCACGCCCGGACCGAGCCTCCGATTGGGGCGCGGCATTAACTGCGACAAACACGTCTCGCTCAACACTGCTCAGCAAACGTCATTGCCTCGCGGACAAGGAACCGAAGCCGGACGCTCTCGAGCATTTCCACAAACACCTTGTGCTCATACAGGCAGGCGTACCTTGTAAAGGACACCACCAATCAACGCCGGGCCATGGAACCGCGCGGCAACTTCGCGCCCATGTCGTGAAGGACGAGCGCCTTGGCGTTGCTTCCGCGTGGCGAGACCAAGAGAACCTCTCGACGGAACGAACATGACACAGATGTGATGAATAAGAACAAGTTCTCTTTTGGAAGAATTGCGCTTAGATTATCAGGCCGAACCACTAAGCCCATTGTAGCAATACGGCCCATTGGATCCTCAAATCCAAATCGTACGTTAGGAAGATGTTCTTTTCGCTGCCAATTATAACTTATGATTTTATATCTAACACAAATATTTATATAAATAAATTAAATATCGATAAGTCACTTGAAAATAGTGACGATGAAGTTGTTTTATTTGGTTGTTTAAGAGAAACTAAAAGCAAAAGCCGAAAATAACTCAACCTAACCGAGAGACAAATCTCTTACGGGAAATTAAAGAACAGGAGTGAAAAACATGGAACTCTGTTTGGAATGGAAATTTTTTTTCAATTCATATGAAACTTAGGGGGTGATCGGAACAGCGATGGCTTTTGGTTTTTGCTGAAAAAACATGTAGTAATCAAAAAAAACATGAATGAGTTGTATGTTAGGCATAATTAAATTTTAAAAAGTGTAAAAATAAAAACGGTTCGCTAGTCTAGTGCGGACAATGCAAAGGAATATGAGAAAAAAACGGAACGCAAAAAAAATCAAAAAACAAAAAAAAATTCACTACGTGACAAAAGTGTTATAGTGTTTTAAATCATTCTTTCTGATGTTTTAAATCATTAATGAAAAAACTCTAAACTGATCACCCCTTTAAACTTGTTTTCTGTGAAATTCATGCTTACTAAAAACCAAAATATCCGGTCACCATCAAGCCTCTGCCTGCGACAAACATATGTTACATATTTATAGAGACTGTTTACAACTTACGTCCGAACCGGTAAGTCCTTCACAAAACAAACAAAAAAAACCCGAACAGAAAGGTTCTATTTCAGCGCGTTGATGTGCGACAGTGCAAGCATTGCTAGAGAACACGTTAATTGGCGTTTCCGGAGGATGGTATAGTGTGTTACCCGTTCTCTTCTTTTTAGTTATTAAAAATTAGTTTTTGATTTTTATACAATAACTAATTTTTAAACAAAATATTTTTTTTAAATAAGATGTACAAGTTGATTATAATATATATTATAGTGATTTTATTTATATCAATCAAAAACGTATATGAATTTCTATTACTCTATACTTTCTTTTATAAACAACTCAAAAATCATAAATTATATCAATTAAGATGAGATGTACAAGTTGATTATAATACATATTATAGTGATTTTATTTATATCAATCAAAATCGTATATAAATTTCTATTACTTTATATTCTCTTTTATAAATAACTTAAAAATCATAAAAAAACATCCCAAATTTTTAAGCTGGAGGAAAAAAACGGACCCATGCGCTCCTAGAGGCAGGCGTACCTTGCAGAGGACACCACCAAGCAAAGCTGGGCTTTTCCGGGCTTCGGGGAAGGGACCCGGGCCATGGAGAACCGTGCGCACTTGTCGTGAAGGACAAGAGCCGCTTCCGCGCGGCGAGACCAGACAGTTGTGTGGGTTTTTTTTTGTCTGGTTTATGATTTAAATATTTAAATTATAATTATTTATAAGAAATAGTATATATAAAAAATAGTTATATATGATTTTAACTGGTATAACTGAACTCAGTGTACTTTTTAATACAAAATCTCTTCTTGAAAATTAAGGAATGATGGAGTGAAAAACATTAAGTCCATTCCCCCATCATGCTTCATGAATGTAATACCAAAAATATCATAAATATAATACACATAGAGATTTATGTAAACCTACAAAATTTCAATTTCAAATTCATCCATGCCATATATGACTCAAAAACAAACATATTTTTGGCACTTTACAATTCAGCATCTCTGACCTCACCTTACCAACAGCAACCCCTCACAAATCCAACTAGGCAAAAGTGTATACAAGCCACAAGAAATAAAAACTCTACAATTTTAGGATCCATCCGTATAACCACACTGTTATCTACATGTGTGAATTGGAGCAATGGAGATCGGAGCGTTCAACTGAGCCGTTAAAAGACCAGCTGTATTCCTGGAGCAATGGAGATCGGACAGTGAGAGTGAGAGTGAGAGGGGTACGTGCGCTGAATCGGACGTTCCGCGGAAGATCGGACGGCCGTCGCCGATAGAATTTAAGGAAAAAAAAAGCGACAGGTTTTTTTTCAAATACGCTGACGTGGCATAGATAGAGGCCGCCGAACGCACCGCGATTAATACACAGAGATAGGACACAGATATAGAACCCAATATCCATATATATCCTTACAGATGCTCAGGCTCTAAGTAGACTTAAGAAGGCATTCGTTTTAGCGATGGTTTTTGACTATTAATTAAAATTTTATTGTAACTAAGTTAGTTCATTAGGTATAATTAAATTTTAAAAAAATGTAAAAATAGAAAAAATATGTTAGCCCATGGACAATACAAATGAATACGGGAAAAAAGAAAATACAAAAAATCTAAAAAAATTAGAAAAAAATGAATTACTAAATAGTGAAAAAAAACTGAAGTTAAAATCTGAAGCTGAAAAAAAAACTGAAACGAGCGAGCCAACTGGAACAGGTAACCAGCTGGAATTTATTAACATGCAGTCGTATAGGTCCACCAAGCGGAAATTAATCCAACAGCTCTTGCACCGACAGAGGCACTAGGTACTCCTGATCCTGTGTGCTCCTTCGAATGCGGCGGCGGCGGCAAGATTCTGCACGGCGGCAAGGATCCATAGGGATGGATTAGAATAGAAGAACTGAAGAAAAATAAAACCTAAGCGCAAGCCAAGCCATGAACGACGACAGAGAAGACAGATGCATGTTGGTTAACTCATACGTACCGTAATCTCATTGGTTTCTAACCCGCTCCGGGAGTGTTATGGACCGCATGTTGTAGCGCTCATTCAACTCCTCATTCGTCAGGTCCGTGAACGCGTTCTTGCGGAGTGCGTACGAGAGCCCCTGGGCGTTATGGTCGACGTAGTGTGTATTCACTAGACAGTAGGAGAATTTGGTGGTGCATGTACAGCTCTGCTTGCTCCTGTTTATATAAGCATAAGCAACTACCGTCTTGCTATTTGCAGGGTGCCTGAAATTTTAAATAGTACTCTGTAAGAACTCTACAAAAATGCAAAAGTCAAAAAGCTATTTCGTTGGGTGCCAAAAGTGGCCAAGCCAAATTTTGGCAGGGACCCTGCCAAAATTTTAAAACATGCACAGCTATCTACCATCTGCATGAGCCGGGCGTGATCAATTGTTTGAAACTGCAAACAGTCACGTCTAAACATTCCTTCTTCGTCATAGCGGATGCTTAGTTGTGTACACCGAAGTGTTTAGACCAATATTATGCAAATAATTAAGAACAGCTTCCCAAAAAGAATATGTAAGTAGAGCTTGAGGCACCTGTGTTCCAAGTGTTTGGCTATAAGACCAACCAGGGATCTGTCTGGGTCTCGCGGAAATCTCGGGACGGAGGAAACGAAGAATCTGCAAGCTGAGGCCCCGCTCAACTTCACTTTTATTTCATTATTTAGCGATGAAGTTATTATAGCAACGATTTTGATACTGTAGTAATTTTGTCTCGTAGTAATTTTTTTTTGTTTTTTGGTATTTTTATGTTTTGTTTTTTTTCTCGTATTCCTTTGCATTGTCCGCTCTAAATTAGTGTACTATTTTATTTTTACATTTTTTTTAATTTAATTATGCCTAATATGCCACTCAGCTACAGTAAAAAATTAGCCAGCTACAGTGAAATTTTAGCAAAAGCTAAAAACCATCGCTATTCCGAACGCCCCCTCAATAATCAAGTACTTTATTCTCCTTCAAGAACACCTTACAAAAATTAAAAAAAAAAGATGTGAAGAAGTAAAGAACTGCATAAATTAGAATCGCACAGCAGAAAGTTTTGATTGCTGAACAAAAGTGTCATTAGAGAACATTTTTCAGCAGTTCCGGTGATCGAAAAATAACATAGAAATAAAACATTGCAGGTAACAAAATCTAGGTATGGATGTTAGCTGCAGGTAACAAAATCTAGGTATGGATGTTAGCTGAAGGGCGTGCGGGCCGCGACGGACCTGAAGGAGGCGACGGATCTGAGGAGGCGACGGCGAGGGAGATGAGGCGGCTAGGGCGAGGCGAGAGAGCTCCAGGCGGCGCAATCGGGAGAGACGAAGGCTCGAACAGAGGCGGCGGGGAGAGTGCGGCTGGGTTTGGGCTATCCAACTAGCAGGCCACAAGTTCAAATCGGGCCGAGATTTCACTAACCACTCAAAATTACAAAAGAGTAGTACTGTCTACTTTAATAGGCATACCCTGTTGCAACTTGAATCAATAGCTGTTTTCATATCATATTCGCTATCTTTACATCTCAGGTGAATTTGATTTTATTCCTTCCAATTCTGTTCAGGCTTTGAAGTTTTAGCAATCGAGTTTATGCTTTATTTCTGTTCTGTACGCACAGCAGTGCTATCTGAATGCACCATACTATCTCGGGTAATCGAGGTTCATCATGTAGATTAGCATCTATCAGCTCCATTGATCTTCCCATTGTCCACGATTCCCAAGCCTGCAAAAATAATATTCAATTGAAAGATTACAAGTAGATAGAACAGATTTTGCTAGAAGATATTTCTATTAGAAACTACAAAAGCAACTTCTACAAGGGGGAGTGGTGTAAACAGGCATATGAGCTTGTGTTGCCGCTGGTCCAGGGAGATCGTATTTCCCTATGTCTGTGCACATGATTTGCTTCAAAGTGATATACAAATATAGGAGCAAGCATATAATTTGAACTGCATAACAGATGAAGCGCATATGTTTCACCTCGCATGGAAGGTGTGTGAAGTGTCTGAATAGTCCATTGTGCAGTTTTCAGAGAACATACGTGTGAAAAAAAATACTTACATATGCAGTTAAGTGTACTCTGCCAGTAAATGTCTAAATGAGATCCACCTCTTTTGCAGTAATGATCTCAAGATCAACGCCAAAAGCATACACATCGCTCTTAATTCAATAAATAGCTTATGTTGTATATTCAGGAGCAACATAACCACCGAAGAGGGTGCAGGTGGTGCTGCAAGATGAGATCCACCTCTTTGCAGAATGATCTCAAGATCAACGCCAAAAGCATACACATCGCTCTTAATTCAATAAATAGCTTATGTTGTATATTCAGGAGCAACATAACCACTGAAGAGGGTGCAGGGTGGTGCTACAAGATAAGTTCTTGTGTGTCTATACTAAGAACAAAAAGCTGTCGATAAAGGTAAAGAGATCCCTAAACTAGTTGTACAATTTTTTTAAAAAAACTTGTAAACCAGAAAGGAGATATTGGAGTGCAGAAAATATGAACAGAGAAATTCAAACGGCAAATGCAAGAGGCCCACATACGCATGCAAGAGTGCATGCAGACGGGAGTGACCGTGATGCTCAAGCTGCTGGTGGCAGCACAGGTGGACGGGACGATGGATCCCATGTTGATGGTGCAGACACGCATAGAGGTGGCTCGGTTGTTCAAGGCCACAGACCCCACATACTTGCAATTGGTGCAGAAGGCTTATCCCAGTCGCATGCAGCCGACATAGGCATACAGACTGGTATAATTTTTTATGGTTTTGCAGAGGGAACATGATCGGCGTTGGAGATAGTACGCACAAGCATAGAAATTAGAGGCGATGCAGCCTTAGCTGAGATATATGTAGAAAAGGAAGCAGATTTGGTCCAAAAGAGAGGAGCGAGAGGCTTAGATAATAGTGAAGTTAAGGCAGCTATGGGAGCAGGTGCTCTAGCCTAGGCAGGCATGCAAGAAAGGACAAGTTCGATTCAGTGTGAGGCGTGGCAAGCGCCGGATTGTGCGAGGCTCAGGATAAAGCAAGTGCACGTGAGGAACGACGCATGGGAGTGCGAGTAAAAGGAAGAACTAGAAGCAAGAGAGACGATCGGCAAGATAGAGAAACAAGATTAAGGAGGTGATTGTTAAAATTAATCTTGTTTTTTTGATAGGTTTGTTAGATATGGTAAAAGTCCGAGTTGTATACGAGGAGCGGTTGGAAGTTCTTTCCTTGGTAGTATGAGTCCGTATCTTATTCGGTCATGTATGAATATATAAGTAAGGGTAATATATGAGTTAAGAGACAAGCCATCAAGAGCAGAGGCCGATCGGTGTGATCGAGAGAAAGAGAAAAAAGTAAAAGAAGAAAAGGTAGAGCGGTTGATGATATGAAAAAACAATTGTATTTCGTTACGATAAATCAGAATGCTACGACAAAACGTGATCCGAGAGTAAGCATAAAAAAATTGCAACAGTCGATATGGCTGATGATGGAGTAGAGTTGGAGGTATGACTTACCTCAATTTTCTTCTGCACATCACGGAACTTGTCAGCCTACTTCCCGGGCATGACGAAGCTGTAGATGATGTTGCTGCCCTGACATGACATGACGACCATGTACGCATCCCTAAGAGGGCGCTCGTTTTAGCGATGGCTTTTGGTGAGATTTCACAGAATGGCTTTTTTTCAGAATGATTTGGCTTTTGGGCATAATTAAATTAAAAAATGTAAAAATAGAAAAAAAATGTTAGCCCATCATGGACAATGTAAAGGAACACAGGAAAAAAAGAAAAATACAAAAAAGTCTAAAAAATCTAAATAATTTTAGAAAAAGACGAATTAATGAATAGTGAAAAAAAACAAAAACTAGAAGTGAAACCGAAAAAGCCGCAACGATCGGGGGTCCTACAACCCATCGGGTGGTCTCATTTCCGTGCGCTGCATCATCGCCTTATTAATAGGGTGGTAATTCCCCATGAAGGGCCCATGGGAATATCCCGTGGGGCGGGGGGGTAATATCCCCTCGCTGGGAACGGGTGGGCCTTGAAGCTAGCGGGCGGGACGGGGTCATCTCTCGCATGCTGGCCTCACTGGGACCCGATAAAAAATAAAAATAAAAATATTTAATAATAGATTATTATTTTTAATATAAGAGATTGTATTCTTTTCTTGTATATTTAGACTAAAACTTGAATTTATATGTTAGAATATATATTTTGAAACTATATTTTTAAAAATAATATGCTTAAGTAATTATAAATTAATAAATAAAATCAAAATTTATTTTTAAACAATAAATTTAATTTTTAATCTCCTGAGGACCCCGTGGTCGGGTCCCCGCAGGATCGGGACGGGGCAATCTCCCCCCGCGAGGCTAAACGGGGCGGGACGGGGGGCGGGTTCGCAGGGAGCGGGGCGGGGCCGCGGAGGCTTCCCCCGCCCCGCTCCGTTTACATCTCTACTTATTATGCTGCAGCCGTTCCAGGAGCTCACTGATCATCTGTATGCGCTGGACAGGTTCCTGGCAGGTCCTCTTATTCTGCCGGACTGTCCTTGCTGCCTGCGCAATCATCTTGGTGATCCCACAAGCATCTATTCCACTCAGTTGTGCAACGGTGGCCACCTGTCCCAGGCCGTTCCGTGACTCCGTCTTGCTTATCTTCCTGTTTACTATTCTGCTTAAAATGTGCTTCTCAGTCACCATGTTGGCATATTCCACAACAAGAAAATGTTTTTCTGGCAACAAGAAAACCATCGTACCTGCTTTCCTTCAACACTGAACAAATCTCTCTTCAATCGGCAAAAACAGACGAAGAACAATGGTGAAATCGCGAACTACCATAAGATGGCTTGAAGCAAATGAATGAATGAACGAATGATGCAGGTTGCCACCAAACCAGCAAGGCGAAAAGAAGGAAATTGGTGGCAAGCGGAGGCTCAGCTCACGGTAAATTGGCCTGAAACTTTCAACGGGCCAGCATTTCTCCTCCTCCATTGTCTTCTTATGCTTTTAGAGTTAGAGAATTTCAATGGGACATCCTGTTTTTAGTGGGCCTTGCCTCTGGCGGCCATGAGCAGATAATATACTTTCCTCTTTCTTAAAAAAGGAAATAAAACAGAGATTATAATATCATATTATAAGCCAATGTCTCCAGTATCGGCCAAGAAAAAGGTACACAACAGTATGATGGGTAATTGCTGAACAAGTAATTACTGGCAACGGCGCCATAATAATGTTCTTGCTCCAGTCAATATCGCTTGCATTGTCGTCGTCTACATCACCACTCGGGTAACATGGAGTATGATGAGCTTTCTTCTTCACCCGTGAAACCTGTACTTGCATTGCTGATACTGCCGGCTCCCCTGATAGGTGGAGGAGAAAGTGGAAGTCTTTCGTGGTTTCTAATGCCTGCTCCCTGACAGGTGAAGGTAGAAGTGCCCTGAACCTTCTGCGGCCTGTTCCCCTGACAGGTGACGGTGAACGTCCCTGGTAGCTTCTACTGCCTGCTCCCCTGACAGGTGAAAGTCCCCTATGGCTTATGCTACCTGTTTCACTGATAGGTGAATGTCCCCCGTTTTGCTCAACTGCATTGCCGACACATGCGGCCATAAGAGACTCCCAAGACGTATCTTCGTTCAGCAGGAAATTTTCCAACGATGCTAATTGCCCATCTAACTCTGTGTTCTCCACAAATGAATCAAAAGGTGGCAGTCCATTCCCTATTGAAGAAATACGATGGTGTGCAAGCATCAGAATTGTTCTTCTAAAACATTAACTAAGAACCAGCAGTACAAAAGTAAATTGTTACCATCAGGCTGCTGTGAGCTTGACCCTTCCAGGGTATTATTACCCATGGACGAAACTGACAGAATCTCGTTTCCTATGGATGAAACTTGCTGGTCAGTAACTTGGATGCCCTCAAGTTCTCCTGCAGAATATTCACGGTAAAATCGAACAATTAGCTTTCCTTTGGAAGTGATTAAACATAAGATATATGCAATACAAAGAAAAAGCTAATTGCCATGGGGCATCACGTTCTGGTTTGAAGCATTTTGTTGTAAGTTGGACTTACTTGGCACATTCGCCGACGATGCACCAGATGATAGTCCATTACATCTTGAAGGAATTTGCTGGTTTGTTTCTTGGACATCAAGTTGTTCTGCAAGATTTGAGGAAGCAGTAAACTGTGATTGAGATATCCACAGAACGAACGCACAAATCAAGAAGTATTTAACATGAAGTAATTCCTCAGCAAACCATGAACTCAAAAGAGACCAGGCCAAACCTACTTTGTAGTGCAGGACTTGGTTGCATTGAGTATGATCCCTTAAGGTCATAACTGCCACTGCTTCTGGAAAATGACTCATGTTCGTGAGACAAATTTCTCTCTTGAATGAAACTGGGGCGAATTTCTGGTCTTGCATTGCATCTATGAGCATGATTAATGATTGTATCCCAATCTTGATCAGATACCTTTCCCAAAATCTATATACGGTGATATTAGACAGATTGTGTCAGTCACATTTTATAGGAGAACAAATCAGCAAATGATCAATTTTAAGAATTCATTCTCATACTTTGCGCAGCTCTTCCGGGTTCTTACTGTAGGAACATAAAAGATCCTCCACCGTCTTGATACCATTCTGCTCTAGTAACTTGTGCCTATCACCGTTCATTGCAATTCTTCTCAGTTTATATACAGGATCACGTGGGAATGGATTGAGATTCTTCTTTGTTGCTGTAGAGAAAGACACCAGATATCAAATGTTAAATTCATTGAGAAGAAGCCTGGAGGGCATCACAAGTAGACATATGAGGCAATTACCCTGGCCTGAATCCTTTGAACATATTGATGGATAAAAAGATTCTTTCTGAAAATAATGGATGATGGTTAAATTTTAAAAGGTTGAGTTTACACTTTACAAACCATTGCCAGCATAAACAAAGGAAAATAATTATATTTACCTTTTGCATTTACTGATCCAAATTTAACTTATATAACAAACAATCTTGTTAATTGAGGTTTGTGGGATGATCAATGTTTTAAATGGTGTGTAGTGGGAGCATAGCAGCAAAATGTTTTTATAGTGGACAGCAGATAGCGGCGATATAGCAGGCGCAATATGCTCGGCTATATCTGTAGAAATACAAAGTTAAATAAATTAGTCTTGAAGTAAAAGAACATATCTTGCATTAGGACTATTTGTTTTTGTGCATATCACAAGTGTTGGAGTAGTGATTTCAAATGGAAGATGGCAAGAGTATGTAACAAATGAATCACATGAAAACCTGAAAAGTATTTCTACTGAAGCACTACAACACACCATACACTATAGCGGCCATAGTTGAACGTTGTGCTACAGACAGCCGTTGCATAGCAGCCACTACTCCTTGTCCGCTATATCGGGGCTACAATAGGGCTATATTAGGCTATTTAAAACATGGGGGATGATAAATGAGATTGTAAGGATTCTTTCAGCATTTTAGGGTAAATATCATACATAAAAGGTGTCATTGCTATGGGCCATGCATGGTGCATGGAAGGCTAGCTATTTAGGACCAGGCTAGTTGATCCTCTTTGTTGGGGGAGGGTTCCCTTGCCACCTTGGGCCTATGACCACCTTGGAGCGACGGCACCTGTTGGAGGGTCTATCTTAAGTCAAGTCCCCAAATCAACCTCAGTGCGGTTCCCAAAGCCAACTCCAGAGGGGTATGGGGCCGATCCTGGGTGAAGTACAAAAGACCAATCTCGGAGGGGTTCGAGACCAACCCCAGACGGAATCCGAAGCCAGCCACAAACCAATCCCGAAGTCCCTGACGTGGTAGGGCCCGCGCAAAGCGAATAGCGTAAATACCCTTAGGAGTAAGTTAAGCCTCAAAGGCAAACTTATAACTTCACTCGCCTCCTACCCTCTATAAATAGGACATCTTGTAATAGGAGAGGGAGAAGTCATTTTGTAACTCTAGATACTCATATTGAATACACTTATCATTCTTGTGCTTCTCCTTGAGTCCCTCCGCATCCTTGGCAGTCTCCGCATCCAACTGGAGGTGCTTCTAAGTTTACTGTTCGGACTCGTACCGATGACACTTATCATCAGTTTCCTTCGTGTAGATTAGTGATCTTTTGCTAGGATTCTATCGTATCTTTACTATTTGGTTAGCTTAGTTGTTAGGAGTTGGGTGCCATCTATATAAGAGGGCATCCGATTGTTTATTGAGTTAAGCAAGGATTAATCAAAGTATCTTCCTCATGTCTCTTCTCTGTTCTCTCTACCGAAGGGCTCTATCTCCCTCTGTCTTCCTGCTAATTCCCATCTATCTATTGCTATTTCTTCAATTCCTACCCCAGCTACCCTCCCCTAAAATCAGCCCATAACAAGAGGAGATCATAAACTGGGATGATAGAACTTTGGGGAGAAAACTAATTCATTGTCCTTCTTTGCTTAATGGAAGGATAACAATGGCCTCCTTATCTAGAGGTGCTACACTGTAAATTACCATGGATTGCAACAAACCAAAATGAAATAACTAACATGGAAACTAAATATCCTAATCCCTACATTGATGTTGCTGCCACTGCTGTTTGTGCCTTTCCTAATGGTACTAATGGCTGTATATAACAGAGATAAAGGCATGTTTATTTTTAAAAGAAGCACAAATGAGAAAAAAAGTATTAATACTATATAAAAGAGCATGAACTTACAGTATCCCCGAACGTCCTTTACAGCAAAAGATTCAGTTATTCCCTCTTGAATTCTTTCTGAGATTCTTTCATCATCAGCCATGACTCCCAACTTGAATTTTTTGCTTGAAACAAAACTGGAATTGTCTTGGAATTTTGCACTATTGAGACAACCCACACCATCTTGCAGCCTAAAACACAGCTGCCCAGACAACAGATGTTCTTTTCCAAGTCGCTCAATTACTATTTTACTATGGAAGTACTGTTCAGTCCATTGTCCTTTATGGTCATTGTCAAAGTCACCGTGAATGGCTACAATGCGAACTCTCATAGAAGAAAATGGTTCACATGTTATGATCCTGTTGTTATGATCGTATATGGCTACCTCAAGAGGGGTCCCATCATCTGCTTCTATTTTACGTGTTGAGTACTTATCATTACTGCATGAATTCACAAATTGTAATCGAAGTGGTATACTGCAGTTCTGATTTGATAAGATCCTGAAAAATAATGCAAACAAATCATATACATAGAATACTGAATTTTAGTTTATGGCAGCTACTTATATTAAGTACTCCAGGACTCAAAGAGATATAAAACAGAGCACCATGGGTATGTTATACACTTGAGACAGGCATCATGACAATAATATTGAGACTTTTTACGGTGCTTGAGAGGTACCGGAAAGTACCTCCAATAAGAAATAAGAACCGTTGATTAACAAATAGTACTTTAGGTATGAAGTTTCTGTAATTACATGCAGTTTAGTAATTGTTGACTTTCCTGTCCTCTGCCTAAGTGACGGTTGCTGCTCCCTTCAATTATTTTCGCCATTAGAGCTTTCTCTGTATAACTCCAAAGCCAACGGTAGGCAAGCAAGCTAAAACCTTCGATCAATTGATGTTACTCCTCCATTTGGCAAGCAAGCCAATCAAGACTTTAAAGCAGCAGAAGGGGGTAAAGAAATGAAGGTCGATAAAATTGCTGAAACTTTCACTTAAAGAAAGCATGTGCAGCTGCACCCAGGTTTGCGGCAAATAGATTCAGAGCCTCCCAGACTCCACCCTCTTTGTAACAGAAATCCAAACATTTGACCTTTGCAAGTGCTTTCCTATTTTTACTCTCCTCTTTTTGGTTTTAAGCTGGTAATCATCACACAACTTAAGCACCTGCCCCATGAGTAACTCACTAACTCTAACCCTAGAACATCAGATTACAATTAATGGACGGATGTCAAGACTTCAAGCAAAGGACAAAATCTCTAGTTTCGTTGACAACTGATATGGCAAAAACAAAAAAATGGGGAAAGCAAGAAAGAGGCAGCTACAGTGCTTTTCAGCTCTTACAGGGAATTTTTGAGTTTACTCAATTTGGATTTAGTACAACAAAATTGTACATTCTTAGAACAATGATATACATTATGTCAATTTGTAGGTGTAAATTCAACGTAAACATATGAAAGTACAAAGGAAAAACTGAGCGAGATGTACATCTTCATTTGTTAACATTATAGCATTATTTAAAATAGCACAATATTTTTGTACTAATATATAGCTCAAAGATAAAAATGTACAGATATGCTGTATCTCAATGTACAATTACAAAACTTGAAAGCACAAAAAGAACCTTAGCAAGCATCATAGGATTCACGCAAAGATTACCAACCTAGGGGCAGGGGCTTGCTGAAGGTAACCATCAAGTCTACTTATATCCTGTCAACAGAATTTAAGGACATTATTAAATAGACATGAAAAGCAATTTCATCTGCAATAAATAATGATACCATTTTTGACGAAAAGCCAACAAAGTAATTGATGTATATCATTGAACATATCTTAAGTAGGAGGTAGTCCATCAAACGATTGACTCCTACCTTTTCTTCTGAGATCATGCATGTGTGTGCATTTTGTAAGCACTGAACATTCACATAATACTCTCCAACTAATTACTGTTAGGGACCCCCAACATACACACATACCTAATATTTTAAATCAAACCCTCAACATTTCATAGATAACAGATTGCACAAAAATTCCCAACCATGAAAGCTGAAATATGCATTTCTGCTTTAGGAACCGAAGCACAAAACTCTTACCGCCGTTAAGCAGGAAACTTTGCCTCGGAGCTCTTGATTCTCCCTATACATGGATTCGAGCTTCTCATTTTGCCCCTGTAGCATGCTTCGCATCTCCTTGAGCACCTCCATCTGCCTGTCAATGTCATGCACGCAAAGAAGAAAAAGAAAAAGAAAAATAATAAGCTTGATTCCTCAACTTACTAGCATAATAGTGAAAGCTTGTTTCAAAAAAATCACTTGATAACTGGTTACCATCTTTTGAATTACTCCCTACATTTCGCTATGTATGTCCATCTTTTTAGAAGTGCCATTCACAATATTTGTCCATTGAGGAAATTAAAGGTGTAGCCACTGCAATATTTGCACTCTCTATCCCTACTTTCATATTGTAAAAGAGAGTTATAGGATGTGATTTAATAGTGGTGTATGTGATCCTATATCGTTAACTATTTCTTAGATTTGATGCTTTCTTGGTCTGTGTGCACAAACTTGAGGGCAAGTGTTACGGACTCTTACTGGGGCAAGGTCTACAGGAGGAAAGCAAAAGTTCAAAGTGATTTGACTTCTTGAGAAATTCGGTTTAGAATCATCCGTAGCTTTAGTATATTTCTTATATTTTGTTAAGTATTTCCAGTTGGAGTTGTATTTGTTAGAGATAGAAACGAATAGGAGATAGAGTAGGATTCCTATTCGTTTCTATGTATGCTTTTGTATCTGTATATGGCATACCCCTGTACTCCCCTGTATATATATGGCCCCTTGGGCCTCATGGCAATACACACAATATTCATAACATGATATTAGAGCTGTAGACTCTGATCTCTTCCGCTGCTTTCGACGCCAGTGCCGCCCTCCGCGCGTGGCCGGCCGCTGCCCTCTGTGTGCATCTTCCGACCTCCGGCTAGACGACGTCTCCAATCTGCTGTCGAGTCCGATCACCGCCGACCGCCCCTGCACTCGCCGGCCGAGTCCGCCGCCGCTGCGGCCGTCGGTTCAGGGCCGCCGCCACGCCGCCTCTCTTCGGCGCCGCTTGCCGAAGGGTCGGCCGGGTGTCCACTCGTCACCAGATGCCGCAGGCCGCCGCCGGTATCGCCAGCCGCCGCTAGGTGCCGCCGGACCGCACAGTGCCGCAGCCGCCGCCAGTGCCGCGAGCCGCCGCGGTGTCGCCGCCGCCAGTGCCGCGCAGTGCCGCCAGGCCGCCGCAGGTGCCTCCGTCCGCCTCCCCTTCCCCGTGAGGCATTTTCCGATCCGATCTGAGGCCTCTGGTATGTGCCTCCCTCTTTAAGAAAAGGTAGCTTCCTTTGGAAGCTAACACAAAAAAAAAAAAAAAAGAAAAAGAGAAAAAAAAGAATTTTTTTTACAACGTCGATCTAACCGCCGCACCGTCCAGCGCCGCCTGTTAGACGTCGTTCCATTGGTTGCCGCGCCGCCTACCAATGGCTTTTGTTCCACCCGCTGCGATCCTATTCTCGGGAACAAAACTCCATGGGATAAATTACAGGATGTGGTCTTCTCTTATGGAGATCACACTCGATGGTCTTCGCCTCTGGGGACATGTTACCAGTGCACGTCCGTCTCCGCCACCACCGGTTCAGCCCCCTCCCAGGAAATCTACACCTGCACCTTCTGCAGATGATGAGACTGCCAAGAAGGAAGCCGAGGATGCTGCAGCTGCTGCTGATGCTGCTGATGAAGCCTTTCAGGACGCCGCTGACGCTTTTGAGCGCTGGTGTGCTAATGAGGCCCGGGTCCGTGCCATCCTCGTGGTCAACGTCGACGACTCCATCCAGCCAGATATTGTCGATCTACGGTCTACTCGACAGATCTGGGAGTACTTACGTGAGCGCTACCAGCAGAGCAGTGATGTCCAGTTCTTCTTACTTCAGCGTGAGCTGGAGATGCTTCGCTAGGGGGATTCTTCCGTCGATGACTTCTTTCGAGCTCTAGCCAGCCTTTGGCGCCAGCTGGATGAGCTGGCCTCTCCACTCTGTCAGGAGTGTCATAAAGTGCAGAAGGCGGATTGTGATCGTCTTCGCCTTTATGATTTCGTCTGCCGTCTTCGCCCAGAGTTTGAGCCTGTCAGGGCTCAACTGCTGAGCCGCTCGCCACGACCGACCGTCACAGAAGCCCTTTCGACGCTTTGGGCTGAGGAGATTCGCCTCGGATTAGCAGCACAGTCCATTCCGACTGTGCTTGCTGCTCCTTCTTCGACTACGCCGACGCCTTCGACTACGGTTCCTTCTCCGACACTACCGGCTGCTTCTGTGATTTGCACCGACCGAGTTGGTGCAACTCCGCAAGAACTTCGGACATGACTATCAGAGTTGTGCGGTGCGAAGAAAGAAAAACAAGGAACGCACGCATGGACGACACAAGGGGGGCAGGGAGGCCCTTCCTTCACAAGAGGACAGACCAGCTCATCAGGTTCTACTCAGCAAGATCACTCTGTCCAGCAGCTCTGCCAAGCTCTACTTCAGCAACTCTCTCACAACTCTGCGGGTTCTGCCAGTCTAGCTCAGACATCTCCTCCATGTACATCTTGGGTCCTAGATTCTGGTGCCTCTTTTCACATGACACCAGATTCCACATCTCTTACTTTAGTTGGATCTCCTCCTTTCCTATCAAAGTTCAAACAGTGATGGCACTTCCTTACGGTCGCCTATCGTGGCACGCTTTTGTCTACCGATTTTTCTGTTCCAGCTGTTTCTTATGTTCCTCAACTTACTATGCAGCTTATTTCGGTAGGACAGCTCACTGATCTTGGATGTAGGGTTGGTTTTGACTCTCACACCTGTTTTGTTCAGGATCAACAGACAGGGACAATTCTTGGTACTGGCTACCGCCGTAAGGATCGCCAGGGCCTCTACATTCTTGACCGCCTTCACCTTCCATCCTCTCAAGCTGCTCCTACCACGTCTACTTCCACTGCCACTGCTGCCACCACCTCTGGAGACTTTGCGCAATGGCATCACTGTTTAGGTCACCTATGTGGGTCCCGTCTTTCTTCATTAGTCCGTCAGGGAGTTCTTGGCCGTGTTACTGTAGACACATCTATGTCTTGTCGAGGTTGTAAGTTGGGCAAGCAGCTACAACTTCCTTATCATTCTAGTGATTCTGTGTCAGCTCGACCGTTTGATTTGATTCATTCAGATGTATGGGGACCTGCGCCTATTATCTCCAAAGGCGGACATAAATACTATGTTCTTTTCATTGATGATTATTCCCGTTTTACTTGGCTTTTCCCTATGTCTACTCGTGGCCAGTTTCTTACGATCTATCGTAGCTTTACCACGATGGTTCGTACTCGCCGAGAGCTTCATTCGTACTTTTCGATGTGACTCTGCTGGTGAATATTGTTCTGGTGCTTTCCGCCAATTCCTTTCTGAGCAGGGCACTCTTTATCAGTCTTCTTGTCCTGGTGCCTATGCCCAAAATGGGGTTGCTGAACGCAAGCATCGCCATCTGCTTGAGACCGCTCGCACTCTTCTTCTTGCCTCCCATGTTCCACCACAATTCTGGGCTGAGGCTGTTTGTACAGCTGCATACCTTATCAATATGCAGCCCTCCACTGCTCTTAAAGGTGCGATCCCTATAGAGCGTCTCTACTCTCAAGCTCCCCACTACAGTCATCTTCGCGTTTTTAGTTGCACCTGTTTTGTTCTTCTGCAACACCATGAGCGCACCAAACTATCCGCCCAGTCAGTTGAATGCATTTTTCTTGGGTACAGCTCTGAGCATAAAGGATATCGCTGCTATGATCCTTCTGCTCGCCGGATCAGGATCTCACGAGATGTTGTCTTTGATGAATCTCGACCTTTCTTCCATCAAGATTCGGCTCCTCGTCCTGTCACCACTGTTGAGACGATCTCTTGGTTGTCTCTCCCTGACTCGTCACCCATTTCCTCTTCTTCGCCACCATCCTCTAGTTTGCCTCCTGTGGTTCGCACTACACCTACACCTCCTGTGATACCTTCTACAGGTCCACCTCCTGCTTCTACAGCACCGTCATCTCGTTTCTCAGGGGTACACTACTCTAGACGACCTCGGCCCTCACCAGACTCATCCCCTGGTATCTTGCCGACACCGACATCAGATTCATCTGATGATGCTCCTCGTTATGCCCTTCGTGACCGGGCATCTCTTCGGCCTCCTGCTTGTTTTGGTCTTACCTCGACAGCTCATGCTCTCTCTGTCTATGAGCCCACTTCCTATCGTGAGGCTACTTCTCATTCTGAGTGGCAGCTCGCTATGGCAGAAGAGCTTGATGCTCTTCGACGTACGGAGACTTGGGACATTGTTCCGACACCTGTGCATGCTCGTCCTATCACATGCAAGTGGGTGTATAAGATCAAGACCAAGTCTGATGGTACCATTGAGCGCTACAAAGCTCGTCTTGTAGCGCGTGGCTTTCAACAGGAGTACGGTCGTGATTACGATGAGACATTTGCCCCTGTTGCTCATATGACCACTATTCGCACCCTTATTGCGGTTGCCTCTGTTCGTCGGTGGTCTATCTCTCAGCTCGATGTTAAAAATGCCTTTCTTAATGGTGTCTTGCAGGAGGAGGTTTATATGCAGCCACCCCCTGGGTATTCTATTCCTGATGGCTATGTTTGTCGCCTTCGTCGTGCTCTTTATGGCCTCAAACAGGCCCCCCGTGCCTGGTTTGCTCGTTTTACCTCAGTGATTACCGCTGCCGGTTTCACTGTCAGTGTTCATGACCCTGCCCTTTTTGTTCACACTTCACCTCGAGGTCGGACATTGCTTCTTCTTTATGTGGATGATATGCTCATTACGGGTGACGATTCCTCCTTCATCACATATGTGAAGAAGCATCTCAGTGAGCAGTTTCTTATGTCTGATCTTGGTTTGCTTACGTACTTCCTTGGAATTGAAGTTTCTTCCACGCCCGAGGGCTACTATCTCTCTCAGCAGAAGTATGTCCAGGATCTCCTTGATCGGTCTGGTCTGACCGATACTCGCACTGCTGAGACCCCCTATGGAGCTCTCTCTTCAGCTTCGCGCTACTGATGGCGATCCTCTGGATGATCCTACTCGTTATCGCCACCTTGTTGGGAGTCTGGTCTATCTTGTGAGCACTCGTCCTGATATTGCTCATGCTGTTCATATCTTGAGTCAGTTCATTGCCCATCCTACTCATATTCACTACAGCCACCTTCTACGTGTTCTTCGCTACTTGCGTGGAACCATTTCTCGTCGTTTGTTTTTCCCTAGTTCCACCTCACTACAGCTTCAGGCCTACTCCGATGCGACCTGGGCTAGTGACCCTTCTGATCGTCGTTCGCTTTCTGCTTACTTTGTTTTTCTTGGCTCCTCCTTGATTGCTTGGAAGACAAAGAAGTAGACTGCAGTTTCTCGTTCGAGTGCAGAGGCTGAATTGAGAGCTTTGGCAGCAGTGACAGCAGAGATAACTTGGTTGAGATGGTTACTTGCAGATTTTGGAGTGCCGGTGAGGGGACCTATGCCCCTTATGTCTGACAGTACAGGTGCCATCAGTATTGCTCGAGATCCAGTGAAGCATGAGCTCACCAAGCACATTGGTGTGGATGCTTCATACACTCGCTCACAGGTGCAGGAGGGAGTGCTTGCTCTTCAGTTTGTGCCGTCAATTACAGCCATCGATTTCTTCACGGCGCGCACAGTGGCACAACAATTGTATTTTCTTTCCAAACTCAGTGTGTGTGATCCACCATGAGTTTGTGGGGGGGGGGGTGTTAGAGATATAAACGAATAGGAGATAGAGTAGGATTCCTATTCGTTTCCATGTATGCTTTTGTATCTGTATATGGCATACCTCTGTACTCCCCTGTATATATATGGCCCCATGGCAATACACACAATATTCATAACAGTATTCAGATAAGTATTAGTATGGTAATTGGAGTTAAGTGTTGTAAGTGGACTTGATCCTTAGTGCCTCTAAATAAGCTCCTGTGTTTGGACAGAAGCTGGGTAAGAAATAAAGAAAAGAAAAGAAAGAAGAAGCACAGTGAGTCATTTCCCTCTCATCTAGATCATCACAGCGAGACGCGAGGCGTTGGGCCGAGCGAGCGAGAGTTCTAATTCTGGAGTACCTCTGCACGGGTATAACTTAAGGTCCTGAAGCAAGGAACGCAACAACAAGGGAGGGGTTTTCTTCGCCTTTCCATTACAACAACTCAGGGCATCTTCAATGGTGCTGAGTCAGCAGGCTATTTGTATGTACACATCAGCATATATCCTATGTGGAGGAAAGAGAGTATGCAAAACACAAACAGCTAGCTACTATTTCGTCTCTAGTCTATAACACAAAACGAGGCAGGTTCTATAAATGACTGTGTGTGCATGTAAACATCAAATAGCTATCCTTATAGATAGTGCTTTGGAATGCTAGCTTTTAGTGTGTACTCTATAGATGATGTGGAATTCTTATAGATAGTATTTAGTTAGGATCATTGGAGATGCCCTCATACACCTAAATTAAGCCCAAGCTCACCACACACATATCAAGGAAGCATTGAATCTTAGAAAACGTTAATATCATTAAACCATACATACCCCTATTAAATGACATACTACATTAAACGCTTTGTAGCTCACAAATTAATTTGGAAATATAAAGCTCCCTTGAAATGTAAGTTCTTCGCTTGGCTAGCCATCCTTGGCCACTACTGGACTGCTAATCGTCTAGCTCAACATGGCATGACGGCGTGCACGCTCTGTTCCCTCTGTGAACAACATCCTGAAACAATTGATCACCTCCTCAACCTTTGCCCTTAGATTCAATAAGTTTAGACAATTCATTCGCCCCCTGAGCTTTCTCCACCCATCGGCAACAAGACAAACTAGGTTGATTGATTGGTGGATCTTACTGTGCAATAAGATTCTCAAGGCTAAGAGAAAAAACTTCGATTCCATTATCATTCTCTTCCTTTGGACCATTTGGTGCGAATGCAATGATCAGGTCTTCAACAACACAAAGAGGGGTACTCAAATGCTTCTAGACAACCTGCGGCAGGAACTTAATTGTTGGAGTTGGGCAGGCATGAGAGTTACCTCTTAGCTTAATACCAACCCCCACATTGCTTCTTTCTTGTACCTCTCTGCTCTCTCATCTCCCTTTCTCCTTTCTTTTTCTTGTTCTTTCTCATTTCGGTGTTACCCCTCCGGGGTTTTTATTGTATCTCCTAACACTGTCCTACTAGTGCTTGTACTCCTTTTTTCTCCCTTCTTAATACAATGACATGCAAAGCTTTTACATGTTTCCTAAAAAAATGGCATACTACAACTACTCATACACTTCTTCAGCATTAAAACAGAGGTATATAGTAGAAATGTTGCAATAACTACATCTTTGATTAATAGACTTATATTGTGGAACGACAACTCCGAAGTCAATGAACTTATATTGCAGGACAGAGGGAGTTACTGTTAGTTGCGAGTGCATCTATATGGAATCCATAGTAGCGTATTTGCAAATCAGAGGTAATGGATAGATAAAAATGTACTAATCTTTTATCCTATCTTTCTCCCAAGAATATATATGATCCTTAAGCCTTGTAAACCATAAGAGTTATCCAAGAAAGATGGGCCTCTTGGTTCACTCGCAATGACAGCACGAACAACTAAACTGCCTGTGCATACTAAATTACTGATAACAAGGTAGGCGTGTTTGTGAATACTAAGTGGGAAATTCATTTAGTACGCACAGGCAATTTAGTATAAATGAGAGCGTTTTGTGAACAGATCAAAATTACTGCAAAATATAAAGATGTGAGAAGCAAGATCGTAGCAGTGAGCTCACTGGCAACAGCAGGGGCACCGGGGTCGCTTCGCCGGCGGTGATCGGGGCGACCCTTCGTCCCCGTCATCATTCTCCTCGCCATCCCAAGGCCGAGGAAGAGACATCGCCCGAACCTTGAGGAAAAGAAGGTTAAGATGCGGTGGGAAGTAAATGTGGAACGATGAGGCGTGTTTGGTTCTTGTGGAAATGCTATACTATAAAACGGGGACAGAACGAGAGTATTCCTGTAATCTTCCTTTGACTCACGAATCTCGCAGATATTTTTTTCTTCACAAAACAGAGCATCAAAGTTCCATTTTCAGTTTACATACGTGAATGTTCCGACTTCCGAGAAGCGTCAGACGACGCACTAGTAAAATGGAAGTTTTGGATTATAAAATTGCGGAAAAGGACCCCGCGTGGTACGGACACGCACGGATGAAATTAACCCATTCGATTTGATTTCAAACTTCTAGTTCGCTATTTTTAATGTTTATTTTTTCTAATTTTTTGTTTTTAAGACTTTTTTTCCTTTTTTGCATTCTTTCGTATTGTGATGGACTAATTTATTTTTTATTTTTTAAAAAATTTAATTACATTAAAAAATTACCAATAGATATAGTGTAAAATAAGTTATGTACGGTGAAAAAAAAGCATAAGCTACGAAAAACCAAGTTAGGCATCCCCTAAAGTACTCAGAAATACAATTTAGGTAGCGTTAGCTTATGGCTTATTTTACTGTAGCTGACTTATTTTTTTACTATAACTGAGTTAGCTTATTTAGCATAATTAAATTTAAAAAAATTAAAATAGAAAATACATATTAGCCCATCACGGACAATGTAAAGGAATATGAAAAAAAATTTAAAAGGCAAAAAGCTCAAAAATCTAAAAAACCAAAAAAAGATAAAATTACTGAATAGTAAAAAAATAGAAGCCAGAAGCAGAAGCTGGCTTAAAGCTAGAATAAGCACCCCCAAGGAGCTCTGTTTGCATTGGTTTCTGTTTCTAACTTCTGCTTAAAAAAGCAAAAAACCAATACAAATACCTAGTTTTTTGAAACAGTTTCTTCACTCCTCTTGCTACTGTATCGCTCCGGAGATAGAATAAGGGTCACAGATGCATCACACACCTTACCCCTTTAGCTTCCGTCACGCACACACATTTCTTCTGCACTTTCCTCACCTCTCGCATCCTCCTTCTTAAAATCACCTCTTTCAAGCACTATTATTTATTTTTAGCTATAAATTACAGGAAAAAACTATTAGTAAAAACTAATACATATACTGCTAATATACACTGTATGCTGGTGTTACTTATTGTAAAGTTCTGCTAGGCGTTACACTTGTTGGGTTTTGGACAAAAAGTCAAACGGAAGCTTCCTTTGTTGTTTGGTTTAGGTCACATTAAGCACAGTGGTTTTTGCCTTTTTTATCTTGACTAAAATAGCACTGCAGTGATTTGTTAAAATAGTACTACAACAGTTATTAATTTTTCTAAGGTATTCAATTAAAATAAAATAAAATAAATAAAAAAACATCATTATATCTTCACAAATAATGCAAAGAAAAAAGAGAAAAAAAATAAAAAAGCCACATTAAAAAGATAATATATTTTAAATAATTTTTAATTTTTGAAAGTAAAAGCCTTCGTTGTTTAGAACGGACCCTTAAGCTAGAACTACCGTTTTGCCGACAAAGAAGCCATCCCTGACTTGGCGTCTTGGCGATTGACCCGCAAAGATGTTTGTCGAAATGGGAGCATCAGCTGGGAGAAAAAATGGTAAGAGAGGAGAAGTTAGACTTTCAACCTGCCCGGCCTGGAAATAGAACCCAGCCCCCTTTCTGATCCATTCATTTCTGCAAGCAGGCGCCCGCCTCTGCCGGCAATGGCACGGCCAAGAGGCGCGTGGTTATGAAGACGCATTCAGCCCAAATCAGTTGGTTCCAAAAAATCATTATATACACTATATATTACAGGAAAAATGGAGCCGTTCACATATATTAGCATTGGTATTTGCAGTGGTATTTGCACCGCTATGTATATGTCCTGTGTTCCATGAGAGAAGTTATTAGCATCACAGAACGAAACAATTTACACCAGAAGAGGCAATGAGTTGAACTATTATTAGCACATTCAGCAATTCACGAAACAAGACCTCCAAAAAAGAAAGAAAGCAATATATGAAGGCAAGCACATAGAGCTCAAAATGAAAATGTTTTTGTGTGTCAAGCAGGCACACCACATTTCCTATAGCAAGCAAATTAACACAAACATCCAGTATGTGTAACCATATCATGTTCCTATTACAATCCAATCAATAGTTACTTGAAGGAAACCAAACGTTCATCAAAAGGACACAGTGACCACCTACTATTCCAGCAGATCTGTCACTCGATGTTACTTTCAAAAGTTTCAAACATGTTCAGGAGTTTCGTCCAATTATTCGTCTCGGACTGCCAGAAGTGAAGAGTGGTGACCGTAGTCACAAGCTTCACCCAACGTTGACGAGGGCGGGGGCTTGCCCGTGGTGGACCACTATCCAAAACCTCTTCTTGATGAGAATGTTCATCTGTAAGAACAGCACTCGTCAGGTAAGAATGCTATGAAGTTTTTACTAGAGTGCTAGCAATGAAGTAGGAAAATTCTTGGTCAGTTGTTCCCCAGACGGCATTGAATAGAAACTAAGATAATTATATTATCATTCTGATAGCATCTCAAAGGGAAATCGAGCTAGAAATTGATTTCCATGTCGCTGTCTTTCTGTCAGTAAACTACACACGACCAATATATTAACATCATTTTTTCCAAGAAGCAGTAAATTAGCAACGTTTGTTGGCTTAACAGGCATGTCTAGGTTTTCTTTGATCGAACTTTTATTATTCAAATATGTGCCCTAATACCTCACAGGAGGCAATAGCTCATCTATGGCCATATAAGGCGTTGCACTTCATCATTTAGCATTTAGAGCTTGGCTTCCCGCTTCCAATTATTCCTTATCATTATAAAGAGGTAACTAAATCCATTTAGAACTTTCTCAATTTTGACATAGCTAATGACCAGCTACGGCAGGTAATATTAAGCACAAGACCAAAGTCACACTTCATTAATCAACGTTTTACCTCTAGGAAGATAAATGGTGTATTATAAAAGAGCTCATTCATATGCTATAATCGATACATATGGGTTTACATGCTTGGATTGGCCCGAAAGAACCGGTTTATGTTTTCCAACATCATTTTGATCATTCAAAAGATCCACAATATTGTTGCTTGTCTAAACTCCAAATGTGCTAAGCTTTGAATATCCGAAAAGCAACATCCCAAAAATTTGAAATTTCGTTGCAATAACCCGCATGGGACATTCTCTGCAGGTGCACCAGATCGTGGTTCATGGCCTATAAAATAAATTTGTGTGTGCTTAACTTGGATACCAACTTGTTCTAAAAGATTTTTGTATATTTCTCATAACGAAAGCATAAATTGAAGAGAGGCAAGAAGGTTTTTCTTATTTGCAAGCAACATGAGCAGAAAATCCTAAATCATTGGAAATAATCAAATAATGGGAAGAGGCCAAGCTAGTGAAAATAATCCAGATACTTACCATGAAACCTTGTTGGCAGAGTAGGACATGGTAGCATTGAGCATGATCCTGCAGGTAACAATTGCCCTTGTCTCCAAATATCAGCTCAAGTTCATTATATGCATTTTCATCTTCATACTGGACAGCTTTCAAATTGTCATATGCAATGGCCTTGTACGATTCCACTAAACCCTGAAATATATAGAGAAAAAATATTGATGTCTCAAGAAGCTAAAATATCTGAAGATTAGAAATATACATGCAAGGATCATACCTGTATGGGTATATAGTTGTGCCTCTGTATCATCTTAAATAAAGACATGTCTGAATTTTAGAGCAACTTTGATTAGGTGAAGGCTATATTAATATTATACAAAAATTGGTTGGATTTTATATAATTATATAAGGTGCATGCTCGCTTTTCTTGAGGTAGCATATAATGGTGCAAAAGTACTAAAAGTTGGTTCTAGAAATTACCATATACTCCTCTTAATCATGAGAAACAACACAAGACATGCTACACATAAATAATTTAGTGTCCACCAAATTTTCCCCTGGATGTTTTGTATTTGGTAGATGAATTCATATACCAATCTGATTACATAGATTGATATCCTACAACATCATACAACGATATGGGTTGGTCTAGGTTTGCACCAAATACCACCCGTGGTTGCAGTACTTCTACTGCTACATAACGATTACAACTTTGCAAGTGCATGTCTCATGGCCTTAAATAGCTAATTTAGAGAAACAACAGGTAAGTCCTCGCCCAAATACAAACAGCAGGTAAGATTTACAAGCAATTCATGGCTTTCTTGTTCAAAACAAAAGGTGAAGAGCATGACATCAAACAATCATTAGTAACCAAGCCTTGTGAATACTAAAGAGGTAGCTACTCTATTCTGTATTTTAGCGAAAGTGTGAAACCATATTCCCTTAAACATTCTTAGCTATCCATAAACATGTGAAGTACATATACCACTTGTTGCAAATAACGCACAGAATAATAGAGACAAAAGACACGAATTTTTACGTAGAAAACCCTTGCGGGAAAAAACCACAGGCGCTCGAAGGCAAATCACTATATTTTGGAGAGATTACAATGGAGAGTTTCTCTGAGGGCTTGTTCTTCTTATGGACTACTGGGGTATATTTATAGTGGTGGGAAATAGAGTCCCACAAGGAATTAGAATTCTATATGGAAACGGAGTCCTACACGGATACGGATCCGAATTCGGATCACTTTTCAACAAGAGCCTTTCACTAAATACCAGCTCCATTTAATACACAATATGCCAGGCCATAACATTTTGAATTGCATTTAGGCTCACCTCAGGAAAAGAAAGACAGAATAAATGAAAATCCATTGAAGTGAAATTTAATTTAAGTATGCAACTAGTGAAAACAAGCATAGTAATTACCTTCTGAGTATTGTTAAGTTCTTCCCAAGAAATGCATATACCATTGAATTTTGCACCAACAATATTATAAAGTGAGTTCAAGAAAATCGTAGCATCCATCTCCGGAATGCAGTACGAATAAAATCCATATCCTGGATTACAACTCAGAGCATGTCCAACAATGATGTTCCAATCATGGTCTGGGATAGTTCCACAAGCCTATACAGGGAGATAGGATATAGGTTGTGTCAGATACCTATTAATGTCATAAAATGTTATAGGTGAGCATAAGCAAATGAGAAGATAGCAGAACTTGCTGTCTTACTTTACGCAGACTGTTCTTGTCCTTATGATAGAACCATAAAAAATGCTTCACTAATTTGATATCCATCTTCTCTAGTATCTTCCGCCTGTCACCTTTTTCTCCGATTTTCCTCAGTTTATATACGGGATCACTCAGAGATGGATAAGGATCCTTCTTTGTCGCTGTAAAAAGCAGGATATCAAAGATATCAAAGAGTAGAAGCCTAATACTTTTGGAGTTTAGGCCTCACAGCTAGACAGATATATGATGGTGTGAATTCCTCTTTAGGAATGAAAGATTAAGAGTTACCATCCTTTTTAGAATGAAAAAGCTTTGAGGTGTAACATAATCATGTCAAAAAATATATAACTAACACAACAAAAGAAGGGCAATACGGTATTCTTTTGCATCTGCTTATCGATGCATAGTTAGCTTATACAACAGAAGAGGTTTGTTGAAGATATTGGAGGAATATACATAAAATGAGATTTGCAATTGTTTATATGAAGAGAAACATGCATGAGCATTTAAATGTTGGTATTAAAATAGAATTACATAAACTTACAGTATCCCCGACCATCCTTTACGGCAAAAGATTCAGATATTCCTTCCTGGATTTTTTCTGACATACTATCATCAGCAGCCATGACTCCCAACCTGAACTTTTTGCTTGGAACAAAACTTGAATTGTCTTGGAATTTGGCACCATAGAGGTTAGCCACACCATTTTCCAGCCTTAGATATAATTCGTTGGAAAACAAAGGTGGTTTTCCAGTCCGGCCAGGTACTATTTTACCACGGAAGTATTTTCTACTCCATTCCTCTTTATGATCATTGTTAAACTCACCTTCAAGGACAACAATCTTCACTAGAATTGAGGATAAGGGTCCATGTGTGACGATCCTGTTGTCATGATCATATATGGCTACCTTTACAGGATTACCATCATCTGCTGTTATGTCATGTCTTGAGTACTTGTCATTGCAGCAGCTGTTCTCAAATTTCATTCGATATGTTCTAATTTCGCTTTGATCAGATGATGTCCTGAAAAAAATATATTAATCAATCTTCCTTTCAAAAAATTATGTTAATCAATCAATTACAGCGCCTTTTCAATTAGAATTGCCCACAGAAAAACTCTGCCAGCCTATGCATAATGCTGTAATGACACAAAAGATTTGATACTAGTATTTTCTACAACAAAGATTTCCTACCTGAGATTATTATGTTGCTGAACATGGTCTGCAGGTCTCCGTATCTTGTGTCACAGAAACAAACTTACAATCATTAGTCAGAAAGCGCTACAAACAAATTCAGCCCAGTGATGATGCTAAGCTGTTCAAAATATTAAAGCAATATTTTTTTTGACACATTGAAGTGTTTCATTGTTTTTCTTAGTTTGACTTGATTCTAGTCTTTCCAGTAAACGCCTTCTAAGAATCTAAACATGTGCTTTATTCCATTAAAATTCCCATTCTATTAGTATTTTTTTTTCTCAAACGCGCAGGAGAATTACATATCATTATATTAAGAAGAATAGATGAGTCTAAGAAGACTCGTACAATCCTCACCAAAAAGGCGAGGCTAAAAACACAGGGTCGAGGACAACACTACACCGGCGTCCACCGATCCAACCCCCACACACCCCTATGGCCAAATGGTACAAAGGCCTTTGGCCCCCGCCAAACACCACAATTTGGCCAAAATTCTATTAGTATATATTGTCATATATAATATAAATCTTGCCAAAAGAATACAATACATTAATACATGTGGTGAAAACTATCAACACATTAGTCGATTTAGAACTGGGTTGTTCCTTGATTCATATCATTAGGCCTGACAATTTAGAATAGTACCATTTTCATCGTTAGTCTTCAGTTCAATAACCCAGTCATGGCTTTGCTAGCTCATAGACATTGGTGTTAGCATGGATTGCATTCTCACAAAGCACTGTGACAGTGTGCACTGAGCCACAGACTAACACCCAAACTGACCTAGACGGCGTCGTTGGCAAAACCATGTATGAACACAGCGTGTACAGGCAGGCAAGCGTGAAGGGGTTGTTACAATTTCGCGAGTAGTCCTTAGTATGAATTCCTAGAGGCAGCTTGAGGGCTGTGTAGTCAGGGAGCGCCCTTTGGTTCAATTCTCTTGTATTATAAGAACTTGTAAATCTGGCTTGTACTGATTCTTTTCCTACTTAATACAAAGACATACAAAGATTTTGCGTGTTCCGTAAAACTAAGAATAGAAGGAGAAGACCTAGAAGATTTCAACCAAGAATAATCGTATTTATTGAAACTCAAAAGCCTTTATGTCAATCGCATCCTATGTGCACACGAACTTCCTACCATGAAGGCTGTAACATGAAAGTAAATGCTTACCGAAATTAAGGTGTTGAACTGTTCCCATATCAGCTGCGAATTCTGATAACACTCTTGCATCCTCCTATGTTGCTCAGTGATCAGTTCATTGAGCTGCAGTTGGGAATTTTGGTAAAATTCTTGCATCTCTCTCTGGAAGGTTTTGCGCTCCTCAATGAATCCCTTTGACATACATTGCATTTCCTTCTTGAGTATCTCAATCTGGCCCTCATAGAAATCTTTTGTCTCCCTGTCATCCACATAAAGAAGAACAAGAAAGTTCTCAAGTAGAAGAAGAAAATATGCAGCTTGCGCATGAATGTTTTTATCTTTTTATGCCATGCAAAATTAAACACACACACACACACAAGAGACATCAAGAAGAGCAATCGAATCGGATAGAAATTGTCAAAGAAACATGGCAACTAATCAGCATCAAAGAAAATATGCCCAGGTTGCAACCTGTGGACTTCCCCCGGTACTAAATCTGAATATTTTACATGCCCGATTAGAAAACATTTTCTCTGAACTCAGTTACAAAACCAAAACCCTCACTGTATCTGCTTTGTCACTCTTAATTGTTTTCCCCGTCCTATTTCCCCTCTTTCAATTTATTTCTTAGGTTTTGTGCAGTGTGGATCTTATTATATTCACACATCATATGAGCATGTAAAGCGAGGCAAATTACTCGTACTAGCTACTTGGAATGGGGAAATATTACGAGCAAGCTAAAGAAGCAGCTGGGGCGAGCAAGGGAGTGAACTCACTGGCAGCAGCAGGAGCAGGAGCAGCAGCGTCGGGGTCGCTTCGCCGGCGGTGATTCCCGCAGGTCCCCACCACCAGCACCGCGGTCCTCCTCCTCCTCCTCCCAGTTCCGATGAGGCCGAGAGAGCGGCATTGCCGGAGGTGGAGAGGGAGGTAGCAATCGCAGAGGAGACCGGAGGAGGGGTAGGAAGGAAGGACGCGTGTGCTTACAAGTGGACACTTCGAACTTTGCTTATTGGCTGCTGCCATGTAACTCTTGAGCGTTTATAAAACCGCGCGGGTCGGAGTGGGGTGACGACGGGATAGGAATCCTCGCGCGTTTTTCCTCGCGCACATATGAACGCGAAAACACTTTTTCGACACCTGTACGTGCTCTATTGGTCAGCCAGGTCAAGAGTCATCTCGTCTGTCCTGTAGTGTGTCGCGTCTCGATTACGGATTAACACCTTATCCAACATTTTTGCTTTCTTGTTCAGTTGCAGATGGCATTCCCGCGCTTTCTAGCATTTAATCGGTGTAATTGACACTTTTTTTCTTCGAACACGTAGAAAAACTATATATCATTATATTAAAAAGAAAACAATAAAAAATCTAGGCTACTCGTACAACCCTAATGGGGGAGGAAAAAACAACAACAAAAGGCCATCAATACCATATCCCACGAAGCCCTTTGGCTCCCGCCATACACCACAAACTGGCATCATCTCTAATATTCCGCATGATAGTGTTATGATTAGGTGAAGCCCCCTCAAAAACACAAACATTTCTATACTTCCAAATCCACCATGCCACCAACATAACCCCTTGCGAATAACCTTGGGAACCCACTGAAAAGCTTGACGCCACCAATCTGTAAAGATGCAGTCATCCACACCCGGAGCTAAGTGTTGCAGCCCAATCGAAGATAACACTTAAAACCACACACTCCTTGCAAAACACACAAATAGTGAGCAAGTGTTGCACATTCTCTTCCTGATCACACAGTGGGCAACGCTCTGGGTGATCTAATCCACGACAAGCCAAACGATCAGTTGTCCAGCAACGATTTAAAAAGGCCAACCAAACAAAGAATTTGCAGCGAGGTGGAGCCCAAGTTTTCCAAATTGCCTTTCACGGTTCAAACTCCACAAAACCCTCTAGAAAATGGCGGTAGGCTGATTTGGTTGAGAATTCGTCAGAGGGAGAAGGTATCCATATATGTTGATCCTCTACTCCGGGAGTGAGTTCAAACCCGGTTAAGATGTCCCAAAGATGGAGATATTCTAATAGAAACTCACTAGACCACCTACTTCTAATGTCACGAATCCAAGTACCATCTGCCAGCGCCTCCTGTACTGTCCTTCGATTAGCAATTCTGTTTGGCACATGTTTACGAAGAGCAGGTGCAAGATCACGTAAGGATTGTCCATGCAACCATTTGTCACTCCAAAACAGTGTTCTGCTGCCGTCCCCCACAATAGATAAAATTAAAATAGAGAACATAGCAAAAGAATTTGGGTGCACTTAGATATCAAGGCCAGCCCAAGGCCAGTCAGGTTGAATCTTTTTAAGCCATAGCCACCTCATTCGCAATGCCCATCCAACTACCTCTAAATCAAGAATTTCCAGGCCTCCTAGATCAATCGGCCTCTTGACCCGACCCTAGGCAACAAGACAATGATCTCCATTTACATCATTGCGGCCTTTTCATAGAAAAGTTCTCCTTATTTTGTCAATAGCTTTAATTACCCACTTAGAAAGGTCTAGTGCTAGGAGTTGATAGATAGGTATAGCCGTAAGTACTGCACGGACTAGGGTGGCCCTCCCAGCCGAGTGCATCACGGTCGCCTTCTAGCCAGGTAGCTTGTCAGCAATCTTGTCAATTATTGCATAGAAATCAGCATTGGACAGTTTTTTGATAAACAAGGGAAGCCCAAGGTACTTGCAAGGGAACTCTTGTATCTTGCAAGGAAAGGAGGTTTGCACAATTGCAATATCTTGGTCCTGACATTGGATCGGGCTCACAGAACATTTAGTGATGTTAGTGACCAACCCTAATACCTCACTAAAAACCCGAAGAATCTCCTTGATCAATGCCAAATCATCCAAACAAGGTCTTAGGAAGAGGATTACATCGTCAGCATAAAGAGAGACTCGTTGACTCGAACCTTGCGAGAGTAGGGGCTGTAAAAGTCCATTGTCACTTGCTTTATTGATCAAAGCATTTAGCACATCCATGACTATAATAAAAAGCATTGTAGATAAGGGTCTCCATGCCATAGCCCCCGTTGATGTTGAATTCGATTTCCTGGCACACCATTTACCAAAACTCGAGTTGTAGAAGATCTCAATAGCTTAGACAGTAAATTGCACCAGACTGGACCAAAACCCAAATATCTCAAAACCTGCAGCAAGAAGGACCAAGACACCGAATCAAAAGCCTTTGAAATGTCCAACTTGAGTAGAATTCTTGGTTCCTTCCGTCTGTGCAGCAGCTTGACTGTTTGCTGCACCAAAAGAAAGTTGTCATAGATGCATCGTCCTTTAACAAAAGCACTTTGGTTGGGGGGGACACCAGCACCTTTAGCTTGAGAGCCAACCTGTTGGCTAACAATTTAGTGACAAGTTTAGCAAAGCTATGCACTAGGCTTATAGGTCAGTAGTCCTTGATTTCCACAGCCTCCGGCGTCTTTGGCAGTAGAGTGATGTATGATGAATTAAGAAGAAACAAACTGCTGACATCCCCCTGCGATAATCGGCTTAGGGCAGCCAGAAGGTCCACTTTAATTATACTCCACTAGAATCTATAAAAACATCCGGTATAACCATCTGGTCCTGGTGCCTTATCTGGTGGGAGAGACTTAATTATTGCCTAAACCTCCTCCTTTGAAAAACCCAATTCAAGAGATGACAGATCAACAGGCTCTTGAAAGAAGGATTCCAGGTTTAGCGTACATTCTCTTTGGCTGCCGTGCCAAGAAGGTTAGAATAGAAATCCCACGCTGCTTCCTGCTTCTCTTCTTGACTAATAACAATTCTATCACCCACTTTAATCTTGGCCATGAAGTTTTTTCTCTTTCTATGCCGAGCCTGCCGATGGAAGAAAGCTATGTTTGCATCCCCTTCTTTTATCCAATTTAAGCTAGAACGTAATCGGACAATCGTACGCTCAAGCGATGCTAGCCCAAGAACATGCCGCTTCAATTGCCGCCGGAGCCAATCCTCTTCACTGGACAGTAAGCGAGAATCTTGTGCAATCTCTAGATAATGAATGATTTCCTTTTCATATTGCAATTGAATCTTGACGTTACCAATTCTCTTTTGGCTCCATGATTGCAGATCACGTGCAAGGCGGCCTAACTTCATGGAGAAGAGCTGCAGCGGACAGAGGCTACAACTGGCCTAAGCCAGGAGCTCTCAACTTTCTGCAAGAAGCCATCCAGTTTGGGCCAAAAACTTTCGAAGTGAAAGTGGCGCCTCCCTTGAACATTAACCTTTAAACCAAGAATTAGTGGGCAATGATCTGAAATCATGGAGGCCGATCTATGAAGAATGCAATCAGGGAACAACTGCTCCCAATCAGTGGACATGAAGACCCGATCAAGCTGAACCAAAGTAGGCACCTCCCGTTCATTTGACTAGGTATATTTACGACCAAGCAACAAGATTTCATTCAGCTCCATATCATCCAAAAAGCGATGGAAACGACCCATCATTGCCCTATTAATATTAGTGTTGTTTTTGTCTTCAGTCATGTATATGAAATTGAAATCCCCTCCGATTGCCCACGACCCATGGCAATCTTGCTGAATATCTTGTAATTCTTGTAAGAAATGGACTTTCCGGTCATCAGAAGGAGGACCATAAACCCCTGTAAACCACCATGGAGACCCTTCTTGAGATTCGAACTGAACCGAGATTGAATAAGTATCAACCCGAGATGAGAGTGCATGCCAAGCATTGCTCTTCCAAGCCAACATCACCTCTCCCCTTGATCTATCTGCCGGGAGTACCACAAATTGATCAAAATCACTGCCAAGCATAGAAGCAACCATACGACTTGAGATAGTTCTTTATTTGTTTCCTGTAAGCAAACCATATCCGGCCTAATGGAACTAACCAAATTTCTGACACCATCACGCCTTGCCTTTTGGTTGAGGCCTCTCACAGGTGTAATTAACATTAACAATAATAACTAAACTACCGAATTAATATTAGGAATCAAAGCGCTCAAATTTAGAATATTTTATTGGGATTTCAATTGAATTGCATTCAACCAAATAAGCAAATACAAGTCGTATCTTCTATTACAAACCAAGTATATACAATCCATTTAATTGTTACATTAGGAATAACCGAGAGATAAATGTACATAAGGAGCATTTTCAAACATGTATGAAATTATTCTGAATAATAGAGAATAAAAGTTACATTGATACCATTTCATACAGTTTACAATTAATCAATAGCTAAAAGAAAAAATAAAGTTAAGTGCATAGCATCTCATATATTAGTATCGATCTCTGAACCACCACCGCACTGCTATTTAAATTATGAATATAATGGCATAAAAATGCCAAAAAAAGACCAAACAAAATGAACCAACGAAAAGAAGTAAAATGAAAAAAGAGAAGGAAATTACCATCAAAGTCCTAGAAGTTAATTTCAAGTAGAGCATTGCATTCACGGAGATATCTGACTATCCAGCCAGTCGGCACTTCTCACAACCGTAGAGTCATCACTCGTTAGTAGAAAAAAACCTAAGAACTATTTTTATTCTTCAAAGATCATTGCACAAGCCCTCCCACCAAAAATATCTCAAATTCACCCCTGAACATTGTGGCAATAGAGAGCACAAGGACTACACAACCAAGAGATAAGGACCAAAACTCTCGGTCATAGGAGAGAGAAATCATTTAGCATAGCAGCCAGCAACCAAAGGCTAGAGAGCAGCCATAGCGGAGCAAGCAAACCCACACAAGCCACCAGTTCATCTCCCCCTATTTCCCCCATTTCCCATCCCAAATCTCACCCCAACCACATTCTTGGCCAACACAAAGAAGACCAAGACTAGCCGACCAATAGCAAGGAACCACGAGGCCAGGGACCAAACTAAAGAGGAGGAGGCCACCACGAGGCTTCCCCACCTGCAGGCTGACAAAGAGGAAAGCGACACCATGACCATTCCTTGAACATTCCCATTTCAACCCGACCACCAACTAACCAAGGTAGACCATGCCCCATTCCCCCATGATGTTATTATCTATCACCACACATGTAACATAGTAAAGCACTAGAGCACCACCACTTGGTAATCAACAAGAATGACATAGAAAAATCACTGAGACCATAAACCAAGCTAAACAACCATAGCACCACAAGCGCCCATGGCACCACCATATCACCAATGCACCACCATTCCAAATGAGATATAGCATAGGGCAGTAAAGGATAGAGGGAGAAGAAGGAGATACTGGTGGGGGCAAGATGTCGTAGAGTCAAGCCACTACTCGCACCCAACAGTCCATCCATACTCCCCCGGTGTATGGATGGACCTCAGGCTCCGTCGTAGCCACCACAATGCACTATCTTCCATAAGATCAAATAAAATGACAACCAAATCATGAGACACACTTAAGTAAATCAAGAACAGAAGGGGGTAGAGTAAGGCAATGAGGGTAGAGAGAGAGGTGAAAGAGGAGCTACTAGAGGGTTGGCACCGACAGTGAGGAGTTGAGCTGGTATTCGGCATAGGGGTACCGAGGGAGATGCTAGGGTTATAGTCGGGGCAATGCAGGGACCCAAGGTAGGAGGCAAGGACGCGCCAGTGGCCGGCAGCAGAGCTACGGTCTGTGGAGCCTAGAGGGAGGAGCCGAGGGATCCAGATTGGGAGAAGAGAGAGAAAGACGAGAGGAGGAGGTGAGGAAAAGAGGAACCGAGGGGAGTCGATTTGGCTGAGTGAGAGGAAAAGAACAGAGAGAGGGGAGAAAAGAATAAAGGAAAGAAAAGGGAGGAATAAAGAAAAATAGAAAAGAAGGAAAAATAGGGAAGAAGGATAAGAACATAAAACGAAAAGAAAAGAAAAGAAAATGCATGCTAATGAGAATGAGAATGCAACCCAAAAGCATCTATTTTCTAAATAGCTTCAGAAGGAAAATGAGAATGAGATCAAGCATGAGAAATGAGATGTTTCAGGGAATTTAGATTGAGCATACAGTGCATTCTTTACTATATAAGCTTGATGAGTACTATGTACTCACTCTTACTATTATTTCCTTTTATTAGGGGTAGCCAGCTGAGATCCACACTTGTTGTGGATGAGGCCTACACGGAGGAGCCCTACCCCGAGTGGGAGGGAGATTGTACGGCTAAGCTGTATGAGGATAACACCTTATATGAGGACTAGGACGAGTAGATTTTTAGGAGCAGCACGGACTCGACGCCTAGGGCATCTGTATTATTAGTGTATTGTATTTATATTCTTCTCTCTTGTATAATTAGATTTCTAAACTAGACCATACTTCTAGTATTGTAATAACTTAGTTGAACATGTTGTATGAAACTTCAGCCCTATGTGGCTATTTGGATAAACATAATGCACTGTCTCTAATTATTATTCTGCTGCAATACTATCATGAGCTTATTATTCGTTAGAGTGATGTTCTATTGGCTAAATTGAGTAACGATCTGTTGACTAGTGTTTTTACCTTACGGTAAATATAGGGGTCACCACAGGTGTCCACGTTCTACACGATGACAACCAAGGGAAGGACACCCTCTCTCTCTCCAATGATAAGCCATGCCATCCATCCTTGTCTTGTTCTAGTGATTTTTGATCGGGATAGTCTTTTAACTTTACGTTAGGCCCTGTTTGATCTGGAGTCCGCTTTTGATTTCTTGCATGCACAGTGCAGTAGCTAGATTAACACTTGTGGTAAGATGTGACCTTTATATAGATATACACACTTCTATTGTTTTATTTGATTATATGGGTTCTTTTTGGATGCGGCTGATGAACTTTGACTTTAGCGTGAGCACTTGTTCGAACGAAATGAATGCTAATAAGCTATTTTGAAAAGGTTATCTGCTTCAAAATGGGGACGGAGAAGCCGTCCTATTTATTTGTTTAGAAGAAGGCATAAGCTATAAGTTAAAAAGAATTAAACCCAATATTCTAAAAAGCAGTACAAACCATCATGTTTGTTTATTTGAGGAAAACCATAAACCATAAACAGTACAACTATGCCAATCATAGTTAAATGAAAGTTTTTCTTCTTTAGCTCTTGTATTGCATATCACTGAATAAACATTCAACAGAATACTTTCAGATACATCTACTCTTAATCTAGATAAACTTGATATTTTGTCGTGCTCCTAATCTGAAGCATATATGCGCTGAGTCAAGTTCAATTGTCCTTTAGCTAAGATGGATTTGTTATTTATAATTTCACTAGCATTGCTGATCGTCTCATCAGTATATAAGAAATTACAAATAATCTCATACATTTATGATGTTTTTTTTTTTTTGCAATTCACTGGTGCTAGAATGGTCTCTATTATACTTCCGAAGTATTGTTGGTTAGAACTTAGCTTGTCGAGTGACCATCTTTCAGTCTTTGGTGAATGTATAGTGGTGTAACGTGATTTTCCTTTGGCTTGTTATTTCTACCAAAAAATTTATACTGATGGTCAAATAAAATTTGTCAAGTAACTTTATTTATATCAAGTAAAATTATACGTAAGTATCTCTCTATAAATTATATTATTTATTACCTAAAATCAAAAACCGTCAAAGGAGAAGGAAGGAACGACGCGTGCGATTACAAGCGGACACTTCGATCTTTGCTTACTGGCTGCTGCTAGCAAAACTCGAGCATTTATAATATTATAATAGCCGCGGATCGGAGTGGGAGTGGGAGTGGGAGTGGGAGTGGCGACGGGACAGGAATACTCGCTCGTTTTTCCTTGAGCACAAATCGACGCGAAAGCACTTCTTTGTTGGACACCTGTACGTGTTCCATTGATCAGCCAGGTCAAGAGTCGTCTCGTTTGTCCCGTGCTGTGTCGGGTCTCAAAAGATTACGGATTTAGGAGCACCTTCAAGTGATCTGGAACTAGCTGTACAAGTGATCTGGAACTAGCTGTACTAAAGTCTAAATCACCTTATCCAACATCCTTGCTTTCTTGCTCACTTGCGGATGGTATCCACGTTCTACACGATGCCAACAAAGGGAAGGACACCCTATCTCTACAATGATACTCCATGACATCCATCCTTGCCTTGCTCTAGTGATTTTAATCGATAGGGTGCTGGACTACATAAAAATAGATTTATTTTTCTGTATGCTGACCATTGGATTCAATAAATATTTCCCAATGCAAGCCTTTTTATGAGAGCTTTCCCATGCAAACTTGGAAACCCAGATTGAAGCCACCAGGTATCCACGCCGAAAATCGACGTAGTCTTTTTAACTTTACATTAGGGCCTGTTTGATCTGGAGCCCGCTTTTGATTTCTTGCATGCACAGTGCGTGAAATTTTTTTCATGTTCTTTTGTATTGTCCCTAATGGGTTAATATATTTTTTCTATTTTTACATTTTTTTAAAATTAATTATGCCTAAAAAACCAAATCAGCTACAGTAAAAAACCATCTACAGTGAAATTTCAGTCAAAAGTCAGAAGCCATCGCTAAAACGAGCGCCCCCTTATACTTGTGGTAAGATGTGACCTTTATATAGATATACACTCTTCTTTTGTTTTATTTTATTATAATCAGGGTTATTTCTTTCGGCTGCTACTGATGGCTTTTTACTCTAACGTTAGTATTTGTACGAAACAACCGAATACCAATAAATCGATCTGAAAAGGCTGACCCGATAAGCCGTTTCAAAACGGCGACAGGGAAAGCATCTCTTTTGTTTGTTTAGAGAAAAGTATAAGCCATAAATTGAAAAGAATTAAACCTCACTGTTCTAGAAAGCAGTACAAATTGTCGCATAATATCATGATGCTATTGGATATGTGGACAAAAGCGCTGATCCAAAGTGTCTGAATCGAACATTTCACAGCTCTTTTGTGTTTGACCTGACTGCTTGTTTTGGATTGAATGTTAATGAAATTGTTGTTCCAAGTGATTGTCTAGTAAACAAGGATGGACTTAGTTTTGTGATGGGGCATGTTTTTATATGAAACGTTTCTAGTTGTGTATTTTTGTTGCTCTAAGCAAATATGTTTTGATAGGGAGGTAGCAGTAGCAGAGAGCGAAATGCGGTGGGGGAAGACCGGAGGAGGAGGAAGGACGCTTGCTTACTGGCTGCTGCTAGCTAACTCGAGCGTGTATAATGGCGCGTGGATCGGAGTGGGAGTGGCGACGGGATAGGAATACTCACGCGTTTTTCCTTGCGAGGGGTCTGGTCTGGTCGGCGCCGGTGCTGCGACTTGAAGAAGAGGGGGGGGGGGGAGAGAGAGAGGAGAGATGGATAAGAAGGGAAGAAGGAAGAAAGGGGATGAGGGGATAACACACGGATCTCATAATGTTTTTTTTGTTGAGTGGTTGTCATATCGTCGAAAACAAATTTATTGTCAAAAATCATTAATATGTAGGCACCACGTTATTCAAAATCAGAGTGATTTAGGTTGAGAAAATGATTTACTCTTATTTTGATAGTTGAGGGGTGTAGAGTAAATGGTTTCGTAATTAAAAGTGTTATTCGGACTTTAGTTATAAGTGAAGAGAGGTAAAGTGGACTTTTTTCTTTATAATTTCACAACATTGCTAATCATCTCATCAATATGTACGAAATTACAAAATAATCTCATACAATTTAATATGGTGTTTTCCACTACCAACTTAACATAATTGATTCATACATATGTCATGCATATATATTGTTCTCTTTGTTTAATACAATTTCATATTATCAAAAGTAGTGGACGGCTTTTTTTTTTGAAGAAAAGGAGATGATGTGGGAATAAGTATGCTTTGTATTTTTCAGGTTCAAGATGCTTTACACCTTTATGTTTAAGGCATTGATTTCTTGGAAAGAGCTATTGAGCTGAATAAAAAAATTATCAGGTGAATTCCTCCCTAATAAATTTATACATGATAATATTAAGAATTGGTTACTACCTAATGCATATATATTATTTCTACTTAAGTTTGAAACCATTATTGACTTGAAAGCCGAGAAAGAACAATATGAAATTGTTGTTCATGAAATTCAAGAAAACTTAGAAAAGAGCATATTACATTGGCACAAGGAGATGAGCAATGGGACTCATCTGTAGCAGTGGCGGAAGAGAACAATCAGTGGGGCCTACTAACAAATAATGACATCATCACACGTGTCAGCATCATGATGAGGTCATCACATATATCAGCATATTTAGCCATGAAGTATATGATGTCATCACATATGTCAACATCATGATGAGGTTATCACACGTGTTGGAATACTTTGCCATAAAATATATAATGTTATCGCTTATATCATCATTGATGATGATGTTGTCCAAGAACTTCAAGAAAACTCAAGAGCATATTACATTGATGCAAGGAGATGACCAGTGGAATTCATTTGTAGCAGTGGTGCAAGAGAACAACCAGTGGGTCCACTAGCAAATATATGACATCATCACACATATCATCATCATGATGAGGTCATTGTACGTGTCAGCATGCTTAGCTATGAAATATAGGATGTCATCTATATTCAACATCATGATGATGTCATCGCACATGTCGGCATACTTTGCCATGAAGTATATGATGTCATCGCTTATGTCATCATTGCTGATGATGTCAGCGCTTAAGTCAACGTCTTTCTTATACAATAAGTAGTAAGAAGTAAAGTTGGATTTTACGATCACTTCTTGGATTAGAAGAGAGTTGTAAACATAAATTTTACATACTATGTTGAGTTGTAAACTAGTAGTAAATGAGCATTTGGCAACCAATAATGAGTTGCAGAGTGTGTATGTACAACTTATGATGAATTGTTAAGGAGCTTTTGTAGTATATAAATAGGTAAGTGCTATGATATGAAGTAAGATTTGAAATTTTAGAATTAAAAGTTCTTTTTCTAGAGTTTATGTGAGATAAATTCTACCCCTATAGAATTAAAAATTATCTAAAAGTTTTTGTCTCTATTGTTCTTGTGATTGTCTCGGTGATTGCAAGAATCTATTTACTCTACGTGAACAAGTAGACAAACAGAATCGAAACGTATGGTTAGGCGAATTAAGTGTCGCAAGTTGCCATAATAAAGATGGTAATTAACGATGCCATTCATCAGGTTATCCGGATTCAGTTACTTCAATTCTACATGGTGAAGATCAGACAACCCCACCAGATAGTGGGCCTGTTTGATATAGTTGTAGCTTCTGGTTTTTAGCTAAAATTTTTGAATTTTAGCTGTTTGCGACAAAGATTACGAACAGAGAGATAATCACTTGCGATTTTGGATTGTATAGATGTTGGGCTTTTAATGTGTACTACAATTAACTTATAGACTCCATCTTGAAAAAATATTTTGTTTAAAAGTTAGGTACTATAGTAAAAATTAAAAACCGCTTTTAGAAGTCGAAAAAAACAAACCCAGCGTCAATGTTGTGATATCTGCACGTTTGCTAATGGATCGATAATAGCTGAATGTAGGGCCGTAGGTGGCGTGCTTTTGATTTTTTGTGTAATGAGCCTGGCTTTTGCTTATCGTTTTGTCGTTGTGATTTAATGGGCCTTAAATGGTCTAGATAATTTCTAATAGGCTGCAAATGGGCGTAATTTTGGACCTGGAAGACTCGTTGTTGGGCTACTACTCTCAGTTGGTCTGTGAATGGGCTGCAAGGGTATTATTCATCCTATGGGCCTATACTGATCTGTGCGTGGGCCCAGACATAAAAATTTAAGTCGTAATAGCCCTGTAGGCCGTTGTCACGTTTAGCTAGGTCTGACACGGTTGAGCTACAAACAGGGCGTTGCATTATAGGGAACTACGTCTACTGGTCCTTCAAACAAGAAGGAAAAAAAGACAGGGATTGCCTATTCATCGAGTGACTGAAATTTTGCTAAACTTGAACCACTTTTTTCAACACTTGGGTAATGATCTAACTGCACTCCCCCACACTTCATATATAACCCATCTCCTTAGCTTAGGACAAAGAACTATTCTAACCTCAACAAAAATAAATTTAAGTTTGGTGAATCCCTACACAATACAAAGACAAAAAAAGTTTATAATCTAGAGAAAATAAAAGTAAACCTAGATTGAACCCTACAAATACAAATACAAACAAAACTAAACATTACAGTAAAGCTATAAAAAATTACACATTATTTAATATTGCAACTTCAGGTTTAGTACTGTACAATTTTAGATAACTAAAAGATAAGAAAATTTTAAACAATTGAGAATTAGCAAAACCGTTTTTATTTGAGAATTTTTTTTAGGTGCATAAATAGTAGCCAGGCAGCAGACATTCCTTTTCCTTTAATTCCGAGTGCCTCCGCGAGCTCTTTGGTGTTTCTTAGCACCTAAATATGGATGAATAAGCTTGTGCAACTCACGTGCTTGCCTGAAAGCATTCTCAAATCATTACAGGTGAAAATCCAAATTTTCGGCAGTGGTCAGTCATAGAAGTTCTGTAAGGAATGTCTTCTAGAAGCTAAAAGAGACCCTGAAGTTCAAGGCAACTCAGAAACTGTGTCTCGCCGCAGATTTTTTTCTGAGTTCTGCAACTTTAAGCAAGGAATTGCAACGTCAACTATTTGTAGTAGCAATATATATATTTAGGATCTGCATAGCCACAAACAGATGAAGATGGGATCATCAGTTCATCACACCGAGGATCTATCAGCGAATAGAAGCAACTTTTCTTAGTGAGAACCTTGTGAGAACCACATGTATTTAGTCTTGAAAAATTCGCAAATATTTGTTGGCGTCGGGGGAGCGATGTCATATGGCTCTGCAAAGTTTCATGACCAAACACGATTGCATTTAGAAGAAATGACAAAGAGGAAAGGATTGTATGGATAGTGAAGTCACTATTCGAAATACTAAGGTTTTCTGCCAAAAAAAAATCAACATATCAAGTATCCAAACAGGCTCGAACCGAGGAGTTAGCCCAGAAGAGGTAGCATAGCTCGAGCGAGCGCTCGAGTTTCTTAATTTATTGGAACTGAAACAATTCACAATTCACAAACCGGTGTCTTAATTACAAGCCCCATTTAAGTATATAGAGCGTATTAAAACATGCGGCATGCAAGCGTTACAATCCCAAATGAAGTACAGCAAGGAAATTATATTAATTCAAACGTGAAACCGGCCGGTCATCTCCCCATCTTATGCATTGCTTGATGCATGACTGCATGCAATGACGAGGATGATCTGAAGGTGGTACTCGATTCTGTACAGAACACTGCTGATCTCGTCGGAATAGCTCCCGCCGGAGCCGCCGCCCCAGCGGGGAACCAGCTGGCCGATCCTGGTATGCTGCTGGTGCTGGACGAAGTTGCGCCCTTCTTCGAGAGCTTCTCTGAGGCTTCTCACCGCATCGTTCGTCAACGTAGCAGGAACATGCAGCTGCTGCAGGAGGTCGATCGCCTGCTCCGCGGATCGCGTGAGCTGCTGGACCTCGTCCTTTTTCTGCCGCTTCACCGTCCTCGCCGCCTCCAAAATTTCATTCGCAACTCTGACAACATCACGCACCAAATGATCACCAGTTGCGCGTGCAGCGCTGGTGCCTACGTCCTCGCCTCCTGATGGATCTGATGTAGCTCTGCTACTCGCTGCAGCCCCCCTGCGTGCCGATCCAACGCAGAAAAAGAAACTTGTGATTGCCACTAATCGAATTATTAATGTTTTCTAAAGAGTAGTGCTAGCTGCTATATATATACACACACACACAAAAAAAGATCTAGTAATACACACATATATATAGAAGTAACTACATCAGAAGTAGAATGTATTTTTCACTGAAACAACTCAAAATTTCAAAATCAAATTTTGCTCTTCAGTGCATCTCTTTGCTTTTGTCGGTTTCTTTCTCAGCCCTTGGATGGCTTTGAGATTCGTGCTTGGCCCCTCCCTTGATATCCCCGTTTCTTCCTCGCGCTGGTGCCGTCGGCCGAAGCCGCCTTCCCCCTCTCTGTGCGCTGGCGCAGCGCCCGCACATCCCACCCTGCCCACGCCGCGCCGTGCCAACTTGCCCTCTCCTGTCCCTTCGTGCGCGTCAGTAACCGCCGGTGGACCCCGCGCTCCAAGTCCACGCACCACCGCGCCCGCTTCCTCGCGCGCGTCCAAAGCAAAGACCTTTCTCCGCTCGGCGCTCCCTCGGACCGGTCTGCCATTGCCGCCCTTCTGGTCGACCCTCCCGCCAATCGCCTTCAAACATAGGCCGGCTACCATCGTGGCCGCCATACCTCTAGCGGAGTAGCCCCGTACCTCTCCCATCGATCACCATTAATGGCCGCCTCCTCCTCTCTGCAGCTCCCCGCCTCTCCGAGCTTTAAGAGATCAATTGCAGCCGCAGATGAGTTCCTGTCACCCCACTCTCCCTCCCCGAGCAACCAATCGAGCTCCCATCGCCTCCAGCCTCGCCGCCGGCCACCCCTGGTCCCGGTAGCCCCCACCACCGATCTCCCTCCTCCTCCATTGAAAACGCAATTAAATTCCGCTAGAGCTCACCCCTCCGTCGCATTCAATATGCCCAGCTCAAATTGGCACTAGCAGTTGTCAGTTAGTCCCGCACCGAGCACCTCCCTCCGGCCACCACCTCCTCCCCGTGGACAGACCAATTGGAGCCTTCCCGAGCTAAGCCGATGCCTCCCTTGTGTTCCCCTCCTCCACTAGATGGTGAAACCACACCCTTTCTCAGCTGAGCATTCTTGCTTATTTCTCGAACCATCTCCTCCCTCATCTTCTTTCCCTCGGTCGGCGACCTCCCCTTTTGAACCCTCTTGCCGTTTCAAGCTCGAAGATGGAAGCCCTCCCTCCCCTGAGTCGTCTGGTATCGGCCCCGGGCCCTGAGGACCATCGCCGAGGCAGGGCCACGAGCTGGTGCGGAGCTCTGTTCTTCTCCTTTGCGCCCGGCCGGAGGAAGAAGAAGACCCCCCGAGAGCATCGACGTGGCCTCATCCGCACCATGGCACGTGATCTAGCGGCGCCCACTCAATCGGACCGTTCCCCGCGTACCGGTTTGAGATCGTGACGTCGTGGCTTCGTCCCAACCCTCCGTTCTCAATCCAACGGTGCCAGCTCGTGTGCTTTGTTTTTCCCGAATCGGTACGCAGGTGCGGTGTCATCCGGGCCGTCCTCGCCCGATCCAACGGTGGCGCGCCCGGGAGTTTCCCGCCTGGGCCATTCAACCGCGCGCGCGCCGTGCGTGGGCCGAGGCCACCGGCCCACCCTCCAGTTCAAACGCGCGAGCGCGCGAGCGCGCAATTTCCCGGGCCGGCCCACTACTGTGCTAGTGAACAGTAACCTTTGTTTATTCCCAGAGGCCGAATTATGTATTTTATATCTCTTTCGATTTGTTTCTTCGCTTCGGTTCCGATTCCGATGTCCATTAATCCTCATTCCACCTCCAAAAATTCAAGCCCAAGCTCTTTTACTGCCTTTGTATTTATTTAATTTATTTAATTTATTTTCCTTTCCTTTGCTTTGTTTAAAAACCAAAAAGGCTTATCGTTATTTTATGTGCTTGTTTTTGCGGTAGCTTGCGACGAGTCCGAGACGACGGTGCGAGGTTCGGAGCAATCTACTACGCACTTCGAGATCGTCGAAGTGATCAACGCGCAAGGCAAGTTACAAATTTTGAACATATTGAACCTACCAACTCATGCCTATTTATTTATCTACGTTATTTGCATTATAGTTATTTGCTCAAATTACTTGATTATAAATAAATGTTTATAATGATATGCTACATTTAGTTATGCCCTGCCACCGATAAATGCCCCACTTTACTTAAGGCCACATTCACCTTGACAAACTTAGGATTAATAAAATTTAAGTATTCATAACCATTGCATATGTACTCACATAAAATAACGAGCTGCCATGGTCTTGGTGGTTCGCCAGTAAATTTGAAAAACTCGGAGCTAGGGTAGGATGGTATGGGACACCGTACCCTAGAAGGTTGTACTAGTTTGTTCTAGGGTAAGGCGGAAGCCGTGGAATGCCCAGCGGAGACGAGCCACAACCTTACCCTAGGGTGGAGAGTGCAGCAGACGGGTATCAGTTTCAGGATTGGCCGATACCGGTCGTGGTTGGTAGTCTCAGGAGAAAATGTAAGGACTAGACCCTTATGTTGAGTATAGAGCACAGTGACCGCTCAACCACAAGTATTGAATTATCAATCCTGATCCATTAACGGTTCACTTTAATTGAACCCATACAGGAGTTGGGCTATGGTATGGGTGAGTTATCGCCGTTATACGTAACTCACCATACACATAACGGTAGGTCCGTGTGTGTGGTATGGGGGAGTTATCGCCGTTACACGTAACTCACCGTACACACGACGGCTGATGATCATCACCACCTATCGAGTAGGGTCTATACAGTAAAGTGAGCAGCGAAAGATTCTGTTTTCTCAATTCAGTCGCACGCTAGCTCAGCGTGTCTATTGCATGACATTGGTAATTGAGAAATCTTGTGGGTAAAGCTGAGCAACTCTGCAGAGTGAATTTTAAATTGTATTCGAATACGCCGTGCTTCGGTTAATGGAGCTGTGTTTGATGGGTGATTCCAGTAGCGAGGCATAAGTAGTTTTCTGATATTTTGAACCTGTGTAAAGAGAAGAAATTTATGTTCAAACCTCATTTCTTTAATTATGGTATAATGGAGTTGTTGTTTCTAAATTGTTTACAAATAAAATTGCATCCACCCAAATTAATAAGGGGGTGATCGGAATAGCGATGGCTTTTGGCTTTTCTTTGAAAAACATCAGTAGTGGTGAAAAACACAACATGTGAGTTGGTTTATTGAGTATAAATAAATGTAGAAAAATGTAAAAACCGAAAATAAAAACGAAAAAAATATAAGTAAATTAAAAACGAAAAAAATAATTTTATCAGAGCAGTCTGTAGCTACAAGACACTGCATCTGATGCAAAAATCGCTATCGCCAGCGATGGGAGAAGCCCATCTGATCGGGGCCTAAAACCAGTATACACCATTCATTTGAAATCGCATGCATATAGTATGTGAGGTTTACCATTGTAACTTGTTGAGTACGGTGGTACTCAAACTTGCTTAAACATAAATTCAGAGAATGTCTGCCAAGGAGAAGGACAAGAGTACGAGGAGGTTTCAGAAGGACTTGACAGTGCCGATGAGCAGTGGTCGTATGTTTTAGCCGCACTCGGGCTTGATCGCTGGAAAGTCTTTTGTATGGTAAATTATTTGGGCTCGCCGCCCCGCTACGTTAAAAACTCGACCGATGTGTCGTATATTGTAAATTAATCTGGATCTTATTTGTGTAAGCTTGTTAGCTGTGATGTACGTTTCTGTACGGCACGCCGCAACTGTACGGTCTACGGGCAGTTGCGGGTCTCCGTACGTCCCTGGAAACGGGGACGTTACATTCACAACACACACACACACACACAGAGAGAGATTACCAGTTTAAGTCTCTGACCATCATTTCCAGCACCCTTTTCGCGTCCGGTGACATATCATCGCAATTTTTCAAGCCGCTGATAGATGACTTCAGGTCCTCCTTCACGCTCTGAAATGACAAATAATTCTTCTTTGTATTAATTTCTCCATCAGCTACGAATATATATAGGATGTAATTTTTTAAGGGAAATATATAAGATGTAATAACGAGCATGTGGTCAAACACTTCAAATTTGATCAATAACATGTGTAAAAAACAAGGGAAAGCATTACATGCATATTAGAAGTGGGAGCACATACTGCTAGGAGTATAAAATCATTTTCATATATATACGTGAGAGGAAAAAAAGTCTATATAACATCTCGAATTTTGCTCAAAAGTTTGTCCAGCACCTCAAACTATAAAACTAGAGATTTAAACCCCCGAAACTTTGCAATCCAGTTTAAATAACACCTTGATCCGATTTCGGATAGCAGTATTGCCCATATGGTACGATGAGTGGACGATTTTACCATGTAGAATAACACGCTGATTAAGTTTAGGTGAATGACAATGGAGCTCATATGGCCTTCTCTCTCAAGTTAAAACAGAGAGGGAGAGAACTACAGGGGGTAGTGGCCATAAAAACATGCCTAGGAAATCAGTAGGGAAGAAGTCCTTGTGGGTTCTATATGTCATTGACTCAACTTGATCAATGATTGATCCATATATTACATATATGTACAATTGAATCTATGTTTTATAAAGGGTCGGTGCATTATGACCATGTATTGGCAATGTATGAATTTGTTGAGATATATGAGTCGAATGTTCAGTTGTCTTAGTTGATTGTGAGCAATTATTACATAAAGTGCATGAAAATAATATTTGTTTCTATTAGTTAATCTATCGATAGGAAGACTTTGTAGGCATTGTGTTTGGTTTGCCTCGGAATGTTTCTAAGGTAGCTCAGTTTGTCTTTGGAGGCTTCCAAGGCAACTTGTTTGGTTTGCCTCAGAAGTAGTGTGCTTTGCTTTAGAAAGCTTCGGAGGCAGCTTGTTTGCATTGACTTGGAAGGCTTCTGAGGCAGCCAGTTTACCTCGGAATACTTTTTACGGCAAGGGTACACGAGGCCAGGGTTTTTTTTTACCTGCCGGTATAGGCTAATTTTCGGTGGTTTTCATTTTTACCGGCCTAATCTCATTGGTTTGCAAACCGGGCTCAAAATATTTAGCCTAGTTTAAATGAATTCCTGGCCTGCAACGGCCCATTTGGCCACTGCATTGGCTTGACCTAGCTGACGGTGCCTCGCAGTCGCGCTGGTCGATCGTTTTGTGGTAGCGGCGCTCCAATAGTCCCCTCTGCTTCACCCCCTCTGCCTCGGCCACTCCCCTCTGGTCCGCCCACCTGAGGTGCTCCCTCCCCTCTGGTCTGCCCAGATCCACAACGGCCGGCCGGCCGGCTGGTCTTTCGTTGATGGTTGGCGCATGGAGGAAGGCAATAGAAGAGTAGTGGCTGGCGGTGGCAACCAAGACGGCGGTGGTGCCGACGCTCCGAGCCGGCTGGCTAGTTCAGCATCGCCATCGGTAGGCATGGGAGGTATGGACTATTGGACTGTCCGAATTAGCAAGCTTCTGTTGTAGCCTGGTAGCATTTTTATTTTTGTGTTGTTGGATTGGTTGAAGGTGCTTAGAAGCTGATACATTGATTAGGCTACTTAAGTTGTTGTGATGTGGGACAAAATTACTTAGTTCATGATTTTGGAACCTTTGTTATCAGGTTTTCACCAACTAATTTGCCTGTTGAGCTGTTGATTGTCCACTATTGCCCTTGTAAATGATTACTGTTTTGTGGAAGGTCTCACCGCGTCACTGTATGAGCAATTCTTCTTCCTGCTGTATCTGTATAGGCAACTATGCATTTATTTCTGTTAGGAAACATTACAAATTAAGAAAGAATTCCATCCAAAGTGAATGACCCCAAAATAACTAATTATTTAGGCCATTTTTGGTCGAAATTTATTTGAAAATCAAATTTTGTTTGAAATTTTTTATCCGAAAAACTCCAAAAATTTTCGATTATCGCGATCATCACAACTATCGGCCACCTCCGGTAAAAATTACAAACCGATATTGAGAACCCTGCCCAAGCTAAGCACCATCAGCCTCAGAAAAGGTCAACAAAGATGCTAGTTATGGTACATACCTGTGGTAAGCGCTGGCAAGCGCCATCTAGTAGTAGCTTCTCAAGCACGGTCACGAAGAATTGTTGTTTGTTGAGACTGAACATGAGGATCCGGTTGGCGAAGTGAAAGTTCTCCATGATATAGGTGATCCGTTTTTGCAGGGCAGTGAACTTGGCAGCCTTCTTGTAGGACTTGAAGAAGCTCCACGGTTTTTTCTTGCGCTGGCAGGATTCGACGAGCGTCAGTGCGTGATGGGTGGCATCTCTCAGCTGATTCAGCATGATCTCCGTTGCTGAATCCAGCATCCATGGCGATTTCCGCAGCTCCTCTAGGAAACGGACGATCAAATCCACGCGCTCTTTAAGCAGACGGCACTTCGTCTTGTAGCTCTTAGCTGTTAGCACCAGCTGCACAATCCGAACCGAAATGGTGATGATCGTCCCCACGAGCTCGACTGGAGAGACCATCTCGATCGATCGCACAGCACCTGCATGCATGCATGGGTTTAATTGCAAAGATGGTTTAATTACAAATTTAGGGTCTATTCTTTTTAGCTATGACTGATGGCTTTTTGACTGTTTGCGATAGAGATTGTGGAAAGAGAGATACTCGCTTGCGATTTTTGATGGTACAGATATTAATTTTTTAACATGTATTACAATTAATTTGTAGACTCTATCTTAAAAAAATACTCCGTTTAAAAATTAGTTACTGTAACAAAAGCTAAAAGCTGCTTTTAGAAACCGCAAAAGAACAGGGCCTTCGTCTACCCGCTCGGGCGGAGCCAGTATTCAGAAACGAGCGGGTCTAAATGAGCTAGATAATATAATTGTATTTAATAAGAGATGTCAAATAACACTAACGGTAATAAAAATTTTAAAACATACAGAATTACGGTAATAAAAATTTTAAAACATACAGAATTATAATATAAATTTATCAAAACATAAGAAGACCTTGCTCCTGCCAGCACCCCTATCTCCGCCCCTGTTTACTCGTGCACACACACGATGATCCAACCGTACCCAGGAGCCACGACGTACTCCTCGCCTCCCGTGATATCGCCCAGTCACGTGTCGCAATCAGGCAGCTAACTCCCTTCGATCTCGTCGTATCCGGCGCACGTGGCACGCCCAACTCACCTACGAGGACGTACATCTCACGAGTTGTGTATATGGATGTTGCAGCTGGCACTTAGTTATATGGTTATACATTTTGCTTCTTTGATTGATCCTAGTTCATCTCCATTTAAATATATCAATGATTTTATAGATGAATTATCTCGTAGTCTCGTCAGGAATAGAAATTGACTAAGAATTGTGGATCTTTATGAATTGTGATTGTACATACCTAGGCTTGATAATGGGTTAAAACCCAATCTAAAATCAATCCAACTCATATCAGACAAAGCCAACTTTCCAGCCTAACCTAATCCATAAAAGATTTTTCATAACCCACTAAACCCAAACCACCTTCAACTTAAACCCAACCTAACCCAAAACCCATAGGCTCAACCCACTTCCTAGCCCATTTACCAACCTGTCACTTATTCACGAGAAAATACCATAGCCGTTGCAATGGAGATTGATGATTGGATGGCTTTTTCTTCCCTTTGCTGGTTTGTCAACCGGGCTTTGCTTTCTAGGACATGGTCACTGGGATCTAGGGCTACCACTGGGTAGGGTATTGGTAACCCAAATCTATACCTAATATTATCCATACCTATCTAAAGTGATATTACTTATATCCAAACGAAAAAGAGTATACCCGATGGGTTTAGGTAACCTAGTAGGTAAAGGAGAAGGAAAGGGAGAGATTAACTTAAAGAGGCTTATGAAGTGAGTTTTCATAAAACTTCGAAATTTAGAATTTCAATCATGCGTTCACACCACACAAGTTTCTTGAAATCAATTGAAGTTTATTGGAGATAATTCTATGTGTAGGAGAGCTACTCCATGCAAATTGACAAGGCTAGACACACACGTAGGCTTCACATGCTTTTATAGGAAGCTTTCCTATAAAATTTTGGTATTTAGATTTTCAACCTCGCGTTCACATTATAAAAGCTTCTCAAAATCAATTAAAATTTATTAGAGATGATTTTCTGCGTGTAGTAGACCTACTATATGCAAATTAAAAGGGCTAAGCGTACACGTGGGCCTCCACATATTTTTCTAAGAATCTTTCATAAATCTTCGATATTTGAAATTTTAACCTTATATTCACATCAAAAAAAGTTTCTTAAAATCAATTAAAATTTATTGGAAATGATGCGTATAACGAAGCCACTATATGCAAATTCGCAGGGCTAGACGCACATGTGGGCCCATATGCTTTTATAGGAAATTTTTATAAACTTTGGTATTTAAAATTTCAAATTCACGTTCACACTACAAATATTTTATGAAATCGATTGAAATATGTTGCAAATAATTCTGTGTGTACAGAGCTACTCTGTGCAAATTGACGAGTACAACTGCAAAGAGCTCTTACATGTTTTTATAGGAAGCTATAATTGAGTTTGGGTAGTTGAAACTCATGGATAGTCCAAGCGTCACCCCATTAGGTCACGCCATAGGTTGAACCCGTTCACAACCCGAAATTTCTAAACCCACCCCATCCCACCCCAACCCTTTTTATAGGTAACCCAACCCGTTTGCTCTTCCAACCCATTTGCACCTATCCAAAGTTAACCTAATTAAGGATCCACCCTGTTGGATACATACACATGCACAGCGCGGCGGCTCGTCTTGGCGTCGTCGTGGCGTTCAAGCACCCCTCAATTGGCTTGGTTGCCCACTTTGCCGTGACAGCCCTGCCCAGTAGGACGGTGCCCAACAAAAAGAGCCTCCACAACAAAACCGTAAGCAACTCTTCGCGCCCACAAATCAGGGATTACGCCAGCGAAAAGTTCTACTTTTTTTGCTCGGCAAGGACTAATCCAACTATATATCCGACCCAACATCCAACCCCCGCCCCCCAATACAACGGGCACAGATCGGCGCGTAAAACCTAGACCACCACCAAAAGTCGCCAAAAAAAAAAACACTGGCAAGGCGAGCACGCATAGACGGGATCGAATAATTGCTACAGAAATCGAAGGAAAAACGGACCTTGGGTGGAATCTCAAATATTGGAACGAGGCGGCCGAGCAGGCGTGGATACGGCGCCTTTGTCCCGAAGATAGTGGGGTGGTGCTCGCGAAATCACTGGGGATTTATAACCGGGAGTGTACGGACGGATGGGGGGTTGAGTAGTGGTGTCTCATCCGCCAGCTGTGCGTGTCGGCATGTCTTGCTCCACCCGTAGGTTTTGGCTGAAAGTCGGATAAAGAGGATGTTCCAGTGTCCGTTGCTGTTTTCCTACGACGAACTGAGCTTTCCCTCCGGCATCTAGCAGGACTTTCACATGCAGAAGATATATATGGTTTCGCTCGTTTCAGCTTTTAGTTTCAGTTTTTTTTCACTATTTAATAATTCGTTTTTTTCTGAATTTTTTTTAAATTTTTTTAGACTTTTTTTGCATTTTTCTTTTTTTCTCATGTTCCTTTGCATTGTTCATGATGGACTAACATATTTTTTCTATTTTTATATTTTTTTAAATTTAATTATACCCAAAAAGTCAAATCAGCTACAGTAAAAAAAGCTAACTACAGTAAAATTTCAATCAAAAACCATCGCTAAAACGAACGCTCCCATGATCACGAGAACGATATGAGAACCGCTCAAGGTAACAACAGAATTTGCACTTCTTGCACATTACAAGCATTTTTAGTGCCAGCACAGTAAAAGACTTTCGTGCAACTACTTGAATCAAATATTAGAACCGCGAAACGGGAGTTCCCACTGTGCTTGAACATCGAACAGTCATTCCCTTCCATGTGATGGGCATCAACAAATGCCTCCCATCCATATCTGAGGACTGTCTTTTACTATGCTCCGCAACTTCAACATTATTTGCGCGCGCACGCATCACAGGCAGAGCGCAGGGGCAGATGTGGACACGATGAGAAGTCAGGAAGTCCCCCCAATTTGATATAGGAATTATTAACGTTACTATTGCTCAAAACAGCTTAAAACTAAGTTCTATTTCTGCTTTATGTTTATTACTATTCAGTAATTTTATCTGTTTTAGATTTTTTTGAATTTTTTTACCTTTTTTTCTCGTATTCCTTTGTATTGTCGCTAACATATTTTTCTATTTTTACATTTTTAAATTTTAATTATGCCAAAGCGATGTGATTTGGCAACAAACACGGGCTACCAGCTGTCAGGAGGCGGGGGGGGGGGGGTACGGCCGGGGCATGCAGGCGGAATTGCAGCCAGATGAGATGCACCCGAAGACCGGAATCGCAGTCAGGGGAACGGAACAGCCGAACAGGGGGCCTGCGGCCGTGCAACGAATCTTGGACGCTAGCGCGTACTAATGGCAGGAGGCAGTGTCTTTTACTATGCCGCCCGCTTGGCTGCTTGCCGGCCACGAGGACTGTCTTTTACTATGCATCAACGAATGTCTTTTACTATGTGATGGGCATCAACGAATGTCTCCCATCCATATCTGAGGACTGTCTTTTACTATGCTCGGCAACTTCAACATTATTAACATTACCATTGCTAGAGCATCTCCAATGGTCTGAGTCAGCTAGTTATTTGCATGTACACATCAGCATAAATCCTATGTGAAGGAAAGAGAGTATGCAAAAAAATCGAATGCTCTTCCTAAGCACTAGGCTATAACAGAAAACGAGGCAATCTCTATAAATGACTGTGTGTGCATGTAAGTATCAAATAGCTATCCTTATAGACAGTCCTTTGTATGCTAGCTATTTGGTTGATGATATGGAAGTCTCCTAGTTAGTTGCTAGCTAGGACCATTGGAGATACCCTAAGAGCTTACCATGCTATATGTCTAAAGTTGGTAGATATGTGACCAAAGAAACTCTTCATGTTCCCATCCAAATGATCCATGAATCGTTTGCAACAATCACAAGAGATGTTCAGCTGGCAACATCGTCCAGCTATGTAAACTGAAAATTGAAGGTTATGTCAGACCCAGATTCAAGAAATAACCATACTCTCCAGTATTATAAACTTCAACAAAACAAATTATGCGCACCACATTAAGCACATGGGTATCTTCCTATGCAGAATTCTCAGAAATACCTTGCTGTTATGCCTACATACGTTGCCTTCAACAAAAGAAATGTACATTACACTGAAAAGCTGCAATTTTCCACCCAAAATAATACTTTTATTAAGGAAAAAAGAAAAGGGTTTAATATGCCAATTACTTGTAATGATGGATTGTAATCTTGTTATGTTGTAATAGTGGATTGTAGTGGAAATAAAATTGTAGGATCGACGATGACAATCAGAGAGAGAGTGAATGATTGCAAACCTTAGCAGAAACTTTTCCCAAAAACCTCCTGTCTTTTATAACATGTTGATCATAGAAGGCACAAAAAAATCCAACAAAGAAATATATATATATATATATATATATATATATATATATATATATTCTCGGGTTACTATAGCAGCCAAAAATATTTTTCCGGATAAAATCCTCAATAGCACATGCATAAGGTTATCAGATCAGAGAGAAAGAAAATAATCATACATGCATTAAAAACTATAACCATCAATAAAGAAGGCTACCTCTAATCACTGCCATGCAACCACGTGAAGCTAGTACTAGCACAAGCCTTATCCAACAAGTGCATGCAACCAACTAGAAAGCAGGTCTGCCTTTTTCTTTGTTCAGACGTCCAATCCAAACAATGGTCACAGTATTTCTAGGCTTCTAGTCTTGTCTCCGGGGTGGATATCGAGCCAGTTATTCGTCTTATCGAGTTTTTCTTAAAATTAATATAGTTTGATTCAATATCATTTTATTGATAGTTTACAATTATTTTTAGAATCGAGCTAACGAGCCGAGCCGAGCCGAGCTTTTCAAAAATTTAATTTCATCCGAAATTAACTCTTTCAATGTTTAACTAATTAACGAGTGTAATTGACACAATTTTAAACTGAACCAACAAACCTCACTAACAAGCTTTTTTTTCAGCCCTACTTGTCTCCTACTCTGCCAATCCTAGCTCTGTTACGCCTTTTTCTTTTTCTCCTCAACAGGCACTACCAAACTTCGAAAGGCCGCTGCCAGCGTACATTATCTAGTTGCCCTTTTGTTTCGTTTCTTCCAGCGCCCCGTGCTTCCTCTCTCTCCCTGCGTGGCGCGTAGGAGCCGTCTGCTTCCTGTGCCGTCTGATGCGCCCGGACGTGATGAAGCACCTGGCGCCTCCCTTTGACGCAATGGTCAACAACCAAAAGCAGTGTACTGCTCGTACAAAACGGACAGCCTGACAAAAAGCCGCGCACAACTTTCTTATTTGTCTTGTACAAAACGGAACTAGCTGCAGGTTACTACTTATCTAGTCTCCTCACAAATTCTTAACCTACTATAATACATCATTAACCCTAATACACTCATCCTAGACCTTTTTGCTTCAACAAAACTTTTTAACCCACTACTTTTCAAGGGACCCGAAACCCTTCATAACACGGGTTTTTCACTTCCGATTTTTTCAGCTTATCACGTGTCGAAGCCTCCAGGACCGCACCTCCTGTATCTTCTCCATGCATCATCCACCTTTGATCTTTATGTGCCCAAACATGAGCTCGACCATCTCGTGACTCTCTCGACCGCCTGACCTCGGATCTCCTCATCCTAGTCCCGGTCCTCCTCGTCACCGACCACGATCGCCTCCATGCTTCAACCTACACATGCAGAGACCAAAGGATATTTTTCTGATACAAGTTCGCCCGAACTTGACCAACATCTATCCGCACACACGCAACACAACATAAGTAATATCATAACCAACGTTGTCAATTATTCATCATCTAAAATAGTCTAGACCTGACCACATGGTCTAACAAAAATGTTCTCTGTTATGTTTGATATCGTATTTGCTTGTTTTCAAAAAGTATAACTAACATTTTCTAGGTTAACTGAAAAATAGAAAAAATTGTAGGTATAGAATGAATTATCGTAGACGATTTTATGGTATAAATCGTCTGTGACACACACATCACAGACGGTTCTAAACTAGAACCGTCTGTGATAGTGTTTTTCATAGACGGTTCTAGTTACAAACCGTCTGTATTGTATTTATCACATACGACTCACAAACTGTCTGTGATAACTTTCGATTATCACTGACCCATAATTTTAGACGGTTCAAAAAACCGTCTGTGATGATGATTTCTGTAGTAGTGCTAGCATATTTTTTGTTTTTTTTATCTCTTATTCAAAACAGTTTACAAGTCCTCTGATTATATATGTTAATACTCTTCGACTAACACACACAATCGAACTTTGAGTTAGACTCTAACATGTCAACTAAACTTAAAAACGTATCATCTACTATTATAATTTGATATTTACTATTAAAATAGATAGTGTTGTATATATCATACAATCCTAAGGTCTCGCTCATTTTGACTTCAGGTTCTGACTTTTGGTTTCTAGTTCATTATTTCTTAATTTCGTCTTTTCTAGCTTATTAGTTTTTTTGCTTTTATTTTTTTCCGTGTTCCTTTACATTATCTGTAATAGGATAACCTTTTTTTATTTTTAAATTTAATTATGTCAAAAAGCTACCGGTTGCTACAATATAAAAGAAATCAATTACAGTAAAGAAAAAGACCAAAAATCATAAAAAACCTACTAAGCACGGCCTAAATCAATCCAGTAAAGATTAATTGCAAAAGAAGCTAGGATCGATTGCCTGTGTCCAATGTGTCGTGCGATCTCAGATGGAGCATGCATTGGGGTCGCCGCTAAACATGTCCTGGTACGGTGAGCAGTGATGGTGGTAGTAGGAGGCGGCAAAGTCCAATGGCGTACCAGCGCCGTCGTGGTAGTAGCCACCGGTGCCGAGGCCCTGAGCATATGAGCAATAGCCATACAACGGTGGCGGCACAAGCCCATGCATGCCTGCATTGACCGTGTGCACCGGCACACCGATGGTGATGTTCGTGCTGCTTTTCTGGACGAGAACGCATGGACTATGTCCTTTTTTTGCTACGTCGGGACGTTGAGTCCACCTCGGAGCCGGACACCGCACCGACTGATCAACTCCTCACTCGGACGTGTTCGCTCGTGTGCCGATGGATCCCGCTGGAATCGAGATACGGCTGTGTGTTGCGCAACGTGTATGCTTGGACCTTGCCTCGGTTTTCCTGCTGCTTGTTGGTCAGCGATTGGATTGAAGGGCCTCGGGACGACGCGCGTCTGGAGTTTTCTTTCTTACGCGCGAACCGTGTCTCAGCTTTGCCTTCGATATCGACGGTTCGTAACACACCAAGACAAACTCTATTGAATCCAGGGGTGAATTTATTGTAGATATTTATAGGTGCTCGAGCACCTTCTTCTCTCATTATAGGTTGAAGAAGACCTAACCGGCCCAAAGGTTGAAGAAGAGCCGGAGTTGAAGTTTGAATATTTGAAGAAAGCAAAGGTCTAGTCGGTGTCTTAAGGCCCAAAGTCTTAATCGGCCCAAATCAGTGGTGAATCTTAGCCCAAAACCCTAAATACAATCAGAGATTCAGATATTAACGAAGTAGATAAGGTCTCTGACCTTTGAAAAAGACACAGGATATAGTCACACGAAGAGGCGAGTCAGAGAGACTTACCGTCACCGAGTCGGCCAATCGATGAGAGCCCGGATTTGTCCTTGTACCAGGATTGGTCCATTGGGCCGATATTATGGAAAATATGGACTAGCCTGGTAATTGAAGAGTACAAACGGATCTCTCTGTCGTTTCTTACCCTTTTTTTTTTGTGTTGTCTTTCAAATTTACTACAATGTTAAACCCTCTGCCGCTGGCAGTAGCTTGGCAGTTACTAGTTACTAGCGGCGTTTATTAACCTTGCTACTAACTCAGGGACCGGGGAAGTCATCTAGTATTGATACTTTTTTCTTGGACACTGTTTCTAGGTTTCGTTTGATGAGATGGTGCCTTTGGTTGATGAAAGCTGGAGACTCAAGTTTGCGAGAGTAAGTGAGCACGAATGCTTCTCCCGTTTGGGCGGTCTATGGGTGCTGCAGCAAGTCATGACGCCGATCGTCACCAAGCTCCTCACCGCAGTCTGCGTTCCATACGTCCTTGGAAGGGGTGTTTTCCCCGTGCTTGGATACCGTTTTGCCTGGCTCGGTTGCCTGCTGTTGAGCGCGCTCTTCTTCTGCGCCACAAGGTTCCATGTTTGGTTTAGCCATCTCCGCAGTTCCATCAGGGATGAGCGTTATCTGATTGGATGGAGGCTGAACAACTTCGGCATGTGAAGGCGTATCACAGTCGAATGAATCTGGAGCATCTGAAGGCCGATTTCCAGGCCGATTTCCTTCATCAAGGGAGGAGATTGAGGACCATTATCATCTATTTATCTATCTATGTGGTCATTCTCACTTTCTCCCCTCCCCATTGAGAGGTATGGTGTCAGCGGCTAGAGCAGGCCAAGCCTTTGAAAGGCCAACAATAATTTAATTCACTATCAGAAGAAAAAGAAGCTAGAATAGGCATGTTGCATGCTTGCTGGCCCGCCTTTGGTTAGATTAAGCATCATAAATTTTTTTCATGTCGGGACTGGATTTCCGAATCCGAACCTATTACCTCGTTAGTCCTAAATCAAAACTAGTACACAGGATTTAATTATATGGTTATCTTTGTATATAGCAATCTTGATAGCCGCACCATTCTTTCCTGTTATTCCCCGCGCTGTTTAAACAAGAGACTCCAGCTCATTGAGGAAACGCAGCTGAACAGTTGCACCCTTGCCAGCTTCACTCATGGTTAATCCATCAAAGACAGCAGTTTGTTCCTGATTTATCTCATCAACAGCAGTAGTCTGCCCTTGATTTGCCTCTTCAACAAGAGCAGCATGCTCTTGATTTTCCTCTGATCTGCAATACAAACAAAATAACATGAAACACCATGTACATTCTAATTTCATACGAGCTTGTCATTGTACCTCAGATTGCCTGGAGATTAGAGCTTCGACAACTCACCACGGTAGGAAAATGAATATCGCCAAAAAAAAATGAGAGTAATTGTAATTCACAGGACATTTCTAGTTGTTTACAAGAAGTGATTAATACAACAAAAAGGTTGATGCTTAACATTTCACAATGCAAATGAGAGATTGATACTTAACATTGCACGCTGCAAAACAATAACCAACTATGATAGTTGCGGATATCATACCTAAGACATTCATCAGCTTAACTATTTGGATCTGAGCGTTTGATCTGTTCCTGCAACAGTTGCTCGAAAGATCAATATGAGCTAAGAGTGGAAGTTGTCTCATGCAAACACTTGATAGGTTGTGGGATTTGTGCCAAGTAGTCCCTTGATAAAACACAGTTAATAGAAATATATCATAAAACTTTCCTCAAAAAAGAAATATATCAGAAAAAGGAGGCTGAACTGTTAAGTTGCAGTTTCCCTTGTAGAGGAAGATCTGAAATCTCACCACTGCATGGCTGAGGACATTAACCGGCTTTGAAGGGATTCAAGGATGCTGTGACAAAATAAGCAAGAGAGGAAGAAGTGAGCTAATCAGTAATGAGGGAGAGGGGGTAAATTTAGATATTTAAGCTCAGTGGAGTAAGTATGGATCTAAGGTAACTAGATAAGAAATATGCACTAGGTGCGTCTGTGTCAATTGTGAGGCTCTGAACCACGCAAAAAATCGTAAGCAAGGACGTACACATATTTACGAAAAATATGAGGGCTTTTCCGTAGAACCGGTGATAGGATCTGTACGAATCTACTAAAACTGTAGGAGCTTATATGCAAAAAAAACTGAGAGAAAGGACCGATATGTAATTACAGAAAATAGGAGGGCTTTACTGCAAAATTGCTGATGTGGCCCCGTGGACTTCCAGCTTTCCTTTCAGCTTTAAAGAAGATTATTATTGGAGATTGCTGATTGTTAAATCAGTATTGCTATTGTACATACGTACGGAGTCAGAGATTTTTATTGAATGTTTCCACCTTTCTTTCCTCATTCTTCCCCTTCTTTCAATCTCTTCCTCTCTCCGCACGAACACACCGACGCTTCGCTCGCTCTCTCTTCATTCTCCCCCTTCTCTCACTCTCTTCCTCCGCACAACACACCGACCCCCATGCTCGGTGATAGCCACAAGCCCTAGCCACCTCGTCCCCGGTGCTGCTGCCATTGGCTTCCTCTTCGGCCGTCTTCGGACGTGGCGTCGCTAGATCCGACAGCTACCATCTACTTCGGACATCCTCGAGTGCAACGCTGTTATATCCGACCGCCGCTGTCGATTTATGCCGTCCTCGGATGTGCCGCCACCAGAACAGGCCTATCCATGCTGCACAAGCTCTGTCGGCTTCTCCTCCTGGCGATGGATCCACGCCGCGTACGCCACCTTCCCGCCGCCCGTCGTTGTCGCACCCAAGGCCTCGCCGTCGCCTACCATGGAGGTAGGTGTTTGTTTTGTTGTAATATTTTAATTTTATATGTGCAACAATCATTGCAACATCGAGATTTTTATTAAATATTTTTGTTGCAATATAGCAAGAAATATTGCACACATAGCTGAGGAATATTGTGATTGACCGTACAGCGCTAGCATTCAGATTGAACATCCAGACACTAGCAACTCCCTTGTTTTATTGTTAGGTTACTAATTTACTATCACCTCATGTCACGGGATCTCAGCTAATCAACTAAACTCGCTCACTAAGATTTTACCGTTGAAAGATTCATCCACTCAGTTTGAAGCCCCTTTTACACCATTTGGGATGACTGTCTCCTAACTTGCCGTACCCTATTCTACACAGTCAAAGCCAATTGCAGCAGAGAGAAGTTGCTGTTCTCTAGAGAGGGATAAAAAGAAAAAAGAAAAGAAAACAATTTCGTGGCTGCTACCTCCCTGGAGCCCACACGCACTGCACTGCCGCGTGGACTATTATTATCTGCCTGTACTGCCTTCGTATCCAAGTAAATCAGCTGATGACGCTTTAGTTTAGATTAATGCAAATGCAAATAGATCAAGAACTAACCGCGCGGAATATCCCGAGCTCTGATTTGGCGCACGCGCAGCATGGCGACATGCACCCACGTCGCACTGAAGTCAAACAACCGGACAAGAACTTTTCGTGGGTACAATTCGGGCATGCCAAACAAAACAAACGAAGAACGACAACAAGTGTTGTTGAAACACTGATCTTATGTTTCGCTAGATATGATTGTACTTGAGGTCTCTAAACTTGTGTAATCGTGCCATTAAGTTTGCAGACTTGAAAAATCAATCTGATAGATCCATTTGAGTTCACAAATATTTGTCACTATATCAAATCCGTAAAGAGAATTCAACGTTTAGCACCAGTCTGTACAGCAACAGGTTTGAACAAAAGCATTACAAAATCATAGACTAAGATTCTCCACGGCAATTTCCTCTTCAGCCAACAATCCAGGCGCACATTGGAAGGAAGTAGAGGGCTACGATCATCGCATTCACATCGGTGTCCCATCGCCCAGATCGGGCTACTCACCGCAACGGACGAGCTTGAGCGCCGTCTCGAGGTCGGCCACGACGTCCGACATGGCCGGACGGTCCTCTCCCTGCAGCCGCAGGCAGCGCGCTGCCGTGTGCGCCACCAGCTCCAGCGCCTCGAGCTGCCGCGGCGTTGGCTCTGGTACCCCCGGGCGCCTGTCCAGCACCTGCCCCAGCTCTCCGGCCTCGATGATTGGCAGCGCGAAGATCGCCACGGTCGTGCGGGACTCGCTCTTCTCCTCCTCCCGATTAAAATATGCCTTCTTCCCCGTCAATACCTCCAGCATCACCACGCCGAAGCTGTACACGTCAATCGTCGGCTTCAGACGCATTGTTAGGTAGTAGTCCGGGTCGACGTATCCAAGCGTGCCGCACACCGGTACTAGCTCCTCACCCGCCTCGTCATAGGTGATCGACGTGCCAAAATCCGACACGCGCGGCACCCAGCTCGCGTCGAGGAGGACGTTGGACGGCTTGATGTCGCGGTGGATGACCGGCGGCACGGCGTAGCAGTGCAGGTACTCGATGGCCCGCGACACGCCGAGCAGTATCTCGATGCGCATCTTCCAGGACGTCGTCACCGGCGAGGAGGACCACGTCTGAGGATACAGGTGGTCGTAGAGCGAGCCCTTGTTCATGTACTCGAAGACGAGCAGGTGCTGCTCCTCCTTGTTTCGATCCTTCTTGTTTCGGAACCATAGCAAGCGGCGCTCCTCCTTCGGCACGCTACGGCCAAAGAATCTGACAATGTGCTTGTGGCGAAGGGAGGAGAGGATGGCCATCTCGTTCCGGAACAACTCCTCCGAGTCCAGCTTGAACATCATCATGCGCTTGATGGCCACCTCCCGCCCGTCGTGAAGCCTGCCCTTGTGCACCCTTCCGTAGCCGCCTCTGCCGATCACTGTGTCAGGGGCGAAGTTATTGGTCGCCGCCGCGAGCTCCGCGAACGTGAACTCCTCAGCTCCAACTCCATGGGGTAGGGGCACCACCTCCTGAGCGACCTCTGCAGCCTCCTAGTACAGACAAAACAAACGCAGAGTAGTAAGCTTCTCTCTTCATGAAACCAAGCACGAGGCCATTTGGAAGTAATAATACAATTAATTAACTAAAAATCTCGAGTTGAGGCCATTCATTTCAGGGAGAGCTCGATCAATAATCTGTACCAGCTGGGACTGGGAGCCTGCCGCTGGCACGCTCGTGTGATTTGGAAGCAGGATGTTGTAGATTCGATCGAGGCGGCGGGTGATGTCGATGTGGCTGATGAAGGGGAAGACGAGCAGGTAGGAGTCGATCCTGCTCTGCACGTCTCTGAACCTGTCGGCCTGCCTCCCGGCCGTGACGAACTGGTACATGGCGCTCCTCCCCTGGCAGGACGTGACGAGCTCGTGCGCCTCCTTCAGCGTGTCGCCCAGGCTGGTCAGCGGCCGCCGGACCTCCTCGCGCCGCATCACCTCCGGATCCTGGAGGTGCGGCAGCAGCTCGGTGATCATGAAGACGCGGCGCGCGAGTTGCTCGCACTCCTTCTTGTTCTGGCGAGCAGTCCCCGCCGCCTGCATGATCATGGAGATGAGCCCACCGACGTCCGCCCCGACCAGCTGCGCCACCGTCGCCGCCTGCCCCAGCCCGGTCCATAGCGCCATGCAAGTATGGTAACCTGTACACAAGATGAAAACTCCAAAGGATTGCGTGCGTGCTACTGCTAGCTAGTAACGAGAAGAACAAACGGATCGATTAGGGGAAAGACAGATTCCTGAGAGGTTGACTGGAGAAGAGGAGGTTGGTGGTTGTGTCACCGCGTGCTATCCTTCCCCCTTGCACTTTTTTATGTCCGCATTTGTTTGGACTTCGAAGAAGAAACTCCCTAGGCCGATCCTTCAGCCATCGCTTCTTGTTTTGCTTGACCTTAACCTTATCCAAAACCAAAACTACGCCACCTGTAAGGAACTCCGCCACCTGTAAACCAAAACTACGTTGTTTAACCTCTTGACCCCCTCCGTCCTTTTGCCTGTTGGTTGATCAGCTGATAGGCCGTCTATTCCTGCCAACGCGCGCCACAGCGCGGCGGTTCATTTCCCCATGGTGACACAGGAGGATGGCCGGTTCACTTTTTATTGTTTTCCCAAATAAAATATTGTTTTAATTATCTAATTATCTCCGTTGGACTTTTTTGGGCTTCGAGCCATTCGTACGGGCCTGGCCCGACGTTGGGCTCTAGCCGGCCTTAGCCCAGAAAAATTAAGCCGGGCTGGGCTAGGCTGCGCATGAAAAGGCCTGTTCCTGAAGGTTCTCAAGAGGGGATAGCGTGTTTAAATCTGCATTGCTTATGCTATTACTCCCTCCGGTCGTAAATGCAGGTTGCTTTAGAATGCATGCAAGCAAACTTTGAAAACTGACTGATTTAGATTTTTCATCAAAAGTACTTATATAATTATACTAATTATACTTGATATTTTTAATAACATATAACTAGGAAAAGAAATTATCAAAGGTGTGTATTAGAGGCTGTATCGATTATGAAATGACAAGTAAAAGAGAATAAATGGAGTAATTTGTATGCAAAATAGTACGAAAAGTGGTGTGATTCCTTGAAATTTCCCCAAATTTAGTTGAGAAAATCGGGACTCTAGAATTTGTACTGAAGAAATTAGGGTGGTAATCTGAAATAGATCATTTCCCTAAATCATGTGTCAGCAAAAAGTGGTATGGTTTTGCTATCGTTCATGATGTCTTTTGAAGGTACGGCTTTGTACTTCGGATTGTGCTGGCTTGGATGACGCTTCTGATATTCAAGGCTGGAATGATTGTTATTCCCATCTCACTTGGCCGTCTGGTTTGTGATGCTGTTGCCCGCCTGCCAACCGCTCATGGCATCAAGTACAATGGTAATTCGCTAATGTTTGTGTCATACATATAGCTTAACTTTTGGCATATTTCCTTTTTACCTAGCACAGTAATCGCGTATAATATTTGATTGTTACTCTGTGGTAAATCCATTTTTTTTCTCGACCACATTCGTCCGCTTTTAGCAATGGGTGTTGTATTATCTGGAGCGCAGCAGCTGGATCCACATATGCAGTTGATTACATTAGATCACAGCAGCTGAGCTTCCTGGTTCAACAAATCTGCAAGTGGTGCTGTATTGTTCTGAAGAGCTCTGCTCTTCTGTCAATATGGGTGGGTAGGGCAATTCATCTGGACTGAATTACATTGTGTACTTCGTCACCCTTGTTTGCACTTAAGGCCTGTCTAAGCTTGCTGGGTGGTGATTAGTTGAAGCTTTTTAACTAGCGCTTCCATGCCACAAATGAAGCCTAACAAGTAGCGCTGTTTGTTTTCCAGGTCTTCGTTATTCCTCTGTTGATTGGACAGCTCAACGGACTACTAGTTGAGCTGCTATTCATTGTGCCCGCGAGGTTGACAATTGATGAGAGCCCAGATTTGTCATTGTACCAGGATTGGGCCACTTGGCAGTAGCTTGGCAGTTACTAGTTACTAGCGGTTTATTAACCTTGCTACTAACTCAGGGACCAAGGAAGTCATCTATTATTGATCCTTTTTTCTAGGACACTGTATCTAGGTTTTGTTTGATTAGTTTGAGCTTTTTAGCTAGAGCTTCCATGCCACAAATGAAGCCTTTCTGGGTACCTTCAGAGTTACAGATAGACTCGTGAACCTAACAAGAAACGCTGTTGCTTATCTTTTCCAGATCTTTGTTATTCCTCAGTTGATTGGGCTCCTAGTTGAGCTGCTGCTCATTGTGCCCGCGAGCCTGGTAATTGAAGAGTAGAAATGGATCTCTCTGTCGTTTCTTACCTTTTTTGTGACTTTTTTTTGAAATTTACTACACTGTTAAACCCTCTGCCGCTGGCAGTAGCTTGGCAGCTACTAGCTGTCCATATCACTCAAATTAATTTGCTTAAGAGCCGAAAAAACACGATGCACCACTTTGCGATTTATATAGCCCTTCTTTTTGTTCTTCTTTTTTTCTTTCTTCCTCTCTTCTTCCTTCTCATTTTCTTCTCTTGCAAATTTTGCTAGAAACTTTGGACACTTGGGACAAATATAATTGAGATCACCACATTCATAGCACCTTTGAGGACCAAAATTTTATCTCTTTCTTAATTTCACATTCTGCAAAGCTCTTGTGAATCGTGTAGAGAGAAGTGTCAAATCATATTCCGGGAGTTGCTGTAGCTGTTCATCAGTTAGTGAAGACAAAAAAGACAAAGTATAGCTAGTGGAAGAGTTATCACCATTAGACTTGTTAGATTGTGAAGCTAACGCAATTAATTTATTACCATTATTTTTTCTAGCAAAACATCTAATTCATGAGTTTTCAATTTACAATAAATTACATCTAAAGTAAGTGTACTTATGACAGTAGATTCTCTAATGAATGTAACCTTCATCTCCCATATAGACATATCTAATGCTCCAAATAATTGACGTGTATTTTTAGCATCAGTATAAGTAACATTAACAGCTCGTAGGTTTCTAAAAATTTTATTAAAGTGAGCAAAGAATTTATCTAATGATTCACTAGGTTCCATCTCAAAATGCATGTAATCCTTTTTGTACATATCTTGACGTACTTCTTTGATAGTAGCTGAATCCTCATGATAATCACATAGTGCTTTTCATACCTCATACGCGGATTTATGATGTGCAACATGATCAAAATCACTCCATCCTAGTCCTTGAATTATCAGATTTCTCGCCCTGCTATTAGCCTCCACTTGTGCCATGTTCGCCGCTGTCACAGCATCGTTCTCGGGCACTTGATAAGGCTTGTAGACCTTCTCCTATATTGTAAAGCCTTGAGCTTGAATATATGCCTCCATCTTCGCTTTCCAATACTAAAGTCTTATTGTTCTAGTGCCTTTAATCCATTTTAAAAAATGAATGTAGACCAGCATATTTATCCTAATCAGGATATGGGGGTGATTAATTGCAGTGCCACATTTCTGCAAGATGTGACTTATCAAAACCTTTCAGGGTCTTTAGACATTTAGCAATCATATCTGAGAAGTGTCATATGACCAAAAATTTGTTCCGCAGAACTAAAGCATAGTCATACTACCACAGAATCAATATAACGAGTCTTAATTTTGGCACCAAGGGGATTAATAAATTTGCCATTAACACCAATATATATGGTACCTTCATGGTAATACAGATTATTACCACTCCATCAGTTTCTGGTATGAGATGTACTTCAGACGTGCTTATGTGGTGAACTTCTGGTTCTTAACCTCCACATTTTATTTCTTTGGGTCTTGGATGGGTTCTTATCCACTTCTAGGGATTGTATGATCATTGGTGTATTTTCGATCAATTGGTGATTTCTCTTCAGGGAAATACTCTCTCTTCTAGGAGATACTCTTTCTTCAAGTAAGAGTTTATCAGGTATGAGTTTTGTATACATATGTATACATGTTGCATTTTACTTTCTTATTAAAACACCGAGTTCTTCAGGGATCGAGCTTTGGGTTCCTTTAGGAATCCCATCAAGGATTTCATAATCCAATAATTGTATATCTTATTCATGTCATCTGCTAGAGTTATTATAAAATGGAACATCATTTTATTCATAACAAGAGAATATAGATCTCTGCAGGGATCTTTGAACCATCGCTTTGACCACCTCATTATTTCATAACGATCCATCAAGTCTGAACGAACAGTTTCCAAGACTTTTCATCTGCGATTATGGTTCGACCTTAATTGCTTTCTTTCATTTCGACCCAATATGAACACTTCAGGTGTTTGGCCATGAACTTTGGTTTCGGATTTATGTTCTCATATGAGAAACCTTTAGCAATTTTTAGAGGCAAACTGGTTGTCGACAACTTTTCTCCAAATATCCTCATAATTGAGTGCATTAACCAAAATTCCGTCATTTCCCAAACAGAAGTTTATTAATTGTTCCGTCTTCCCCAGTATTGTAATATGCGTGTGCTTAATTTCTGGGGTTTTCATTTTCAGGATGAGCCTCTTCATGAGGTATTTCACCTTCAGGGTGCTTTCTCTTCTGGAGTATTTAAGTAGTGTTTAATGATTATTTTGACTAGTGTCACCAGGCCTTAGATCCACAGGCGTCCCTGTAGAGTTTAGGTCACCGACTAATAAGTCAATTTCACAAAGATAGAAATACTATTCATCCCCGGGTATTCCAACCTTAGCAACACATTTACTACAGGTAAATACTATATAATTACTCCATGCAATGAGCAAATAGGAAATGTGGTAGTCTCCTTGCTTCTAGCGTACAGGAGTATTAGCTAAATTTATATTTAGCTTAGTTAGTGCTGGACCATATGGTAAAGATATTTCTTCAGAAAAATATCTCGGCATTCATAAATTTTGGGCATTTCTCTCCCCCTAATGCTGAGATGTGATCTTGCTTAATAGCATATTTTAAAATCCTCTCAGTATGCTGTGGTGGTGATATCATTTGAGAAATGATTGGTTCCCATAATATGCACTAATCTTTGATTGGGGGGTTCTTTTTCTAACTGCAGTGAGGTTGATATTTATTAATGCAGTAGCATGGAAAACTGCGTATCTCTACTTCTGATAGATTATCCCAAACATCTAGTGGGTTATTAATCTGCAATAGCAGAAATATTCTAGCTTTTTATATTGCCCAATATTATAATCCAATTACTCATAATTCTATATTAAAATTTGGATTACGCAAACTTCAAATTTTGTGTAAATGCAACATGTTTTGACTAGGTCAAGAGTATTATATTTTGATAGCAAAAAATACATATTCAGGATGTTGGCAAATATAAATATAACACTGTCACATAAAACATGACCATCGATTAATCTGCATGGAATATATATTCTGCTGGAATATATTTTTAGGTCAACCTCCCAGATGAAATAATTATTCTTTAGGAATATTTGTGATTAATTTGGGAGGTAATTTATATGCCTGTTATAATTTATAATGCCAACTAAATATGACATATTTTAGATCATTCAGGATCTTTAATATGCAATAGATCGTCTAGTATTTTGAGTGTTATATTAGTTTCAGGTAAATGGTTATAACTTCTAGTGGTATATCTACGGTAGCTACATGCTACCATGTAATACCCATGTATGTAGTTGCATGTTGGCGACTAGCATATTACTAGAGACAAATCAATTACCCTTTTAGGGTTGCAATGATTGCTAACAGTGAATAGCAGATTCAATTATCTCTCAAAATTATAGCTTTAGGCTTATTTGCTTCTGTATTTGACCTAAGATATACCACAATGCTTGTCAGTACTCTTGTGCTTGTGCCTCCAATATTCCTCATATACCCCAAATTCCTTCCCCTTTTCATGCCAACCATAAAATTTCAAGTGAGAGCGTATGCTTCTGGCATTCGCTTTGAATTAACTCGGAGCTTTAGCAATAAGTTATCATTATACTTCTTCAAGAGTATAATTTTATTGATGTGAAAACAACGCACACTTGGTAATATGGAAGATAGGGTTTTTAAAGTCTGTGGGGTTTATAGCATTTTCTAGTCGAAGTGATCCTTCTAGGATCTAACATTTGACTATATTTCCTATGTCTTCAAGAAGGACATTTTTCCTATTGCCATCTGGACAATAATGAACTGAGACATATCATTCTTTTCAAATATCAGACATAATATTTACAAATGTTATTTCATGCATGATTAGTTAATCTTACTTCAGGTAAGATACGCTACTGGTAATGTGTTCTATTAAGCAACTACTCAGCAGGGGTAAGGCTTTAACATAACAAATTAGACCAAAAATTTATGGTATCTAAAAAAATAATTATCTAATGCACCATTTCAGTTTAAAGCAAAGGGTAAGAGCTGCTCTTCATGAGCAAGACCAAACTTGATAGGAGTTGTATTTTACGATTGATGCTACTGATGTAGGAAATTGACATCTAAATAAGACTAAGAGATAATTGGGAGAATGCTTCTGGTCTCAATATTGTTCACCGTAGGCATATTCTTACTTATGAGTGCACCTGTTTATTGGTAACATAAGAGTTACCTAAACTTAGTCCAGAGACAGTGTGGTGCAAGGCGGAGTAATACTCGTATATGGACTTCTAGTCCTAGAAAGAGCAAAGATCCTGGCAAAGTGCCTTCAGGGCTACCTGTAACACTTCAAAGTAGAGTAGAGGCGATACCTCACCAATTATCAAGTTTTTACCTTTCAGCGGAAAAAGGGTATAGCTACGTCAGCGTCATGCTTGACAGCGGTATGACTGTATGCCAATAGAATAAGCCTAGGTGATACAACTGTAGCCATTCGAGGCGTGCAAAAATCCACTTAGTGATGCCCAATATCGTATAATATTCATACAATTTTATACATACTTACTTCCGGTAAGTAATCTCAACTACATAAAATGAGTACAAAGGAGTAACAATTTACTTTTATCTATTTAATAGATAAAGTATCTTTTTTTTAGATTTTCCTAGCAACCTTTTGTGATTTTCTTATGATTATTAGGGCATTTAAGCAATTTTCAAAATTACCAACCCATTAAATAAATCCCCGAACACACAATGACAGGAAATAAACCATAAAAAAATATGATGCTTTCAAAGTGTACTAAGTCTAAAGTTTCACAAATTTACGGAAGCTCATATACCTAAAAACCATGTTTCTAGATTTTCTAGAATTTTCTAACAATTTTAATAATTTTTTGCTAATTAATAAATAATATTTAGAAATATTAAATAAGCGGAAAATAACGTACTGCATAAAGTAATTCTAGAAGTATAAACAATAATGCCATAAATATTAACTAGAAAATAATGAAGTTGAAAATAATCCATTAAAAAATTGTATAGAATAAATCAATTATTCTGGACCAAATTGCAATTATAATAAACAACTGGGGCATATTCATGATTTTATTTCTGGTTTTATTATATTCATTCTAAATTAATCAAACCTGGGGTTAACCGAAAAATGCCATCACATAATTGTGATTTCCCAAAAGCTTAGGGGTCCTTTTGCAAAACCACATATCCTTATCTTCTTCCCACCAACACATTCAAAAAATCTTATGTAGTCTTATCTTTCCCCACCGACCATTCGTGGCCTTCTTTTTTTTTTCTTTCCTTCGGCCATTAATCCCAGAGCGGCGAGTCGGCGGCGGCGCTCCGGGCGCAGCGCCTTGGGTGCGGTAGGTTTCCGGTGCAGTGCAGGTGACCACGCGCTAGGTCTGGGCGATGGCTGGGCGCAAGCCCTGCAGCAGCTGCAGTGGCCTGTTGCGGGGCCTGCAGCAGCGGCATCGGTCGGTCGCAGGTCCCGATGCAACGGCGGTGGCCAGACGCGGGGCTCGCAGTGGCGGCCGATCACAGGGCTCGCAGCAGCGGCGGCGGCCGGTCGCAGGGCTCACAGCAGCGATGGCGGTCGTGGGTGGGCCCGATCCATTCATCGGCGAATGGAGTTCGGTTGGGGTGCGGCGGACACTGCGACCACCGCTGTCGCTCAGGAGCCACTTCGGGTGGCGTCGTCGGTTTCGGATGGCTGTGTGGTTGCGGCTTCAGGCTGTCAAAATTGTGCGACGGCCGGAGTCGAGTCAGCGACCGACTTCGAGCTGTGCAGACGCGGGTGCGGGCTTCCTTGCTTTGGGCACAGGTGGCCGTCGTGACGAGTGACAGCCAGCATGAGAGGCCGGCGGGTGCGCGTGGTTCTGAGCGCGGCGGCGGCCTACGGGGCCGACGCGCATGGGGATGCGAAAGCTCTGGGGCGCGACTGTGGCCGCAGTCACCGAATTCATCCAATTTATTGGTTTATTGATTTCTAATCTCAATTTTTGACTCAACAATGCGATCGTTCTAGGTACCAGCAAATCTATTGTCTAGTGATTAGTCTACCAGATTAACAGCGTGAATATGCAATCAAAATAGAACATAGCTCAATCTATATTTTAGATTTGTTTACGATACAACTGATCTAGAGATAGCATTTGCAGATATTTTAGAAATCAATCTACAGCTAGAAATAATTACCACTAAATTAATCTGAGTAAGGCATTGCCAGGGATACAAAAATCAATCTAGATTGAAGAAAGATACGAACAGTAATACATAATAGATCGGTTCGTAATCTGCATACCGTACACCTCGTAGAATCTCGTGCTGATAACATGTTAAGAAATTGATGAACATAGATGAACGGTGACGCAATCCACGAACACAATCACCGGAGACAATATCACAATCACACAAGACACCAGGAGAGTAGAGAACCAGAGCATATGCTTTATTGATCATGGATCTATTTACATGGAGCAATACCTCTATATTCATAGTAGGAAAAGAGTAGGGGTAGTTTAGATATTTGCCTATATCGAAAACCTAATAAGTTTTGTAACAAAAGCCAATTGCAGTAGAGAGCAGTTGCTTTTCTCTTGAGAGGGATAAAAAGAAAAAGAAAAGAATTTCGTGGCTGCTGCCTCCCTGGAGCCCACACGCATTGCACTGCCGCGTGTACTATTATTACTCTACTTGGACTTCCTTCGTTACTTCGTATCCAAGTAATTCTGCTGATGACACTTTAGGCCCCGCTCAAGTCAGAGATTATTTCACTGTTCAACGACGAAAACACTATAGCAGCGACGAAATTACTGTAGTAATTTTGTCATGTAGTGATTTTTTTTGTTTTTTGGCATTTTGTTTTTTTTCCCGTATTCCTTTGCATTGTCCGCTCTAGATTAGCGAGCCGTTTTTATTTTTACATTTTTTTTAAATTTAATTATGTCTAATATGTCACTCAGCTACAGTAAAAAATAAGTCAGATACAGTAAAATTTCAGCAAAAATCAAAAGTCATCGTTAAAATGAACGCTCCCTTAGTTTAGGTTAATGCAAATGCAAATAGATCAAGAATTAACCGCACGGAATATCCCGAGCTCTGATTTGGCGTAGCCGCACCATTGCGGCACGCACCCACGTCGCACTGAAGGGAAATGGAAACTAGTCAAACAACCGGACCAGAGCTTTTCCTGGCTACAATTCGGGCATGCCAAACAAAACAAACGAAGAACGACAACAAGTGTTGTTGAAACACTGATCTTATGTTTCGCTAGATATGATTGTACTTGAGGTCTCTAAACTTGTGTGCTCGTGCCACTTCGGCGCGGATTCTCTGACTTACAGGAGGTAAGTTACGGATGACTTTACCCCTACCGATGCCATCCATTCCGCATCCAACGGCTGCACCTCGTCCCGAGGCTTCCTCCGCCCGCACCGCCGCTTCCTCCTCCCCCTGCCGCCTCTCCGCCAGCGCCGCAGCTTCCTCCTCCTCCCGCCGCTTCCTCGCTGCCGGGCGACCCCTCCAAGAAGAGCGCCGCCCGCATCGCGGCCGCGGCGCCGCGAGAGAGGCGGTGGTGGGGTTAGGGAGGAGGAAGCGGCGCAGCCGCCGCGCGCCGCCCATGTCCGCCCGGCGGCGCAGTGGACGTGCTCCGACGCGCTCTCGTTCCGCCGCGCCACACCGCTGTCGCGCTGCCGGCGGCGCCACCGCCGCGCCGGCGACTTCTCCGGCAAGAGCGCCGCCGCGCCGCCGCTTCCTCCTCCTCACTTCTCATCGCCGCCTCTCCGCCGGCGCCACGGCTTTGCCAAGGCGCGGCGCTCTTGCCGGAGGGGTCGCCGACGAGCGCGAGGAAGCGGCGGGAGGAGGAGGAAGCTGCGGCGCTGGCGGAGAGGCGGCGGGGGGAGGAGGAAGCGGCGGTGCGGGCGGAGGAAGCCTCGGGACGAGGCGCAGCCGTTGGATGCGGAATGGATGGCATCGGGCAGGGGTAAAGTCACCCGTGACTTACCTCCTGTAAGTCAGAGAATCCGCGCCGGTGCCACTTAAGTTTACAGACTTGAAAAATCAATCTGACAGATCAATTTGAGTTCGTAAAGAGAATTCAACGTTTAGCACCTGTCTGTACAACAACACGTTTGAACAAAAGCATTACAAAATTCATAGATTATGATTCTCCACGGCAATTGCCTCTTCAGCCAACAATCCAGGCGCATATTGGAAGGAAGTAGAGTGCTACGATCATCGCATTCACATCGGTGTCCCATCGCCCGGATCGGGCTACTCACCGCAACGGACGAGCTCGAGAGCCCTCTCGAGGTCGGCCACGACGTCCGACATGGCCGGGCGGTCCTCTCCCTGCAGCCGCAGACAGCGCGCTGCCGTGTGCGCCACCAGCTCCAGCGCCTCGAGCTGCCGCGGCGTTGGCTCTGGTACCCCCGGGCGCCTGTCCAGCATCTGCCCCAGCTCTCCGGCCTCGATGCATTGCAGCGCGAAGATCACCAAGCTCGTGCGGGACAGGGGCTCGCTGGTGGGCTTGCTCTCCTCCCAATTAAGGTATGCCTTCTTCCTCGTCAATACCTCCAGCATCACCACGCCGAAGCTGTACACGTCGCTCGTCGGCTTCAGACGCCCTGTTTGGGCGTACTCCGGGTCGATGTACCCAAACGTACCGCACACCGGTACTTTCTCATCCGCCTCGTCATAGGTGATCGACAGGCCAAAGTCCGACACGCGCGGCACCCAGCTCGCGTCGAGGAGGATGTTGGACGGCTTGATGTCGCCGTGGATGACCGGCGGCACGGCGTAGCAGTGCAGGTACTCGATGGCCCGCAACACGCCGAGCAGTATCTCGATGCGCATCTTCCAGGACGTCGTCACCGGAGAGGAGGACGACGTCTGACGATGGAGGTGGTCGTCGAGCGTGCCGTTGTTAATGTACTCGAAGACGAGCAGGCCCTGCTCCTCCTCCTCGTTTCGGTCCTTCTTGTTTCGTAACGATAGCAGGCGGCGCTCCTCCTTCTGCACGCTCCAGCCAAAGAGGTGGACAATGTGCTTGTGGCGGAGGAGGGAGAGGATGGCCATCTCGTTCCGGAAGAACCGGAACACCCTCCTGTCCTGCGAGAATGACGTCATTCTCATGCGCTTGATGGCCACCTCCCGCCCGTCATGAAGCCTGCCCTTGTACACCGTGGAGGAGCCGCCTTCTTCGATCACTGTGTCAAGGGCGAAGTTATTGGTCGCCGCCGCGAGCTCCGCGAACGTGAACTCCTCCTGAGCTCCAACTCCATGGGGTAGGGGCACCACCTCCTGAGCGACCTCCGCAGCCTCCTAGTACAGACAACACAAACGCAGAGTAGTAAGCTTCTCTCTTCATGAAACCAAGCACGAGGACATTGGGAAGTAATAATACAATTAATTAACTAAAAAGCTAGAGTTGAGGCCAGTCATTTCAGGGAGAGCTCCATCAATAATCTTTACCAGCTGGAACTGGGAGCCTGCCGCCGATGGCACGCTCGTGTCATTTGGAAGCAGGATGTTGTGGATTCGATCGAGGCTGCGGGTGATGGCGATGTGGCTGATGAAGGGAAGACGATCAGGTAGGAGTCGATCCTGCTCTGTACGTCTCTGAACCTGTCGGCCTGCCTACCGGCCGTGACGAACTGGTACATGGCGCTCCTCCCCTGGCAGGATGTGACGAGCTCGTGCGCCTCCCGCAGCGTGTCGCCCAGCCCGGTCAGCGGCCGCCGGACCTCCTCGCGCCGTATCACCTCCGGATCCTGGAGGTGCGGAAGCAGCTCGGCGATCATGAAGACGCGGCGCGCGAGCTGCTCACACTCCTTCTTGTTCTGGCGAGCCGTCACTGCTGCCTGAATGGTCATGGAGATGAGTCCGCCGGCGTCCGCCCCGACCAGCTGCGCCACCGTCGCCGCCTGCCCCATTCCGGTCCAAAGCGCCGTGATAGTATAGTAACCTGTACACAAGATGAAAACTCCAAAGTATTGCGTGCGTGCTAGCTAGTGACAAGAAGAACAAACGGATCGATTAGGGGAAAGGCTGCAGCGGGAACAGGAATCACGCGGAATTCGTGAAAAAAAAAGCATAAAAAATGAGAGCGTTTTGTGAATAGATCAAAATTATTGCAAAATATAAAGATGTGAGAAGCAAGATCGTACACTGAGCTCACTGGCAACAGCAGGGGCACCGGGGTCGCTTCGCCGGCGGTGATCGGGGCGATCCTAGCTTCGTCCCCGTCTCCAACTAATTATTTTCGGGACCCCGTGGTACGTGTGCGCAGGCGTGAAGCTAGGCTCTGGATTTTGTCCTCTCTTCACCGAGAAAGGATTAACCCGGAAATACTAAGGTTTAGACTAATGTACACTATGCCAGCGTATCTGAGTGGAACATTTTTTGGTTTTGGACAGAAGTCAAAACGTAGGCTTCCCTGCTTTGTTGTCTGTTTTAAGTTGGAACTATCGTTTCACTTTCTTGGGAAATTACATGAAGGTTGCAATTGATTTTATTTCATATACATTTGTAGGAACAGCTTTATATTCAAGGCAGTGGTTGAAAGTCTAATTTCTCCTCTCTTTACAGGATCGAATCGGACCACCCCTTTACTGCGGCATTTCGACAAACACTTTTGCGGGGCGCTTGCCTCAGCTGGCCATGGCAGGACCAAGAGGGCAAAAGGAGAGCATTGTGTGGTCTGATAGATCAATTTGAGTTCACAAATATTTGTCACTATATCAAATCCGTAAAGAGAATTCAACGTTTAGCACCAGTTTGTACAGCATGTTTGAAAAAAGCATTACAAAATCGTAGATTATGATTCTCCACGGCAATCCAGGCGCACACCGGAAGGAAGTTGGGTGCTACGATCATCGCATTCACATCGGTGTCCCACCGCCAGGATCGGGTTACTCACCGCAACGGACGAGCTCGAGCGCCGTCTCGAGGTCGGCCACGACGTCCGACATGGTCGGCCGGTACTCTCCCTGCAGCCGTAGGCAGCGCGCTGCCGTGTGCGCCACCAGCTCCACCGCCTCGAGCTGCCGCGGCGTTGGCTCCGGTACCGCCGGGCGACTGTCCAGCATCCGCCCCAGCTCTCCGGCCTCGATGCATTGCAGCGCGAAGATCACCAAGCTCGTGCGGGACAGGGGCTCGCTGGTGGGCTCGCTCTCCTCCCAATTAAGGTATGCCTTCTTCCTCGTCAATACCTCCAGCATCACCACGCCGAAGCTGTACACGTCGCTCGTCGGCTTCAGACGCCCTGTTTGGAGGTACTCCGGGTCGATGTACCCAACCGTGCCGCGGATCGGTGCTTCCTCTTCCGCCTCGTCATAGGTGATCGACGTGCCAAAGTCCGACACGCGCGGCACCCAGCTCGCGTCGAGGAGGATGTTGGACGACTTGATGTCGCCGTGGATGACCGGCGGCACGGCGTACGAGTGCAGGTGCTCGATGGCCCGCGACACGCCGAGCAGTATCTCGATGCGCATCTTCCAGGACGTCGTCACCGGCGAGGAGGACGACGTCTGACGATGCAGCTGGTGGTGGAGCGAGAACTTGTTCATGTACTCGAAGACGAGCAGGCGCTCCTCCTTGTTTCGGAACGTGAGCAGGCGGCGCTCCTTCTGCACGCTACAGCCAAAGAAGCTGACAATGTGTTTGTGGCGAACGGAGGAGAGGATGGCCATCTCTTTCCGGAACTCCTCCGCGGATGATTCCGTCATGGTCATGCACTTGATGGCCACCTCCCGTCCGTCGTGAAGCCTGCCCTTGTACACCGGGCCGTAGCTGCCTTTGCCGAGCACTGCGTCAAGGGCGAAGTTATTGGTCGCCGCCGCGAGCTCCGCGAACGTGAACTCCTCAGCTCCAACTCCATGGGGTAGGGGCACCACCTCCTGAGCGACCACCGCAGCCTCCTAGTACAGACAACACAAACGCAGAGTAGTAAGCTTCTCTCTTCATGAAACCAAGCACGAGGACATTCGAAAGTAATAATACAATTAGTTAACAGAAAAGCTTGAGTTGAGGCTGGGAGAGCTCGATCAATAATCTGTACCAGCTGGGACTGGGAGTCATTTGGAAGCAGGATGTTGTAGATTCGATCGAGGCGGCAGGTGACGTCGATGTGGCTGATGAAGGGGAAGACGAGCAGGTAGGAGTCGATCCTGCTCTGCACGTCTCTGAACCTGTCGGCCTGCCTCCCGGCCGTGACGAACTGGTACATGGCGCTCCTCCCCTGGCAGGACGTGACGAGCTCGTGCGCCTCCCGCAGCGTGTCGCCCAGCCCGGCCAGCGGCCGCCGGACCTCCGGGCGCCGCATCACCTCCGGATCCTGGAGGTGCGGCAGCAGCTCGGCGATCATGAAGACGCGGCGCGCGAGCTGCTCGCACTCCTTCTTGTTCTGGCGAGCCGTCACCGCTGCCTGAATGATCAGGGAGATGAGCTCGCCGGCGTCCGCCCTGACCAGCTGCGCCACCGTCGCCGCCTGCCCCGTCCCAGCCCACAGCGCCATGACAGTGTCGTAACCTGTACACAAGATGAAACTCCATAGTATTGCGTGCGTGCTACTGCCAGCTAGTAACAAGAAGAACAAACGGAACTGGAATCACGCGGGAGGCTGGAGAGTCGCCGCGTGCTATCAATCATTCTGTACTAAATTACTGATGACAAGGTAGGCGTGTTTGGACGAGGAGGATAAATTAAACCCTAGTCCAGTCCCCCTTACCCAAGCAGAGTGAAAGGGGGAAATTCGTCTAAGAAAAAGCTTAGCATAAATAAAGGGGGAAATGATTTTATTCGAGAAGGGGAAAATACATTTAATTTTGCATTTACTGATCCAGATTTAGTTTAGATAACGTAATAGTTTGTTAATCGAGTCTTATAGAACGAATAATCAGATGAAGGCATATTTATTTTGCAAAGGAGCATAGAGGAATATTGAATGATAAATACTAGATTATAAGAACACATGAACTTACGGTATCCCCGAACATCCTTTACAGCAAAAGATTCAGTTATTCCTTCTTGAATTCTTTCCATAATTCTTTGATCATCAGCCATGACTGCCAACTTGAACTTTTTGCTAGGAACGAAACTGGAACTGTCCTGGAACTTAACACCGTTGAGATAACCCACGCCATTTTGTAGCCTGAAATATAGCGTCCCAGACAAAAGATGTTCTTTTCTACGTCGTCCAAGTACTATGTTACTACGCAAGTAATCTTCAGTCCATTGCCCTTTATGATCATCATCAAAGTCACCATGAATGGCTACAATGCGAACTCTCATTGAAGAAAAGGGTTCATATGTAATGATCCTGTTGTTACAATCATATATGGCCACCTTAAGAGGAGTCCCATCATCTGCTTCTATTTCGTGTGTTGAGTACTTATCAGTACTGCATGAATTCTCAAACTGTAACCGAAGTGTTATAATGCAGTTCTGATTAGACGAGATCCTGTAAAAAGTAATGCGAAGAAGTCAAATTCATGCTTAATGAATTTCACTTGGTGGAAGATACTCATAGTGAGCTCGCCAGAGAACTATAACTCAGAGCACCATAGATGTTATGCACATGGCATGAGTTGTTACATTAGTATTTTGATTGATAACTGATGTAGCAAAAAGAAAAGAACAAAATCATATTATTTGCAGTATATTAAAGTGATAATAAAAAATTGAACAAAATCACCATTTGCTAACATTGTAACATTATTAGCAGATGCAAAAATATTTGTTGTATTGATACAGAACTCAAGTTTAAAATGTACATTTCATGCTGCATCTAGAAGCAGCCACATAGTATCGTTGCAAAGATTACCAACCAAGAACCAGGAGATTGCTGAACATAACCACCAGCTGTACTTATCTCCTGTTAAAAAAAGGTTAAAAGCGTTACTTAATAAAATGACAAAAAATCCATCATCAGTAATAAGGATGCCAAGTTTGTCGAAAACCCATAAAAAGGTCATTGATGTATTATGGCAATGATGAACATAGCTTAATAGGAGGTAATCGGTGAATGGCTGACTCCTACCCTATCTACCATCATGCGTGCATGTGCATTTTGCAACTAATCACTGTCAGGGATCATCAACACACATATAGCTAATATTTGAAATTGATGCCTCAAAACATTTCAATTCTAACAGGTTACACAAAAATTCCTAACCATGAAAACTGAGACATGCTTTTCTACTCTTAATTAGGAACTGAAGCATAAAACTCATACCGACATTAGGGCCACACTGTCTTGCTGCTTTCTCTGGTTGCACTCACTCATCTCGCTGAACTGTGGGTAAATTTTTTGGTAGAAATCTTGCATCTCCCTGCGTATGGATTCAAGCCCCTCCTTGTGCCCCTGTGACATGCTTCTCATCTCCTTCTTGAGTAGCTCCATCTGCCTCTCGAAGAAATCTCTTGTTGCCCTGTCATGCACACAGAGAAGAATAAGAACAAATTACAAAAGAATAGTCCCGACTCCTCAGAACCATCCAATCTAACTAGAGTATGTGCACTTCTCTTCCATTTTGTAATCATTCATAGCACAAGTTAAGAAAGAATAATCCTAATGTCTAGAATTGGACATAGCTTAGTAGGACTCCTAAGAATAATCCTAATGTCTAGAATTGGACATAGCTTTGTAGGAATCCTACCCTATCTCCCTGCTCATGGATTCAAGTTTCTCCTTGTGCCCCTGCGACATGCATCCCATCTCCTTCTTGAGTAGTTCCATCTGCCTCTCATAGAAATCTCTTGTGTCTCTGTCATGCACAAAGAGGAGAATAAGAAAAAAATTAGTAAAAGAGCTGTCCTGACTCGTCAGGATCATTCAATCTGACAAGAGCATATATGCATTTCTCTTCCTTTTCGTAATCATTAGCACAACTCAAGAAGGAGCATACAACAGACATTAATTACAGAGGGTAAATAGAATGAAGATTATCCAAAATAAGCACTACGTGCCATCTAATTGGCATGATCAAATTGATAACTGTTCAACATTGCAACTTACATACTTCCTAAGTACTATTAAAGGTACACATGTCCAAATACATAATTTCTTTGCCTAACCAGTACTCCCATTCTATGGGCACGTTTGGATGACAAGGAAGCACGTCTTCAAGAATAAAGCTTAAATTTAAATAATTGGAAAAGGAAATCTTATGGATGATGATCTTCAACTTGGTAGCCTAAAGCAAAAAGCTTGTTTCAAAAATTCACTTCATAGCCGGTTATCATCTTTTTAATTTTTTATCGCAATTATGACAAAAACACATCCATTTATCTATTCATTTAAAAGAAATAAACTAAACCGGGCATCCATTAAGCTGTAGGTCCTATCCATGCAGCGGACGTTTTGGATCATCAAATCCAACCAAGAGTATCACACCGTCAAGTGCGAGCAGCCCAGTTATCCTTGGCGTTTGCACGCACGCAGGACCAAGTATGAGACTCACTAGATTATCTCCAGGGTGGAGGAGCACTCGTGCGTGCTTAGCAGTGTTCTGCCAAAACATCGGAACCTGACGTCCACCTTCATAGCTAATCTGATGTATGGAGAGATAGTGAAGAAGAAAGGCCTGGAGGTGAGGCATATCATGGTGGCTATCGAGAAGAAATTTAAGTAAAAGATCAGCTACATGAAGGTATAGCGTGCGAAGAGAAGGCTTTGAAAAGGAGGTTCGTCTCATTCGAGGCGGTCTATGGCAACCTCCCTCGCATGCTGCGTGTCCAACATGTTTCATCCCTCTGTGCCAAGGAGCAATATCATCAAATGGCATGAGTTAATTTTTTTACTTAATTCAACACGGAGAATGGCCAGACAAGCTTGAGGGCTGGGGACAGGGAATTCTTTGCCTTTTCACTACAGTGTTTTAACTGAACTACATATCAAGCCTTATATAATACTAATTACTAGTTACAGGTCAACCCTACAGAGATCCAGAGTACTGCGTGTGACAAATCAAAGGTCGTGAACGGATAGAAGTGTAATTTTTCATCATATTTTTTCACTTTTTGGCAAGAACATCTAGGCCTGACAACAACATTTTATCCTTGATGGTAACCCCTTGAAAAATGGCTGTCACTAGCAGTCTATCCTAGCCCATAACAAGGGTGCATGTCGCGAGTAAATCCAATGAAACAGAGCAAACAAATTGAGCAAAACTATAACATCTCAAGAGAGAGGTAGGCAGCAAGATTCTAGCACTGAACTTACTGGCGGCGGCGGCGGCACCGAGGCCGCTTCGCCGGCGGTGACCGGCGCGATCCTTGGTCACCGTCGTCGTTCCCCTCCCAATCGCGAGGCCGAGAGAGAGACATTGCGCGGACGTCGGGAGGAAGGAGAGGAAAAATGCGATAGGGAGATTTGCGGAGTGGGGAACGAAGGAGGCGGCGTGCTGTGCTTCGCGCTTGGTCTTTCTTGAGGTGTATAGAGTAGGTAGATGGCTCGAGCTTGGAGTTAGTCAAGATGTTTTATAAACTTAGTAGGTTTACCGTGTAATTATGCGGCTACATACTATACAATAACAACTATTTTAGGTTTCATTCCATAAAAAATAGCTTAATTTTATGTTGACTCATCAGGCCTAACACAATCTTCCTCCTTTTTTCTGACTTAACAGACTATGTAAAAAACTATATAAACGGAGTTATACGGCTATATGCTATGATATAGTTATTTTTTATATATAATTTTGCTATTTAAATTAAAATATAATTATATTGGTTATACAACTATTATATATATATATGATTAATCTGCACCGTTATAATCAGATCCTACTAAAATAAGTGGTAGATATGCTTCTCTTTTTTTAATAATGTGATAATTTCTAGTTTTTTTAGGATTATTGTAAGATTTTCTTACTCTAAAAATAAAAGTGATGTCTTAAATATCATTTGTTGTTTTTATTTATATAGGTAATATCTCGTGTAATTTTTCTCTCTCCTAGTGTTATTTTTTTTGTGGGAGGAAGGAATTTTCTGTGAGAGGGGTTGAAAAGTTGAGACAAAGACACTTGGGAGTTGGTACAGTTGCGTGAGTGCTATTGGCAAAGCCAAAGTCAAGAATCGGCGCTGCCCATTGGGACTTGGGAGTGCCCACCTTGCTTATGGTTCCGTTTACAAAATATAAAAATTTTGGAGTGTCGTAAAACAACTTGAACACTGCCATTTTGACAGTGAAAGATCTCTGACCAACTGTATCCTTGGAAAGATTAATCACAGCCCCTGGATTACTGACAAGTGACAAATTGTACTTAGGGAGCATAATGGTCAGTAGTATGTTTGGAATGACAAAATGATTGTTATACCAGAGTTACATTGAATCTATCCACAGTTTTCAAAGATTGTGGATTCCATCCATACTTTCATTTTACAAATTATTCCCCTAAAACTATTACAATGTATTATTCTAAATTGGTGCAAATTACCATATCTGTTTTTCATTGTAAGAATTTGTCACCTGCATTTTTTATGCTTGCTACAAATTAATGTGTATCCTCTTGTTAAAATCAGTCACTTGCACAGTGGGGAAAATTCGTATAAGCCACACATATTAATGGGCATGTTCTTTCCGGCTGTGGCTGATGGCTTTTGGCTGCGGCTGATGACTTTTTGGCTGTTTACGACAGAGATTGCGAAAAGAGAGATACTCGCTTGCGATTTTTGATGATACAGATATTAGTTTTTTAACGTGTGCTACAATTAACTTGTAAACCCCATCTTAAAAAAATACTCCATTTAAAAGTTAGTTACTGTAGCAAAAGCCAAAAGCGGCTTTTAGAAGCCGTAAAGAACAGGCCCAATATAACACTCTCTACATGTTTCATCCTTCTGTGCCAAGGAGCAATTTCATCAAAAGGCATGAGTTAATTTTTTACTTAATCCAACATGGTGGAGAATGGCCAGACAAGCTTGAGGGCTGGGTACGCATTCTTTGCCTTTTCACTACAGTATCTTAACTGAACCACATATCAAGCCTTATATAATATTAATTACTAGTTACAGGTCATCTCTACAGAGATCCAGAGTACTGTATTTGGCAAATCAAAGGTCGTGAACGGATAAAAGTGTAATTTTTCATCATATCTTTTTCACTTTTTGGCAAGAACATCTAGGCCTGACAACAACATTTTATCCTTAACGATAACCCCTTGAAAAAGAAATTATTCATCATATACCCTCCTCTTAGACTGAAATTCAGAATTTACCCTCCGGCCCACATGTCAGTGACTCATCCCGACCCCACATGTCAGTGACTCGAGAGGGTAAATCCTGAAACTCTCAAATATGAGGAAGGTATATGACGAAGTTTCCCCTTGAAAAATGGCAGTTACTAGCAGTCTATCCTAGCTCATAACAAGGGTGCATGTCGCGAGTAAATCAAATGAAACAGAGCAGACAAATTGAGCAAAACTACAACAAGATCTCAAGAGTCAACAGAGAGGCAGGCAGCAAGATTCTAGCAGTGAACTTACTGGAGGCGGCGGCGGCACCGAGGCCGCTTCGCCGGCGGTGACCGGCGCGATCCTTGGTCACCGTCGTCGTTCCCCTCCCAATCGCGAGGCCGAGAGAGAGACATTGCGCGGATGTCGAGAAGGAGGAGATGAAAAATGAGATAGGGAGATTTGCGGGGTGGGGAACGAAGGAGGCGTGCTGTGCTTCGCGGTTGGTCTTTCTTGAGGTGTATAGAGTAGGCTGATGGCTCGAGCTTGGAGTCAAAGAAGACGTTTTATAAATCAGCGTATGAATACTGGTGTACTTTTCCTCTCTCCAAGAAAAATGAGATAAAGACGACGACGCCACCGCGCGCCACTAAAGCAGCTGTCAGCAGAGGTGGGATGGTCTCCGCTCGCGAAACTCCCTGGAAGGAGAGGTGGGGTGAGCTTGGCCTTGACTGCTCGCTCATCTCATGGAAATAACCGCGTACGTAGAGTCCAGGAACGGAAAGGGAAATGGCTCGTGCCCTCCTTCCACGCTAGCATGAATGGCCTCCCGTCCTTCTGCGGCGCAGGCCACCTCGCGGACACCACCATTTCGACGAGCAGAGCAGGGAGGCGGCATTTCCGCGACAGCTCTGGACGGTCGATATGCTCCGGTGCACCAGCCACCAGGTGATGTCACTGGCGGGCGGCGCCGCGGCGGCCCCCACGGAATGGATCGGGAAGAACCAGCTCTGCTCCGAGTTGTTGCGCGCGCCGGTGGCGTACCGCGCGGCATTCGCCGCGTAGTGCACGGAGGCCCATCTCAGCCCACTACATGGCCCAACCGTGAGACAAGCGAAAATAGGCCTAATGTGGGCCTGGAAGACCGAAACTAACCATTTACTGCGCACTTGTGTACCTGCCTGCTTCCTCCAAGTGTACCATGGCTACCACAGAATTCAGAATTTTAATGTATTAGAGCTTTTTTTTATCATCCATGGAATACTCCACATGGATTTTCCCACTTTTGTTCTCATGACTATATATGGTTGTATTACTTATGGACGATTGTGAAAATTTGGATGCCAGTAATTTGTTCATGACTCTGCATGCTTGCATATGTTCTTTTCCAAGTTAAATATATGCCAAAAAAAAAGAACTGAAATTTCAGACCTGAACATGCATAACAAGTTTATGCGCCCTCAGACAATGAAAATCAAACATTTATTCAAGCATTCAACTGAAGCAACAAGTACATGATATTTGGTCTGATGTGGAATACATTTGGACAGATAATAAACAAAATGGTATGACAGATTGAAACAAGTACATGATAGTATCAACTCTGATCTCGAATACACCATAACCCAAATAACATTGACTATGACTGCCGTATCAAGGAACTAGCTGTCAAATGGAACAATCAAAACTAAAAACTGTATTTGCACTCCACTGAGCAAACTCCCTCACTTGAGATGACTGCAAACCATCTTCCTCCGTCCTGAGTATGAGAGGTAGCCAGGCCCAAGCTGAAGGGCTGATAGGTAAGGTTTGTTTCCGAGATTGAAAGCTGGTGATCAGGGTCTAGGCAACGTCAATTGCAGTGTATTGGCTTGAACGATTTGGTGTTTGATAGTGAAAGGTTAATATTTAGGATTTCAATTGCATGCTACCGACATCACCCACCACCTGCCACCACAACGCTACATAGCATTTACAGCCAAAACTCTACGGGAAAAGGCAAACCCTTTGAAGCAAGAGTTGCATGCGGAATAGCCGAAAGCACTCTTCGGATTAAGCTTTGTTAGCTCTGTAACACCCCCGTTTCCAGGGGTGGTACTATACTGTTCATCTCGCAGCTGCCCAGGACTGTTCAACTGCGAGGCACGGTAATCGAGTGCACATCATTGCAGATACATACTTTTAAAAGGGTACAAACCAGCTTTATTACAATATAAAGGCTTAACAGCAAGTCTTACAGCGGGCGACAGCCCTTACAATACATAAAACCAAAAGGGTGCCACAGGCAAGCCTGAGCGGAGAACAACCTTTAAAACCAAACGTCGACTCCGTCAAATACGCCTCCGTCTTCACCTGCTTCTTCGTAAACCTCGATTTCTTGCGATGCGATTTCTGTTTATGTTTGTTTAGCAAGTATGAGTACAACCACTGTACCCAACAAGTCGCATGGGAAAATACTGAATAACTACATGCAGATGGATTACGAAGAATGTGGAATATTGGTTTTATTATTTTATGTAGATGCAGTTTTGCTTTTATAACACGCTTTGCATTTAAAACAAAACAAATGAAGACTTCTTAGTAACTTGGGGTTTCAAACTTGATCATTAACTTTTCCATTTTGCCAAAACCTGTTCAAATCTACTTATGCTTTATTTATGGAATCACCCAAACAAACACAGCTTCGTTAACCGGAAGCACGGCGTATTCGAATACCATTTATTTCACTCTGCAGAGCTGCTCAGCTTTACCCACAAGATTTCTTATACTCCTGCGCCAGAGTTAAGAAAACAAGGGTTTTCGCGTACTCAGTTCTTTATATACTCTTTACCCGATAGACAATTGATCAACACTTCCTCGGGCACCTCTGACTGGCCGATGTCGAGTGGATGTACCCGATCCGTGAGAGTCTACCGTTGTAACGCATTACCTTTATTATTCTTTCTTTTTTTTTCTGGTGTAAAGATTCAATTGAACTGAGTAGCTACTAATCCAGGTTTGACGGATCAACGCTTGTGGTTGAGCGTGTACTATGTTCTTAATTAGGCATAAGGGTCTTGTCCTTATTTTCTTGCCGAGGCGTCACCTCAAACATACACTAGTATTCACTGATACTAGGCCAGCATTATTTTATGCTGTCTCCTCACTTGAGCCTCCTTCTCGGACAAAGGTCACGGGACCCGGCTAACTCGTGGCTTCCCATGAAATACGCCTTTATCCTCTACCTTTTCTTTTCAGAAATTCTATCGACAAGTGTCGGATCACTTAACAGTATCAAACATAAATTCTTATACTATCATGTAATATTATTATTATTACCATATTTTATGCTACTAGGGTTTGACAAATGAAACTGGCCAACAAAGTAAAATTTGGCATCATTATCGATGGTAGGTTATAACTAAAACATGTTAATATGAATTTAATTGTACACAAAATAACAGCATTAAAGTAATGTAATGAAAATATTGCGTATTTAAATAATTAAATGACATGGGCTCAATATGATCAAAAATAATGCGACTTGCCTTGCGATTCAGGAATTTCAATTAACTCGTACTTCGTGAAATCTTGGACTGGGACTGAGACCTTCTCCTCCTGCGTCGATGGATTGGCGACGTCGGATGCTAGCGTAAAATAAATAAAATCAGGCCCGTTTTCGAAGGATTGAAATTGGACCGAAAAAAGCAAAACGAACTCAAATGAAAGTTTCAAAATAAAGGTTTTGGGCTTTTAGGTGCCGGATATGGGGCAATGGATTTGAAATGGACTCGTGGGCTCAAACGTTCAAAAGAGTATAAATACACTTTTCGGGTTTTCGGGTCTCGGATGAACAGTAACGGGCTCGGGCGCACTGTTCATGCGGGTTGGGCACTGTTCACCACCGAACCCGCGAGCTACAGTGGCTTCTTCCTCCTCAGGCTGGCTCGCGCGGGAAAACAGAGGGAAGGGAGGGGCGGCAATCGGAGGGGTTTCGGGACCTTGCGATGCGATTGGAGGGTGGGAATGGGTAGAGGGGACTTCAGAGGTTCCCTTTTTGCACCTAGCAACGACGGCAGCTCCGGCGATCACCGGCGGCGGCGCCATGAATGCGCTTGGTTCTTGGCAGCAAGGGGGGTGATCCGAGGGCTCCCGAAATGGGTGAGTTTGCTTTTAAGCATTCTTGGGGCTAGGGGAAGCTAGTGGAAGTGGCGGTTGGGCCGGGGGATGACCCATTTGAGCTGCCCACAGAGGAGCTCCATGGCCGGCGGCGGTGTAAGCGGGTAGGGCAGTGGAGGCCTCGAGGGCTTCGGGGGAGGTAAGGGAAGGGTTTCTGGGGTCCCCAGGAAGCTTCATGCCAAAGCAATCGGGTTACAATCAACTAGATCATTGAATTAAGATTTAGGGCATACCTCGGGTCACTCCAGAATTCCGGGCAGCAGGGAGGGCTTGGGGGCGATTGGGTGCGGCTTGTGCTTGCTGGTGGTATGTGCTGGGACATGGAGGGGGTCACGGGGTTTATATAGGCGAGGAACGTCGGTTTGAGCTTGTCCTGGTCCGGCGGCTTGCGGGAGGGGTCGGGAGCACATGGCTCGGCTGGCCAGGGGAAAGGGAGGAGTGTTGGGCAGTCGTGGAGCGCAAGTTGCGGCTGTTAAAAGTGCCAGAGCAGTCGAGGCAGCTGTGAGAGGCGACGCCGGCTTGGGAGGGAAGAAACGGCGGTGGCGGGTGGCTTCGGGCGGCGAAATATCTGGCGGCGGCGAAGATTTTTCGGACCGGCTACAGTGCCGCGCGAAAAAGGGGAAGTTGGGGGCGGTTCAGGGAGGGAAAAGGGCTGGGCTGGGCTGGATCACGGGCGGGATTGGGCCAAGAGCAGGCTAGGATCAACCAAGAACCAAAGAAATCAAGAAATCAAGATTTTGAAAATTTTCGCAAATTCGTTTTCGTTTCAAGCTCCTCGTGGTTAGTTACTGGGCTCATGTATAGCGCATTTGATGCTCGTCAGATGTGCTTGTGGTTAGTTACATTGATCACTCACCGGCATCGTAAGCAACTGCTGTTTGAATGTACGCCGTAGTTGGGAATCATGCCATGAAGACAATGAACCACGTAGGAGGGGGAGGATCCGGCCGTCGAATTCGAATCATGTAAATAATACGGACTACAAAGATCGACGTGCAGCGGCCAGGCTTTCCTTCTGTCTAGCTGCCCTTCGAGTCTCTATGGTTAAAGTGTATTTCTTGTACAGTCTTCTTTACAACTTCACATATGCGTCCTTCTCAAACTGACCCACAGCACGTCCAATTCATCTTAGCTTTAGCTTTTAACTTCTACTTTCAAAAGTCAAAGATAATACAAATGTCTCAGTTTTTATAAACCGCTTCTATCAGCTATACTATTCATCAGACACTACTTTATGCTTTTATATATTGTAACGTATTTTATATTTTATTATGTCATAATTTCGTAAGTCTTATGGTAATCCAAATATTGTAATATCTTTCATTACATCATCTTATTTACATAATATAATACTATTCATCAGCTGTTTATATTAGCTACTACTAATAATCAACCATAACAAAAAATCATCAGTAAAAGTCAATACGAACAGGTCGATATGGCCTTACCCTTAGCTCGATAAAGGGAAAAAAAATAAAAGCTACTCGAAAAGTAGCTTGCACCTCCCAAAGCCTTGCCTGTGTTAGCTCCGGTGAGTCCCCCTTGACTCATATATAGTTGCTCCCTGCACATTGATTCGCCCCGACTTGCCGCCGTTCATTGTAGTGCCATGCAGCTGAGCCACTGCCGACCATCGTGGGGGCCCAAATTGAACCGCGCTGTCTCTCGTAGAGGTGCGTCTCGGGATCAGCTTTTCATTTTTGCCCTCGTCATCGGTCGTCGTGGTCCCCTCGCCGGCGACGAGCTTACCCGAAGCTCTCCCCTGTAGCGACCGGTTAGGATTAAGTTTAAAACTTGATTAAACTAAGCAATGTCATTATGTTAAGTAACCACTGTCATGTGGCCCCTATCATTAGTTAAGTAATTAGTCTCTGAGATATGGGCCCATCTCGAATAAGAAATCAATTAAAAACCAATTTAAATTGGTTGAGTCACTGACATGTAGACCCCTTTTACTGTCATACATAGTGCTAGGTCTCATCTGTCAGTCTATGAGCTTTTTCTTTAAAAAGTTAATTCAACAAAAAAATTAAAATCCAAAGAGTCCCATCGCCACTGTGCTTTTCAGTGAAAAAATAATGCAAAAAATAATATAAAAAACAGTGGACCCTACTTATCAATGAGAGGGAATCTCTCCTTTGTTTATTTTAGAATTTAATCCTGATTTAAGCTTAGGAGGGGTTCTCACTTATTTCAATTTTAAATTGAATGAATGTTGTTTCTAAATTCATGACATTTCAAATGGCAGTAAAATCATTAAGTTATGAGTTTATTCGTATTTTTATTTGAATTTATTTACTTTTTGTCGTAACCGTTCGAATAAAGTACGAGAAATGAAAGAACTCCAGTTTAAACCAAATAAGACTTTCAAGCTTCAAGGTCAACAACTTATGACTCAACAACTGCTCAACAGTGTACTCGGGGACGACGACGCCACCGCACGAGCATCTCAGGGGGTGATCGGAATAGCGATGGCTTTTAAAAAACATCAGAATCGCTGAAAAAATATCAGAGCTGAGTTAGTGGATAGTGTAGTGAATAGTAAAAAAAAGCTGAAGTTAGAAGCTGAAATAAAAAAAAACCGAAAGATCACCCCTCAGTCAGAAGCTGACAAAGCCGCGCGCAGAGGTGGGGTGGTCTCCTCGCGCGAAACTCCCTGAAGGCGAGGACCATACCTGTCCTGTGCTGTCCTGCACGGCGCTTTCTTGCTTTGCTTGACTTTGACTGCTCTATCATCTCATGGAAATAAGTAATAACCGTGTACGTAGAGTCCAGGAAGGGAAAGGGAGATGGCTCATGCCCTCCTTCCACGCGGGCATGAATGGCCTCCCGTCCTTTTGCGGCGCAGGCCACCTCGCGGACAAGGCGCGAGCGCCACCGCCATTTCGACGAGCAGAGCAGGGAGGCGGCATTTCCGCGACAACTCTGGACGGTCGATCTGCTCCGGAGCACCGGCCACCGGCCACCAGGTGATGTCACCGGCGGGCGGCGCCGCGGCGGCCCCCGTGGAATGGATCGTGAAGAGCCAGCTCCGAGTTGTAGCGCGCGTCGCGGCGGTCGGTGGCGTACTACACGGAGGCCCATCTAGCTTCATGGGCCTGTATTTTGGAGCTGGTCCAACCTAACCCACTACGTGGCCCAACGATGAGACAAGCGAAAATGGGCCTAAGGCGGGCCCAGAAGGCCCAAACCAGCCATTTTACTAGCGCACTTGTCTACCACAGAATCCAGAATTTTAATGTATCATCATCAAACTATCAATTACTAGTTACTACTACTTCATTTATTCGAGTACTCGACCATATGTATACTCAGAAACAAACAAAATGAAGAAAACTACTTCGTTCCGAAGGTTGTGTTGACGTACTAACATCATAAAGAAAACAAGAAACACGGTCGGGTCATCTGACAGGCAACAGTAATCACTCTACAATTACTGTTTATTCACTCATGGGCCATCCATGATCAACAATTGCTATTAGTTCTTGATTTGCCTCTGATCTGGCAATACAGATAAAGTAATTAACATTTCCTGGATCTGAAATGCCCTGTCATGTTAAAAACCAGTTCCATAGCAAACGAATACACACACCACCCAGTATCCAGCAACCTAATCATGCTTCTATTCTGTTGCGATTACAAGTATCCAGCAACCTAATCATGCTTCTGTTCTGTTGCGATTACAAGCTAGATCTCAAATGGGAACTGCACTTAAATTCGTCTTCTTCCACGTGGTCGCCCGTGCCAATGCCATTGACAGCCCGAGCCGGCGCTCCTGTGCCACGCCCGTTGGAACATGGTGTTGGTGGCGGCAGCGGCGGCGCGAGAGGCGATGGCTCGATGACGACGTGTAGAAGGAGGGCAGGAGGAGAAGAATGCCCCCCGCCGAACCTGAATCTGGCCCGAAGACGGCTAGATCCGGCCGCCTCCGCCCCCCCCCCCGGGCGTCACCTTCGGCTACCTGAGCCTCCAATCCTGGCCAGTTCTGCTGAAGGCAAACAAATCTGACCTACGACGCTAGCTCAATCCGCTGTGCCACTCCGACCCTGGCAAGATTCACCAAGGAGATGGGCTGATCTGGCCTACATCACCGGCTCGAGTGGCTGCGAGATGTTGATTTGTGATCCAAATTATATATATTAATCAGACCAGCTTCTGGACGGAGCGTAGCGGAGGCCCGTCGCCGGAGGCTTAGGGCCGGAGCATTAGGGTTTCCTTGTTATATATATCCTGTAAGCCGCCGTTTGGGATAGAGCATTACAGTTGTAAATCCCCGGCATTGTATCCTTACCCCGATATAGTGAAGATTGTTGCTGGTTGGCGCCCGTGGTTTTTCCCTTCTCGCATTGGGAGGGTTTTCCACGTTAAATCTTGTGTCTCTCTGCGATTGATCTTGTTTACTTCGTCGTTTCTTCCGCCGTCACGTGCAACACGAGAGGCCCCGCAACCGCTGCTCAATGGCGGCGGCGAGGAGGAAATGCAATGGCGGGGGGGGGGGGTGCTCTGGGGGCACGGGGGAAAACCTTATCTCTGTGTGTGTTACTTTAAGGCTTTGAGATGGTTTGCCTTCTAGAAAATACTATGCCAAACCTTCAACAGTACTTAGTAAAAACAGCAATGCCAGTACTTTGGATGCTGAGTTGTTCTGCTAATACCAACTTACCAAGTTTTTTCTACAAATTTGGAGAAAATGCAAATAGATCAAGAATTAACCGCGTGGAATATCCCGAGCTCTGATTTGGCGCACGCACCCACGTCGTCCTCAAGTCATGACTCTCACAGAATGGTAAATGGAAACAACCGGACCAGAACTTTCCGTGGCTACAAGGATCATTTCAGTGTTGGTACGGTTCGGCCATGCCAAACAAAAGAAGAACGACAACAAGTGTTCTTGAAACACTGATCTTATGTTTCGTTAGATAGGATTGTACTTGAGGTCTCTATACTTGTGTAATCGCGCCACTTAAGTTTGCAGACTTGAAAAATAAATCTGACAGATCAATTTGAGTTCACAAATATTAGTCACTAGGTCAATTCCGTAAAGAGATTTCAACGTTTAGCACTAGTTTGCACAACAATATGTTTGAAAAAGGATTATAGATTCATAGATTATGATTCTCCACTGCAATTTCCTCTTCAGCTAACAATCCAGGATCACAATGGAAGTAGAGTGCTACGATCGGTGTCCCATCGCCCGGATCCGGCTACTCACCACAACGGACGAACTCGAGCGTCGTCTCGAGGTCAGCCACGATGTCCAACATGGCCAGCCGGTCATCTCCCTGCAACCGCAGGCAGCATGCTGTCGCGTTCGCTACCAGCTCCGGTACCGCCGGGTGCCTGTCCAGCACCTGCCCCAGCTCTCCGGCCTCGATGAATTGCAGTGCAAAGATCGCCAAGCTCGTGCAGGGCTCGCTCTCCTCCTTCCAATTAGCAATTGCCGTCTTCCCCGTCAATACCTCCAGATCACCACTAGAGGTAGGAGTTGGGCCTGACTTATCCATGCCAGCCTAAGGCCTGTCACGGGCACGTCACGTGGTGGGCCGTGTAGGCATGACACAAATGATGGGCTGGGATGAGCCTGGAAAGTTGGCCCGTTAGGCGGCACGACACGACACGGCATATCGTGTCGTGCCTGGGCCGGCCCGGCCCAGCAAGCACAGTCAGCACGAGGGGCACCACCGACATGCCAACATCGGCAGCCGCCTCGGGTTTGGCCTCAACTCTCGTCGTGGTTATCCCCAGTTCCCCACAACCATAAGCCATCACAGAGCGGAGAGAGAGGGAGTAGAGAGGAAGGACTGAAGGAGTATACCAGAGATAGCCTTGATGTTGACAATGGCGTCCCACACGAAGATGTCCCGCGACGACGACTCGAAGAGCGAGCCATCAATGACGAACTCGTCGTCGGCACTCCAGTCGTCCCCCGGCCATCCGCCGCCAGTGGGCTGGCTCTCAACGTAGTCGAGGTCGCCGTCGCCCCTCCCGCATGGTGCCCTGGCCGGGAGAGGAGGCGGCGGCCGAGGGAGGTGGGGGAGGAGGTCACTGGGGAGAAAATTGATGATTTGCCATCTTCAAGAATGGGCTTCGCACTTTTGCCACTTTCAACATTGGCTTCGCAAAAATGCCATGTAGTACATTAATCTCTTGATTAGTATGTCATTTCATCCCTTTAATTCATTTTCTTTTTCTTTTTCTAATTTCAGGGACTAGAAAAAACCCTTCTACCCCTGGCTAATTTCACAAATAATAAACAAATGCATATCACAGCCATAGTATCATCTCACAAATATAAAGTCGAGAATAAAAGGAGTTCATCTCACATCCATAGTATGATAATAAAAAAGAGTTCATCTCACAAATAGGATACATCTCAAAGCAAATAATTTGTGAGTTCACATCTAACAAAATAAACTTCTTGTGGGTTCTCAAAGCAAATAATTTATGAACTCCTTTTTATTATCATACTATGGATGTGAGATGAACTCCTTTTATTCTCGACTTTATATTTGTGAGATGATACTATGGCTGTGATATGCATTTGTTTATTATTTGTGAAATTAGCCAGGGGTAGAAGGGTCTTTTCTAGTCCCTGAAATTAGAAAAAGAAAAAGAAAATGAATTAAAGGGATGAAATGGCATACTAATCAAGAGATTAATGTACTACATGGCATTTTTGCGAAGCCAATGTTGAAAGTGGCAAAAGTGCGAAGCCCATTCTTGAAGATGGCAAATCATCAATTTTCTCGTCACTGGGGGAGGAGGGTAGCGTGGGGAGAAGGGAGGGCAGCGCGGTAGGAGGGGGAGGAGGGGCGGCAGGAGAGGAGGGAGGCGCTGGGAGGTTGGGGATGTGGGGCGGTCGGGGAGGAGGGAGCGCCGAGGAGGTCGGGGAGGAGGGGGAGCCGGGAGGTGGCCGAGGGAGGAGGGAGAAGAGGAGAAATGGGGGAAAACCGGAGAAGAAGAAATGAAGAAGGAAGGCGGTGGGAGGAGGGGAGGGGAGGAGGGAGGCACTGGGGTCGGAGGAGGGGGAAGGGGGTGGCGAGGAGGGGAAGGAGGGAGGCGGCTGGGGGAGGAGGGGGCGGCCGGGTGGTCGGGGGAGGAGGGGGCGGCGGGGGCAACGGGGGAGGAGGGAGGCGGCCGGGGGAGGTCGGGGAAGGAGGGAGGGGGCAGCCGAAAGCGGTCGGGGGAGGAGGGAGAAGAGGAGAAATAGGGGAGAACCGGAGAAGAAGAAATGAAGAAGGGGTGCTGTCGGTGACTCGGTGGGAGTGGAAAGATAACAATGGGAGAGAAGAAAAAGGTAAAGAAAGAAAAAAGAGAAAGAAAATGAAAAAAAGAAAAGGTGAATGGGTTATAAATAATAATAATAATGATAATACTCAATAAATTTGTGTGATTGACTTATTTTTGTAGTCAGTAATCAACCATGCTTATAAAAGTTGCTAAGAGTTTTCTCTTATACTTATGCTTTTCTTCTATACTTGTGTAGTCATTGATTGTATTAAAGAAAAAATGCAACAGAGTAAATAGTTGCAGGAGCTTGTTGACACAATGCAAATGATAAAGAGGGAACAAGACGAAGGGTTGTCAAATAAAGAGGGAACAGTTAGTGTATGATATTGGATATTTTTTTTCCTTTTATGTCTTATCTGATTCAATGATTTCTCATGCTTTGTTAATGCTTCTTGGATTCATTTCCTTCCTCCTGAATCTCTCTCAAGGTTTTATTATTCACATTTGCATTCCAGAAATTGTTGTCTTGTCACATTCATCTTGTCTCCAACATGAAGGGTGAAAGCTAAGGTGCTACATTGATAGCATCGTCTCAGACTCTCAGGGACTACAGTACAAGGTGAGTCCTAAGTTATTGCTATTTGCATTGTTCTTTCACTCTGTTGGTTTGAGGTTTAACAGATATAATAGCAATTTCAAACTTCAGGACCTTCCTAACATCAAGGCTAGCATATTGTATACTTGCCATTTCCACACTCTCTTGTAGACTCCTAGTATCTATACAAATATATAACATTCAATACAGTCCTATTCTGTATATGTCTACATTTGGCAAGCACATATATACGCCACAAGACTAGTATATTGTACACATATTGTTACTTTTCCCCCGAAATATTTATGTGCTCATATTTTTATGCAACTAATTCAGTTTTAACTAATTTTTAACGAGTCAGGTACGAGAGAAAGGAGAATGGCGGCCATAGCCACCATCGTCGTGTATAGTTACTTCGGGCTAAGTTTGAGTTGGCACGGCATGAACACCGACACGGCGGGCTTTGGGCCTAGCTGGAGGTGAGGCGGGCCGGCACGGCACGACACAACGGAGCGGCCTGAAGCACGGTGGGCCCAAACCGTGCCGACACGGCACGGCCCACCTCCCAGCTCTAATCACCACGCCAAAGCTGTACACGTCGTTCATCCGCTTCAGACACCCTGTTAGAACGTGCTCCGGGTCGATGTATGCTAACGAGCCGTACACCCAGCGGAGCTGGCAGCAACGAAGAAGAAACTGCGGGTACGGTGTCTAAAACCAGGGGCAGCTCAAGCCACGACCTCGGCGGTGCTAGCGCATACGCACGAGGTGGAAGACGATTGCTGCCAGTGGGCCTAGCATGTCAGCGAGAAACGAGAGGCAGCCTAGCGGAATTTGCCTGGATGGTCAAAGTTCGACTACGAGCGGGAAGTCAACGAGGAGATATCGAGCAACAGAGGAGAATCAAGTAGCGCTCGAGGTCGGACGACGTTCAAGTGGCTTGAGATCATCAAACTGCGTTCGAGTGGCTTAAGAAGTTAAGAGCATCGGATGTCATTCGAGTAGCAACAGAGATCGAACGATGTTTGAGTAGCAACGGAGATCGGATGGTGTTCGACTAGCAAGGGAGAATTGAACGGTGTTTGACTAGCAGAGGAGAATCGAACGGTATTCGACTATCAGAGGAGAATCGGATGGTGTTCGAGATGTTCGAAGAGTTAGGAAGTTAAATAGCATCAAATGACGTTCGAGGAGCTTAGAAAATCGAACGGCGTTCGAGTAACTCAGGAAGTTAAAGAGCATCGGACGACAATCGAGTAGTACTGGACATCGGATGGATCATATCAAGTGAAGACGTTCGGACCAATCCGAACAACAACTCACCTTGCGGTCGGAGATCCGAGGCGCTGGTGGTCGAAGAGGGAAGGGGGGCTACCGTGGTCGAAATTATGGCTGCGGTGGTTGAAACTTATGGAGTGAAAATTCTTTAGAGATTTTCAATAGAGAAGAGCATGCGTATGGAGCAAAGGAGAGGCATAGGGTCTACAGTTGAAATTTCAAGTACTTGTAACTAGATGAGAGGTCGTAATTGTCAGCGTGGTCGTGAGTTACAACATGGTCGTAACTTACAACATGGTCGTAAGTTACAACATGGTCATAAATGACTTGGAGTGGTTGTATCCATCAAAGGGTACTGCCAGGGCCATACTTGGCAGTGAGATAGAGAAAGGGTGAGGTAAGCTTGAGAGGTTTGAGCAAAAAGTTAGATGTGCTCGAAAGATTATGAAATTTTTTGTGGAAGCCTCTGACATAGTGCGGATGATTGTGTAAATTTTTCAGAGTTTTATCTCTTCTTGTTCTTTTTAGAAAAAATCTGAGAAGACTTGGTTGAATTTAAATATACTTTCTTGATTTAGAGAACTTGCTTAAATATTTATTTTTGGTGCCCAGATTATACTTGTGGGCTTTTAAGAGGGTTCCCACCATAAGTTTTCTCATGCCAACTTTCAATCCTCTTTTTAGCATGATTTATGAGTTCTAATTTAAATTGCATTCTGAACACTATTGTTTTTGAAGTTCAAACTTCTCAGAGAAACTCCAATAAAGAGCCAAGAAAACAAGATGCATTCAAAAAGTTTAAAAGTTTTCTTATTTTTTGCATGCTCTAGAATTTAGGATGTTACACCCGGTCAGAACGATAAAACGTGTGGCCAGATTGGCCGAGTGGTCCGACCACCCCTGGCCAGCGGTCACACCAGTCAGACTATTTGTCTTCGGTGTCTTTATGTTCTTTGGCTCTTGGTTTCGGTGTAGCTTGTGAGTTTATGTTTTTCACTGTGTTATATTGCTAATACCAGAAAGAAAGATTTTAAAAAGTCATTCTCCCACTAACTCGCCATAGCCCATTCTACACAGTTAAAAGCCAATTGCAACAAAGAGCAGTTGTTGGCTGCTGCCTCCCTGGAGCCCACACGCATTGTACTGCCGCGTGGACTATTATTACTCTGCCTGGACTGCCTTCATATCCAAGTAATTCAGCTGTGACGCTTTAGTTTAGATTAATGCAAATGCGGATAGATCAAGAATTAACCGCGTGGATTATCGCGAGCTCTGATTTGGCGCACGCGCAGCATTGCGGCACGCACCCATGTCGCACTGAAGGGAAAGCAGTGCAATAGTCGGTCCCATCAAGAACCAACCACGTGGAATATCCTGAGCTCTGATTTGGCGCAGGCGCAGCATTGCACATGCACCCACGTCGTACTCAAGCCATGACTTTCACAGAAGAAGGCCGAACGATTTCATCAATTCCCCGTCCTAGGCCCAAAGGAGGGGCGGATTTGTGATGAATAAGTAGCGGCAAACTAGAGAGGAACTTCGAATTGGTTAGGGTTTGGAGCAAGAACTCCCCAAATCAAGCATGGGCTTCCTGGCGATGAGGAAAAGGGGGGTAGGAAGTAGGGTGGGGGATTGATTGCTTACAGATTGCTCGGTGTGCCACAAGAGGCCGCGGTAGACGTTGACGGAGAAGGTGACGGCCAGATAGACAGGGGCGGATCTACAGTAATTCGGGGGTATTCAGCTAAATACCCATTTTTTTTGAACAAAAAACCAATATATATAGGGTATAATACATATGTATATATGTAGTTGGACTAAAATCACTATTTTCGGTGCCCATTCAGCCTCATCGGCTCATCCCCAATCCCCCCATTCGACCCTACCGCCTCACCCCCAATCCCCCCATTTGGCCCGTTCGGCCCATTCGGCGCCTCCGCCTCATCCCCATTCCGCCCCGCACGCAGTCCCTGCCCGCACGCCGTTCCGCGTCTCCCCCAAATCCCCAATCCCGAACCCCATTCCCCACTGTCGATTCCCCGAGCGGCCCAGCGGCGAGCAGCCCGAGCCCCACGCCGGAACGCCCCCACTGCCCCAGACGTGGACGCCCCCCGGCCCACCCCCCGGTCGGCCGCGACGACCGGTCCGGACTCCAGAGGAGAGACTCCGGCCTCCACTGCTGATGCTATAGGCAGCGATGCCGCTGCAAGCTCCTCGGTCGGCCGGTCCGGACTGCAGACTCCAGGTGCTAGTCTTCCCCTCGGCCGTGGCGACGCGGCGCCATCAGCCTCTTGCCTCGGCATCGTGCCTCCGGCCTCCGCCGGTGCTAGTCCGCCCTTTTTCCAGTCTTCCTGATCTGCGTTGGGCCACCAGCGCCATCAGCTCGCTGCTCGCCGGCCGCCGTGGCGCCGCCTGCCCGCCTGCATCTACCCTCCGCGGCTCCGCCGGTCCTACGCCCTTTCCAGATCTACGCCATCGTCATCCTTCCAGCAATCCAAGCATCCAGCTTCCAGATCTGCGCCAGTAGGCATCAACTCGTCGGTCCACTGCGCCGCCGCCTACATCTACCCTCCGCAGCCGCTGCCTGCATCAACTCGTCGGTGTCTCGGTGATGCTAGAGTCAGGTAAAAATGCGGCTGCTTTGTTTTATCTCTGGATTGTTGTGTGGCTGTGTGCTACTGCTGGTGACTGCCTGAGTGCCTGACTGGTGCTCATTGCTCAGGTGCTGTGTGCTATTAGCTCAATGAGCTAGTTATTAGTGTCGAATGGCGAATTTAGACCTGTCAAATTTTGTATGCTATTAGCTCATTGAGGAACACTACATGTTGATTGTCTGGTATTGACCAATTATTTTCGTTATTGTCTGGTATTGGCCGATTAATGTTGGTAGTAGATCCTGGCATCCTGCTATAGTGCTATAATAGATCTGGCATCCTGGCACTGCTATTCGCCGATTAATGTTGGATTGTTGGTAGTAGATCTTGCCTACAATGTCAAAGATTTTCCACTGCGATTGTTAAGGTTGAGTAAATTAAGAATGAGGCTCTACAAACCTAAATCATGTTTCTAGAGTGGATTCTCCTGTTTGTACATCCTAACATCCAATCATCCATGTGGCCATTAACTTTGGCACATATGTGGGATAGTTTACACAAGTTTGCTCCTTCAATTGTAGGCAATCAACATGACCCCACTCTCTTTCTCCGGTGCAAGGAAGGGTAACGCATTCTCCGCCTGCAGCCACAACCGATGAGATTTGCTATTTGCTATTTTGTGAGTTCCATCCTTTCTCTTCATGCATGATATATTTGAAGTGTTGCTTTACTATGTTAGAGCTAGTGAATTATTGCTCTTCTAGGTTTCAACTAAACTAGTAATTTGTGTTAGCAGTTTCATTAGTTTTGAATGAATGGAAAATTAAAGGCAGGGCCCAAAACCCCATCATTGAGCCCATTAAAAAAGATTATGCACTAATTAGAATTATCTGTTTTCTTTATTTTTCTTATTTTAGAAGGGTTCATTTTTAACTATTTTGTGATTTGTTTATATTATTTGAGATGTTGTTTCTAGTATAAACTATTGTATTTTAATTTTCGCTATTATGGACCTTTATGTTTTCTATTGAACAATATTTTTGTAACTTCGAATACCTATTCTAAAATTCCAGATCCGCCGCTGCACGTAGAGCGTCGCCACGCCCAGGCCGGCAGTGGGCAGTCAGCACCTTCAACACCAGGTCCTCCACTGCCATCTCCACCTCGCCGCTTCTCCTCTCCTCTCCTCTCTTCGCTTCCTCGCGCCAGGAGCACAAAAACCCTCGTAGCGGACTGCCAGAGACGAGACGCCTGTGCGTGTGTGTTGTGTTCGGTCTCTCGTGGGTTTCGGAGGTAGAGGCCGCACCGGTTATTTTCTGAAAGACGGGCCATGCTTGCTCATGCTTCACTTTTTTTTGAGAAATTACCACCCAATGGAAATGCAACTTTGTAAATCATATGCTGTTTTTTTTATGTACTGTTTTTTATAAATAATTAAAATTTAAAATTTATAAGTCAAACTGATAAAGTCATAGCCTAAAAAACCCATCATATATCGATAAGCACTTTCAAAAAGGCGGTGAAGAAATCGAGCCATTTGTTTGTTTGTTTAGAGAAATCATAAACCAAAAAAAATATGGTTATTCTTCGTTCGAGAGTAATGCAGTTCTGTTTTTTCCATTGAAAATATGTTTGTTTGTCTTTTTCCACATTTCATCCGCAGATTGTTTGAATAATGCCATTTTCAGCCCTATGTTTTAAGGTTTACCAAAGAATGGCAAAAGAAAAAGTGTGTGCCCTCAAGGCAACCATCGCTTGTACAGGTTTCACCATCCTTCACTGACATCACAGAGCATGACCTGCGCCGTCTAAAAACATTGCCCAAACATCACGCGCAAACCGCATCCGGACACCATTCTCTGTCGCGTCTCGTATCTCCACGGCGTTGGCTGGCTGACTTCCGACCAACAAATTACAACTCCAGTCGTCTTGAAAACCAGTCATGTCTTAGGAAAGGCTATTCTTCTTTCGAATCAAGTGGCATATATCTAGACTATGGTTCGCTCATTTGTATGGCTAAATTTATTTTAAAGTTTTTAGTATTAAATGATATACCTTAGATGTTAAAAAATCTATTTACGTATCTTTTAAGCTACTTAGAATTTTAATACATCATAAACATTAAAAAATGATAATAGAAACTTGAAGAAAAATACAATTTAAGGAATGTGATTAAAGTATGAGATGGATAGATTGATGTTCTTAAAAACATAAACACTTTCCATTGTGTATGCATCATATAGTTGTATGCTTCTATTATTCTTCTATTAGTTACCATTTTTTAAATTATATGCATGTGCATGTATCTCTATTTAATCTCAAAGAAATATGTTGATTATATACATGATAATTTTATTAACTTACATGGTATTAGAGTATATTGTCTACCTTGAACTTATAATCCCTCACACGCCAACCACCCCCACTGAACCGTATGTCTTCTATCTTTTTTTTGCCATTACAACTTGTTGTTTCAACCTCTAACAGCACGTCAATTTCTTGATTGATCCCACTAGAAAATACATTCCGTTTGAAATTTAATTACTATAGAAAAATAAAAAAATAACTTTTAAAACATGGAAACAAGATATCATGTTTGAAAAAAGGATTGCAAATTAATAAATTATGATTCTCCAGGCGCACACTGGAAGGAAGTATAGTGCTACGATCATCGCATTCACATCTGTCTCCCACCGCCCGGATCGGGCTACTCACCGCAACGGACGAGCTTGAGCGCCGTCTCGAGGTCGGCCACGACGTCCGACATGGCAGGCCGGTCCTCTCCCTTCAGCTGCAGGCAGCGCGCTGCCGTGCACGCCACCAGCTCCGCCGCCTCGAGCTGCCACAGCGTTGCCTCCGGTACCGCCAGGCGCCTGTCCAGAACCTTCCCCAGCTCTCCGTCCACGATGGATTGCAGCACGAACATCACCAAGCTCGTGCGGGAGTGGGGCTCGCTTTCCTCCTCCTCCCAATTAATAATTGCCTTCTTCCCCGTCAATACCTCCAGCATCACCACGCCGAAGTTGTACACGTCGCTCGTCGGCTTCAGCCGCCTCGTCTGGTAGTACTCCGGGTCGACGTACCCAAACGTGCCGAACACCAGTACTTCCTCCTCATCCGCCTCGTCATAGGTGACCGACTGGCCAAAGTCCGACAAGCGCGGCACCCAGCTCGCGTCTAGCAGGACGTTGGACGACTTGATGTCGCCGTGGATGACCGGCGGCACGGCGTACGAGTGCAGGTGCTCGATGGCCCGCGACACGCCCAGCAGTATCTCGATGCGCATCTTCCAGGACGTCGTCACCGGCGAGGAGGACGATGTCTGACGATGCAGGTGGTCGTAGAGCGTGCCGTTGTTCATGTACTCGTAGACGAGCAGGCGCTCCACCTCCTTTTTTCGGAACGATGACAGGCGGCGCTCCTCCTGCACGCTCCAGCCGAAGAGGCGGACCATGTGCTGGTGGCGGAGGGGGGAGAGGATGGCGATCTCGTTCCCGAAATCCTCCTTCCAAAGCTTCCCGAATGTCGTCATGCGCTTGATGGCCACCTCCCGCCCGTCGTGAAGCCTGCCCTTGTACACCGTGGTGAAGCTGCCTTTGCTGATCACAGTGTCAAGAGCGAAGTTATTGGTCGCCGCCGCGAGCTCCGCGAACGTGAACTCCTCAGCTCCAACTCCATGGGGTAGGGGCACCACCTCCTGACTGACCTCTACAGCCTCCTAGGACAGACAACACAAACACAGAGTAGTAAGCTTCTCTCTTCGTGAAACCAAGCACGAGGCCATTTGGAAGTAATAATACAATTAATTAACTAAAAAGCTTGAGTTGAGGCCATTCATGTCAGGGAGAGTACCAGCTGGGACTGGGAGCCTGCCGCCGATGGCACGCTCGTGTCATTTGGAAGCAGGATGTTGTAGATTCGATCGAGGCGGCGGGTGACGTCGATGTGGCTGATGAAGGGGAAGACGAGCAGGTAGGAGTCGATCCTGCTCTGCACGTCTCTGAACCTGTCGGCCAGCCTCCCGGCAGTGACGAACTGGTACATGGCGCTCCTCCCCTGGCAGGACGTGACGAGCTCGTGCGCCTCCCGCAGCGTGTCGCCCAGCCCGGTCAGCGGCCACTGGACCTCCTCGCGCCGCACCACCTCTGGATCCTGGAGGTGCGGCAGCAGCTCGGCGATCATGAAGACGCGGCGCGCGAGCTGCTCGCACTCCTTCTTGTTCTGGCGGGCCGTCACTGCTGCCTGCATGATCATGGATATGAGCCTGCCGGCGTCCGCCCCGACCAGCTGCGCCACCGTGGCCGCCTGCCCCAGCCCGGCCCAAAGCGCCATGACAGTATAGTAACCTGTACACAAGATCAAAATACTCCAAAGTAATGCGTACGTGCTAGCTAGTAACAAGAAGAACAAACGGATCGATTAGGGGAAAGACAGAGGCTAACGCGGGGGCAGGAATCACTCGGGAGAGGTTGACAGGAGAGTCGCCGAAAGGAGCTGCCTTAGACGAAGCTTCCCCCTTGCACGTTTTAATTCTGGATGTCCGAATTTGTTTGGACTTAAGATGAAACTCCCTAGGCCGGTCTGTCCCAATCTAGTCAAACGCAATTGGCAAAGTGAAAAGTCGTGTTGCTTTTATCCTAAAGATGAAATAATCAATCATTTATTCTTTGAATACCGTTTTTGCTCGTGCTATTTGGTCTCTTATACGAGCTGCTTTAGGACGTTCTCAACCTCGTAGTGTGGATCACTTGTTTGATTCTTGGCTAGGAGGTGTTAGGAAAGAATTGAAGCCTTTGATCCTGTTAGGGGCGACTGCTACTTGTTGATCACTATAGCTATGTAGGAATGATATGATATTTGAAAAAAAACATTTTGTTTCCCTGTTACAGGTTATCTACTCAGTCATCCATTGGCTTCGTACCTGGGTTATACTACAGAAGCCATCTTCGCAGGATTTGGTTGCAGCGGCATCTCAACAATTAGCGCGTATGGCTAAGGAGTTTTTTACCCCAGCACATGGGTGGCGGTTTAGTCTGCGGATTGATTGTCATTAGCGTGTTTGAACTTTTTTGTCTTTTTGGTTGTGTGCATCCTAGTTATGCAGAGGCCGGGAATTATTTTCAGGGTCTTGTATTATCTTGATGTTAAACCTTGAAATTAATAAATTTTCCCTTATCGAAAAAAAGGCCGGTCCGTCCCATCGGTTCTTGCTTTGTTTGACCTTGATCTTTTTTTTTAGATTAAGGAATATGCAATATTCCAGCCTCCCGCATTCACAAGTGAATGAGTATAGCCGTTCCACAAAATACAGACTCAATACTTAGATCACACCTCACCACACGGTGAAACACACATCAATAAAAATCCTTCAAGAAAAAACTCAAGTTTCTATTCTGTTTCTATTTCTCCAACCAAACTTGTTAAATAAAACCATCATCATGCTCTCCAACCATTTGCTCCCTTCTTTTAGTGGGAATCTATCTTCCTCTTTAGACAGCTGCGACCATTGCCTGATCCAGTACGTCCCCCTGAAAATTACCTGCAAGAATGAATGAGAAGTAATCCTTTTGAAAACCGCGTCGTTTCTACTCAACCACAATGCCCAATATAAAGCCGCAACTCCGCTTAAAATCTAATTCCTAAGCTTAAAGGGGAAATTCATAAGCCAAGAACCAAACAAATGAGAGACATTAGAAGGTGGTTGAATATTAAAGACAATAAAAACCGAATTCCAAATGGACCTCGCCACCTGCCAATCAAAAAAGAGATGTTGAATAGACTCCTCGGAGCTACAAAACAAGCAATTACTGTTTCCATTCCAGCCCCTCTTAACCAAATTGTCTTTAGTTAAAATCACCCCTCTCTTCAAATACCAAAGAAATATTTGAATCTTCAAGGGTATCTTGGCCTTCCAAAAGACATTTTTCCCTAGAATCCTTTCTCTTCATTGTATAGCGATCGAACTGAAAAGGAACCACTCTTATGCAAATTCCAAACAAAAACATCTTCATTTTCATTCAAGGAAACCGACACCAATGAAGAAACCAACTCACGCCAAGTCAACAATTTCTCCCCTGTCAAAGCACGTCTGAACGAAATATTCAAGGGGGGTTGAACTTAGTACCTGTGAAACTGTGGCATTTTTCCTTCTAACAATCATATACAACAAAGGGTATCAATCCATTAGTGACTCTTTTCCTAACCAAAGGTCTTCCCAAAATCTAGTTTGATGACCATTGTTAGCTTTGAATTCCCCCCTTATCAAAAATTGATCCTTTACTTCCATAAGCCCAACCCAAAATTGAGAATCCCCTAGTTTTTTCCCTACTTGCGACAGAATTTTATTCTGTAAATACTTTTTCTTGAGCACTTCCTGCCAAAGTCCTCCTTCATTCAGAAGCTTAAACAACCATTTGCTTAGAAGGCACTCATTCTGAACTCCCAAATTTAAAATGCCCAAACCTCCCATGCTCTTTGGTTTACAAAGAATGCTCCATCTCACAAGCCTTATTTCTTTTTATTTTCATCGCATTGCCAAAAAAATCTGGATCTGTAATAATCCAATTTTTTTAAAGTTCCTTTAGAAATTGCTAAGAAGGACATCATAAACATCGGGAGACTTGATAGCACCGAGTTAATCAAAACAAGCCTTCCTCCCACTGATAACAACTTGCCCTTCCAACTACTAAGTTTGTTTTGAAACCTCTCTTCAACTAACCTTCAATCCTTATTCAAAATCGTACGGTAATGCATAGGAATACCTAGATATTGAAAAGGAAAATTTCCTTCCTTACAACCAAACAACTCAACATAATCCAAACTTTTTTCTTTATCCACCCCTAAACAAAAAGGCTCACTTTTATGGAAATTGATCTTAAGACCAGACAACTTTTCAAATGTACAAAGAACTAATTTCAAATTTTTAGCCTCCTCTAAATCGTTTTCCATTAAAAGAATAGAATCATCCGCATACTGTAAAATCGAAAGGCCGTCCTCTACCAGATTTGGCACCAAACCCCTAAACTGCCCTTTGTTCTTTGCTCGAGAAATAAGAGTTGCCAACATATCAGCTACTAGGTTAAAAAGGATTGGTGAAAGAGGATCACCTTACCTTAATCCTTTCCTAGTTTGAAAATAATGACCCAACTCTTCATTCACTTTTACCCCCACGCTTCCTTTACTAACGACTGCCTCAATCCACTCTTACGTGCCTGGATACTCATCCAATGGAAATGATAAGGAAAGGGAGATGCCTCTCAAGTCTCAATTAACCTCGTGTTCTTCCGCATTGCCTCACGCAGTAGGCACTGTAGCCCTATTCAAGACAGCGATGACTTGTACATTTAAAAGCTATAAATAGTTTGAAACATAGTAGCCTCTTAACATGGTTTGTTCTTTTTTTTTCCTTTATATTATCTGTGAAGATATAATATATTTTTCATTTATAATTATTATTTTTAATTGAACTAGTAAGGTGGCATGCACCCCCTTACACAGGTATCATTATTATAAATTGGTAAAGTATAATTAAATATGCATAAATATTACTAATTTCCAATCATACTAATGTAGATGTATTTCATACATGTAATTTCTATTTAAACCTAGATGCCTTCTTTATATGTGTATCATATTGTCCATATAGTTGGAAATCCATCTTTGAAAAAATATAGTTGGAAATTAAGCAAAAAGACAATATTTTTTTCATACAAATTCTTTTCTTCTTGAGGAATAACTCAGTGATGAAGTGGGTGAATGTACCACGTGCCTAGGTTCGATCCCTGGATTGACCCAGTGTGTCTCACTTAAATAGATTGGGTACACACACGGTTGTGAGCACCCATCTTTCCGTGACGCCATAGGGATTTCAAAATTCCTTGCATGTGTAGGGGCACACGCATGTCTGCACGTGCGTGTGGTGTGAGTATGGTGTATGTCCACCTTGTATCCTTTCAAATTATTCTTCACTTCTATTTTTGTTTTCGTTACAAAAACTCTTCCTTAGATGCGCTTTGAGAGACAGCCGAGTGAGATGTACGTGGGTTAGGGTTTTCTTTTTTGTGTTCACATGTGGTCTATTTAGGCTAAGCCCTATTTTTTTGTACTTTAAGTTCCCTTTTGTCTTTTAATCTTAAAATACATCCATTATCTCTTATCTTTTGTGTTTAAATAGGTTGAATAATAGCATCTAATGATTGTGACTTATAATCATAAGTTGGGTCTACCAAATTAAGGGCATATTTGTTTTTTCTTTTTTCGTGAAAATTCATACGCTACTTAACTTTTTTCTTAGTAGCTGTAAACCACTCGCTTGGTTACTTGTTAAGATTGATTCTACTTACTCCCAAATTATTTATTGATAAAATTTTCTAAATTTCCTTGCTGTAGTAAAATGTGTTAATGTTCATGTAGTTGGCCATTAAGAAAAACACAAAACTTTACATGCTAATAATTTTCTTGTCACCTGTGATCATTGGCATTCAAAAAACGGTGGGAACTGACCAAAGACGAAATAGTAAATCTCTGTTGATTTTAGCAACAATGTATAGATAGACTAAAAATTACTCTTAGTTATGATTGATTCTACTTACTTCCAAATGATTTATCGATAAAAAATTCTAAATTCCTTTGTTTTAGTAAAATTCATAGCACTGCAAAGCACTCTTGTTCAGGATCTTGTTTTTTTTTTTGTACCGGATAATCCTTAACGCCTAGCACTACACATCTTAGGGTATAGAAGAGTTAAATACTTAAATTATTAACTATATGTAATAAATCCTGAGAAGTACTATGTATTGTAGGTAAACATAACTTGTTGAATTAAATAAATGAGGGTGAAGGTAGAAGATGGATAAGAAAATCTTATATATTCTTGCGGCAAGGGAATCCTCTCCATGGTATTTGATGCATTGCAATGTTGCAGCACCTTGACATCCGTCGATTGCCTTGGAGGGGTCCGGGGTTTCAGTCTGTGGATCATCATCCGTATATTAAATCTGGGGGACTCCCTGTTCCCTCACGCGTACCACGTCAATTCCCCTGCCCTCCTGCGTCAACACGTGTGCGCGCAGCTGTGAGCGGTCGCACGAGTTAATTAGAGGGGACGTGGGTGTGTGTGTATATATATATCTTTTAAGTTGGTTACTATCTTTATCTTGAACTATATATCATATGTGAACGGGGCCGGGTCTACCATATTTAGTATCTACAATACAGGATGTTCCTTCATAATTAGGATCTACCATATTTAAGGACCAGATTTAATTGTATTTATATAAACTCTTTCTTTTAATATGAGCCATTATAATTTAGGTTAAAAGTTAGATGTTTTACTTTTTTGTGAGAATTTGTAACATAATTTTTCTTAGTAACTCTAAAAAACCTGTCATCAATTTTTAGTAATAAATAGATATCTTATAAAAAACTATCAGTTGGTACGATATTATTTCAACTAAAAATCAAAACTTACGCCATGTTAGGACAAAGCCATAATCTCCTGCCCATTTTCAACCTCCGCGAGAGCTCTGGCTTCTCAGCCTGCTCCAGCAAACGGAATGCGCCAGTGCACCGTACACCACGTGAATTCCTTATATGAATAATCTGGTCTCTTTAGCATTTAATGGTTTTATCTTGTTGATTCTTGTTTAGGCCCTGCTCAACTTCGTGTTGGGCGGTGGCTTCTGCGATGGTGTTTGCTTTTAAATCATTATGACGATTTTGTCTTTTTGCTTTTGTTTTTTGGTTTTTTGTATTTTATTTTTTCGTATTATTTTGTATTATTCGTGATAAGTTAACATGTTATTTTTATTTATATATTTTTTTAAATTTAATTATGCCCAATAAATCAACTCAATTACAGTAAAAAAAATTAGTCAGCTACAGCAAAATTTCAGTCAAAACCAGAAGCCATCGCTATTTCGAACACCCCATTAGGTTTCTTTGATTGCGTATATTATTGATTAATATTATTGTCAGTTGGTTCAACATAATATCATTCAATAATTTTTCGTATGGCTGAAATTTATATGCTCTTAGTTATATTGAGAAAATATTTGAAGTTTAGCTATTGTTAATATATAATTAATGATTTAAATTGATAGTGTTTGTAGTTTAGATAACATTTTGGGTTTGTGTTAAACTGAGGTGTTACACCTTCCCATCTCTTCCCCATGCACTTTTTTATTCTGTATGTTCACATTTGTTTGGACTTAGGGGGTGATCGTTTCGGCTTTTTTCGACTTCAGCTTCTAGCTTCAGCTTTTTTTTCACTATTCACTACACTATCCACTAACTTCACTACTGATGTTTTCACCACTACTGATGTTTCTTCAGCCAAAAGCTAAAAGCCATCGCTATTCCGATCACCCCCTTAGAAGAATTCGCCCCGCTCATTTTAGCTTAATGTCAGTTTTTGTTTCTAGCTTCTATTTTTTTCACTATTTAATAATTTCGTCTTTTATGATTTTTTTGGGATTTTTTTTTACCTTTTTTCTCGTATTTCTTTACATTATCCATGATGGGCTAACATATTTTTCTATTTTTAATTTTTTTTAAAATTTAATTATGCTAAATAAATTAATTCAATTACAATAAAAAAATAAATCAATTACAGTAAAAAAATTATAAATTATCATCATTCTAAACGCCCCAAACTCCTAGTCTGATCCGTCCCATCGCTTGTTGCTTTGTCTGACCTTGACCTTTCGTTTCCTTATTCCCGTGGTGCCTGATGCTCATCCAATGGAAATGATAAGGAAAGGGAGATGCCTCTCAATTACCCTCGTGTTCTTCCGCATTGCCTCACACAGGTGGGTACTGTAACCCTGTTCAAGACAGTGACAACTTCTACTTTCAAAAACCAAAAATAGTTTCAAACATATTAACCTCTTAACATGATCTTTTTCTTCTCTACAGAAGAGGATGGTCCACCGCAGCAGCCACTCCCGTAGCGATGGCGGGGGCGGCGCAGCCGTATCTACGGAAGCCTCGCCGCCGCCGCCGAAGCCAGCCCGAGTGATCTGCAGCCGCTTCGGCGCCGGCGCCGCCGTGGCGAGGCTAGGTGGCGGTGGAGGAGGCGGCCGCTTGGGAGGCATCTTGTCGCGCGACGTACGTTGGACGTTGAGAAGGACGAGGTAGATAGCTATATAGAACGGTTTGTATTGTCCTGCGCTTCTGACTTCTCTAATTTTTATTTAGAAAAATTAAAAGTTAATATAATTATTTAATTTTTTTTAATTTTGTTTCTTTATTTTTTTACTTACATATCGTTTTAGAGATAAAATAAAGAATTATGAATATATTATGTATCCCACTCCTCTTATTTTTATCTCATAAACATATCTTTGTGATTTTATCAATGTTCACATCTTTCTTTTTATAATCACTTTTTTCATAAAATCATTGATCGCAGCGAATGTGAACGTCCCGTATTATATTAGCTAGCTCGCTCCCAGCTTTTTGATGGCCGGCAGTGGATGCGTGTCAAGTGTGTGGCTGTGACTTGGGAGGGAGTTGCCTAGCTTATGCACCTAGACACGGCACAACGCGGTGGTCGTGTTTTTTTTTTATAGTTTCGCTCCTTTTTATTTTCTAGATGGAATGTCGTTGTCGTCTCTGTGAATTCGTCGAGGTATCTTAAAATGTGAGATTAACAAGATGCAGGCCTGACCTTCTCACCAGCGGAAACGCTATGGAAAATTCCTTACACGTGGGAATGCTGCTCTTTTCCCCTTTTCATGACGGCAGGAACACGATGACGAGAAATCTTTAAAATGTGACATCAACAAAATACAGGTAGAGAAAACTCTCTAATGATGAAATGAACCGGTCAAGGAGTTGACCTTCTATCAGCGGAAGACCTACGGCTAAGGCCCCGCTAGTTTCAGCTTTGTTTTGGTTTCTGTTTTTAGTTTCTGCTTTTTTCACTATTCAGTATTTCATTTTTTTCTGAATTTTTTTAGATATTTTAGGCTTTTTTGTATTTTCTTTTTTTCTCGTGTTCCTTTGTATTGTCTCTAATGAGTTAACATGTTTTTTTTTCTATTTTTCTATTTTTTAAAATTAATTATACCTAAAAAGTCAAATCAACTATAGTAAAAAAAATTAATTACAGTAAAATTTTAACTAAAAATCAAAAACCCTCGCTAAAACAAGCGCCCTAGCCGAAAAGCAGCTGAGTGCTTTACGAACTGAGCTGCGAGTGTACAAGTGGATGGGCCCAGTCGCGGACACGTACGGTGACGCGGCCCACGCGACAGCTGCTGTCTCTCGCGCGTCTTGCCATGCAACGGAACAACTGAACTGGCCCCGCAATCCCGACAGCAACACTACATCTACTTATACAAGCCACGTTTAAATACTAGTATATTTTACAAGAGTACACGAGGACGCACACAGCATATACACTCACTCACGCCGTACGTGTATGTACACGTGTGCATATTCACCATATACGCTGAGAAATTTCGTGAGTTAGCTTTATGACCTTACGAAAGGTAGACATATTATTCTACTAAATGTACATGCTATATAGAATGTGATTAAATAAGACTCGCTGTGTCAACCCCAAGGGTTGAACCCGGCAGGACGCCACCGGCCCGGCCTTGAATTTAGTAATTAGAAATAAACAAATAAAAATCGGTGGACCCTTCAAAGTTACAACTGTCCTTTTGAGCACAGCATGACGGCACACAAGGTCTTTCTGTTGACCTTTCCCTCCAAATGCCACAAGCGGAAAACCTGTGGAAAACTCCCCAATGCAGCGCCTTCACCGTCTCTTTCCCTTTCTTGTTTCGCTAGTGTAATCTAATCTCAAATCGTTCGGAGTTCAACGAAGAAGAATAGAATTTTGTCGAAACCGTGTGGTTTTGGCCTCTTGATCTCCCTGTTTCAGTGGGCTTTCAAATTAATATACAGTACTATTCATTTTTCTTTTCTTTAACCAAATCAGCATCATGCAGCGACAAATTCAGACGTGTCTTTTAGCTTTTTTTCAGTTTTAATTTCTAGTTTCAGCTTTTTTTTTCACTATTCAGCAATTCGTCTTTTTCTGAATTTTTTTTAGTTTTTTTGGGCTTTTTTGTATTTTTCTTTTTTCCTGTGTTCTTTTGCATTGTCCGTGATGGGCTAACATATTTTTTCTGTTTTTACATTTTTTTAAATTTAATTATGTCCAAAAAGCTAAATCAGGTACAGTAAAAAAATCAGTTATAATAAAATTTCAATCAAAAATCAAAAATCACCACTAAAATGAACGCCAAACGTGTCTTTGATCGATGTGTCACTGACTCCATGTAAATTGGTTCTCTCATGAGGAGGGAGGGGCAGCATGAGCGTGTCCATACTCCTTACACACGCGTTTCCAAAAGGAAAAAATGTTCTCCATCAGACGCGTAACAGATGTGTAACATTCCATTGGTGTATCATTTTTTTATAATTCACACGAATTTCCCAAGAAACTTCACGTATGGTGCATCTGCTTTACTGAGCGATCAAAATTGAATGGAACCCGTACATCTGATGTAGTATTCATATGGACTTATAAGCCTAATTTTTAGGTTTTTTGTACTGTAATAGCTAAAACTATATTGTAACTGATGTTAGTTTTTTTAGTGTGATAAATTAAAAAAAATTATTTTATCACGGACAATACAAATAAATAAAGGAGAAAAAAGTCAAAAAAAAATTTTAAAAAAGACGAAATTAAGAAGCCAATAGTAGAAGTTCGTTGGGGCAGTAGTGCTCATTTAGCCTTATAAGTCTAGGCTTCCTTTTTTTTTTTGCACTGTAGCAGTTGAAAATATGATGTAGCTAGGGGTAAAAACGGTTCGGATAGTTTCCGACCGATCCGGACGAATATGGATACGGATTGTGTCGGATCGGATTTTTTTGGATAATTCTCGGATCGGATACGGATAAGGATTTTTTTATCGGATACGGATACGAATACAGTAAACCTAGTATCCGTCAAATACGGATACAGATATGGATAATCTGGATAAAATGAAACCGGATATCCGGGATTTTAGCCGGGGAAGCCGGATGGCGGAGCAGCCGAGCAGCACCCAAGCGGGCGCGGGGAGGATCTGGCGGTGTGGCGTAGAGGGGCCGGCGCGGCGCGACGTTGAGAGGCCGGACCGACGCGGGGTAGCAGAGCTGGCGGCGGTGCAGCGGCCCAAGGTGGAGAGAGAGGGAGCGGCAGCGCTGAGGGCGAGTGGAGGCGGCGACCCCTCTGCGCCACGGGGGAAGAGCGGCTGGCGCGACGCCGAGGGGAGCAGGCGATGGCGCCATAGGGGTTGGCGGCGGCGGCGCCAAGGGAGGGGCGGCAGTGGCGCAGAGGGAGGAGAGACGAGCGCCGGCGGTGCAGAGAGCAGGCGCAGGGGTCGGCGGTGCTAGGAGTAGGGCACCGGGGCGGCCGGTTGGATCTGGAGATTGTGGGGAGGAATAGTGAGGAGAAAGAAAGAGGAGAAAGAGAGAGAGAAATGGGGAAGAAGCAAAAGAAGAGGAAGGAAAGGATTAGGTGAAGGGAGGAGTGGCCAGGGGCCTGTTGGCTAAAAAAAGGGAGAAGAAAAAAAGAAAACAAGGAGAGAGAGGAGAGAGATTAAACGTGTTCATAAAATTATTTCTTACAACTAATCAGCTATATTTTCATTGTGGATAAAAAGACTATGCTTGTTTAGATTTCATGAATATTTTGACAAGATGAACTATTTACGTATTTTCGTTAATTTTGGATGTATAGTTTAAGGGGTTTTCATGTTCCGATAAATATTCGTAACCGTATTCGTTTCAATTCGTATTCGATCTGTATCTGTATTCGATATTATTCGTATTTGTATTCGTATTCGAGTTATCCGTATTCGTATCCGTATTAAAAAAATATGAAAACAAATATGGTAGAAGCATTATCCGTCCGTATCCGATCCGTTTTCACCCCTAGATGTAGCTATTGTTAACTTTTTAAGCGTAATTAAATTTAAAAAAATAAAAATAAATAAAAAAGCTATATCTTCATAGACAATACAAATAAATAAGGGGAAAAAGGCAAAAAAAGTTAGAAAAAGACGAAATCTATTTATTACTAAAAGTTGATGACAAGTCTTTTAGAGTTGGTAAGAAAAAAAGAGAAATATACTAGAAATTCTCACAAAAAAAAACATCTAGCCTTTAATTTAGTGGACCCAAGTTATAACGACTTAAATTAAAAGAAAAAGCCCATATCAAATACAATCCAAACTCAATTACGACCACCACCCTATGCAATGCCATCCAAACCCTAGCCTCGCTCGTTTGATCTCGTGCGGCCATGGTGACCCCGGCATCGGCGCACATCGCCGCAGCAAGGAGCACATCGATCGCAACAAGGCTCAGACGCCGGTGAGACCCCAACATGGCGCACTGCACTCTATTCCCTTCCCTTCCCTTCCCTGCTTCTTGCTCCCCTGTTTCCAACAATCAAGGAAGATAGGGAGAAAAAGCAGAGCCCGCAATGGAGACAGACGACTCAAAAGTCAGAGATAAACAAGCAAGCACACGTGACGCACCTTGACGGGTTGCAATTCTCTTAGAAAGTTGGACTTCTCTTGAGTTGGGTGTTTAAGTTGAACCCTTATGAGATTGGACACTTGAAAAAAAGATTTGTGTTGTAATTAAAAGTCTGAATGATTTGTTTGGGAAAATCCATGGATTGTGCTTGGAGTAAAGACTAAACTAGGCGCGAGTTAATTGGGGCCCATCTGCCACGTTCCTTGACCATGCTCACAAAAAACATTAAAAATCAAAATCTATTATATAATAAAAATCAATGATAGGTACTTTACAATCGCTAAGAAAAAATAATTACAAAAAATTCTCACAAAAACAAAAACATTATGACTATTTGTTTGGTGGACCTCGACAAGGTGGAGGGATTGAGAGTGAGATCTTTAATGTGTGTTCACTCGACTATACCGATGTAAGTTATATGATGTGCGTTATAAGTATATAGTACAGACAAGCATTGCAATAATGAAAAAACGATGATGATATAAATGAAAAATGTTATGTAATGCTATAATTATTGTTTGCTATGCAAGTATTTTCTTTAAAAAGTATCTAGGAAAGAAAGTTTTGGTCACATGTGACAAGTATTGATAAACAAATTAAGTATTTTCACTCTTATAATATATAATATTAAAATATCATAAATAAAGTTCTAAAACAATCTATTTTTAAAAACCAAAATTACATATGTATTACCAAATTATTTAAACATGTTTTAAAAATAATGTCTGCGTAAGTACGCGAACCACCTTCTTAGTTAAGAAATTAAATTCCTAGTTAAGAAATTAGAATACAGAGGCAGAAGCAGCTTGTTTACTTTGTTGTTCGAGTACTTAAAAATAACTTTTCCTGGAGAATGGCGGGAGGTTTCACTTGATTTCAGTTTATATATGTTCATTTGTAGGGACATCATTATATTACCAGCGTACTGATTCAGAATCTCGGGAGTGAATGGAGTACTTCAGTTTATTTTCAATTTTTATTTCCTCGATTCGTGCGGCTCTTAGAGGCAGTCCTTATCCCAATCCAGACTAGGCCAATACGCTATGCCGGGCTGGCATGATATGGATTCGGGGCAGGCACGACCTGTGAGACACAAAAAATAAAAAAAATGGGTCGTGTTGTGCTGACCTACGGGTTAAGAATCGGGTCTAGGTACGGCCTGTGACCGTGCTGTGTCGGCATGGGCACGATTAGGCTAAACGGGTTTTGCCGGCACAGTTGGCCTATTTAGCACGGCACGGCCCATTTAGCCCGGAAACATTCGAAAAATTATGTAAAATTGTAAAAAATGTAGAAAATTAAGAAAAAATTGTAAAAATATAAAAATACAGAAAAATTATACAAAATTATAGATATTGTTAATCATCAAGATAATTATTATCAATGATATAATGTGCTTTATTAACTTGATAAATTATATTGTATGGCTATCTCGTTAAAAATTTTACCAAGTAAAAACTTAACTAGAAAAAACTTTAGTAAAGAAAAAATACAACCTATAAAGCTCATTGGTGATTATGTGCAATATTACATCTGAAGAAAAAATATTAAAAAATCATATTCATTGCTATCTAAATACAAATTATCAAAAGATTCTTGTAAATCTGTATTATGTGCAGTATATTGGAGTCTTGATTCAGCTTGTTCCCAGTCTTTGATGGTCAGAAGGATTTTGATCATCTCGTTCGAGAGACTTATTTGTCGCTTATTGATTATTCTTCCAGATAGACTGAAGATTGAATTCGAGGAGACTATAGAAATAGGAATAGTCAACATATCCTATGCTAATATGCATAGTCATCGAGGGCCCAAATTGAATCACGCTGTCTCACCTAGAGGTGCATCTCGGGCTCAGCTTTCCGTTTTTGCCCTCGCCGTCGATTGCTGTGGTCCCCTCGCCGGCGACAAACTCCCCCGAAGCTCTCCCTGTAGCAATCAGTTAGGATTAAGTTTAAAACTTGATTAAACTAAGCAATGTCATCATGTTAAGTAACCACTGTCATGTGGCCCTCTATCATTAATTAAGTAATTTAGTCTTTGATATGTGGGTCTAGCCCGATTAAGAAATTAATTAAAAATCGGTTTAAAGTAGTTGAGCCACTGACAAATAGGCCCTTTTTAATGTGTCATACACAGTGCTAGGTAACATCTGTCGGTCTCTAAGGTTTTTCTTTAGAAAGTTAATTCGAAAAGAAATTAAAACCCAAAGGGTCAAGTATATCAATCACTGTAGCTTTTTCAGTGGAAAAATAAATAAAAAATATACTAAAAGCAGTGGACCCTACTTATCAATGAGAGAGAATCTCTTGTTTGTTTATTTTGGGATCTAATCCTGATTTAAACTTAGGAGGACTCATTTTCATTTATTTTAATTTTAAATTGGATGAAACTTGTTTATAAATTCAAGACCTTTCAAATGTCAGTAAAATCATCAAGTTTGGACCTTATTCGGATTTTTATTTAGATTTATTTACTTGCTTGCGCATTTATTTGCTTTCTGTCGTAAACTCGTAATCATCCAAATAGACTACGAGGTTACAAAAGAGCCATAATTCCAGCAAAGTAAGACTTTCGTGACCAATCTACTTGTGAGCCTTAACTGCTCAGCAGTGTACTCGGGGAAGACGACGCCACCGCGCGCCAGAAGAGGCAAAGCCTCGCGCAGAGGTGGGGTGGTCTCCGCGCGCGGAGCTCCATGGAAGGAGAGGTGGGATGGGCTTGACCTTGCTGCTCGCTCATCTCATGGAAATAACCGCGTACGTAGAGTCCAGGAACGGAAAGGGAAATGGCTCGTGCCCTCCTTCCACGCCAGCATGAATGGCCTCCCGTCCTTCTGCGGCGCAGGCCACCTCGCGGACGCCGCCATTTCGACGAGCAGAGCAGGGAGGTGGCATTTCTGCGACAGCTCTGGACGGTCGGTATGCTCCGGTCCGGTGCACCAGCCACCAGGTGATGTCACTGGCGGGCGGCGCTGCGGCGGCCCCCATGGAATGGATCGGGAAGAACCAGCTCTGCTCCGAGTTGTTGCGCGCGCCGATGGCGTACTGCACGGCATTCGCCGCGTAGAACATAGAAGGCCATCTCAGCCCACCACATGGCCCAACCGTGAGACAAGCGAAAATGGGCCTAATGTGGGCCCGGAAGGCCGAAACTAACCATTTACTGCGCACTTGTCTACCTGCCTACTTCCTCCAAGTGTACCATGGCTACCACAGAATTCAGAATTTTTTTGTATTAGAGCTTTTTTTATCATCCATGAAATACTACAGAATCGGAGAGAAGGCAAATGGTGTGGAAGAAGGGATGCGAGCAAGGAATGGCGCAATGGCGATCGATGGGGATGCAGCCGGTCGAGAGAGGACAGGGACGTGGGATTAGGATGAGCTGTGCAATACCGATCCTACCCTAAGTTAAATCAACGAATAGATTTAACCGATACCTCCTATTCGCTGGAGAGGTACCAGTACCTCATGGTACCTCTCGAGGACGGTAAAAGTGCTCAATGTATTATCATCAAACTATCAACTACTAGTTACTACTACTTCATTTATTCGAGTACTCGACCATATGTATACTCAGAAACAAACAAAATGAAGAAAACTACTTCGTTCCGAAGGTTGTGTTGACGTAACTAACATCATAAAGCAAACAAGAACCACGGTCGGGGTCATCTGACAGGCAACAGTAATCACTCTACAATTACTGTTTATTCACTCATGGGCCATCCATGATCAACAGCAGCTATTAGTTCTTGATCTGCCTCTGATCTGGCAATACAGATGCAGTAATTAACACTGCCTGGATTTGAAATGCCCTGTCATGTTAAAAACGAGTTCCATAGCAAACGAATACACACACTATCCAGTATCCAGCAACCTAATCATGCTTCTGTTCTGTTGCGATTACAAGCTAGATATCAAATGGGAACTGCACTTAAATTCGCCACTCATACTCCGAGAAATCCATCCACGAGTCCACGGGGAAATCCATCCATGAGTCCCCGAGATCGTTCCAGGGAGACTGGATCCGCGAGTCCACGGGATCGTTCGAAGGCGGCATGATCCTTGGGCTCGCAATCTTCTTCTTCTTCCAGATGATGACAGCCGAAGTGACAGTGGTCACAATCTTCCAGCGTTTCTGAGGACAGGCGCTTGCGGCCCTTGGCCGATGAGGAGGTCCATCTGTAGGAATTGTACTCTGTCAGTGTCAGGTGACAACGTCGCAACGCTGTGTAACTGGGGCTCTAGCAACAAGAAGAAAATAGTGTACTAGGAGCACCCTCCCAAATCTTGGTTTGTCCAAAGTAAAATTCAAATTTCTAGCCAGTTTTTCCCATACCATCTAGCCCGTAATGACAAATATTCGGAACCCTGGTTCTGTAACTATCATTCTCCTCCTTTCTGAAGATACTGTAACTTTGTTTTTCGGGGTAGATAGTAGATACAAGCGATAGAAGCACACAGGGTTGGATATGAACAGAGTTGCATTGCTATGCGTTTTACTGCATGTCAAAGAGGGAGGGCCAAGGATATTGGCTTCCAGATGAATGGAAAACGTTGCGCGCTCACAAATTTCACAATGGGAAAGCACAGGACAGGGTAATAGTATCATCTGTGCCTAACCGAAAGAAATTGATCATGCATGGCCAAATAATAGGTTCTTCTAGGTAGAAGCAGCTACATGGGGCAATGTCGTCCTACAGTAGACTGACTGGATAACACAGTGATGAGTCCCTAGTAGAAGATCAGCCGGAACATTGTTTCTAGAAAATACTATGCCAAAACTTCAACAGTACTTGGTAAGAACAGCAATGCTAGTACTTTGGATGCTGGGTTGTTCTGCTAATACCAACGTACCAAGTTTTTCTACAAATTTGGAGCTAACTGATTCTGTATATTAACAAAAGAAAAGGTGGTGGAACGTTTAGGGATATTTACCATGAAGCATTGTGCCGTGTTTCGGAGGATTATCTTGCAGTGACGTAGACCCATCTATGATATTCCCAACAGATGAACTAGATGGCAATATATTCCCTACTGATGAAATAAGTGGGTGGGTAAACATCAGATCCGTTCTGCCAAAACATTAACTACAAAACAGTATTATAAAAATAATGTTGTTACCATCATGCACTATATTGCACTCCAAAGAATCCGGTTGCAATGAGGTAGAGCCTTTTACAGTATCCTCCATAGATGAGATTGGTAGAAATTCATTATCTGTAGATGAAATTTGCTGGTTGGTAACTTGGATGACCCCAAGATGTTCTGCATTCATGGAAAACTGACTAGTTAGCTTCCTTTTTCCTCTCAGGAAGTGATTAACGTAAGATGTATATAGTACCAAAAAAAGAGGATATCACCATGGGGCATCACGTGCTGGTCTGAAGTATTTGGTTGAAAGCTGGACTCACATGCCACATTCTCCAGTGGTACACCAGACAATAGTCCATTGTATTTTGAAGAAATTTGCTGTTGCATAACTCGGATATCAACTTGTTCTAAGGCACACAATCAAAAGGCATTCAACATGAATTAATTTCAGAATCAAACAATAAATCATAAGGGATAATGGGAAATAACCAAATTACTGAAAATAATCCAGCTCCTTACCATGAAACCTTGCTTGCTCTGTAGGGCTTGGTTGCATTGAGCATGATCCCCGAAGGTTAGAACTGCCACCGTTTCTCAAAATTGTCTCTTGTTTGTCAGAAATGTTCCTCTCCTGAATGCAATGGGAATAAATTTTTTTTCCTGGATTGCATCTATGAGCATGTTCAACGATGACATTCCAGTCGTGGTCTGAAATCTTTCCTAAAATCTACAGAGTAATAGTATACAGATTACATCAGTCGCGTTCAAAATTTCATAGGAGAACAAATAAGCAATAACAATTATTGAAGAACCATTCCCATACTTTACGTAGCTTGTTCTCATCCTTACTGTAGGAACATAAGAAGTCCTCCACCGTCTTGATATCATTATTTTCTAGTAACTTGTGCCTATCACCATTTTTTGCGATTTTTGTCAGTTTATGTACAGGATCACTCAGGGATGGATAGCGATGCTTCTGTGATGCTGTAGAAAATAAAGATGATAGATATCAGAAACTGAAATTATTGAGAGAAGACTAGAGAGACTCATCACTAGACATATGCAGTTACTATGGTCTCAATCCTTTAACCATACCAATGGATGAATTATTTTTTCTGAAAATAATGGATGATGGTTAAGTTTTAAAAGCTTGTATTTACACTTCACAGTCCATGGCTAGCATAAATAAAGGGGGAAATGATTTTATTCGAGAAGGGAAAAAATACATTTAGTTTTGCATTTACTGATCCAGATTTAGTTCAGATAACGAAATAGTTTGTTAATCGAATCTTATAGTACGAATAGTCAGATGAAGGCATATTTATTTTGGAAAGGAGCATAGAGGAATATTGAACGATAAATACTGGAATATAAGAACACATGAACTTACTGTATCCCCGAACATCCTTTACAGCAAAAGATTTAGTTATTCCTTCTTGAATTCTTTCCGTAATTTTTTTATCATCAGCCATGACTGCCAACTTGAACTTTCTGGTACGAACGAAACTGGAATTGTCCTGGAACTTAACACCGTTGAGATAACCCACGCCATTTTGTAGCCTGAAATATAGCTCCCCAGACAAAAGTTCTTTTCTAGGTCGTCCACGTACTATATTACTCTGCAAGTAATCTTCAGTCCATTGCCCATTTTGATCATCGTCAAAGTCACCATGAATGGCTACAATGCGAACTCTCATTGAAGAAAAGGGTTCACATGTAATGATCCTGTTGTTAGAATCATATATGGCCACCTTAAGAGGAGTCCCATCATCTGCTTTTATTTCGTGTGTTGAGTACTTATCTGTACTGCATGAATTCTCAAATTGTAGACGAAGTGTTATAATGCAGTTCTGATTAGACGAGATCCTGTAAAAAATAATGCAAAGAAGTCAAACGCATACTTAATGAATTTCACTTGATGGAAGATACTCATAGTGAGATCGCCAGAGAACTATAAGTCAGAGCACCATAGATTTTATGCACGTGGCATGAGTTGTTACATTAGTATTTTGATTGACAACTGATGTAGCAAAAAGAAAATAACAAAATCATATTATTTGCAGTACATTAAAGTGATAATACAAAATTGAACAAAATCATCATTTGCTAACATTGTAACATTATTAGCAGATGCAAAAAACATTGTTGTATTGATACAGAACTCAAGTTTAAAATGTACATGTCATGCTGCATCTCAAAGTAAAAAAAAAAACCTTAAAGCACCATAAGAAGCAGCCATCATAGTATCGTTGCAAGGATTACCAACCTAGAACCAGGAGGTTGCTGAACATAACCACCAGCTCTACTTATCTCCTGTTTAAAAAAAAGGTTAAAAGCATTACATAATAAAATGACAAAAAATCGATCATCAGTAATAAGGATGCCAAGTTTGTCGAAAACCCAAAAAAAGGTCATTAATGTATTATGGCATTGATGAACATAGCTTAATAGGAGGTAATCCGTGAATGGCTGACTCCTACCCTATCTTCTACCATCGTTCGTGCATGTGCATTTTGCAACTAATCACTGTCAGGGATCATCAACACACATATAGCTAATATTTGAAATTGATGCCTCAAAACATTTCAATTCTAACAGATTACACAAAAATTCCCACCATGAAAACTGAGACATGCTTTTCTGCTCTTAATTAGAAACTAAAGCATAAAACTCATACCGCCATTAAGGCCACCATGGAATCTTGCATCTCCCTGCGTATGGATTCAAGCCCCTCCTTTTGCCCTGTCATGAATAGCTCCATCTGCCTCTCATAGAAATCTCTTGTTGCCCTGTCATGCACACAGAGAAGAATAAGAACAAATTACAAAAGAATAATCCTGACTCCTCAGAACCATCCAATCTGACTAGAGTAAATGCACTTCTCTTCCATTTTGTAATCATTCATAGCACAAGTTAAGAAAGAATAATCCTAATGCCTAGAATTGGACATAGCTTATAGTAGGAATCCTACCCTATCTCCCTGCTCATGGATTCAAGTTTCTCCTTGTGCCCCTGCGACATGCATTCCATCTGCCTCTCATAGAAATCTCTTGTGTCTCTGTCATGCACAAAGAGGAGAATAAGAAAAAATTAGTAAAAGAGTTGTCCTGACTCGTCAGGATCATTCAATCTGACAAGAGCATATATGCATTTCTCTTCCTTTTCGTAATCATTAGCACAACTCAAGAAAGAATATACAACAGACATTAATTACAGAGGGTAAATAGCATGAAGATTATCCAAAATAAGCACTACGTGCCATCTAATTGGCATGATCAAATTGATAACTGTTCAACATTGCAACTTACATACTTCCTAAGTACTATTAAGGGTACACATGTCCAAATACATAATTTCTTTGCCTAACCAGTACTCCCATTCTATGGGCACGTTTGGATGACAAGGAAGCACGTCTTCAAGAATAAAGCTTAAATTTAAATAATTGGAAAAGGAAATCTTATGGATGATGATCTTCAACTTGGTAGCCTAAAGCAAAAAGCTTGTTTCAAAAATTCACTTCATAGCCGGTTATCATCTTATTGGAATTATAACAAAAGCACACCCATTTATCTACTCATTTAAAAGAAATAAACTAAACTGGGCAATTAGAGGCTAAAAGCAGCTTCGAATGGATGAGATCCAAATTTCAGAGAAAAATCAACTGCAACAAATCAATACCTGGTCTTGCTTAAAGATTTACCTGCAGCATTTCAACAAACATCTGCAGTCAGTACAAGCTACTTTGCAGAATAAAGAAGCCATTCTATGCAAATTTTGTGCATGGATCTTACGTTAAGACCGATTTAATTTGAATTACAACACACTTTCAACAATTTTTTATCAACTGAAATCAATGTAATATCTGCAAAGCAGAAACAGCTGGGCACATGTTATGTTGGTTTCATTTGAACACTGCCATTTTGACAGTCCGTGAAAGATCTCTGACCAACTGTATCCTTGCAAAGATTAATCACAGCCCCTGGATTATTGATCAGTAGTGTGTTTGGAATGACACAATGATTGTTATACCAGAGTTCACATTGAATCTATCCACAGTTTTCAAAGATTGTGGATTCCATCCAAGGTTCAAAAAACCAGCGGTTACCGGCCGAATCGGAAAAACCGGTGGCTACCAGTAGCAAAAATACCGGCTAAAAGTTCTCAAATGTAAATTTGAACTTGTGACTGCATAATGCACTTTCTAAATTGGTTTAGGTATTGTTTGTAGTAGATTAACTATTGTATAAACTAAAAATGTATGAATTATTATCCTAAGATATCCCCGTATTTTGTAGGACATCCAGGCTAGGTAATACATGCTAGTTTGAGATCATTCTCGGCCACAAGACTCTTCTTCCTACGAATCCTATGATAGATCAAAGTCTATTCCGACTTATGGACATCGAGATGCCAATATATTACCTTCTGGTTGTTAAAGATATAGAGTTTGTATTAGGATATAGAGTTTCTATTCCATCCTTATATGCCTTCCTTATCTGTAATATCCTCTTGTACTATCTATATATATTGTCTATTGGGTCTCTTCAAGATACACGCAATATTCATAATATGGTATCAGAGCAAAGGTAAGGTTAGGGTTTACGTTTCTTAGCCTCCGCTCATCTTCCGCATCTGTTGCCCCTAGGAGGATATCTCCGCTCCTGGGGGTGGCTTACTCTCTGGTCGTCAACGCCTCGTCTGCTCTGAATACGACCAGCCTCCGGTCGTCTTCTTCATTGATGCGCCGAGGAAGCCGCCGTCAGCTTCATCCGTCCGTCGCTGACAACCGGCGCCGTCTCTCCTGGATCCAGCCGCCGTTGACAGATTTTGCCGGGCCACCGTCGGTTCATGCTCGTCGCCTCGTCTCTAGCCGTTGCCGCCACTTTTGGATCAGGCTGCCGCTGCCTCGTCTCCAGATCCGGTCGCGCTCCCGGGGGAGACCACCTCGTCTTCAGCCGCCGCTGCCCTTGGGTAGCCAATCTTGGATCTGGCCTCCTCTGTGCCGGATCCGGCATTGCCTCGCCCCGATCCAGTCTCCTCCGCGCCAGATCCGGCTCATTGTCGCCTTGAGGCTCTCCTGCTCAGATTCCCGACGTTGATTTCACCGATCGGACTCTCCACGATCCACCTCTGGATCCGGTGGACTCAAGCTCCCCGTCACACCGACCAGATCGGCTCGCTGCCACCGGATCCCGCCACTCCCATTGCTCTTCCCGGCCGTCTTCATCACATCTTCGGACACCGCCGCCTGGAGGCTCCCCCGTCTGGGTGCGCCGTTGCTCAGTCGCCCTGACGCGCCGCTGCTTCTTCGCCCGCTGACAACCTCTTCACCCCAGATCCATACCACAGCTGGCCTCTTTGCACAGCCGAGGTCGCCTCCCATCACCAGATTTGGCCTACACCGCCTGGATCCGGCGCCATCAGCGCCTTCTCCGGCTTGTCTATTGCCAGGCTCTTCCTCGCTGTTCCCACTGGCTCTCTTCAATGGCTTCTAAGCCGCAGCCTCCCGGCGATAACCCGGTGGGCTCCTCTGCACCGACCACCAGAGCCTTATGCTCCTCTGTGTCGATGCTGTCTCACCCCCGTGGTGCACTCCTCGGGGCCGAAATTGCAGGGAGAAGACAGAGAGGTGGAGTAGGTAGGAGAGTATTTGAACGCAGTGATTTGCTGGTCATGGTCGTCGATGCTCGAGTCCACTCATATGCTTGGTTTATTAGGATGGGTTTGGGTGGAGTAGGCTTTGCCATCCAGTGGTGCTGCAATGCTAGATTTTAGGTCATGTGTTGAGCTGCTATTAGTATTTGCAGATTTGAGTTTTTTTCTTTGAGTCTTCCGTTTCGTCCATTCAAATCCATAGTCATCTATCTTCTAGTTTATCTAAGCCATACGAGTTTACAAATTTCTATGTCAGTTAGTCGATTGCTTTGCTAAGCCTCAGTCAATTCTCCAGGATTTAGTGTGGTCTTTCTCATGGCACCAACTGCCGCTCTTCTCTTTGAGCTGCATACAGGTCATAGAAGTCGTTATGATGCCGCTGCTTTTCGTTGAAGCACCGTCCTAAGATTTTAAGGCCGTTGTGCTTTTTCTGTACTATGTTTCTATTGCGTGTGCACTATGTCGCCGCCGTCTCGGGCTTTGATCTGCTTTATAGATTGCCACCATACTTTATGGGTTACCGCGCGACCTCTGATGGATATCTTCTAGTTTTGACATAATTTTCAAGAGCCGCATGCTACGACGATGTTTACAAGACTTTGATTTTGGTTTTTTCCTATTTTAGTGTCAACTCTTTCAAATGCAATGTTATTGTATACGCTTTGCATTTAAGAGGGGTGTTAAGGATATAGAGTTTGTATTCTATCCTTATATGCCTTCCTTATTTATAATATCCTCTTATACTTCCTATATATATTGCCTATTAGATCTCTTCAAGATACACATAATATTCATAACACTGGTGATGATTATCATTCCTCCTCGGACATCTTTTCTCATCCTACTTACCATTATAGAAATCAAGCCAATGAAAAAATTATTTACCAGTGGGTGGAACCCGCATATTACCAACTAGTTTATAATCATTTGGGGCACTTTCTAAATAATATTTGTATTATTCCAATTTCTAATTACCCAAAACCGGTTTTCCCGGTTTTCCTCCGTTTTTTCTGGTTTTTGGATGGTTACTGGCCGTCAAACTGAACAAAATTCGAATTTCGTTTGACGAATTTTGCCCGGTTTTTCTCCGGGTTTTCCGGTAACCGGCCGGTTACTGATTCTCTGGCGGGATTTGCCCTGGTACCAATATTTCCAACCTTGATTCCATCCATACTTTTATTTTACAAATTACTCCCCTAAAAATATTACCATGAATTATTCTAAGTTGGTGCAAATTACCATATCTGTTTTTTATTGTAAGAATTTGTCACCTGCAATTTTTATGCTTGCTGCAAATTAATGTGTATCCTCTTGTTAAAATCAGTCACTTGCACAGATGGGGAAAATGCTTATATTAATATAACACTCTCTAAATGTTTCATCCCTCTGCGCCAAGGAGCAATTTCATCAAAAGGCATGAGTTAATTTTTTACTTAATCCAACATGGTGGAGAATGGCCGGACAAGCTTGAGGGCTGGGGACAGGGCATTCTTTGCCTTTTCACTACAGTATCTTAACTGAACCACATATCAAGCCTTATATAATATTAATTACTAGTTACAGGCAGGGGCGGAGCCACAGGGTATGCCGGGTGGGCCACGGCATACCCTGGGCCGCCAAAGACCCGAAGCGTCGACTGCCGAGTGCCCGAGTGGAGTCTGGAGAGGTCTAGCTGAGAGGGCTACCGGCTAGGGTTCCTCCTCGATTTGGATGGCGAAAGCGTTTACTTCCAGATCTGAGGTGAGCTTCCCTCCCCCCTGACCCCCCCTCTCCCCCCTCCCGTCCATTCCCTTCCCGGCGTCTCGTCGCGGTCAATCTATGTGGAGGTGGAGCTCGGAGCCGCCGTGTTCTGGAGATCTGGATCTCCCTTTACCTTAACTTGGGTTTTGGAGGTTGGATTCCTTTTGTTACGGCATGTTCTTATCTAGTAATTAGTGGTTTACCAGTAGTAGGCGACTAGGTGATGCAAACCATGTTGCAGATTTGAATGTTTGGTGACTCATCTCTATGTTCGCTTTGGGTGGGGTCGTAAAATCTGTAGATTTGGGTTCGTGTTTATCTTTTTTTTTCGTTGATTATGTGATACAAGGGTTCGTTGTTTGATTCAAACATGTTTGTCTTTAATGATGTGTATTCATATTTGCCTATTATATTAGATCAAGAGAAAAACGAAATAATGGCAATTTCAGAAACCAAATTGATTGTAGTTTGAATGGTGTAGTAAACTATGGTAATTTTTTTCTTGTCTAGGCAATTACTTCTGCAAACATGATATTTCTTTTTCAAGCTTCTCTCTTTAATACAAAAATGCAAGCTTCTCTTTTTCAAGCAACTGCAGACTCAAATGCAAGTTCTTTTATTCTTTTATCCTTTCTCCCTTGTATTTGTTAACTTGTCTATTACCATGTCTTTCACTGATGTTACACGGCCTGAAATTGGGGTCACCATTTATGTACCAATGACTTGTTAGTTTTTTCTTGTACCAGGTGATAACTACATTCACAGTTGATGAGCTGAGCAAATCAGGCTTATAGGCAATCTTATGTATTCCTTTCCACTACCCGAAGTCCACAAAGGTGTCGTGAGTTTACTATTCTAGTTTGAGCAATTTGTAAAACTCAATTTGAATCCTGTTTAATCCCCTCTCTTGTGGTTTCAGGCTGAACTCCAGTACTTGCATGACCATACTGGCATCCAGTGGCGGACTCCAGTACTCTCTTGTGAGTTTACTATATTAGTATGGTATTTGAACTATTTATATTGTAATTTGTGCAAGTTTTCAACTTAATCCTTGAATTTAAGACTTATCATATTATTTAGTGCCTGTATACCAAATTACGGTGCAAATTTTACAATTATTTACCGAATTGGCAAATAGTTTTACCGAATTACATATGAAAATTTTGATGCGGCATACCCTTTAGTAAAATCCTGGGTCCGCCACTGGTTACAGGTCATCCCTACAGAGATCCAGAGTACTGTATTTGGCAAATCAAAGGTCGTGAACGGATAGAAGTGTAATTTTTCATCATATCTTTTTTCACTTTTTGGCAAGAACATCTAGGCCTGACAACAACATTTTATCCTTAACGATAACCCCTTGAAAAATAGCTATCACTAGCAGTCTTTCCTAGCTCATAACAAGGGTGCATGTCGCGAGTAAATCAGATGAAACAGAGCACACAAATTGAGCAAAACTACAACAAGATCTCAAGAGATCTCAAGAGAGGCAGGCAGCAAGATTCTAGCAGTGAACTTACTGGCAGCGGCAGCAGCACCGAGGCCGCTTCGCCGGCGGTGACCGGCGCGATCCTTCGTCACCGTCGTCGCTCCCCTCCCAATCGCGAGGCCGAGAGAGAGGCATTGCGCGGACGTCGAGAGGAAGGAGATGAAAAATGCGATAGGGAGATTTGCGGAGTGGAGAACGAAGTAGGAGGCGTGCTGTGCTGTGCTTCGCGGTTGGTCTTTCTTGAGGTGTATAGAGTAGGTCGATGGCTCGGGCTTGGAGCTAGACAAGATGTTTTATATGAATCAGCGTAGGAATACTCGTGTAATTTTCCTCTCACCCTAGTGTTTCTTCTTTTTTTTTTTTTGCGAGGAAGGAATTTTCTGTAGAGAAAGGGGTTCAAAAGTTGAGACAGGACACTTGGCAGTTGGACAGTTGTGTGAGGGCTATTGGTCTCACTGTCCTCTTCACTCTAGCTGCCACTAGCAGTCTATCCTTATCTGGAGTGTAGTTGCTAATGAACCTTGCTAATGGTTCCGTGGCAGTTGTGGAGTGTGTGGCTATGTGACTTGGGCGGGAGTTGACTCGCCTACGCTCGTAGACGCGGTGGTCGTGTTTTTTTTTTTATATACTCTCTGCCCTTTTCCATTTTCTCAATGAAATGTCGTCGTTGTCGCTGTAAATTCGTGTTGCTCCTTTTCCCTTTTCACGACGATATGCTGTCGCCGTTGTAAATTTGTCGAAGACGACAGGGAAACGATGATAAGAAATCTTTAAAATGTAATACAGATTAGTCATATGCTCGTGCGTTACAACAGAATTCATTACATATATGAAGAATCATGTTATGGAAGAAGGTTGCTCTGAACAAGAAATTAAAAAGATATGTGACACCATAGCAACACAAGTGGCAAGTCTTATATAGAACTTCCTAGAGATATGTCATCTTTGCATGGATCAGGTGAAAGATAAATAATTAACTGACAGACAAAAAAGAAGATGTATGCCATTGTATGAACCTCTAGAAGTTTCAAGTGGCACCTCAAGTGTATCCAGAACTAACCATAGTATCATTGTTACATCTAAGCAGATAAGCAGGATTTGATACAGTATGGCTCAAAAGGTCATATAAAATTAGTGCCGCACTATACGTTACGCGAGAGAGTTGGGCAGATCTTGTGCTCACACATCAACGATGCAAATAAAACTCTGAATCAAGAATGTCCTGCAAAACAACGCTTACACCGCCTTGTCGATTGGGCAAGGGGAAGGCATGTGTATGCATGAAGATATGTAGCAGGATTCCTGTAGAACAGTTCAATTGACATTTCAATTTAGCATTAAAAGTAAAAAAATGTATATGGCATAAGATGAATCACAAGCAAAGAAAAAACACAACTGACCAGTTGAATGCATGCATAAGAGATTGGAAAATTGCATCCGTGCCACCAAGCAGCGGTGCCATATCAAATTTTGGATTCTTCTCAAAGCACCTGTTGACCGACTTTGTCAGAATAAGCAACATCTGCAAATCCATGTTTTCAAAGAGATAAATCAGGATACGAATGGAGGAATAAGTTTGTAGAAAACCTATCAAATTTAATTGTGTTAAGATTAATGCAGCAGTGGGTGCACCTGCCCATACATGAGCTCTAGTTGTCCCCACAATCCTTCGTACAACTCTTCAATGCAGCTTATACAAACTAAATATATTGGACCCTTGACGAGGAAAACTATGTGAAAGACAGTGTTAAATCAACTTAGTAGACTATATTTCATAGTTAGAAAGGTTTGCACATAAGATTTCCAGGTTAGCTGTACCAAGTTATTCAAGCCTCAATGGAAGAAAGCATGTATCTTTCCTTCTGAAATGAGATAAAGAACAGAGTAAATTTTTGGCAAGGAAGGCCACCTCACCTGATGTTTTCCTGCCCTCACAAATTTGATATGGTCGCCACTGGATGAAAGCAATAAAAGGTCACTAAAAGAAAAAAATTAGACAGCCCACAGAAAAAGAAAGTTGAGCCACAAAATCTAATCATTGTTATCACCAAAAGTGGAACTGTATCGTTGCACACCTGTTCTCAATGAAGGAAATGATGGCTTGCAATGTAGCAGAAAACCCAGCTAGCTTGTGCTCATCACCATACCTGAAAGTTTGACAGGATGAAAAAAATGCACAATCTTATATCTTTGCTTGAGAAAATGCACCATTCTTGGTCAACTCTTATCATGAATTCATCTTGCATAAGTGATATCACCTAGAATATATTGGCCTGCCGGAATTACTCAAAATGAAGAAATGCTTTTCCTTTTCCTCCAGAAGTGAAGTATCATCCTGAAACATCAAGGAGCGCATTGGGGTGACACAAAACCATACCGCCTACACCCTCCAAAGCAATAGCTGGTATGGTGCAAACCTTGAAAAATACGCAGAATACCAACAAGCTAGTACATGTAATTAAATACGCAGGATAAGAATGAACATAAATAGGCATCAGTACCAATGCTAGACGTGGAGCGCCGTCTCAAAAGTTAGTACTATATATTAGTTGTGGTAACTATGGGTATCACACATTGAGCCAAATTACCGATGAGGAGTGGAATTGGCCAATTGGGGGTGAAGAATTCATAGTATATGATGGGATTAGCTTAATCCACACGCGCATAGTCATGTAAAATATGCAAAGCAATAAGCACAATCGTATCAAACGTGGTAAATTGATGGCATATGTGACCTCGTCGAGATGCCTCTTGTCACGCGCCCATCCTCGCAGCACGCGGCGTGGCCTTCGGAGTTCGGGCTTGTCGATGCCGCCGCTAGAGGCGAGGCTCTTGCCCGCCGACGGCGTAGCTTCTGCTGGGTTGGGTGGGCCGCGTCGGCATCCTTGTCCTCGTCGAGCCCTCCATCTCGTCCTTCCAGAGCGGCCGGCCGCGCCTGCTGCTCCCGCCTCTACGCGCCGTGAGGTAGCCCTCCTCGTCATCGTCTGCCGCCCTCCGCATCGGCGTCGCCTCCATGTTGTCATCGAGTCGGGAGGTCAGCGCTACGGAGGAGAGGGCGGTGAGCCTCTTCTCGGGGGCTTCCGGTTCGGGTTCGGCTTGGGCGTCGGTCGGGTTTGGGTTAGGGTTTGGATCCATGGCAGCGAGATTGGAGGTGAAGGAGATGATGTTGTGCTACCACTGGAGAAAGGGGACAACTCAAGTAGGAGAGGGGGAGGGAGAGGGCGGCGGAGGAGGAGGGAGAGGGATGGGGGTAGGAGGCGGCGGTGCGGGGACGGGAGGGAGGCGGCGCGCGCGTGGGTTGGGGAGGGGAGGAGGAGGCGCCGGGGCTGGAGGTGGAGGCGGCGGCGCTTGGGAGGAGGAGGCGGCACCGCGGTGGGGGGGGAGGAGGCGGGGCGGCGGAGGGAGAGCGGCGCGGCGCGGGTGGGGGGGGAAGGAGGCGGGGCAGCGGAGGAGAGCGAGGCGCGGGGAGAGCGAGGGGAGGCGGAGGCAGGCTGGCGCGGGGTGGGGGAGGGAGGCGCGGGCGCGGGGGAGAGCGAGGGGAGGCGTGGGGCGGCGGGGGAAGAGCGAGGGGTAGGCGTGGGGCGGAGGGTGATGTTGGGATTTTAGGGTTTAATCGGATCGTGTGGTTGAGAAGAGAGGAGAAAGATCGAATGGTTAAGAAGTGAGGGAGGGTGGACGTGACGGCAACCACCAACTCCTTCTTTTTAAATAGTAAAGATAGAGAATGTAGTGCCCTCATTTCTGGGGACACTAAGTTTTCTCCTAGCTATCAATGATGTTTAACTACAAAGTACTATGTTCGAATATACATTATACTACAAGTTTATTCTATAGAGCCAAATTCTATTAAAAGACTATGGCATAATAGCCAAGTTTTACACGGAGGGGCGTTCAAGTCTAAAGTTATATTACATCATAAAAGAAACTCCGCAATATGCCTGAGCGAGGATAATCCTTGAAACCAAATACTATCTACTCCAACGGAATACTCAATGTCTTCCTCAAAGGGTTATTCATTTTCTTGCCAAGTTTATTCTATTAATATTTAGCAAGTGTGAGCACAATCGTACTCAACAAATCACATGAGGAATGTTATTTAACTACTTGCTAGGATTCCCAAGCGATGGGGATATGGTGGTTTCATTGATGTATTTATGAATGCAATTTTATTTGTAAATATTTTTGAACATAAAATAACAAAGCATTAACTTCTTAAGGAAATGGGGTTTCATCAAGTTGATTACTAAATTGAATCATTATAAAAACTATTATGCCTTGCTATTGAAATAACCCATTAAACACAACTTCATTTATCGGAAACATGGCATATCTGAATACTACTAATTTTGACTACAGAGTTGCCAAGTTTTACCCACAAGATTTCTCAAACTCTCAATGTCATGCAATAGATATGTAACAATTAACGTTGCGGCTAAATTGAGAAAATAAGTTCATGTTTTATTCCAAATTCATCACAAAAATCTTTAATTTTAGTATTCTTGAACTCGGAACCATTTACGAATTTTCTTTATTTTGAAATCAAATTCATTTTTAGGCATTTTAGCAAAACTTTTGAAAATACCGAAGGTTTTGGTTTTGTCATGTAGAAAGAAGACCTAAGTGTACCTCGAGTAATCATCCACAATGACTATTGTCTTTGATGCTCTTATAGGTTGTTGGCCCAAACAAATTTATATATAAAAGTTCCAATGGTCTAAAAGTAGACATGATACTTTTGCATAGATGAGAATTAGCTATTTGCTTCCTAGCTTAGCAAGCACTACATAGTTTATTTTTATCAAATTTCACATCTTTCAAGCCCATAATTAAGTCACGTTTGAAAAGTTTTTTAAGTTGAATCATTCCCACATGGGCTAACCTTCTATACCAAAGCCAACCCAAAGAGGTTTTTACAATTAAACAAGTTTTCAAACACGATTCATTAGAAGAGAAATCCACTAGATAAAGATTGCCAAAATCGAAAACCTTTGAAAACTAACTCACTCACTACTATAAAAAAAGGTTATACTGGACGCCTCATTAGAAACGGTTCCTCAGAACCATCAGTGTTGTAATTATCATAAACAGTTTCACAAGCGTGACCGTCTATGTTAGTACCAATGGTTAGAACCATTTGTAATGCGTCATTATCATGAACAATCTTTGTTAAGAACAGTCTATAATACTTCATAGTCCGTGATAATAGGGCACATCACAGATGGTTTTTAATACGAACCATCTATGATATGTAGTGTTTATAAATACTTGGCTTGTCCTGACAGATTTGTCTGCAGTGAGGTAGGGTTTGAATGCGGCTGCTTTGAAGGAGGCAGTCAGCTTTGGAGCGTTTGGTGAAAGCATACTGCAGATTTACAAGTGTGCTTGTAGATCTATTTATTCTTAGTGATTTAAGGTTAGTATTTTCTTCTAATTAATTATATGTATTATAATCAAAAGATGTTAACTAGGTTTAGATCTAGCTTGGTAGTTTGTTTCAATATATTCTTGCTTGATATATATAACACTAATTTGTTACATGTGTAGCATAGATGGACCGAAGTTGAATGTACATTGAAAACCTTGTGAGTGAAGAGTACATTGATAGCGTGTCTGTTTTTAGAAAAGCAGCCGAGCAGGATATGTTCAAGAAGGGGATGCAATTTTATGTACTATTCATGTATTGATTGCGATAATATGAAAATGTTTACCAACTTAGCGTACATCAAATCGTACTTGATTCAAAGAGATTCTAAAAAAGAGTATACAAGTTGGACCAGTCACGGTGAAAAACGGAATATACTAGAAGGTAGTAACATCGTTGAGAGAAACAACGATATGCCGTATGTCGACTGTGTTTTCGATGGGGATAGGTCGCACTATAAAAATCTGGATCAGATGCTACGCGACGCAGAAGGAAATATAGTGAGAGGGAGAGAAAGTTTGGTGAATTCAAGGACTTGATGGAGGACTCAGAGAAATCTTTATCTCTAGGATGCAAGTCGTAATACATAAGGTTGTCATCTGTTTTTGAACTGCTGAAATTGAAGCAAGCAACAATTGGTCTGACAAGAGTTTCATGACATTGTTAAGTCTCCTAACAGACATCCTTCTGGAGGAAAATGTGTTTCCTAGAACTACCTACTAAGTTAAAAAGATTCTTTGTCTATTGAGAATGGAAGTAGAAAAAATGCATACATGCTCGAATAATTGTATCCTCTACTGTAAAACGTATGCCAACATGCATGTATGTCCGGTGTACAAAGTGTCCCAATACAAGCATAAGAATCATTTCGATGACAGCGAGGGCATCGAGGTAAAGTAAAGACCTTTTGCTAAGGTGATATGGTATCTGCCTGTAATTCCCTATTTAAAGTATTTATTTGCAAATCGAAAGGTGACAAAATTGCTGCGTTGACACCCAGAGGAACATAAGAAAGATAGGAAGCTAAGGCACACTACTAATTCCGCCCAGTGGAGAAACTTTGATAGGAGCTTCAAAGACTTTGGTGCGGAGCTGAGGAATATAAGGTTTGGATTGAGTACAGATAGAATAAATTCTTTCGGTAACATAAGCAGCCGACATAGTACCTGGCCCGTGAATGTATGTATCTACAACTTTCCTTCTTAGCTATGTATGAAATAAAAGTACATTTTGATGTCACTACTTATCTAAGGGCCAAAGTAACCTGAAAATAATATTGATGTATACCTAGCACCATTGTTGGGAAATCTTCTGACACTATGGAATGAAGATATACAAATATGGGATGCGTACAAATGAGAAAACTTCACTCTACGTGCTATTTTGTTCTGCACCATCAATTATTTTTCTACCCTTGGTAACCTATCGGGGTTGAATACAAAAGGAGCCAAAGTTTATCCGTACTGCTTAGATCATACCGAGAGTGTGTGGTTGAACAACTTATGTAAAACTATGTACATACGTCGCCGTTGGTTCCTTCGAAGGTATCATCCATACTGCAAGATAACGAAATAATTCAACAGAAGAAATGAGGACGACTCAGCTCCAAGGCCTTTTAGCAGGATATACGATATGGTTAATGATATCGATATTGTGCTTGGGAAGGGACATAAGTTGAGGACCCGTCAAAAGAACATGTGAAAGAAGAGATCAATATTTTAGAACTTACCTTATTGGGAGCACTTATAAGTTCACCACTGTATCAATGTCATACATATAGAGAAGAATGTATGTGATAACTTAATTGGTCTCTTACTGAATATTCGTGACAAAACAAAGAATTATGTCAATGCACGATGTGACTTGGTTGTTATGAACATTAAGACCGAGTTAGCATCGATAGAGACCGATAAAGGTTAAACGTACCTTCCCCCAGCTTACTACACTTTTTCTAAGGCCGAGAGAACTGAACTGTGCCAGTACTTGCATGGTGTGAAAGTTCTGTCTGGTTACTCTGCCAGCACGAAGAAACTTATTTCTATGAAAGATTTAAAATTATTTGACATGAAGTCTCATGACTGTCATGTGCTAATGACATAATTGTTTCATATTGTAATTAGAAGTATTTTACCAAGCAAAGTTCGAGTGACGATCATGAGGCTGTATTATTTCTTTAATGCAATTGCTCAGAAAATCATTGATCTCGATGGACTAGATGCTCTGCAGGACAAGGTGGTGATAATTCTGTGTCATCTTGTGATATATTTTTCTCTATCATTTTTTCATATCATGGTCCATCTTATTGTCCACTTTGTGAGAGAGATAAAGATATGCTGCCCCGTGTTCCTACATCTAAGCGCGGTCATCTTCTTGCTCCTTCTGAGGTACGAAAAAACTAATACCGTTATCACTATCTTGTGGGATCAAGTGAAATGATGAACTATCAAATTCCGTGTCATAGTATCTTCAAAGAAATAACCCTACCTTTTGGGCTGCATCTTGGACTGCATCTTTTCCCTTGATTTTGTATGCACTGAACTTGTGTCACCTGTCTGGCCTAATGGTCAATGGCATTAAAACAACCCAAGCTTTCCATTGGTAATGTTTCCCCAATATGAATTGTCCTTGTGCATGAAACACCGAGCGATGCTGGTTCGTTGCATACAAATATTGTTTCATCTTCCATAGTAGGTCTGCCCATCCCCTCAATTCTTCTGATTTGGTGTAGATATAATGCACCATCTATTCAATAGCGTTAATTTGAGATTAGAAAAGGATGGATATAAATCTTTTAGGAAAAACAAAACTGAACTTAACACAGTTCTAAGATAGGTAAGACAACATTGAGAGAGACAAGACAACAATTATACTTATATTTTTATGAAACTCCTTTTTGATATTTTTGCAACTAGATTTTGTTGTAAATCAACATTCCTAGTTTAACTTAGGGTCTTATCCTACAGTCAAACAAGAGGGCTCCGATACCACTCTGTAATGACCCCATTTCTAGGGTCGTTAAGTTTCCTCTCAACTGCCAAGGATGTTTAGCTGTGAGGTACTGTAGTCGAGTGTATATCATGTCAACACAAGCTTATTCTATAAAAGTTAAACTTTATTACATGACTATGGCATAACAACAAAGTTTTACATGGTGGGGCATCCAACCCCAAAGTTATATTACATCATAAAAGAAACTCCATAGGCGTGCCTGAGCGAGGATAAGACCTAAAACCAAATATTGTCTACTCCAAAGGAATCCTTGATATCTTCCTCCAAGGGTTCTTCATTTTCTTCCCAAGTTTCTTCTATTGATATTTAACAAGCATGAGTACAACCATATTCAACAAATCACATGGGGAATGCTATTTAACAACTTACCAGGATTCTCCAGTGATGGGGATATGGTGGTTTTATTAATGTATTTGTAGGTGCGATTTTATTTGTAAATGTTTTTGAACACAAAATAACAAAATATTAACTTCTTAAGGAAATGGGGTTTCATCAAGTTGAATACCAAATTAAAACATTTTGAAAACTACTTATACCTTGCTATTGGAATCACCTATTAAACACAACTTTATTTATCGAAAGCACAGCATATCCAAATACTATTCATTTTGAGTCTGCAGAGTTGTCTAACTTTACCCACAAGATTTCACAAACTCTCAATGTCATGTAATAGACTCAAAACAATTAGCATGTGATTGAGTTGAGAAAATAAGGTCGTTTACTGCTCTCCTCTCTCTAGCCTCTATCTGATAGGCCTTGGGCCACACATTGTTGGGAATTCACAGGACAATGCGAAAAACGCAGCCAGACTTCGAGTAGACCTACTGTTGTTATGTATCGAAGACACCCCTTCCAAACCATCCTATTGTATGCGAGCCGTTCCAACCACTGGAACCTCAATCCATCCTGTAGTATTCAATTGATTTGAACAGCTACTAGACCAGGTCTAATAAGTCAAAACATGTTATTAAGCGATCACTATGTTTTTCACTCAGTATAAAATTCTAGTCCTTACTTTTCACCATTGAGGCAACCAGCCACAAACAACAAACTCAATGTGTTAAGGCACTACCACCAAACCAACCAAAATCTCCTCCTTAGGGTAAAGTCATGGACTTTAACCATCTTGTAGTTTTCAATTATTCATCCTTAATCCTAGTATCATGCTGTAATTCTATCAACAAAACGTCGAATCACTTAGTAGAGTAAAACATTTGAGTTCCTAATCTACTCATGGTTAATTATGCAGTAATTTATTATTAATAAGGCTTGTCAAGGTGAATATAGCCATCAAGTAAAACAGGGCTTTTCTAGTGTTAGGACATAGCTAATTATCATGTCATTCTAAATAATTATTTTAAATAAATAACAATATATAAATAAAGAATAATAAAAGTATTGATAATTAAATACTTAAATTATGTGGGATCAATATAATAAAAAATATGTGACTTGCCTTCATGTTCAAAGTCTTCAACTTGCACTAAATCTTTGGGTCTTGGTCTACTTCTGGAACTGGCTGCTTTGTGAAACCGGGTGCTAGCGCAAAAAAAGTAATTAAATCCATGCTCAAAAGAATATGAGCTAGCAAAAATAGAATAAATAAAATAAAAAGGAATAAAATTCAAGAAAACCAAATAAAAATGGGTTTGGGCTTTGTTAGAGTCTAGGTTGGCAAAACGGAGCTAAGAATGGTTTAAATGGACTTAAAATGGTCGAAATGGGTATATATATGTCTAATAGTTTTTTTGTGAATAATGTGAGTTGAATAGTAGTGGATCGGGTGTGGGTTTAAATAGTATCAGGTTTAGGTCTAAACTTTGAACAGTGTCGGGTTTTGGCTTGGGGCCATGGCTTTCTTTGGTTTTTGGGCTGATCAGCTTGGCTTGTTTTCACGCGTGCACGGCCCATCGAGGGCTTGGCCTGTATTGGCTTTCTTCTTCCTCGATCTGGTGCTTGGCGCAAAATAGAGCAAACGACTATGGCGTGATTAGACTCCAGTGAGGTTCCTTGGCGACGAGCAACGATGCACAAAGGACATAGGGGTGCCTAGGTGTCCAATTTTTGCTTTGGTGAGGTTTGAGGAGCTGTGGTGTGGGCTAGCGGCGGTGGAAGCTTGGAGGGTTATTTCCATGGCACGGCGGCAGCTCAGCCATTCTCTAGTGAATAGCGTGGGCATTTAAGCTTCTATGGAGGGTAGAGAGGCTAACGACAGTAGTGGTTTTGGCTTTGGGGTTTTCAGGAAGGCTGTCCACGATGATGTGGGGTGGACAGCGGCGGTGTTCGTCACCGATGCTCTAGGGGCTCGGAACTGCTAAGGCAAGGCTGGGGTTGAGTTTGTGGGGTCTCAATGGTGCTAGGGGTGAGAGTAATTGGAATTTGGTGGATGCATTGCGCAGATTTGAAACTAGGGTTCATCGTCAATTTTTTTCGATGGCGGTGGCAATAGTGTGACTGAAGGTGGAAGGGTGGGTTGGGTGTGCAGAGGGTTGCCAATGGAGGTGAATGATGAGGTTAGCATGGCTTTATAGCGCTCGGGAGGTGGTGGGAGCAGTGATGGTTTGGCCATGGTGGTGGCGTGTATCGTCGCGGCGATGGACGGGAGGTTCGGCGATCTTGATTGCTTGGCCATGATCGCGGTGGCACATTGGACTCAGTGCTTCTCTTGGTATTAACGAGCTTGCGAGCTACGGTCAAATTGTGGGTGCATGTCGGGTTATAGAGGCGCAGCTTGGCAGTGGCTGATACAAGGTAACAAGGCTTAATGGCGGTTGCCAGAGCATGGCAGAGCACGCATGCCTTTGATGAAGTTGGCAGTGGCGAATGCTTCGTTGTGGCGGTGGCGAACAGGAACGGGCCGGGTGGTTGGGGTAAACAGGAGTGGAAGTTATTTTTGGAGTGGCACCAACCATGGGAGGAAGTGGAAATCAAATAGGGAAAGCGCATTTGGGCAAATTTCCAAATTTGGCCAAAATTCAATAAAATTCAAAAATAGTTTGAAATTTTGGGGTGTTTCAGAGAAAACTCTCCATTGATGAAATGAACCGGCCAAGGAGTCGACCTCCTCAGCATCACCGGAAGACCTACGAAAAATTCATGTTATAGCGTGAAAATTCTGGCAATCTCATCGCCTTTTCTGTCCATAATAGCGTAATCCAATCCACGGCCAACGAGCTAACTGCTTTACGACTGAGCTACGAGTGTACACGTGGATGGGCTCACTGGGCGACACGTACGTTGACGCCGCTCACGCGGCAGCTGCTGTCTGTCGCGCGTCTGGCCTAGTCATGTTTAAACAGTAGTATATTTTGTAAGAGTACAAGAGGACGTACGTACGCAGCACATACACCTACTCGTGTCAACATATGTGTGCATGTTCGCTACATACTGAAACAAAACCGAAATTTCAAAGTTGGTACTCAAACCAACTTTGAAACCGTGTGGTTTTTGGTCTCTTTATCAAATGTCAAATCGTTCGGAGTTCAACGAAGGAGGATAGTATTTCGTTGAAACCGTGTGGTTTTGGTCTCTCTATCTCCCTGTTTCAGTGGGCTCGCAAATTAAGGTACAATGCCATGTGCAGTGCACCACTCGTTTCCTCGTGCTTCGTTAACCTGGGATGAAAATAGGCTAAGCGTTGATCACCTTCCACCCTGCCCATTTCGCAAACTGCTCGTCTCTTCTCATCCCCAGTCCTCACCATCTTCTCTCCCATCTTATCCTCACCGTATTCTTCTCCCCACCGGTGGCCGAAGGTGGGGAGGTGGATGATCTGACGGATAGAGGCGGATTGGTGGATGACCGGACGATCCGGCAGCAACGGGTCGAGGCCTCGAGGGTGGCTGGATCCAACGCCGGTGGGGTCGGGAGCGGACCTAACGCGGGGATCGAAGATGGTAGTTCTGTGCGAATATAATATATAGCGCTGTTTTTTTATTTTCTTTTAACCAAATCAGCATCTGTGACAAATTCAGACGTGTTGATAAGTGTCTGGTTATATTAGTTTTTACTTTTAATTTCTACTTGAAGAAAATAGAAATCAATATAAATATCCGGTTTACAGTTTCTTCATTCCTCTTATTCCTATCTCGCTTCAGAGATAAAATAATAGGGTCATAGATACATCACACATGGTACTTCTCTCACTCCTATCTTGCTAACATATCTCTCTCTAATTTTTTGTACCATTCATATTTTTTTAAAAAAATTATTTCTTGCAGTTATTAGTATTTATTTTTAGCCAAAATATATCAATCACAGTAAAACAAACATCAACCGCACTCAACAGAAACATGCCATATGTTGCATCGGAATTCACGAGAGTAAAGGGTGTCTTTGATCGATGTGTCCCTGACTCCATGTAAATTGGTTCTCATGGGAGGGGTGGGGGAGGGCAGCATGGGCTTATCCATAATCCGTACACGTGTTTCAAAAAAAAATGTTCTCCATCAGACGCGTAACATTCGATTGGTGCATCATTTTTTATATAATTTACACGAGTTTTCCAAGAATCTTCATGTGTGGTGCCTTTGCTTTACTGAGCGATCAAAGTTGAACGGAACCGTACATCTGATTCAATGGAATAGATTGTTAGCTTTGTTGTTCAAGAACTTAAAAATATTTTTTTCATGGACAATGGCGGGAGGTTTCACTTGATTTCAGTTTATATATGTTCATTTGTAGGGACATCATTATATTACCAGCGTACTGATTCAGAATTTCAGGGGCGAATGGAGTAATTCTTGCATAGTACTTGGATTAACTAGGTACAATTAGATTAGGTCTTGCGGATGTTTCATGACAAGAAGCACCTGATAATTCCTTGCTGCGAACTTAGTACATGGCAATAGAAAACATAGAAATTTAGCGTGAGCAGAACAGTATAGGATTATGGCTAATTCTTCAGGACTCAGGATAGATGATTAACGTGCCGCATGTCAGTATAATTAAGGTTGCAAATCATACAGTTTAACGTGAATCCTGCTTCACTCATAGATTTACCAAAGCTTGCAGAAGTAAACCACTATCACCACCCAAATTGCTTGTATCTTCTGCACACCATGTGTGCTCTGTACAGCCCAATGAAGCTTCCAGACTTGAATCGCCCGCGCTATCTTGGTTCAACGTCTGAATCTGACAGTTCCCCTTCACACGCGTCCGGTGTACTGTGCCGGCTTTCAGGTAGCTTAGGGACAGGTAATGTCATACTCTCGCAGCTTAGCATCAGAAGAACATCCCACATGGTGGGCCGTCCTTCTCCATTAGGTTCGGTGCACAGCACTGCTATCTGAATGCATCTCATTATCTGAGTCATTCCAGGTTCATCATGCAATACTGGGTCTATCAGCTTCATTGCTCTTCCCATTGTCCACAATCTGAGAAGCTGCAAAACATTCCCATGATAAATATAAAAAGGGATTGTAATCCGATATAAAAAAACCTAAATTGGATTACCACATAGAAAGGATTATATTGCTTCTAATTTGTCGGATCCGAATTTAGTCAATCATGAATTCTATATGAAACCACTGTAGTATTCAGTGAATCAGTAGATAGTGCTCACAGATACATCATTGAATCATTTCATATATGACGAGATACATGCCATACATTAATATTACATATCAGAGTTTAAATAGACAGCATCGGATCAAGTTTACAATAGGGCTATTCAGGCCAAATAGATACATTACATTCACCTAGGGCAAACTAAAACAGGATTACATCCATCCGATGAGTTTTTATCCCACCCACACTGTAGTGGTGCAACCTGCACTGCTGGATGTAATTAATTAGTCAGATCGTACCTATTATAGATTTGTGGTTGTATTATTTTATATTAAGAGGTCATCATAGGATTCAATTCTTAGAGTTATCTAGGCAGTGCTATCCCATACCATAATTTTTCGTGCTACATCCGCACCAACCATCTTACTATCCATCTAGATATGGTAAAGCAAATTTTAGGGTTTTGACAAGTATAAAACTAAGTTATCTTAACATACTAGTCATTTCCCTCCAATGACTGTCCAAAACTAGCTTCATGATTAAAACATGATGAGAGGGCAATTTAATGCCCTAGTACTTAAACAAGACTAAGTATGATGCTAAAGTATAACTTATAGCTATTACGATTACTATTAAGTTTCTAAGGTGACAAGGATTACGTGATTTAAGTGTCCAAAGAATAGTGTAATAATAATACAGAACATGCATGTATCTATAACCTTAAACTGAACATATATTTGCATAACAAATAATAGCATGTAATTTGGCAATTTAAACGAATATAAATTTGCATAAAATATAGGTTCAATATGATCAAAGTATTGACTCATCTGACTCACAAGTAGATTGGTTTTGAAAATCTTGAGTTGTCTTGAATTACGGCTCTTTCATGTTTTCGTACTCTTCTCGGACGATCGCATCGGAAAACAAATAAACACGTGAACAAAATAAATAAATTCAAATGAACTCTAAATTGGACAATTCCAGTGCCATTTAGATCTTGAATTTAGACAAATCTAGAAACAAATTTAATTAAATTTGGAGTTAAAATGAGTGAGAACGGACTCTCCAAAGTTTAAATTAGGATTAAATTCAAAAATAAATAGAGGAGAGAGAGTACTCTCTCACTGAGGTCCACCGAATTTAATTTTTTTGAATTATTTATTAACTAGAAAAGGTTATAGAAAGCGATAGGTGGGACCCTCGGGTTTCATTTAATTTTGAATTATTTTCTTTGAAGGAAAAGGGCTCTAGGGCTATGGTGGGACCATCACTATTCATCATAGTGAAATGGGCCCACTTGTCAATGGCTCATTCACGTGGCTCATTCATGTATAATTGGTTTGAAAAGGGTTTTAAAGCGTATAGGGCCCACATGTCATAGGGCCAAGGGTTAACTTAAAGAAATAGGGCTCGCACATCAGCGAGGATTAACTAATAATAATCGTGGTTATTAAACTTAATTAAAGTTTAATTTAAACTAAATAGGGCACTATAGTAGTCCTCCTTCCCACCGACAGGAGCTCAACTCGTCGGCGGCGAGAAGGACCACGACTACAGGAGGGAGTGCTAAAATGCATTGCCCACACCGATCCGCACCTATAGGCGAGACAGCAAGACCCAAATCGGCGCACGAGGTGGTTGGTGACGAGCTTTGTGGTGGAAGCGCACGGGAGCATGCCACCACAGTGGCCGGCGGTACCAAAACTAAATTAGACACTATGGGAGCTTCTCGGGATGGAGGGGAACTCACCTGAGGTGAAGGTGAAGCTCAGGGAAGCGAGGAGCGAGCTGGAGGTGTGGATGGTGGTGGCGGTGGGGAGGTCGACACGGGTGGCTCGCCGGAAAGGGAGGGGGTGGTCGACGTCACTTGGGATGACTTCAAGACGTTCTTACGGTGCTCCAAACGCGATGAATCAGACAGAGGCATAACGAATCGATGACGATGAGGGCAGCAGTGAAATGGCTGGAGCCAAGGACAAAGAGAGGCAGAGGGCTTTCCAAGGCGATTGGAGCGGAGGGGATGGAATTGGGGGCAAAGAAGGGTCTGGGTCATTCAAAACTTCCCCTGAGCTCATACCTAGTGCAATAGTAAGCTATCTCATGAAAAAGTAGTGAGATCAGTTTCTTGTACAAAAGAGACTATTTTTTTATTTTCTTTACTTAGTTCAAGAACAAAGAGTTGCTCTTTCCTCATACCTTAATAAAAAAACTAGCGTAGTTTAATCTAAAGCTCAATTTAGATTCTAAATTTAACTTAGCCTATTTGACCTGACATGAATCATAAAAGGATCACTAGAGCAAAACTAATCATAAGATCTAACAAAATATAATTTAGTTCAAGTTTCTCATATTTAATAGAGTTAGCATGACAAAAACTAAGCTATATATAGAAAGACATGAGAAATCTAGAAAATTAACACAGACATGGCAAAATGTAAAGCAATATATTATGTTGCAAACCTCCATGTAGTTATATTACAATGCAAGTTGTTGAAATTAAATATGCAATGCGATATAATGGATGCAAAAAAGTGAAACTTCTTAAACCAAACCAAAAGGACTAATAATTCCTAACGCCACCTAGACAACGTGGCGAGCACGAGCTTGTAGGGCTCCCGATGCTAGCAACCGATCTACTAGTTATCGTCGGAGAAAGCTAAGCGTACCTTCATCTCGGTCGCTTTGAGGGCGCTCAACAACTCCGAGCTGCAAGAGCCGCAAGAACAAAGCGTGTGGTAGTCCAAGTTAGTGTCTACATAGTCCATAGCCCCCTGAAAAACCCACAGCGCCTCTGGACAGGCCATGAAGTCCGCCACAACGAGACACCGAGACTCCGTGCTAGTGGCCTCGCTGATGAGGGGACCCGAAGACAAGTCCACGATGGCAATGCCAGCCAGGCCACAACCAGCTCCGTTGCTAGAGCCCTGCGTTCGCCCTAGAGATCGAGGGCCCGTTGACATCAAGGACAGTGTCAGGGAGCAGATGGGAGAAAGCTATGCGAAGTCGTAGGAGTTGATCGTACCTGTATCCCGACTAGGGGACGTCGGATTCTGAATCCTCCATAGGTGCTATCAACGCCACGCGAAAGCCCGTGCTTGCAACCACAGGCGGAGGGGCTACTCCACCAGCAAGTATAGGGGAAGATGTGCGGGCACGTTTTATTGCTCTGGTCTCCGGGGACTCCTCACGAATGGTCGAAGGAGGAGCCGCGTCCTCCCGACCACGCCTTCATGCTTGGGTATTTGGAGACACTTGGCGCATCGGTGACACCAGGATGACGTTCCCGGGGGCGTTTGCTATCGCGCGTTGCCGGCCTCGGGGCTACCAGCTTCGTCGACGTCAGCCTCGTCAACTCAGCCTTCTCGAGGCTTGAGGCATCGTCCACGTCGGCGCGACCCATCGGTTCGGCCTCAAGATCGGAGTTCGCGTAGTCCGCGGACTTCGATTCCGTGCCTGCGGCAGCGTCGTCAACCTCACTTGATTCGTCCGAGAGAGGAGGCAATGAGCGCAGCGGCTGCGCTGCCAGCCGAGAGCGAAGCATTCGCTGCAAGGTGGAGACCTCCGTTCCCTCGCCTTCATGACCGCGAGGCAGACCACTGCTTGGTGGGGGGCGCTTTGGTACTAGGATACCGAAGGCTTCGCACACTCAGTTGATCTGGCCAAGATTCGCTGTCATCGACTCCCGCAGGCTATACTCCTTTGCTATATACGACCCCCGAAAAGCAACTGCGGCACGCTCCGCATCCTCAAGGGTCAATTCTACATAAATACAAGGCGGGGTCAACAACTAATCGCCACATAATGAAGGTAAAGGTGCTGCTCACCGCAACGCTTACTGGGGTCCATTGGCCTTGGTAAGGAAGTAACGGTAGACCGAACGTTGTCATCCCAAGTGGGTCTGGCTTGGACATACCACGGACACATCAGCAGAGACACCCCAAACATAAGAAACTCCTCCGTTAGGTTCCGCATGTTGAACCGAAGAGCGACCTCGACAAGCCTCCGCGCGTGATGCTCGTCGTGGTGGTCTGGCGACATGGTTTTGGCCTGTGAGAAGTTCTTTATCATAAGAGGCTCCTGTTGTAGAGGTGGCCCCCCACCTAAGCCCATACGACCTGCTGGACTAAAAGGCCCAAAAAAATATATGTAAAAGGATGTGTGTATATCCCTCCCACTGTACATAAGTGTGGAGGCTATTGCTATAATATGACCTTATGGTTATATAAATACATAGCTTTGCGGTAGAAGGAAAGGAAAGGCAAGTCCCTTGTGTATTGGGCAGCTGCGGTGATGGTTTTTATTTCTCATACTCATCTTACGTGTACTATAATTAACTTGTAGACCACGTCTTAAAAATATTTCGTTTAAAAGTTAAATCATCCCTTGTGTCGAGACAGGCCCCATGTTTGGTCCATAACATCTACCATGCACATTTTAAATTTTCTATTTATAGAATTTAAAAATCTAGACACTAAAACATGAGAAAATCATCGAATATAATGTCATTAACATAAATCTGACCAAATATAAGGGTCTGTTCTTTTTGGCTGCGACTTATGGCTTTTGGTTGAAATTTTTGAATTTTAGCTATTTACGATAGATATTACAGAGAGAGATCCTCGCTTATAATTTTGGATGGTACAGATATTGAACTTTTAACGTGTACTATAATTAACTTATAGACTCCATCTTAAAAGAATACTCCGTTTGAAAGTTAGGTACTATAGCAAAAGCTAAAAATCATTTTGAGAAACTGAAAAGAACAAATCCATAATGCCAATTTGATGCGTACTCTTTCGATTAGTTTGCCTTCCTAGACGAGAGCACAGTTCAGAACCGGCAAGGGGGTAGCCGGCTGTTTCGGCGGCCGATGGGGTCCGGAGGATCCAGCCTGTCGTGCTTAAACGACAATGAGCACAAGAGTAACCTGCATTGATTTAGTCCAAAAAGAAGAGAAAGTGCGTGCAGTGGTAACAGAAAACGAGAAGGGGATAGACAAATCGCAGCACACCTGAAATGGAGCAGAGCAACGCGGAGGCGGCCTCCGGGACGACGTACGCGTATAGGCATTGCCGCCCGAAACCCCCTGGAAGGTCGGGAGGGCCATTACTGTGCCGTGGGACACGGGCATGGCGTTCTTGATTTTTTGGTTCGCTTGACCTTGACTGCCGAGCAGTGTACTTTGGGACGAAGAGAAAGACGACGACGCCACCGCGAGCCACTAAAACCGCTCAGCAGAGGGAGAGCCGCGCGCGAAACTCCCTGGAAGGTGAACCATACCTGTCCTGCCTTGACTGCTCGTGTTAGTCCGGTGGTGTTTGCGTGTTCATCTCACGGAAATGACGATGTACTTGGAGTCCAGCAAGGGAAGGGGACATGGCACATGTCCTCCTTCCACACTGCCTCACGCGGGCGCCGGGCGGGCATAAACAATCTCCCGTCCTGTTGCGGCGCGGCATTACGTCGAACACCTCGAGCGCGGGCCACCTCGCGGACACGGCGCAAGCGCCACCGCCGTTTCGGCGAGTAGAGTAGGGAGGCGGCATTTCCGCGACAACTCTGGACGGTGGTCCTGCTCCAGCAGACGGGGCGGAGCACCAGCCAGTGGCCACCAGGTGAGGTCACTGACAGGCGGCGGCCTCCATGGAGATGGAGCGGATCATGAAGAGCTCCGAGTTCTTTCAGCGTCGGTGCCGTACGGCACGGCATTTTACCGCGTCGTACATGGAGGCCCAGCTAGCTACATAGGCCTGTCTTTCCGGAGTTAGCCCACTCGGCCCACTACGTAGCCTAAAGCTACGTATTATGGTATCATGAATCATGAATCATGTTGCAAACTCATTACCACATGTTGCAAACATGTTGCAAACAATACCACATGTTGCAAACTCATTATTTAATTTTTAGAGCTTAGAATATGGTATCATGAATCATTTATTTGAGCTCCGGTGGAACAGGAGCGTGTCGTCAGGACTCACACAGCGGCACGTTTTTTTCCTATTAGGAGAGAGAGGGGGGAGAACAGATCATCACTAACTCCTTTTAAGTAGTAAAGATTATCATCAAACTATCAATTACTAGTTGCTACTACATTCATTCGAGTACTTGACCATATACTCGGAAACAAACAAAATGAGGAAAACTACTTCATTCCTAAACTTACGTTGACGAACTAACACATCATAAAGCAAACACGAAACGCGGTCGGGTCATCTAAGAGGCAATGGTAATTACTCTAAAATTACTGTTTGTCCGCTCATGGGCAAAAATCCATGATCAGCAGCACCTATCTGTCCAGTATCCAGCAACCCTATCCAGTGACGGATCTAGGATTTTACTAAAGGGTATGCCACACCAAAATTTTTATATGCAATTCGGTAAAACCATTTGCCTGAAAAGCCGGCCCGTCGGGTGGCACGACACGGCATATCATGACGTGCTTAGGCTGGCACGCCAGCGGCCGCCTCGGCCTCGGCTCCCCCTCCTGCATCCCGCCCCGCCCTCCCATCAACCCACAGCTCCCCACCCCACATTCCCACAAGCACAGTCACAGAGCAATCACAGAGCAAGAGAAGGAGTAGAGGGGAAGGAAAGGAAGAGGACTTGAGGAGCATACTCGAGCAGTGGCAGTCGGACCACCTCGACAAGGGGTACGACCTGTGCTTGCCGTCGCCGACGCCGATCTTGCCCCGCAGCATCTGCACGATGGTGGACTGCACGGTGAGTGTGGTGGCCGACGCGGCCCACGCGGGCACGGACGACACCCTCACGCTGCGCTGGGAGGAGGGCGGCCGGGCCGACGGCGAGGATGCGAGTGCGGCGCCAGCGAGCATGGACGGGCGCATGTAGAGTGTGTCAGAGATATCCTCCAGGTACAGCTTGGTGGACAACAGCATGCTGACCACCTTGGACCCGCCGCGCTCCGACACGACGATCTTCCCGGACGACATGGCAGATGACGGCGAGGAGGGAGGCGGGGGGAGGAGGGAGCGGCGGGGGATCTGGGGAGGAGGGAGGCGGGCCCGGTGGCGGATTTGGCCTGGGGAGGACGGAGGAGTAGGGGCGGCGCGGGGAGGGGAGACGGGGTGCAGCGGGGAGGTAGGGGCGGCGAGGGGGAGGAGGGCAGCGGGGGTGGCGGGGGGGAGGAGGGGCGGTGGGAGGAGGCCGGGAGGAGGGAGAGGAGGCGGTGGGGGCGGGGAGGAGGAGGGGGGGGGGAGGAGGGGGGAGGGGAGGGAGGGGGGGAAGGGGAGGGGAGGAGAGGCGGCGGGGAGAGCAAGAAGGAGGAGGGGCGGCGGGGGAGGGGGCAGATCTACGGAAGGGGAGGAGAGGGGCGGCGAGGGGAGGCTAGGAGGGGGCGGGTGAAGATCTACGGGTAGGCTATGCAAGCATAATTTCAAAAATTCTACCGCGTAAAAGGGATCTCCTCTAGTAATAGATCACAGGATTACCTCTAGACGCGCAGACTCGTAGCGGAAGTAGAGTCGATGTAGCGCGTTGATGCAGTTGTAGTCGTTCTTGCAGAACGTCTCCTCCTTCAAGTCCTTGCGTTCGTCACAAGTTGCGGATCATCTTAGTGTTGAAGCTTCGCATCAACACCTCCAAGGTATCCACACGTACGAGGCAGGAACACCACGCGTCGGAGTGCTAGCGCCGGTGGCACGGTATTAGATGGGGATGGTGTGGCAACTAGGGTTTCGGGAATTCCGAAATTCTCTTGGTAAACCCTATGCCACCTCCCCTCTATTTATAGGCATCCATCATAATGGGTCTCGAACTGGAGACCCATTAGGAACTCATGGTCCATAAGAATTCGGATCACTATCCGAATTAAGTCCCACCCTTTAAGTGTGCGACCTATAGGTTCACATACACTTAGACATAGCCCGAGTACTCCTACTCGTCCATTAATCGGCAATGCCCCTTAGCAAGACATACCGACTCTAAGTATATGCAAAGATCATATCGGACGAACCTCAACAAAACTTATGCATTTCCCTTTGCCTCACGATATCGGTTAAACTCAAAGCGAGTACGTGTCATCCTTGTTTGGTTAGCTCAACCACTCTTTCTCGATTATGTGACTTGAATTCCGACTACGGTTAACTCTTTAACCATGAATAGCATGGCCATGCATTTTGGAATCCAATCACTCGAGAGGCCTAGAGATATCTCTCCTGTTGCTTGAGGGGCAAATCATATCTTGATCGACCATGCCTCAATGCATGCATCATAACAAAACCCGAAAGCTACCTTTATGACTATCCAGATTCACGGAGTAGTGTTTGGTAACCCTAAGTCGGTCATTATGCATCTTGAGTACGTGCGACGATCTCAAGTCTTAAGGACATAACATACGCTTTGTGAATGAAACCAATCGATGACGGTAAGAATGCAACATTCTCGCGATGTTTCATGGTGGGTCGATCCAACCCCATGTTTGCTAACATGTGTCCATATTATTGGTTTAATATCTTTATATCTATGACCCGTGAAACATGATCATCAACCAATACATATGCTAGTCTATTAATATGTGTCCTCATATGTTTGACTAGGGATCATCTAAGAATAATCATCGCAGCAATATAGAGTTTCACAATCAAGTCACACACTTGATAATAAATATTGACGATGTTATTCAAGGAATAAGATAAATTATCCAATAATTCATGAACATAATAAACAGAATCATCTCTATGATTATCTCTAGGGTATATCTCCATCAGAGGGGGGCGGCGGGGGAGGGAGGAGGCAGATCTACAGAGGGGGAGGAGGTTCTTTTGGGCCTAGGGTATACCGTGGCCCACATGGCATACCCTGTGAATCCGTTTCTGATTTTATCATGCTTCTGTTCTAATCTCAAATGGGAACTGCACTTACAATAGCCACCCCAATACTCCGGCGAATCCGTCAGCGAGTCGTCGTTCGAAGCAGACAGGCAGAACCATGAGTCCACGAGAACGTTCCAGGGAGATTGGATCCGCGAGTCGACGGGATCGTTCCAAGGCGACACGCATGATCCTTGGGCTCACAGCAGCACACTGTTGATTCTTCTTCCAGATGATGACAGCCGCAGTGACAGTGGTCACAATCTTCACCCAGCGTTTCTGAGGACAGGCGCTCGTTGCCCTTGGCCGACGAGGAGGTCCATCTGTAGGAATTGTACTCGTCAGGTGACAACGTTGCAGTGTTTCACAACTCGAGCTCTAGCAACAAGAAGAAAAAGAGCAGACAACGTTGCAGTGCTTTTATCATCGAAAAGTGAACTGTAAGAAGTACTAGGAGCAAAAAAATGGCTGTCGCTAGCGGTCTATCCGAGCTCATAACAAGGGTGCATATCGCGAGTAAATCAAATGAAACAGAGCAGAAAAATTGAGCAAAACTACAACAAGATCTCAAGAGAGGAAGGCAGCAAGATTCTAGCAGTGAACTTACTGGCGGCAGCACCGAGGCCGCTTCGCCGGCTGCGACCGGCGCGATCCTTCGTATAGCTCCAAGAAACAGAGCAGACAAATTCAGCAAAATTACAACAAAACGTCAAGAAATAGGCGGGCAGCAAGATTCTAGCATTGAACTTACTGGCGCGATCCTTCGTATAGAGTAGAGGGCTCAAGCTTGGAGTTAGAGGAGGAGACGTTCTATAAATCAGCATAGGAATACTCGTGTAATCAGCATACGAATTCTCAAATAGAATTCTAGAGGCCCATCTCTTTGGCAGCCCAATTAAGTGTCTTTACTCCTATCCTCCTCCTCAAGTTAAACTAACGCAAGTTCCCGTCAGAGAAACAGTTTTACTACACCGACGCGCACTTCGTTGAACCAGTCGTTTCAACTCTATTTTTACTGCACTACGTATCTAGTAGTATAAATTTTTAATCTACGCTAGTATAGTCTATCCGTTTTCCAACAGCCATTGCCTGCACATCTAGGGTCCGGAAGGATCATGCTCTCACAGCTTAGCATGAGAAGAACATCCGACATAGTAGGCCGTTCCTCCGGGTTTCCTTGGACGCCCAGCAGTGCTCTCTGAATGCATCGCAGAACATGAACAGTATCATCCAGAAAGAGACCACTGACCGAAAAACAACAGAGATAAGTATGTTTCTGCTAATCCGACATGCAAAAATCAGATGATGCAGCAGAAATGGCGAAATATCGCAGCGAATTCGGCCAGCATCCTAAAGGCGCTGGCTAAGCAGAATGTTTGGGAGCTGCAGTGTAGAGTTGGGCCTTGCTGGATTCTCTTTTCGTTGGGCTAGATTTCGTTAGGACACCATGTGTCTCATGGACTTCAGCAGGCTTGCAACACGCGAACGAACAGGGATTCTAACATGAAGATGATCTTATCCATTGTAAACGAGCCCGTCTATCAGCAGATTTCACAGTGGAAAGAGATCTTCGAGAGAGGGCCCAAGTCACGCCCATTCAACACTTTATTACCGTTTCTTTCATACTCTCACACACAGCATATCAAAGATCACCATTCTTTCCGAATCATGTATCACCCACACACCAGGTTCAGAGACCTAAGAATAGTTTAGGTACCCATATCCTTATTAGTGGCCAATTTTTTAAGACATCATATATCATTCTCCTTCTTTATCTCCAATGTTTATTACAGTAAATTTCATGAGATTTATATGTAAACTAGTAAGGTGCCCGTGCGTTGCAACGAAAAACCAAATAAAAGTGATGCATACTATCAAATATGATCTCAAACTGAATAATACTTAATGCACGTGCTTGCTGCAAGCGTCGGGCAAAGGCACGATACTTGCGAATGTCGGCGTCGCTCACACTCCGACTCCTCGAAGCGGGCAGCCTTGATCTCAGCGATATCATCCACCTCATCTTCCTCCATGGCTTCAGGGTTGTCCCCCCTCCGCCTTTCCCTCTCAATGTCCTGAAATCAACGTTTCCATTAGCGCACTGGTATAAAAACCAGATGACTTTGTATCTGAAAGAACTAACACGGCAAAGTCATCCTCATAGTAAAATACAGTAACCTTTTCAATGTTCTCTCTGATGGTATATTTGCATGCACACTGACAAATTTATGTAATATCTGCGTCGCTGAACCCTGGTGTATTTGGCAAGGGTGGACAAGTCAACATCCTTGGCCACAGGAGACTTCCTCAAGTACTGCACAAGAAACCACTTGGTGAGCTGAGTTGCAGACGAGCGCGTTTACCGGATTGGTGATCCAAGTCGTGAGAAAATTTAAGCTATATTGTACGTAGGTCTTTTCTGAAACCCAAAGAAACAAACATAACATGAGAAACATAACATGCTTGATCTCACAATAGCACCAATTTCGCATGTGTAACACAAGAAGGCAGCTATTCAATGCGTTCATGAGCAAGATAACAACTTTTATTCTTTTTATATTTGTACTTTTATCAACACAGCCAAGAGATGGTCAATGTCAACAAAAACTTAATCTACATCATTAAATGTTGATTAGGGATAGCTCAAAATTAACAAAACTAATGAAATTTGAACATGCAAAGCATTCTGGCCTAATTTGCTGCAACTGCTTCTATTGGAATAATACCATTTATCCAAGAATATACAAATGTAACCATAATGATCCAAAGAAATTAAAGGAGGCTACTCTTTTACATGATATTGAGAAATCTAGGACATATGGACCGTTACGTATGAGTAGGGGGTGATATATCCATAAAAATATGATCAAGTACAAGAAAAAGTAAAACACAAGAGTATGAGTAAGTGCAAGAGTGTTACCTAAGAGTAGGTTTCTCCTTTGAGCTGCCATACCATGGAAAACGAAAAATGCCATCTCCAACTACCATATAGAAACAAAATAGTAATAGCTAGACATTTCTTCTCCACAAATAAGATATACAGCCCTAAACATGGACTGCTATGATTCATTTATTTACATTTCATTTAGCACTTAGTTCAAAAAGAGCGAAGATGCAAAATATCCTACAGAAAGCAAAACATGAGATGGTTGTTTAATTACTACTTTGTCAATCATTCCTGAGATGCTATGATCTAACATACAAGTTATCAAAAGGATATATAGATCAAATAAAATCGCAGGTTTTCACCAATCTTGTATTTCTTTGTTGCTAAAACTAACGACCCACGGAGACGACATTCTCAAATAACCAACAGAAACGTAATATTCCTATGCTCATATAGAAGAAATTTGAGGTTGCACATGTTACCTCCCATGCAATAAACAAATCAACAGTTGTCAAACAAACAAGGAAATAAATCAAGATTGTGTAAAAAGAATAAGGAAACAAATAAAAATTGTAAAAAAATATATAAAACAATCCAAAAAATCGAACAAACTCTAACCCCCTCGCTTCGTTTTCTCCAGACCTTTTGATCCAACACCTCAAAACGTAACAAGCAACCAATGCAGAGGGAGCCAGGAGGCGGCAGCTCTCTGCTCTTTGTGAACCTCTATGTGCTGTTTATTTGTGCTATTTTGCTTCTAGCACTCCCATTGCATTTCTATTCATTTCAGTATTGGGTGAGAGGAGCAGATAGCTGAGCAAGTTCAACTATATGGTAACCAAAGTATGATTTGACTACGCCTACAATTGGAATGAGAAAAACAAAAGCAACAACAATCGCATAGCCCTGGGAAAACAGTGCAGCTCATTTGATAAATCGCTCCCCAAATAGCCATGCTCTGGAAATCAAGATGTGTCTACTCAACTATGAACAAAATCAAGGTGGAGGATGCACAATAGCACGAGCAATAGATATGCACACACCCTGCTCTGGAAATGAAAATGTGTCTAAAGTACAATGACAATCAAGTTGGACGATGCACAATAGCACAGGGCACAAGCAATAGTTCAAGTAATGGACTGACGTCCACATCTAGTAGATATGTTACTGGGAACAACTTGACGTCCCAGCAGTCAAAACAGATGTTTTAAGCAGCAGTACCCAACTCCACATCAATGCTATGTCGATGTGCTCAATATTGGTGTTTCCACATCGTATGGAGACAATAGGAAAATGGAGGCAGAAGTATTTTTCAAAGAAAACACGAAAAGAACGCTAGTTCCACGCCTAGATTCCAGTAGCAATATCCGTGCAAGAAATCAGCCTTCACAGCTAGGCTTTAGCAAATATTTAATCCCTAACAAGTCAAAACCCTTTGAGATCGTTTATAAGTTGAAACGATTTCTATTTTACAATGCAAAAATCAACAGGAAAGTAGATATTAAAAAGCAATGAGACTATCATGGAACAGAGATCCTAGTCAGTAGTCACAGATGATATTAAATCTAAGAAGCCGTTCCCCTAATATGGCTCGATTTTCCTATTGAAATCATACATGATACAACCACACATTGTTTTTTATTGATGGAGACATATAACAAGCTAATAGTTATACGAAATTGAGCAATGAACTACTAAGTGTGACCATGTTCAACAGGGAAATATAAGCAAGGTAAACTTTTCATAAAAATCAGTGTAGCTTATTATTTGTACCTATGGTCACTAAGGGAAAAGGCAAACGAACATATGAAAAAAAACATGGTAGGACTGAATCAACGAAGACCACCAATTTCACAGAAGGATCATCACTGTAGAGAACACAAAAAGCATCCAATCAGATATGAAAATTCATCACCGCATGTGCCCTAATAAACGAGAGCAGAAGTTGCTTCTCCCTCAACAACAAACACTACCAGTCATCAACATACACATGTAGTATCGCCTAAGGGTTTCACAAATCACAAGTAGCAAGTAGAATCAAATAAGACATGAAGCGTCTTTGCCCGACGGCTATGATACGAGGAGTTCTAGATCTACCTACACGGAGAGCACGAGAATTGGATATGGTAACGGAAGCGGGAGGTCAGGTCCAAGCGGAGAACTTACTTGCGGCGGAGGAGGAGGCGGTGGCGGTGGCGTCTCCGGGGGGAACATAGCCGGCAATGACGAGCGTGGGTTCTTGATCTCTTCCACTGCTATCTCCGTCTCCAGTTCTTCCGCCCTCGGCAGATTCTCGACGCTGCGCGGAGGAGGTGACGGCGGACCGGATGAGCGAGGGAGGAGGAGGCAAGGGCGGAGCAGAGGAGCGGGGGAGGAGGAGGCTGCGGAGAAATCAAAGGGGAGGAGGTGCACGGGTTCGGTGGGGGGAGGCAGGCGCTCGTGAGGAGGGGAGGTGGGGACGCGGTGGCGGAGCGGGGTGGGGAGGAGGAGGAGGCGGCTGCGACGCGGGGTGGGAGGGAGGGGAGGAGGCAGCGGAGCGGGGTGGGGAGGAGGCGGTGCGGCGGCGCGGGGTGGGTCGGGTGGGTCGGAGGGGGAGAGCGAGGCGGCGGGGGGAGAGCGAGAGCGAGGGGAGGCGGGGAGAGCGTGGCGGCGGGGGAGCGGAGAGCGAGCGTGGCGGCGGGGGTATAGCGAGGGGGAGGCGGGGGCGGGGGCGGGCGGGGGGTTAGGTTTTCTGTGTAAACGGTTGAGATGCTTTGTCATAATCAGATCGAATGGTTAAAAAAAATGAGGGAGGACTCATCAACCACCAACTCCTTCTTTTAAAGTAGTAAAGATAATACTAAAAAAAGAAAACTACTCCCTCCTCCTTTTTCCGGACTTAGGACCGCTACACATATTCGCATAGGCAAAGTTCCCCCCCCCCCCCCCCACACACACACACACGCACCCACGCCTTCCTTCACAATACACATACAAAGGATACACACTTGTGCTTTTTGTTTTCTATTTTCCTTTTTTCTTTTCTAACACAAACACATACATTTTTCAAATTTTATTAAATTTGGCATTGTGGGTCGTCCATAGTGTCTGTCTCGCTGCATATTCCTTCCTGCTGGCCACCAGATGCATCTGCACCCGCCGAAGACCCAGTCGCTGCCAGCAAGCCTCCTGATGCATCGTTCGCCTGCATCCTGCATTGCCAATTAAAAAACAAGCCTTCAGTAGGTTGCAGCCTTGCAGGGAGACAACCACACCGACGTACATCTGGCGGATGGAAACAAATCATAACATACTGGGATCGAACGTCTTACGTAACATCTGGCGGACAAGGATTCGCTTGCATGATGAGAAGAAAGGCGTTGATGGAAAGGATGAACACACAGTAGGACTCGATGACATTCCGCATGTTGCGGAACTGGGCGGCCATGCTCCTGCCCCTGCGGAGGCGGGACCAAAGCGTGCTCTTCTTGTAGGACTCGACGAGGGCGTCTGCGTCCTCGATTGCCTTGCTAACCAAATCCCCCATCTCCGAGTGCTGAATCACAGTCCAACAACCAGTCGGCCGCTGCAGTAGCGCACGGAGCGCCTGCACGCGCCCCTCGAGCTTCTGGCATTGCTTCTTGTTCCGTGGAAACAGTAGGTAGCTCATGATCACAGTGATGACCGTGATCGCGTCCAGCCCAAACAGCTGCACGAGGTTGGCTGCCTTCCCCAGGATGTCCCAGCTGAGCTCCGCCATCTGGTCACTTCTCTTTGGCACGTAACAAATTAACTGACAAATCTTACAGAAGTAAACAGTCATGCTCATGCCGAGCCGAACCAACACGTTCGAGCGTTCAAGGATAGCTTGACAAGAGAGGAGAGGTAGTACCTGTAGATCCACGCTAGTATGCCAAACGGGAGATCAATCCGCTGGTCGAGGGAGGAAACAGTAGTTTGATGAAGGATTTCGATACTACATACAGGCCTCATATAGAGTTCCCAGAGACATCTCTAGCCGTTGGATCCCGATCCATCGCTAAACGCTCCGTCTCAGCGCGCTGGCCTACGTAGATAATAATATCTATCTAAATACCTACTAACGACAAAAGCAGCTGGTTCCTTTCCGAAACACGTGGCAAGTCAGGCAACCATGCCGAACGATTCGGATTATTTAATTATTAACATGTATACCGCATACGTCCCTTCTGATGCAAATATGATTAGAAACTTAACTTATTTGCATGCTTATCATGAGTGAGAGATCCAGTTAGATTCTTAGACGAATACCTATAGTTTCCATATGTTCAGCCAGACGAACATCTACAGTTCCATACGTGAAATATACTGTATAACTTTTAATCCATCAATAAAATTTTCACTATTATAATCTGAACCTACCACAATCAATTATATAAATTTTTCTCTTTTTCTTCTGATTAACGTAGTAATTTCTACTCCTTAAGAATGAATGTGGTGGTTTTTTTTACTTCTACTTTAATATTGTAATAGATAGATACCCACTAATAACGACAAAACCATCTTGTTAGTTTGCTTTCGGGCCAATAAAATTCCATTTCTTAGAGAATGTTCAGTTTGACGTTGGTTTATGACTTTTTTTACTGTAATTAGTTTTTTTATTGTAACTGAGTTGGTTTATTTGGCATAATTAAATTTAAAAAATAAAAATAGAAAAAACATGTTAGCCTATTACGGACAATGCAAAGAAATATGAGAAAAAAAGAAAAGACAAAAAAATTTAAAAATCTAACAAAATAGAAAAAGATAAAATTACAGAATAGTGAAAAAAAAGAGTAGAACATAGAAATAAAAACTGATTTTAAATCAAAATAAATATAACCTTAAAACCTTATTATCACTTACCGACAAAAGCACCTTGTTAATTTGAGGTCATCATTCATCCCCATTGCCAAGTCCAGGTTTGGCATCGGCAAGGCCAAATTCGCAGAAACTTCGCCGCAAGGTTTCTCGAGGCAAGCAATAGGTAGTACCTGTAGTTTATGGGTTTAATCTGATGCCACATGCTTTTCGGTTAAGAAGAGACAAAAAGTACTAAAACACAACATTTTGCTTTTCGATTAAGAAGAGAAAAAAAGTACTAAAACACAACATTTTACTCCAAAACTCGAGTGACGGTCCAATAGTTGGATGATACGTCACACAACTTGTTTTTTTTTATGCATGTGCACAGGTTGACGAACTGCGTTGTGCAACCTTTTTCTGCCCATCTATATGTGAAAGAAGGATCGTGTGAGAAAGTTTATTTAAAATTATGATAAATGTAGGATCGTCGATGGTAATCAGAGGGGGGTGAATGATTGCAGTACGTAGTAGAAACTTTTTTTTAATTTATATTTTATAAACCTACAATTCTTAGAAGCATACACAAAAATATCTAGCCACAAAAATTAAGATGTAATGCAAAAAACAAACTAATTAGCCTTGACTAATTACTTTGGTCTAAACACTTAAGAACCTCTCGGCCAGAAAGTAGCATACGTATGCAGATCAAAACAAAAGAAAAATAGCATCACTTGATTAATTCTCTAATGTTAAGTCTTGATTTCAAGTCCATGCAATACATGTAGCCATGACTTTTCACTAGATAATCTAACTGCAATTCTAAAAAGTAGCCATCTAATATTCCAATGCAAAACACTAATTAGCAATTACTTCTAATCTCGTATGGCCTTCCTCAAGTCAGTGCATGCAAGCATTAAAATCAACACAGTTTTTAACAAGCCACCATACCAATCTCTAGATCAATACATGCAGCCTTTAATACCTTGTTTGCTCAAACAAAAACTCACGACTAGAAAAATATGCATGCAGTCTCAACAAATTACCTCACGGCAATACACATGTATGCAGTCCCAGTTTTCTCACGTATGTATAGCACGGCAATACACATGCATGCAGTTATGTCTACTCAAAACAAATGCTTGACATAGAACAAAAAAAATGATAATAGCAACTAAACTACCTCACGTTGAAGATCTGTGTTGTTTCAAAACATGCATGCACTCATATCATCAACTTCTATTAATATGTGTATATGCATCAAGGAACCTGAGTAGTAGTAGTTGAGTACGAACCTTGCTATTGCACTAAGCACCAAAATACACAGCCGCCGCTAGCTTAATCTTTCTGGTCGCCCTTGCTCCACCGCGTAAGACAGCCGGCATGCACCAAAACAGCAGCCGCAACACCCTCTTTTCAGATCAAAGACGCGCCGCCGTTTTTCTTGCAGATCGAAAGCTGCCTCGCCCCAAAACAACTGGAGCGTCGTTTTGTACGCTGCGTGCCTTTTTCCTCTTCCGAAAGATCACGACGCCGCGGAAAAATAAGCCGCTGGTTGTTTCTTTTCTTTACAATCTCACGGCGAACGCAAGATCTCAGAAAATTGCACAGCGCCGCCAGCCACGAAAATTTCTAGTAGATTTCCAAAAGCCACGGCAATTGAACAGCCGCCGCCACTATATTTTTCTGATCATCTTTTTCTTTCCAAAGCCCCCTATTTATATATATCTCTAACCACCACTAGAAACCCTAATACAACTCATCTTGAGTCTTTTTATCTCAACCGGGCTTTTGGCCCACTACCTTTTAGGGACCCGAAACCCTTTCTAACACGGGTTTTTCACTTCTGATTTTTCCAGCTTATCACGTGTCGAAGCCTCCAGGACCGCACCTCCTGTATCTTCTCCACGCATCATCCACCTTTGATCTTTACGTGCCTAAGCATGAGCTCGACCATCTCGTGACTCCCTCGACTGCCAAACCTTGGATCTCCCCATCCTAGTCCCGGTCCTCTTCGTCATCGACTACGATCGCCTCCATACATCAACCTGCATATGTAAAGATCAAAGAATATTTTTCCGGTACAAGTTCGTCCAAACTTGACCAACGTCAATCCACACACGCGCACTACACCATAATTAATAACATAACCAACGTTGTCAATTATTCATCATGTAAAATAATCTATACCTGACCACATGGTCTAACAATCTCTCCCTTAATGAATACATTGACAACACGTTAAATTGACATGACTGCCAACAAATCTAAGTGAACAACTGAAGCCAAACTCTCAAACTCCCTCTCAACACAAGAGAAGCAATTTGCAATTTTAATTCCTCTAAAAACTCTTCAATCTCTTAAATTTCTCTCCCCCTTTGGCAATGTAATCATCAAGAAATTTCCTTGAGTAAAAATAATTCTAAGAAAGAGCAATGAGCATAAAAATCTAGAAGCTTTGTAATTATCCAAGTCACATTGCATTAGTTTAATAAAATAACCAAACCATATTTTTGAGTAGAGCTATCTAGATCATATAAATCCATATATCATATAGCAATTTCAAAACAAGTCTGTCAATATGATTAAGTAATTTATATCAATAACATGCATCGTAATAATGACCAAATTAATTATAAAAAACACGATCAGATATCACAACGAAAAGTCAAAGCCTAAAAGTGAAGCAAACCTTAACTCTAGACGGACTAGCAGTCTCATGTAACAACTTATTGCTCCACACTTAATTCTTAGGCATGTGGCATGCTTGTAGCATACTTCTTTTTCATAATGACATACTATCTTTTTCTTTTTTTTTTGTGATGGTGGCATGCTTGAAGTATACTTCTTTTCATTTTGCGCACTTTTGTGCTTTTTTTTGTTCACCAAGGCATGCTTGAAGCATACATCTTTTCAATTCTCTCTTTTTTTATACTCTTTTTTTAATAACATGCCAAATTGAGTGGTTATAAAAATTGGAACATGAAACATGCGAGCCTCATAACCAAGAGTTAAAATAAGACTCACAATCAAGTTAATCCTTTTTATGGACATCGCAAAGTAATAAACATAATTAATCTAGTCAAAATATTCCGCCATATCATGCTTTTAATTTAAATATAGCAGTTTAGTTATAACCAGTTGTGATCAAGGCTACAAAGCATATGAATAAATATGATAAAGAGAGCTCTACTACTCAAGTTATTACAATGACTTGGACTTGATGAGTTATTTAACAAGGATAATAGATAAAGCTTCTGAAATTTTTAAACAACAAGCTCCTCCTCAGAATAATCCCAATCAAGTGAAATAAGATCTAGGAATCCAGTACTGAGATACACGATGTGGAGGAACAGTAGCAAAACTAGAACCAAAATCACGTGTATGTGGTCGATCAAAACGCTAAAAAGAATGTGAATTATTTGAATTAAATCCTAAACCAGCATGTGAAGCAGATTTAAAGTCATCATAAAAGTTCTCAAAAAATCTAGCTTTCGCATAAGTTCTAGAAACAAAAGGTGATACATATTTTTGTCTCATTGCATTCAATCTTTCTCTCCTCTCTTTTTTAGCACGCCTAAAACAAAATTCATGCAAGTGTCCATCTTTTCCACAATAGGTGCAATGAAATCTAATAAAATTGGAATTCCTTTGAGATGATGAGCAAGCACCTACAGCATTAGCAACTGAACTTTGCACAAAACTAGCAGATTTAAAAATAGTTTGTTTCGGTTCAAATTTTACTTCAATTTTTCCAGGTTCAAGAAGCTTAACAACCTTAGGAGGATTATTCTTGGCATGCTCAATAAAATTAAATCCTAGACCCTGATTCTTCACACTTATTTTTGACTTGTCTAGAATCATATTCAATTTTTTTTTACCAACAGACAATCTCTCTAAAGTATCCTTAAGGTACTCATTTTCTTTAGCCAAGGTGGAACAAGTTGTGCACCTAAAAGCTTCATTCACAATATTCTTAGAAGCACTAGACTGAGCTAATCTTTCTTTTTCAGCAAAATCATTAAGTTGTCTAGTCAAAGCGTCTATCTCTGTATTAAGTTTCGGACAATTGGAGCAAGAAGATATCTCATTATAAAGCATCTGTTGAATTATTTCTTGGGATGAGTTAAGTTACACACGCGCACCACACCATAATTAATAACATAACCAACGTTGTCAATTATTCATCATCTAAAATAATCTAGACCTGGCCACATGGTCTAACAATAAATTATTACAATGTTTCTGAAGTGGTAATTTAATTTTCTAAAGATCGTACTTTGGAAGGGTTGGTTTTGGATAGAAATTGAGGATTTGGGGATTTAAGTCATGGATTGAGTTGAAGTGATCTGGGTCATTGCATTAAGATTATATGATGCATGTTTCAACTAACGTGTGTCAAGTTGTGAAGAACTTATGTCCGAAAATGATTTCTTTGTCTTTGAATGTGTACGGTCGCTTGGAGTTCACCATAGTCAACGACGAGGATCATGGCTAAACATATGGAGGAGTTAAGACCCAGAACGATCGAGAATGCCGAGGGAGAAGATGAACTCAAGTATGGCACAAGAAAGGCGAGAAATGTTGAATACGAGTTCAAACGGCGGGATTACACCATGAGGCTTCAATGGTCCAAGTGAGCCGTAGTTCAGTGAAACCAGGATGGAAGAGTCTTTGGCGACGCGTAATAAACTAGTAGTGCACCTACACATGGTAAGCATGACGATTACTTACAATAGATGGTGATGACTAAGTCAACGAATGTTATTTTGGTAGTTTAGCCAAAATATCATAAATTAGTTTGTATCAAAACAGCGGTGCATGGACAATGTGTTGGAGAGCGATTTAGGTTAAGATGAGCATATTTGATTGAGACGGGTCAAAGCAAAGGACTTAATTGATTTGAGATTATGCATTTTGAAAAACATGCATAAGTAACATGTGTGGGTTAAAACCTGTGTGGGGGGGTTAATGGGTTGCCCCATTGTGCTAAGTGGATAGTATCCATTTAGGGATGGATTGGCTAGCTAGTCCATCTATAAAAGAGGGTTAGAATGGAGACATGTGGTTAACCATCTAACCCAACTCTCTTGAGTTTTGATGTTTTAGGGTTAGTGTTTTGAATGTATGATGTGCTCTTTGTCCTCCAAGGTGGAGTGGCTGTAAAATCTACCACTTCAATTGGCAATACATCAATCTTTGATGATCTCTTTGTCTATTTTGTGTTTTGATTGATTTTCTCTTTTTTTTTCGATTGGTTTTGATCTCTCCTCTTCCCTCTTCTTCATCTTGTTGTGCCAAGAACAAGATTAAGATGAAGATAATCTCTGAAAATCAATCTTCTATCATCTAGACACTTTGATAGCAAGTTCATGAAGAAATCTGTTTTCACTTGATTTTGGCATCTTTGAGTGATTTCTTGTTTCGAAGGTTTTTGGATCGAGTTTTTCAGTGTTATAACTTGTTGTGATATGTGTAAATGCATCTAGAGCAATCTTAGGCATCATCTACCCACAAGTAAATAGTATTCACCGTTTGGGGTTTTGGCTCGGTTTCGGTATAACATTCCAACAAACTGAAAAAGATTTTAATTTTGGCTATAATTTTCATGATCGTTTATTGGAATAGGTTCACGATAACCTAGAGAGGATCCGTGTAAAATTTCATATTATTTGGATGTACGGATCAAAAGTTCTCTTAATTTTAGTTTTTGAAGTTGGGCTAAAAATACTATTTATTGCCCTAATTTTACTGTAGCAACCGGTCAAATCGCTATTACAAGGCTAATCAGACCACTATTTAGAGGTCGGTCAGACCACCGGAAGGGTTAGGTTCCAAGTTTTCTTGATTTGGACTAGTTGGTTTTATTTTTACCCGAGGATTCTATGTTATGCATCATTGTAGGTGTCTAATGATAGAATATTTAATACTTGGGAGAAAATTCTAAGTTAGCATCATTCATCTTTTCTCTGTTACCATTTTCAGTTTTTCAGTACGCACTACTACAGAAAGCCTAATACTAGACGCCAAATCACAGACGGTTTTATGAAACCGTCTGTGATGTACACTATCAAAGACGATTTTAATTTGGAGACCGTTTGTACTGCTGAAGGAGTGTCACAGACGGTTACGGAAAAATCGTCTGTGACAATGGACTATCACAAACGATTTTTAAGTAAAAACTGTCTGTGATAGTCTGGAATATCACAGACGATTTTTACGGTAAAACCGTCTGTGATAGTCAAGTATCACAGACGGGTTTTACTGAAAAACCGTCTGTGATATTCCAGACTATCACAGACTGTTTTTAAGGAAAAATCGTCAGTGATAGTTCATTATCAGATACGGTTTTTCCATAAAAATCGTCTGTGATAATACTGCAATGTATTTGTTGCGCCGCTCAGACTGTATCTGTCTTCATTTCGATCTAGATTTTGTCGGTGCTGCAGCTGGGGGCGGAAGGTTTTTAGTTACTAACCGTATGTGATATGGATATATCACAGACGGTTTTTAGTTACAAACCGTCTGCGATATGGATATATCACAGACGGTTTTGGGTTATAAACCGTCTTTAAATATCACAGACGGTTCGTCTGTGATATTTACATCACAGACGGTTCGAAAACCGTCTGTGATAACCTTCGATTATCATTGACCCATAAATTCAGACGGTTCAGAAAACTATCTGTGATGACATTTTTGAACCGTCTGTGATATGTTTTTCTGTAGTAGTGACGCAAGCAAACTTTTTCTGGGTTGTGGATGATATACTTGGCTGAACCAGGTCCTGGACATTTTTGAAATCGTGCTTGCAGCGTGATAGTAATTCTGCTTATTAATTGGAACTGGAAGGGTAGTCCGTGCAAATATGTTTGTTAAATTTATTTGGTATCAAAATACAACTTAGGTGGTTTAGACGATCTTTTTTTTTCAAATTTTTGGGATATGTAGATCTTTTAAGATGAACACATCTTGAGGAAACATAACTGAATGATAATATTTGATTGAAAAAAAATCAATTTTAGAAATAATGTTGTATGGACCTTGGGGACCTGGTATTCAAATAGGCCTTCATAGAAAAATAGCTCGACTCACAGTATATAAGCTTAAGTTTTGCACGCGCTAGTTATACTGTTTTCTTTCTCATCGGCGATTACAATTTGTTTATGTATTTTGCACTATTTTTCAATTAATATACTAATTTCAAATAAGCAGCCAAATTCTTTAATTAATGTCTCAATAACATACAAATGCTGAGTAGTTGCAAGTTTGGGCTCAATATATAAGTAATTAGTATAAAATTATGTAATATCTTCTATACTTGACTACCTAGAAAAACGTTGTGTTATTTTTTTAATGTTGGTCTCTGGATACCATGGTATTCGAGTTTATTATAACTCGCCATAAAATTACTTTAAGTATTGAAAAAAAAACCCTAATTGGAGAAAACACATGAAAAACATATGTTTAGTCGGCACCATGCATCATGCCTAATTTCCCTTAGCATTTTCATAGGAACGAAATGCCATGGAAATTAAGGCAACTTCCATGAGGATCCACCGTTCGTACTTGAGCGTGTATTTTTTATCGACTTGTCGTCGGTTCTTGAATGAGCATTAATTGGCCTTCTTGCTGCCTGTAACGCCCCTATATTCAGAGACATTCACCTTCACTGTTTTTTCCATAGCTATTTAGGACTGTACAGCTATAAGGCACTGTAGACGAGTGTACATCATTAACAACATATGCTTAAAAATACAAGCAAAACTTTATAACAAGACAATGGCCTAACGACCGAGTCTTACAATGGGGCAACGACCTTTACAAAATATATAACAAAAAAGGCACCACAGGTAGACCTGAGTGCAGAACAACCCTAAAATCACACATCAATCTTGTCATACGCGCCATCGTCTTCATCTTTGTATATCTCTGTATACTCTTACGATGTGTTTTCTGTTTATATTATTTGCAAGTATGAGTGCCAAACTACCGTACTCAACAAGTCACATCTGGAAGCACTATAGAATTACATGTGAGGAATTCCAAAGAATGGGGATATATTGGTTCTATTATTTTATATGGATGCAGTTTTCTTTTGTAAATATTTTGAGTTTAAATGAAGAAAATCAAAAGCTTCTTAATGAATAGAGTTTCAAACTTGATTATTAATTCTTCAATTTTACCAAATTTTTTTCTAAATCTACTTATACTTCATTAATGGAATTACCCAACGAACATAGCTTCATTTATAGGAAGCACGCGATTCGAATACCATTTGTATTTGATTCGTAGAGAGCTGCTCGCTTTACCCACAAGATTCCTTAACCTCATGATCAAGTTAAGAAAATAAGGTTTTTCACTGCTCAATTCTTTATATAGTCTCTACCCAGTAGACTCTTGGCCTACACAAACTCGGATATCCAACGGGCCAAAGTTGAAACACATCTGCCGATTTGTGAGGATCTATCGTTCGTTAGTACGATACCCTTACCCATACTACGTCCCAAACATATTATCTTCCCTGTAGATGTTCAATCGAATTGAGTGGTTACTAGACCAGATTTGACGAATCAATGCTTGTGGTTGAGTGTTAACTATGTTCTTTACTTGCCATATGGATCTAGTCCTTACATCTTAACTGAGGCACTTTCGTCCACAACCCATGCACTAGTGCCTTCCGGACTAAGCCAGTACTTATCTGTACTGCATTTCTTTCTAGTCCATGCCTCCTCCTAGGATAAGGTCAGGGGACCCAACCATCTCATGACTTCCTATGATGTCTCCTTATCCGCTAACCATTTTCTTTAAAACTCTACCGGCAAGTGCTAGGTCTCTTAGTAGTATAAAACATTCGTGTTTCCTGCACTACCATGATTAATTAAATAGTATATTTTATGTTACTAAGTCTTATCAAGGTGAATATGGCCATCAAATTAAACTACGCTTTTGTAGGTGGTAAGACATAACTAATATCATGTCATTTGAAACACTTATCTGTACATAAAATAACAGTGCACAAATAGCATAATGAAAATACTAGTAAATAAATAATTAACGGAATATAGGTTCAATATAATAAAAAAATATATGACTTGCCTTGCAGATCGATATATTCAATTAATTCGTATTCTCCGGATTCTTGGTCATGAGCTTGGGCTTCTCCTTCCTGAGTCGACTGGTCTACTGCGTCGAAAGCTAGTGCAAAATAAAATAAAATTAAATCCGCACTCGAAGGATTGAGTCGATTCAAAGAGGGAAAATAAAATCCAAATAAAATGGGTTTAGGATTTTTAGAGGTCTGGCATGGGGAAACAGAGCTCGAAAATGGGTAGACGGGCTCAAAACAATCAAAATGGATATATATATGGATCTGATGAATAGTGTCGGGTTTTAGGGTTTACTATTCACCATGTTTTACTGTTCACGCGTGAGCCTACTACTGTTCATCTTCTTTGTTTGAAATGGCGCAGCGGCGAGAAAGCAGAGCGGGGAAGCGGCGGCTACCAGCTGCACCACAGGGACTTGCGGCGGGTTTTGAGGTCATGTACGGGTTATTGGAGGTGCAGGGGTTCCATTTTTGGGGTTGGCGGCGGTGGAAACTTCGGCGATCGTTGGCGGTGGCGTTTTCCTTCAGCGGAGCTTTTGAATGGCACAGAGATGATCGGAGGGATTTTGGGGCAATAAGCAACCTTGGGGTTGCAGGAACTTCGGGGAAGTGATGGATTGGCTAGGGAATTACGGGGTTGAGCTATCCCTGGAGGCCTCCTTCAACCGGGTGTGGCTATCGTGGCCAGGTCAATGGAGGGCTCGGGGGCTCATGGTGTTGCTTCGAGGGGGTTTCTAGGAGCTTGATAAGACTACTGGTGAATGCAATCGAAATCTAATTGGCTGAATCACCAGATTGGAAGATGGAGCTCACCTCGGGCTTTCCGACGGTTCCGGACAGTGGGGTGGTTCTTTGAGCAATTGGGGAGGGATATGGCTTGCTGTGCACCTGTACTTTGCTACAGAGGGGGCCCTAGGGTTTAAATAGGGGCGAGTGGCGGTTTTGGCCGTGTCCTGATACCGGCGGCGGGAAGGCTCGGCTGGCTTCGGGAGAGCTCGGGGAGGCGTTGCTCAGCTGGCCGGGGAGGGTGTATTGGGACCTCGGGGAGTGAGTTGCGGCGGTCAAAAGGTGCTGAGGTTAGTCAGGTCGGCCGTGAGAGAGTGAGGTCAGCCGGGAGAAGAAAAATGGGCGGCGACGGCTGGTTTCGCCCGGGCGGCGTGACGCGCGGGTAGGGGGCATTCAATGCCTGTCAGAGGCGTTGCGGATGAGGCGTACGGCTCCTGACAAGGTGGCAGGGTCGTGGTAGCGGCGGTTGAGGCAGAGAAGCGAGGCGGCAACAAAAGTTAGCGGTGGCAGTGGATTTTCAGATGATGAACAGTGATCACATGAAAACAAGCGGTAGGGTCTGGTCGGCGGTGGGTCTGGGCCTGGAATGGCCGAGTTGGTCGCGGGTTTGGGCTGGGATTAACAAAGATTCAAAGGCAATAAAAGAATTCGAAGCTTTGAAAATTTTCGGTTTCGTTTCACTGCCTTCTTGGTATAGGGCTGCATGCGGAATGATGATGATGAGCATCAGTGCATCACGCCGCAAGCACTCTTGATTATGTCCTCTCTTCGGATTAAGCTCTGTTAGCTCCTTTTGGTTAGTTATTGGGCTCACGTATAGCGCATATGATGCTCGTCAGATGTGCTTGTGGTTAGTTACATTAATCGCTCACTGGCATGTAAGCAACTGCTGTTTGAATGTATGCCGTAGTTGGGAATCATGCCATGAGGACAATGAACCACGTAGGAGGGGGAGGTGGTGAATTTTGGACACATCTAGCCCTTTGAATTTCCAAAATTCCAAAATTAACATTCAGATCAAAAAAATTCTAAAACTAGCCCCTCCTCAACCGCACAACCATCGGATGGTGACACGTGTGCGATCGTGCAGCCGGGACCGCACCACCACTTGGTGAACAGTAGGTGGTGCGGCTGGGGAGCGCACCACCCGCACACAATCGCACACGTGTCGCCATCCGGTGGTTGCGCGGTCGAGGAGGGGTTAGTTTTAGAATTTTTTTGATCTAAGCGTTAGTTTTGAAAATTTGGAGATTAAAGGGTTAGATATGTCTAAATTTCGGAGGTGGCGCGGCCGTCGAATTTATATCATCTAAAATACGGCGTAGAGGACCCGTGGATGTGGCATCGAAGTTGGGCCGGGATGTACAGTGGCAAAGCAGGCCGTGCACCTGCTGCTGCGATGAGCCGCGCAGCGTCTGCAGCGAGCCATGCGAGTGAACACCCGGTGGACGAGGACCGAGGATGCCCGGGACGGTAGGCCCAAGGGTTGTAGCCCGGCGGCATTGTCAAGTAGCCCGACGGAGCCGACGGGTACGTAGGCATGATCACTTCCGCCATTGTAGCCGCCTTTGCCACCATTTTCGCCGCGCTTCTTGCCACCGTTGCCATGACCACTGCAAGGAGGGGTAGCAGCGAGCTGGCCATGCCAAATCGGATCGGCACCGCCAGGGGCGTGCGGCGTGTGGGTGACGAGAGTAGTAGCCCGGGAGACTTGATCGCTGTAGGCTGCCTTGGTTTCTTCGAGGATCCAGTAAGACCGAGCCTGGATGGAAGTCATGAAACTCGGAAAGGGAGTGGGCATGAGCAGGAACGTTGCAAGGTGGGCGAACCTAGGACTCATGCCCCCGATCGTGGTGAGCACGAGGGTGGTGTTGAGACGGTTTGGCCGACGTCGCCGATGTTAGGAATAATTTTATATTGATTATGAGAGAAAAGAAAACATAATTTATAAGTGTAAGAGAACCTTTATCTATTGGACTAGTCTTTTGAGGAGAGAAGGCCTAATACCACTTATAAGTCTATTGCTCCGTAGGTTTAGTTGTGTCCAGCCTATTTAGACCTGTGGCCTGAAAAGTAAATCCGATTGAACTTAGTCATACGGCTAGAGTCCAATGTAACAGCCAAGAGCGTCGGCCAAGGTCTTCAGTTTGTGACGGTAGTCCAAGGCGGACATGTCATCTTGCATGCACCAACGTGCGAAACTCAGCTTCGAGATAAATTGCCCGGGTCTCCTTGTTATCCCAGAACAGAATTTCGATCTTGCTCCACACCGAGGCAGCGGTGGTTGTTGGAGACATGACGATGTCGAGGATGCCCGGCCCAGTTGAGTAGTAGAGCCAGGATAGGACGGTGGAGTCCATACGCTTCCACAACTCATCATCCGGCTTGGGGTTATACTAGTGCCGGTGATGTGATGTTCGAGAGCGAACTCGCGCACATCCACCTGGAAAAGGGTGCACCAAGAGTAGTAGTTGGAGCGTTGGAGGTTGAGGGTGATGGGCACCGGCGTCTTGACGGAGGTGACGCCGATTGCTTGTGCCAATAGCTGAGCGTAGGCGGTGGCTGCGCCGTCGCCCATGGTCGCAAGGAAGAACAGCAGCAGAAAAGAAGGTGGAGGAGGTTACGAATGTAACCTATCTGATACCTTGTAGGATTTGATTAACAAGCCACACATTGTGTGGCATTCCTGTTATCGTTATTTATAGATGTACATGTGTGCCTACATTCAATGTACAAGATCAACTAACAGGAGAGATTACAGGGATTAGATGGCAGCTAACTAAGGATATTACAGGGATTAGATGGCAGCTAATCAAAGTGACAACAACACGCACGAATTGCGCTAACAAAATGAGCCTTTGTGCACATACGTCTGCGGGCCGTAGATGTGGCCACGAGACGGCCCGTTGTGCATTTACTCGTACATCAAGATCATCTTGAGTTCTTGTCGTAGTAGCAAATCAGAGACACCAGGTGCCGATGACGCAACTTGGACAGCATCTGCATCTCCATGTTGAACTCGTCGATGCGCTGCTCTGACTGCGGGTTCTTGCGCTTCACTGCCATCGTCGTGCATGCCGCCGTTGATCTCGCCGATGCACACGCTTGCCGAACCCGCTGTGTACGCTTCTTGATACCTGCGCACACAATGTTAATTTGGTGCTTGAGTTTTTCTTTTTTTCCGTCATGTCGTTTTCTTGCATGTCTTGCTTGATAATATAGTCTTGCCATATAGAATTACGGTTCGAATAAATAAAAACAATGATCAAATATAGGAGCATCTGAAGTCTGATAATTAATAGTACACAGCTACACACGCGACGTGGTAGAACAATGTATAAATATATACATGAATATGAAGTGGCGTGTACAAAGAAGTGAAGAGCAGTGTACAATGAAGAGTTTTTAGGTGGAAGTGGCACTATGTTCATCTCTTATACCATTCCTAAAAAAAGCAAGAATGTAAAAATTTTATATATTGATAAAAATATTATGTGAATAGCTCCTAATTCTTGTTTACAGCCTTGTCTCGGCAGCAAAACTAGTCTGCATATATCTTTACTATTATAAAAGAAGCAATTGGTGGTTGGTCCGTCGTCACTCCTCTCTTCTCAGCCATTTGATCTGATTACGAGATTAAATCCGAACCGTCTCTCCTCACCTTCCCTTCCTATTCCTGCGCGCGCTCCTCCCTCTCGCCCACCCCACGCGCCGCTCCTCCCTCTCCCCACCCCACGCGCCGCCTTCTCCCTCCCTTCCCTCCGTGCCGTGCGCCACCACTCCTCCCCTCCTCCCACCTCGCGCGCCGCCGCCTCCTCCCCACCCCTCCGCCTCCGCCGCCTCCTCCCACCCCGCGTCGCCGCCGCCTCCTCCTCCCACCCCGCGCGCCGCCTCCTCTCCTCCTCCCACTACGCTCCGCTCCCCACCCCGCGCGCCGCCTCCTCCTCCGCCTCGCCACCTCCACCCCCGCGCCGCCACTCCTCCGCGCCCCACCCTCCTCGCCACCCGCACTCCGCGCCTCACCCTCTCGCCCCTCCCGCCGCCGCCACTCAGATCATAGGTGGTAGCCGTTCTGTGGTTCGGATCGACGGGAATCGGAGAAGAGCCGAGCATATCGTGAGAAATTTTGTGTATTTTGGGGGGATTGTGTTCTTGGATTTTTTTCGAGCAATTTATCGATGCGTTTCTGTGATTCTTTTCTTGCAGATCTGCGGAAGGGTTAGGATTGGCCTGCGGGAATCAGAACGGCAAGAATCTAAGGAAAGAGGTGAGAAAAGTTGGAAATTTGGTTGGCTTTTTGTTTGGGGACTTGTTGGTTCGCGTTCGCCCCCAAACCCTTTCCTGGTTTTCTAATCCGGTTCTCGGGTTCTTTAGTTGGAATCTTTGGAGATTAGAGGATCACGGTAGGAGTCTGAGTAGAACAAATCGGAGATTAGACGCTTTTTGATGTTTCTTGAGTCAATTTCTTGATTCGAGGTCTTATCCAATGATCTTGTTTGCGTTGCAGCGTTCTTGCTGGTGTGTTAGGGACGTAGAGTTCGTGTGGATATTGGAAGAGGCGGAAGCCCAATCAGATACAAGCAAAAGGTGTGTAAGTTTTGGGGCATTACTTGTTCATGCGTATTCTGAATTCGTCTTGCTGGTTTCACCCACAAATTTCTTCATATCTCCAGGAGAGTACTAGGATTTTGCAACAGGACTCATAGCAGAAAGAACAGGAGAGAGCAAAACACCTGTAAGGAAAAATCTGTGATTTCTAGGACCATTTAGGAGAGAGCAGAACACCTGTAAGGAAAATCTGTGATTTCTAGGACCATTTATTCCTCTTGTGTTGCATTCCTTGGGTTCTCGCATCATTGATGTGCACCATAAACTTTTCGCAAAGCTCCAAGATGCCTGAAGTGAGGAATGTCAGCAGGGCCACGCTCGCCGACCTCTCTGGTGGTGGGTTCTTTATCGAGGATGACGTCGCCAGAGAAGTGGTAGTGAAGGGTCTTTGTCAAGCCACTGCTCGACGGTCTGTCACCATCGAGCAACAAGGAGATCGTACGGTGTGGGTGTGAGGACAAAGACCAAGAGGAGCCCTCACCGGAGTGGTACCCAGGACCCCACTCCGCGACATCACATCAGTGGTCAAGGTGATGAACCATTTCCTTATACTGTTTGTGGGATGTTCTCTAAATGCTGTAAATGCTATGTTCATGTTGTGCTAATATCAGAGTGGGATGTTTCCGTATTTGTTGCATTGCATGTTATGTTCTTTAGGATATATTACAATGTTGATTTATTTGTGAGTGTGATTCTCGAACTGCGGTTGGCCTTGCATTTAAAATGCTATGTTTACCAAAGTAGGTTTTTGTTAATTTCTTGGAATCTACTGGGCATAGTTCGAATATGATTAGTCAAACTCGGAATGTAGGAGTTACAGGTGTCTTTCACTCCTACTGGTGGTATGGGCATTATAGTGTTATTACAACAGCATTCATGAAATTAGCCGTTGTCTTGATGATTAGAATGAGAAAGACAGTAGTATGGAATTACGTTTAAATGTTATCTTTTATGCTTCGTGCAGTCATATAAAAGTTTCTTATAATTTGAATGAATTAGCAATGTGGGACTTTCCTATGACCGGTGCTTCTTTCATGTTTGTTCTGTCTGCTTCGATCTAGCTATCTGGCATTTTAGATACCCATTGTAAGAAATACTGGGATTCATTTCACAGAAAAGCTTAGTTAAATAATAAGGTCATTTTATGGAAATAATAAGCTCCTTTTATTATCTTTGTAAGCACCAATATTATGGAGTTTAAATGTTTGACTAATCGTGTGAGAAGCGCTCATCAAATATCTGACTTGCTTTCCTTATTTAGCACTACACACTTTGGATTGAAAACAAAAGGCTAAACACTTCGGTCTGTTCCTTCATGAATCATGACGGTTTAGCATCATGTCATCTACTTGCACTTTAGCTAAGCAGAAGCATATATAACCTAAGCTAGATATAAAGCAAGCATTTACATCATGCTGGAATTGTGCTGCAGAGGACCTTATTTGCAATATCCTAATCTAGCTTATGCTGCTTGTCTTCCTAGCTGCTGAGATTTCATTTAGCCTAACCCAGTAAAATTGACCTTCCTACATTTGTAGTATAGTTTCTGGGCTGCTATTTCAGTTTAGCTTGGCTACGATAATCTCTTGTGGTAACCTTTTTCTATGTCAAGTTTTACTCTCTCAGTACGTCAGTCATCTTCATGCCTGTTGTTCTGGAATTATACTCCACTTTATTCTGTACACTGTTGCTTACATAGAAAATAAAATTTCTTTCAACGGAGTATGCAATGTAAGAAAAATGTTGATAATAAAATTATTGCAAGTTGATGTAATATTCTAAGCATTGTAATGAAAACTATTGTAGCCAAATTGAGTGTACTATGCAGTGTTAAATAATTAATATCCATACAGAGTTATATTTCGCTATATATTAACAGTTAATCTAACAAAAAAATTTCTTCAGTACTTCCTTGGTATACTATTCCCTTATTTTTATTAGGGTACAAAGGAAATGTTGTTTATTTGTTCATTTCTCTGCAAGTAGTTATTTGCCCACTATTAGCTGTTCGTGCCTTTTATTCAAGCGGCAACCTCAAGAAACACTTAGAGATGAAGTGGTAAAACCTACTCGGCTGCTGTCTTGGGAGGTCGGTATTTTTCCTTTTAGATATCTTACGGTTCATCTCTATTAATAAGAATCTTTGATGTTCAGCTATGCAAATATGATGACTTGCATGTTTGATAATGGATAAAAATTGGAGTTCCTAAGAGCTGGAAGCAAGAATATAGCTTATTTTATTAGCAATGATTTCAGAAAGAATTTTTATCAATGATTAATCTGACAGAAAAATAGTTTGGCAATTGAACTAAAAGCATCTGTGCTGGATATTGTAGTATACAATTTTTATGCTGGATATTTGGTTTTCCGTTGCAACGCACCGGCACCTTACTAGTTAACTATAAATTGTTTATCCTGCGTTTTTAGAACTAACTTAAACGACAAATTGCAGGTAACAATAGCACTTAACCGTCTAATTAACGTCATGGATGACTTAATTCCAATTCAAGCCATTGCACAGAAACTTCAATTGAATACAAGACAATAAAGTAGATAAATACTAGTGTGCCATACATTGCAATCAAATAAACATTACAGTCCGAGCTAGCTACATGGGTCCGTCTTTTTGGAGTTATCCCATCTCGGCCTACTAGATAGCCCAACCATGAGACAAGCTAAAATGGGCCTAACGTGGGCCCACAAGACCAAAACCAACTATCTAGGCTTTATTTGGAAACCCAAAATACATATTTTATCCCTGTAGATGGACCAGGATTTTGAACTAAAATCCGGCCCATCCACAGATGTGGATCAGAGATTTTAGGCTCCTAAATAAGGCCTTATTAGCTCACTTATACCTGCCTACCTCCTCAAACTCCTCCAAGTGTAGCATTGCTACCGCAGAACTTCAAATTTTAATGCACCAGTAGAGTATATGTGCGTTGCAGTAGATTTTAAATAAACAATACCACATGTAAACTCATATTATTTAATTTTTAGAGCTTAGAATATGGTATCATGAATCATCTATTTAAGCTCCGTTGGAACAGGCGCGCGTCGTCAGGACTCAAATATCGGCGTGTTTTTTTCCTATTAGGAGAGGGAGAGGGAAGGGGAGAACACATCGTCACCAACTTTTTTTTAAGTGGTAGAGATTATCATCAAACTATCAATTACTAGTTACTACTACTTCATTCATTCGAGTACTTGACCATATATCCTCAGAAAGAAACAAAGTGAAGAAAACTACTTCATTCCTAAACTTATTTTGACGTAACTAACATATCATAAAGCAAACACGAAACGCGGTCGGGTCATCTAAGAGGCAATGGTAATTACTCTAAAATTACTGTTTGTCCGCTCATGGGCAAAAATCCATGATCAACAGCACCTATTTGTCCTTGATTTGCCTCTGATCTGGCAATTGAATAATTAACACTGCCCGGATCTGGAATGCCCTTGCAACCCTATAGCAAACGGATAGACTTACAGACGCACTGTCCAGTATCCAGCAACCCTACCATGCTTCTGTTCTGTTGCGATTACAAAGTTAGATCTCAAATGGGAACTGCACTTACATTAGCCACCCCAATACTCCGGCAAATCCATCAGCGAGTCGTTCCAAGGCGCGACATGCATGATCCTTGGGCTCACAGCAGCACACGGTTGATTCTTCTTCCAGATGACGGCAGCCGCAGTGACAGTGGTCACAATCTTCATCCAGCGTTTCTGAGGACAGGCGCTCGTTGCCCTTGGCCGACGAGGAGGTCCATGTCTAGGAATTGTACTCGTCAGGTGACAACGTTGCAGTGCTTTACAACGCGATCTTTCGCATAGTGTAGAGGGCTCGAGCTTGGAGTTAAGAGGAGGAGACGTTCTATAAATCAGCACAGGAATACTCGTGTAATCAGCATACGAATTCTCAAATAGAATTGTGGAGGCCCATCTCTTTGGCAGCCCAATTAAGTGTCTTTACTCCTATCCTCCTCCTCAAGTTAAACTAACGCAAGTTCCCGTCAGAGAAACAGTTGACTCTAATCGATATAATAAGCCGTACGCAAGTCGTTCTCAGGGTCGTCGGTCTTGCTGGGCAGTTGGTGCTCGCATTTCCTTCCTAATTTCCATCCAGTGGAGCCGTCGAAATTAACAAGAGCGCGTCGTTGGCCTGTCCGATCGAGACTAGCACTCAGAAGCCACACGTATCCGCGTCGCCAAATCCCGTGGACCTCGAGTCCTCCCTCCACTGAATCGACGGCAAAGGTATATTCCATTACAGGCCTATGAAACAGTGACAACTCCGCGACAACAGCCCTACTGTGACTGATGGAATTTAGCTTTACCTGATGGTATTGGTTATGTTTTTGGAGATGATAGTAGATGGTGAAGACGTCGATGCGGATGACGTACATCGTTTTGGATTTGAGAAGCTGTTTAGAAAATCCGTTTTAAAAAGCTATTTCATTTATTTTGATTTTCGAAGAGTCCAAAAGTACAAAAAAAACAGGATCAGCAAGGGAAAACCTGGAGAAATGTGGGCCCGGATGCGCAGCTCCGTTAAACTTGGCGTCCATCGTCTGGTTTTAAAAGGAAAAAGAAACTTGCGCTCCACGGACCACGATCAGCTGAGTGCTACTTTTCGAGAATATATAATTGGCTCCGACTGCCGGAGTGATTAGCAGCAATAAGCAATTAAAGCACGCAGGGTTGTCAACCAAGTAGTCTAGGTGCGTTGAGATGGAGCCACTGAGCGTCATGAGCGCGATCTTCAAGGTCATTCAGGAGATCGCCAAGGCGGCGAGCACGGCCGGCCGGAACAGGCGCAGGTGTCGGGAGCTCGCCGAGCGCGTCCGCACTGTCGGAGACCTCCTGCGCGACTCCAAGGCGGCCAAGGACAAGGCCACCAGGAAGAGGGTGCTGGGCAGGCTCAGGGACGCCCTCGCCGAGGCGCTCGAGCTCGTCGATTCCTGCCGGCGCGGCGGCGTGCTCTCCAGGGTCCTGGCAGCCGGCAGGGACGCCGGCAGGTTCGACGACGTGGAGAGGAGGATCAACAACTGCCTCATGGACCTCGGCATCGCCAACGACGTCCGCCTCGAGAGGCAGGTCAACCAGCTTGCTGCCCATGGCAAACATCCCGGCACAAACGCAAAAGGCGGCTCGGTAAGCACGATATGTCGATACATATGCATATATCCTCATGTATGTATGGATTAATTCTCTTCTGTGTGGCTGATCGATCTCCTTCGATCCCTTTTATTTGAAGAAGAAGGAGATCAACCGCAACGCGAAGAAGAAAGACGTCGCCATGAATGGCAGCAAGAGTAGTGCTGCAGCAGGTGGCTACAAAAGGAACAAGGGCAGGCACGCCGGCGGAAAGGGCGGCAAACAGACGAAAGAGAAGGCGGCCACGGCGTTACCGGCCCCCAGAACCGGGGCTGCGGTCATGTGCCTTCCGCCGCCGCAGCATCACCTGCAAGGCACCGGCGTCCCCGATTACCCGCACTACGCTGTTCACTCCATTGAGGAGGACCCCAATTCCTGCTCCGTGATGTGATCTGGGCGCAGCAAGGAAGCTTGTACGACCCACGCATCCATCTCCGGCCGCGGCGCAGTTCGTGCTCGATCCATCCACCTTCGGTGGCGGTGGCGGCGACATCGAAAGAATGGTGGCGCGGTGAGCTAGCACCGTGCCGTGCTCTGGCACCAAGGCGATCGAGCGGACATGGATTGGAGGCATGGTTGATCAGGGTCCTGCATGATTCCCGAGCAGAACATATCATTACTATTTGGGTACGCATTTTGGATATCCGGAATTAAATTCGCGGACTCTGTGATGTGAAGTGCTACACGCCTACACTACACATGGAGGGCATGAATGGATTTGGATACCATGCATTTTGAGATCGCATAGGAATGGATTTGGATATCACCATCTAGATCGACTGCGTTTCTTGAATTTAGATTGGATGATATCCATCCATCCATTCATTCATCATATTAGCAACTGTATTGTCATCGTGTCTGCAATTATGTATGGTTTGTTAATTTGCATATCTATGTAATCGAGTCTAGTTCATTTGTGATCGAGCCTGCAATTATGTATGGTTTGTTAGTTTGCATGTCTAATGTAATCGAGTCTAGTTTCATTTGTGATCGAGCCTGCAATTATGCATGGTTTGTTAGTTTGTATGCCTATGTAATCGAGTCTCGTTTCTGGCATGTATAAGGACCAACAGCGGTGTAGCCGTGTAGGTGAATAAGTGGGTCAGGCCGCGGACTTGGGCTTTCTCTTTATGACGATCCGGAGCCGGTTGTCCTCGTCGACTTTGTCGCCGACCACCCGTTCATGTTCTTCGTCAGGGAGGACCGCACCGGCGTGATGCTCTTCGCCGTGCCAGGTGCTTAAGCTTAACCCTCTAATTTGAGTTCTCAGTTGGTCTCCTGGTATAATCACAGTTAATCCTGACAGGACAAGCTCATCAGCTTCATCGTAAAGTAATCCAATGTTCCCTTGTTGCCTCGGAAAATAGCTTCCTGTTGACTGGTCTCCTGGTATAATCACAACTACTCAACTTGGCTTCCGGCAAAACTATACTACTAATTATTTTTACTGTACCAGTGCCAACTATTAGCCCAGGAAACAAAAAAACTCAATCACAAGAAGATGAATACAGAGATGCACGCAAGAACTTGTAGTGCTACTCCTTCTGTTATTCGCCTGAACCTCCTAACACACACGCATACATTAAGAGCACAGGGAAGACTACTGCATTGTTCACTCTTGATTTGCTTGGATACAACTCACGCACAGAGAAAGAACTATACAATTTCTTAGCTGAACTCCAGAATACTTAACTCAACTGATTACACGGGTATTTAAAGTATTCCAAGCATCCAACTAACTTCCTAACTAGACTCCCGAAACTATGCAATACCTGCCGTGATTCTTGCAATTCGGCCATGCAGATCTTGACGAATTCCTGATCTGACCGAGCTCTTCTTCAGCAGCTTCAGTGTCTTCAGGCGCCTCCAGCGCAGGACTCGGTCGAACTGAAAGTCTTGATTACTTGCCAACACCAACACGACAAAACACAGAAAGACTCGAAACTGAAAGCAAATTAATTCTCAAAATCATCAATTGAGGCTACAATCAAGAATACAGAGGGGAGCAACAAACTGCTAAGGACTAAATGAGAGTTTTACAAGCACAAAGTGTACGCAAACTGAACAAACAACAACTATACGACAAGCGAAAAAGGAATCAACGGCAAGAGCAGGCTTCTGTTCCGGCGATGATGCTTCTTCGTCGATCTTACTGGAGTGGCAGCTGAAATACGATGATCTTTCATCTCATCGCCTTCACATCTATGGTCAGGTAGGATCATACTCTCACAGCTTAGCATGAGAAGAACATCCGACGCAGTAGGCCGGTCCTCCGAGTTTCCTTGGACGCACAGCTGTGCTCTCTGAATGCATATCAGAACATGAACAGTATCGTCCAGAAAGAGACCACTGACCGAAAAACGACAGAGATAAGTATGCTTCTGCAAATCCGACATGCAAAGATCAGATGATGCAGCGGTGTTAAACCATGTGGCTTTTAGGAACGGGAGATTGAAAAAAATTGGGGCGACGGCTTTTGATTGGCCGAAGCTTTTTGGAAAAGAAAAGGAGTGCTTGCCTGCCGTGATTTTGTTCCGAAGAAAAAAATCGGCGGCGGCTGTTTCAGATCAGTCGTGATTTTTCATCTACGACGACGTTGCTTTGTCTCGATCCAAGCCGTGCACGGAAGTTTTGTCTGGCAGCGGCTTTCGCATTGTAGTCTGCCGGTGTTTTTCGGAATCAAAAGGGTGGCGGCGGCAGCTGCTTTTGGGGGTCTCGGCTGTGATCGGGCGGAAAAAGGAGCCGACGACGACTTGGTCTTGCAGCGGTGTCGTCCCTCTCGAGGAAACGAAGAAAGGCTGCAGTGCGTTTGCTTGGATGCAATACGCGGCGCAGGTGATCACGGAAGAAAAGAATAGCGTTCGCGTGGCGATTTTCTGGAGAAGCAACAGAGAGGTGCGGTTCCTGTTTTGGGCATACGGTGAGTTGACCAGTGTATTAGCTTGTATGTCCTCAAAGTAAATTGCTTTGCATGGGAACACATACACGTCATAAAACAAGAGAAGTTACTAGACAATCATACAGGAGGCTGATTATATCTCTTTGATTATTCAGTAAGTGTGACACTTATTTACTATATTGCTTCCAAGTTTTCTGGACACAAATTCGTGCTTTGCTTATTATTTACATGCGCAGCTGTTTGGTTTTGGATTAAATTCTTGTTTGCTAGTTTAAGTTTGATTTAATCCATCTAATATAGCTAGAGTATCAAGTTTTTAATCTGGAAAGTTTGATTGACTAACTCCTCATGGATTTTGCTTAATCGTATAATTAAGGCTTAATTAATTCTCGTTACTATCTGCATCAGCGATATTATTTTTTATATATCTCAAGTTTATTTAATAGATTTTGTGTTTAGGAGAGAGTCTTAAAATTTATTTTTAACTTTTATAATTATTTATCTTCTCTGATTATCTATCTTAGTGTGAACCCTACCAGCGGAAATGGCCAAATATCGCAGCGAATTCGGCCAGCATCCTAAAGGGCGGCGGCGTACTCGGCCACTGGCTAAGCAGAATGTTTGGGAGCTGCCGTGCAGAGTTGGGCCTTGCTGGATTCTCTTTTGGCTGGGCTAGATTTCGTTAGGACACCATGTGTCTCGTCGATGTAAGCAGGCTTGCTACAGGCAGATGGGCTTTTCCGTTGTAAACAAGCCCGTCTATCAGTAGCAGATTTCACACTGGAAGGGATCTGAAAGAGATGGCCCAAGTCACGCCCATTCAACACTTTACTACTGTTTCTTAGACACACACAGCATATCAAAGATCACCATTCTTTCCGAATCATATATCACCCACCTTTTTATGGGCAGCCCGGCCTGAGCCCGACACAATTTCCCTGGGCCAGGCCCGGCATGTCTCTTGGGATGGGCTCAGACCGGGATTTCAGACCTGAGGCGGTACCAGGCTGGGCTTGGGCTGACCCGTCCAAGACCCGAGCTCGACCCGGGCCAATAAATCACCATTGTTTTTGCCCTGATTTGGCTGGGCTAGGTTTTTTGGTCTAGTCAGGCTCAGGCCCGAGTTTTGGAGCCTGAAGGCCGGGCTAGGCTCAGTCCTGCCAGCCGGGCTTTTTCAAGCCCGGCCCGGCCCGAGCTTTGAACAGGTCTGCCCACCCACCAGGTTCAAAGTCTAGGACGGGTCCCATATCGTTATGTAGTGGTTAATTATTTTTTTAAAAAAAAATCATATATCATTCTCCTTTTTTTGACACCTTGTTAATTTGCTTTCAGACCAAGAAAATTCCACCTCTTAAAGCCACATCTATGATCTTCTTGTCACCTCTTGGGGTGTCACTCGGTTAACCAAGAAAATTTCCTGGGGTGTCACATCGATAAGCTGCTATTGCTATCTGTTCTGACCTCTGAGGCCACGCTGCATCACCATTGCCACGATGGATCAACCGGTTAGGCGCGACGGCGAATACGCGCGTCGCGCAGCCATTGATGGTGCTGGACGACGGGAGGATTGCGCTCTGGGCCGGCGTTTGGAACGAAGGGCGGGGTGGTGCGGGTTAAGGAGGTGGTGAAGATGGGGCAGAGTACTAGTATTGTTGGCTTCTATACAGGGAGCCTCCTGGGCTTTGGTTGTGAGTGAGGAGGCTTTGGTTGTGTGCACCGGAATAAGGATTTATGCGTTTGTAGATCGACTTATTATTAGTTTAGATCAAACGTTAATTGGGCTGCTTCGTTTGGAAGTTCATGGTGTCTAAATAAAAGATCACCTTCCTTTCCAAATCATGTATCACCCACACACCAGGTTCGGACCTAAGACTAGCTTAGGTGCCCATCTCCTTATTTAGTAGCTATTTTTTTTAAAAAAAAAATCGTATATCATTCGCAAAAAACACACGCACGCACGCCCTTCTTCACAATACACATACAAAGGATACACACTCGTGTACTTTTTTTGTTTTCTATTTTCCTTTTTTTGCCTTTTTGGGTCTTCGATGGACTCCTAACACAAACACAAACATTTTTCAAATTTTAATGAGTTCGGCATCGTGGGTCGACTCATCCGTAGTGTCTGTCTCGTTGCATATTCCTTCCTGCTGGCTAATATTGAGGCCATGAATGTTAGCACCAGTACCAGACGCCGCTGCACGCGCGGAACTCTCAGTCGCTGCCAGCACGCCTCCTGACGCATCGTTCACCTGAATCCTGCGTTGCCAATCAAAACATGCCTTCAGTCGGTTGCAGGGAGCCAACCACATCGACGTACGCATGCGGCAGCAATGTTCGATCATGTAAACAAATCATAATATACCAGGATCGAACATCTGACCTAATATCTGGCAGACAAGGATTCGCCTGCACGATCAGGAGAAAAGCGTCGATGGAAAGGATGAGCCCGCAGTAGGACTCGATGACGTTCTTCGTGTCGCGGAACTGGCCGGCCATGCTCCTGCGGGACCACGGCATGCTCTTCTTGTAGGACTCGACGAGGGCGTCTGCCTCCTCGATCGCCTTGCCAACAAAGTCTCCCATCTCCGAGTGCTGAATCACGATCCAATAGCCGGCCGGCCGCTGCAGTAGCGCGCGGAGCGCCTGCACGCGCCCCTCGAGCTCCTGGCATTGCTTCTTGTTCTGCGGAGACAGTAGGAAGCTCATCATCACAGCGACGACCGTGATCGCGTCCAGCCCAAGCAGCTGCAGGATGCTGGCTGCCTTCCCCAGGATGTCCCAGAGCGTCGCCATCTGGTCACTAGCTACTCTTTGGCACGAGACAAATTAACTGACAGATCTTGCAAAAGGTAAACAGTCAGGCCGAGCCGAACCAACGCGTTCAACTGTTCAAGGGTAGCTTGACAGAGAGGTGCGGTAGTACCTGTAGATCCACGCTGGTATGCGAAGCGGGAGATCAATCTGCTGGTCGAGAGTGAACAGTGATTTGATGAAGGATTTCCGTACTACATGCAGGCCTCTTATATAGATTCCGTGGAGGGCATAAGACATTTGGGGTCACGTTCATATCGACTTTTAAAAGCTATTTTTCTATACTAAATAATTTTTCTACAATATCTAGTTCTCAAATAGAATATTTTTTCAAAATAGAGTCTACTAGTCAATTTGTAATAGACACTGTAGTAACTTCATTTATATCGACCAAAATCACACACTAATGTCTTTTTCTCCGTATAACTTCTCAAAAACTGTTATTATTTATAAGCCAAAACTAAAAACCATCAACAAAAATCAATATGAACGGACCCTCATGTGTAAAGTGTTGGTTTATTATTCATATTTTTGCAAGTGGAGACATATAGTTGTATATTACGTGGAAAACATTTCATTCTTCTAATACACACTAAAATCATCTAGGGGCTATTCATTATATATAGTAAGTTAGACTTAATTAATGTAGTGGCATGAAAAACTGTATAACCCTAACAAATTGTGGATTATCCTAACTCCTAGTTGGTTATTATTATGCGATGAGGAAGCCTGAACAAAGGTTCATGTCTACAGATTGTTCTGTATTTGGTTTCTTTATTCTTTGCCTAAGATTTGATCTAATTTATCATACCATGTTTAAACTAATTTAGATCAATGTAACTTAAGTTTATAATTACGCTAAATGTATTTTATGGTCATAAGTAGTATGTTCTAATAATATAATATGAATCTATAGGGTGCGCTGCGATAACATAAATATAATGCTGAGACATATAACTTTGACCATAATTAATTTGTATAGAAATTCTAGATTTTCTTTCGGAATACAACCTTAGTTGAATCCATAAAAAAAGATTAACTGTTCTGCAGGAATGTTGATTATTCTATAAAAATATAATAATTTATTTAAATAGGTGATAACAATTTGTCTAACTTACATTAAAATGTCTAAATAAATATGGCCAATTCTGATCATTCTAAATCGTTATCACATTATATGCAGCGAGTATATGTTTGCTCTAGCAAATAATACATTTGTGAATGACGTTGCGGTGTCAGACCACGTATACCACTACGTATGTGGTCGATCGTCATCTTTTTTTTTTTACTTTTTACTTTTTTTGTCTTCGATGGACTCACACCACAAGCAAACACCCCACACCCCACACGTGGCAGCCACGGACGATTTCACATCCGTACTACGTAGTGTCCGTCTCGGCGTGTATGCCTTGCTGGCCAATACTGAGGCTGTCGATGTCAGGATAAAGTACCAGATGCCGCTGCACGAGCGGAAGACCCAGTGGCTGACACGCCTCCTGATGCATCGCTCACCTGAATCCTGCGTCGCCAATTAAAACATGCCTTCAGATTGCAGTGAGCCAACCACGTCGACGTACGTAGCTGCAATGTTGAATCATGTAAACAAATTATACGGTGGGTTATTTTAGGTTGTGATTTACACTTTTTAGTTTATAATTTATAAATTTTGATTATTTATGAAAAATTATGAAAAGATATTTACATATAATTTTAGTTATTATATATAAAGTCAACATAATATGTACTATAATTTACCTTTAGATTTTATTTTAAAAATACACCAATTCTAAATTAGTTACTATTTATCCTTACATAAACAAAAAAAAGTGAGAGCCACAACGAACATCTGACCTAAACATCTGGCGGACAATGGTTCATTTGCATGATCAGGAGAAAGGTGTTGATGGAAAGCCGCGGAACTGGCATTCGGTCGCTACTCTTTGGCACGTGACAAATTAACTGTCAAATCCTTCAAAAGTTAACTACCAGGCCGAACCAACACGTTCATAACGGGAGATCAATAAATTAACTGAAAAATCTGGCAAAAGTAGTATGTATTTTATAGTCATAAGTAGTATGTTCTAACAATATAATAAGAATCTGTAGGGTGCGCTGCGAGAACATAGATATAATGCAAAGATATAAAACTTTGATCATAATTAATTTGTATAGAAATTCTAGATTTTCTTCTGGAATACAACCGTAGTTGAATTCACAAAAAAAGATTAACTGTTCTACAGTAATGTTGATTATTCTATAAGAATATAATAATTTATTTAAATAGATGATAGCAACATGTCTGACTTATATTAAAATATCTAAATAAATATAACCAATTTCGATCATTCTAAATCGTTATCATCATTATATGCAGCGAGTATACGTTTGCTCTAGCAAATAATACATTTGTGGATGACGTTGCGGTGTCAGACCACGTATACCAATACGCATGTGGTCGATCATCATCTTTTTTTTACTTTTAACCTTTTTTGGTCTTCGATGGACTCACACGGTCACACCACAAGCAAACACCCCACACCCCACACGTGGCAGCCACGGACGATTTCACATCCTGGTCAAGTCGTCCGTACTAGGTAGTGTCCGCCTCGCCGCGTATGCCTTCCTGCTAGTCAATACCGAGGCTGTCAATGTCAGGATAAAGTACCAGATGCATCTGCACCCGCGGAGGAATCAGTCGCTGCCAGCACGCCTCCTGATGGACCGTTCAGCTGAATCATGCGTCGCCAATTGAAACATGCCTTCAGATTGCAGCGAGCCAACCACGTCGACGTTCATGATTTATACGGTGCAATCACCAGTTGCAATGTTGAATCAGGTAAACAAATTATACGGTGGGTTATTTTATATTATGATTTATACTTTTTAATTTATAATTTATAAATTTTTACTATTTATAAAAAACATTATGGAGAAAGATATTCGTATACGATTAGTTACTATAGATAAAGTTAACATAATATATACTATAATTTACCTTTTAACATGTTTTAAAAAATACATCAATTTTAAATTAGTTACTGTTTATCCATAGATAAAAAAAACTGAGAGCCACAACGAACATCTGACCGAAACATCTGGCTGACAGGGATTGGCTTGCATGATCGACCAAAGATGTTGATGGAAAGGAGGACTCGATGCATTGCGCATGCCGCGGAACTGGCATTTGGTAGTACTCTTTGGCACGTGACAAGTTAACTGTCAAATCCTTCAAAAGTTAACAACCAGGCCGAACCAACACGTTCAGAACGGGAGATCAATAAATTAACCTAAAAATCTTGCAAAAGTAAACAGTCGGCCGACCCAACACGTTCACAACGGCAGACCAGCCTGCTGCCCGGTCGCACCATGTGAGTAGCTGTGTTTCGCCGTCCTCCCTCACATCCCTTGGACGCAACTACGCAAGAGTTAATTCCAAGGGACTCACAGGGAACATGTGAGCAGCCTCGGCTCATTCACCCGGGAGTTAATTTTTGTCACTCTTTGCATCTTGTTTCGAAGAGAGTACTCGCAGCACAGGAGTGCACCTAAGGGTGGATGCGCCGAATACGTCCCAGAAGGATAAATATCGAAGTCGATAGACTAGCTTGATCGCTAAATTATGAAAGCAGGATGCCATAAAAGTATGTTTTTTATGGATAATCTATTCGTACCATTTATATATCCGCAAACTATATTTTGAAATGATTTCTTTGATCAAAGTTAGTTTAATTTGACTGTATGTATTATGGAGTGTTACTTTTTTGATGTATAGTTCGGTCCATCGAAAGTTTATGGACCGCCATGGAGCACAATGGAACGAATCCTGTTACGCTTTTAACACCTATGGCCTACGTCATGTCCATGTAAGAGGTGCCCCTAAAAGTATATTGGTAATTTTTTCTTACTTTTGACAATTCCGTATTTCCGTATGCACTTTCAGGCGAGGGAACGTGTTGGATTGTAATTGCTAGCTTGCTGGTGGTATTACGTGAGTATTTTTTGATTTATGATATGATTTTTTATAGTAATTAATTTTTAAATAGAGTGTTTTTGTAAGATAGGGTTTACAGGTCAATTATAGTAGACACTATTCTGATTTTATCTATATCGATTAAAATCGCATATAGATATCTCTATCTGAACTCTCTCGTCAATAGTTAAGATTCAAAATTTTAAGCTAAAAGTTAAAAATCATAGTGTAAAAGAACCCATCTATTACAAGGTAAAGGAAGTTTTGTAAACTTAGAGAGATCTTGCATTGATCAAGTTTATGGAAGTACGTAGTAGGCTTGCTTCGTTAGTGTACATTCTTTTCTCCGACCGGGTGGAGATTTGGTCGGTCCTCGTCTCACTGATGAGGCTCCGCTCGTTTCAGCTTTTTTTCAGTTTCAGCTTCTAACTTCAGCTTTTTTTCACTATTCAGTAATTTATCTTTTTCTGAATTTTTTTAGATTTTTTGCATTTTTCTTTTTTTCCCGTGTTCCTTTGCATTGTCCGTGATGGGTTATCATATTTTTTTTTTCTATTTTTACATTTTTTTAAATTTAATTATACCCAAAAAGCTAAATCAGCTACAGTAAAAAAAGTCAACTACAGTAAAATTTCAGTCAGAAGTTATCGCTAAAACCATCACCCCCTAGTCACTGGTCGCTTTTGTTTGGGAAAAAAAAGGATTCGAGGGACGTAGGATTCAGATCAGAACTGACCGTGGAAGTGAACATACTTTTTAAGAGTTGTGCAAGTATGGAAACCCCAAGCAACGTTTTTTTTAGAAATAGATCCCGATGCCTTTTTTTTGTAAGAATAGATTGCTGCATAAACTCGAAAGACATAATAGATGACAAGTATCATCTGCCCTACCATCGTAGCTCGACAGAAAACATAACCACGACATGTGTCAACATGCATGACCCCCGAGAGTAGGTCGCACGTGACGGCAGTTGGTCTCTCAGTCAGACAAGACGAGCCGTTGCACTAGTTATGATGCGGGGCACATCTCCTTGATTCCTATGCCCGCTACACAGGCATTGAATGGCGCTGTCGTGTCTATTTAAGCGTCTTGGTGACGCCGTTTTGAGCCATTTGTTTTCCCGTCTTCTCGCACTACTTTTCTGGCTTGCAGTCGCTTTTGTAGTCACTGCCGCTTCTTCCTCGCTACTACCTTTGTCGTTCGAGTTGTACCAGTCGGGCATTTTTGTGAGATGGGTTGTGGAAGTGACCATACTGGTTGTAGTGGCCCGTCGGCCCCGTCAAGCAGCCAAGCTAGGACGACCACTTCGACGTGGTTGTGGGCAAGCAATGGAGGCCGCCGGGGAAGTCCAACAATATGTATGTGAACACACTCAGCCCATCGATCATCACAGAAGAACTGGTTGAATCCCTTATGCGCGATAGCAAGGTTGCATCCCACGAGGTCGTGCACCTCCCTAGTAGTGAGGAGATCGTGTTATAGCCGAAGGAGGGGGAGACCCTGGTGTTCGCAGCCTACTTCGATGTTGGGCTCTGTATCCCCGCTGCTCGCTTCGTTGGTGACCATTTGCGGTTATACAAGCTGGAGCTTCCACAACTAACGTTGAACGCCATCGAGTACCTCGTCGTGTACTCCTGGGCGGCCCGTTCGGAGGGTACCCTGCCCATCCCCAGAGCAATGGGGTAGTCGAAAGAGCGAATGGCCAGATAATGTAAGAAGTTAAAACTCGAGTCTTCAACCAACTTGTAAAGTGCTTGGGGCTTGAGTATAGGAATTATCTTCACTATTATGGGCAATTCTCATGACTCCCTGTTGGGCGACAGAAGAGACTCTATTTTTCCTCATTTTTGGGGCTGAAGCCATTTTTCCTCTAGAAAGATTCGGACGACAAGAGTTCACGACTACAACCAAGAGCAACTTTGAGCAGATGACATTCCGCTGCTTCAATCCTATCCCCTCCTGCGCCCGCAGAACACAGTGACCCCCGCTCCATCCCGATGTCGCCCTTGACCACCAGCGCCCCCTGCTCCAGCACGCCGCCACTCGTGCGCCCCAAGGTGCAGCCCAACACCACCTCTGTCGACCCTCCTCCGCCCATTGGCACGGTAACCCATCAACAATACAACCATCCATGCCTCGACTAACACAAGGTCTGTTACTACGTGTTTTCGTTGTTCGTAAGGTACAATCATGTGCACTTTACTTATGTCAATGAATGCACATTACAAGATTAGGGTTTAACAAACTGTGCCTTGTTTCGATTTCTACTCTTTTTGCTCTTGTGTTTGACAGGATGAAGCTATATTGGGCTCTCCATCCCTGCAAATGTAGCCATATCTTATCAATGATCCTCTCTGGGTCATCGAGCTGTTAAGGTCTACCTCTCTTCCTCTGCACAAGTACTTTTTTTAGTATGCTTTTCCATGTTTAGCTGTTTTGCAATTGGTGAATTCAACTAGGATTTGAGTGATGTGGAAGAGGGATTTGTTCCTATGCGTATATTCATCGATTGATATCTTTAATTACCACGAATTCGGTGGTTGAAATTATTTTTGAGCCTTGATGTGTTCTCCAGTGAGATGACTACAGTCATGGCCGGTGCATCGGTGCCTCCGCATTCCTTTGGTTGTTCACATCGGTAAACTGCATTTTATCTGTCGGTGGTTCCACTTTTATTTTCTCTTTTTGGCTGTGTTGTTGAACATCACCCTCGGTCGTGCTTTTAGTTAGTTGAGAGGAATTTTGCAGAGATTGAAGCACTCCTTGTGTCTGCTGAGGTACATTACTCAAATCTATGTTAATTTTGCAATAAAATTTTCTCTTGGACAAATCAATCGTGGACAAAAAGACAATACAGATGCTTGCTCTACATAGGAAAACAAAGAGACCTATGCTTTCCTCTTGCCTTTCCACATAACGCAATGCCCACCAAGTGTTTCTCAAAATGGCTTGCCCAATCAATAGCAGGAGGCAGCTCTCCATCAGTGCATCCTGTCGAGAGATATGTAACATGTAAGCTTTCTTCACTTTTTTGAAAGTCTTTTTTGGTATAGTTGTTTTATGCTTGGTTCATGTTTTCTCCACGTTGGATACCACATTATGCAATTTAGGTTGAATTTTCTCATGCTTTGGAGTAATTCTCTGTTGATTGATGTGTCACAACGAGGGTTACTGTAGGGTTTTTATTATCAATGATTCCTTCTAAAGTACATTTGTGCACTCATGCGAATGCAATGATTCACTCACGATTGTTGTGAGCAATTCGTGTAGAAGGTATGTCAGCTATGCATAGGGAGTGCGTATATTTTTTATTTTGTGTTTCTTTTATATGGTAATGAGATGGATCTTGATGACATCTGAAGACATTTTAAACTTCTTAATGTAAACGAGTTCATATCACCGAATTGATCAAAATATTTCCGCAAAACTATCATTGAATGAAAATGAAAGTGAAACATGTTATTTTTTCCAATATCTTTTTGAATGGAAATGAAACGGAAACGGAAATGAGGCCAATGTAGCCTCTGCCCCGTGGTTATCAGAAGTTTAGATTTACTATCTTGAATATTATTTTGAAGCAAGTTATATTAGGGGAACGTGCATTGCACGATTACTAGTGTGTGTGTATGTGTGTGTGTGTATATATATATGTATATATGTGTGTGTATGTATGTATGTATGTATGTATGTATGTATGTATGTATGTATGTATGTATGTATGTATGTATGTATGTATGTATGTATGTATGTAAGGAGCATATATATATAGTACTAAAGGGCTTTTCAGTGCTACAGCCCATCAGAGCTGTTATATTCGGCCCATGCGGCTTGGATTGAGAAGGATGGAAGCCTCTCTACTTACTTAATCAGTCTTCTAGAACCCCCTTGCGAATTATTTTTTCGCCTCTTAGCCATCTCTCTCCCCCTTATCCAGTCGGTCAGTCACTCTCCCCTCCATCCCCGACCTCCCCCAGCGCTGGGACAATTAACCATTTACAGTTAATGTTCTTTCCCACATTCCTTGTTTGCTTGACGAACGTCGCCATTAGTGGCTTTCGGTGCTCCTTTTCTTTTCTTTTGTTTAGCACTAACATGTTTCGTTTTGTTTAACGTGCAGTCATCTCAATATTATATATACGTAGTGGCGGTCCAGAAATTTACGCCTGGGTCAATTTTAGCTTAACACAATATTAGTTGGTTCATTTAGCTGAAATCAATCATCATAAAGCAAAAAAATTACATGGCGTACAAGTGTTTCGCAATGACCCCACAGCTTATGATTAGATCCGCCACTGTATATACGTGTATAGAGCCATAGAGTACAAGCAGAGGCGGAGCTGGACCTCGGGCCGCTGAGGCAATGACCCGAGGTCCAGCTGAGAAAATCCTTAGTAATTTACTGTAGCTATCAACAGTGAAAGCTTTAGATGTTTTCTTTCAGTGGGCTAGGCCTTAGGCTAGGCTCGAGGCTGGCTCCGCCCCTAAGTATAAGAGTATTAGTATATAACTGGCATGGATGCTGTATGTACAAAAGCAAGGTATATATCAAAACAAACCACATACATGTTGAATTGAAAAACAACGATAGCTTTATTCGTTTGGATTAAATAAATAACCTATGCTTTAAATCGCGACTATCGGGGTGGCACGGGTAAAGAAAAGGCCATCCCAAATAGTGGAAGTCATCATGCAGTATCCTACGTCGCGGTCTTATTGAAAAGTTGGTAATTTTATTGATTTTGATTCCCATGTTATGTAAAATACCACTAGAATATGGAAGCTGAAGTGTAGCCTGCTACACCTAGCCCACCAACGTTTAAGAATTCAAGTCCCAGATCCAAATTAAAATATGTTAATTCATCATAGATAATACAAAGAAATACAAAAAAAAATTTAAAATAAAAAATAAAAAAATAAATAAAACCGATTGCTGGCTTTTGGCAGCCAACGCAGAACGCTGTGCGTGGCCTACGTGTAACGTAGGCGAGACAAAAACCACTTTATGTGCAGCGCGCGTTTAACGAGAACAAATTAACAAGGTAAACAATCATTGTTTGTTTAACGAGAGTTGTTATTAGTGATTTCTGGTGTTTTTTTCTTTTGTTTTGTTTAACGTGGGCATCTCAATATTATACATGCATGGAGTATATAGTATATAACACGTACATATGAAGCAAGGTATGTACATATACGGATATACCACATTCCCCACCTCTCATAGGTTGAAGTCGTTTGGGTTAAACAACACAAGTCCAGATCAGAAAACACAAGTGATGATCTGTCTTTGCTTCGCAAATGATGCTATAGATTTATGGCTTTTGCTTTGCTGTCTCTGTCTCATGTATACATATGATCGCTTTGTGTGTGTTGCACTTTTTTTGTTCTGTCTACGTTTCTGTGTTATGAAGGGTGCTTGTCATATGGCTACGAATATGAATATGCGTACTCTCAGGAATTGGATTTGTGTTTCTCTCTCTGGACTGCCTTGTTTTTATGGAGTACTAGGTATAAGATCCCTGTTGCAAATCATGCATCTGACTGTGTGCTAGGTATGCTTTGGTTGGGTGATGTTAATTATTGATCATGCCATGTGTGATTTAATATAAGTGATGTAATATCCAGTATTCAAAAAAAGTATTTGCTGTATGTGTGTCTTACATTTTTTTTCCTATATCTGTCTGCCTAAACTTGACACTTAAAAATCTACCTTGTCACAGAGGAGCAAACACAAACAAACAGCAAACCAAAGCAAATTTATTGTTCACTCACAGCGTCATGCATGAAAAGAAAATAAATAAATAAGTAAAGAGGACTCATGCCAACCAGTCAAAGATCAACTTATGGCTTATGATTCGTGTCCAACCGTTAGCACTACCAATAAAAAAAAACCGAATGGCCACGCATATGTGTGTAGCAGCCGAGTGCTTTGAAAGCAGTCTTCGACTCTCCCAATGCAAGTGCTGCTACCTTTCTATGTCTTTTGACCAAAAGGACCGAAGGATAGTGGTAGTCGCTGGACCAAAGCATCTCGTCTTGGATTTGTGTCCAGCCGCTAGTGACGTGGCTGGTGACCAGCCAACCAGTTAAGGGTGATGTTTTAGCGATGATTTCTAATTTTTAGTTGAAATTTTACTATAACTTATTTTTTTACTGCAGCTGATTTAGTATTTTAGGCATAATTAAATTTAAAAAAATGTAAAAATAGAAAAAATATATTAGACCATCACAGATAATGCAAAGGAACACGGAAAAAAAGAAAAATTTAAAAAACCCAAAAAATCTAAAAAATTCAGAAAGAGACGAATTACTGAATAGTGAAAAAAAAACTAAAGTTAGAAGCTGAAGTTGAAAAAAAACTGAAATAAACCGGAGTCACCATATGGCTTATGATTTGTGTCCAGCCGTACGGTTGCGTGTAGTTGGAAGAATCCGGCGTGTGACCTCCTTTTTTCTGTACTGTAGACCCGACGTGCTCGCGTCGTGCGGGAGGATGGCCAAACGATCACGGGAGCATCATTGCCATCAGGATTCAGGTGGGATTACTATAATAAGGCCTAGTAACCATGTATAAAAACTTCCTTTGGTTAACAAAGGTGGGAGATCTTATTTTTTTCACATATACTTTGATAGTCTTTCAATTACTGTTTAGTTCGTAGCGACAACATTTAGCTTAACACAAGTATTAGTTGATTCATTTAGCTGAAATTAATCATGATAAAACAAAAAATACATGGCGTACGAGTGTTTCGCCCACAGCTTATGATTGGATCCGCCACTGTATATACGTGTATAGAGCCATAGAGTACAAGAGTATTAGTATATAACTGGCATGGATGCTGCATGTAAAGAAGCAAAGTATCAGAACAAACCACATACATGTTGAATTGAAAAACAACGATAGCTTTATTCGTTTAATTGAAAAGGCAACGGTGTTTCGCCGTTTTGAACGCTTTCTGAAGGGAGCCGATAAGGGTTCGCTCGGAGAAAGTGGCCCCGGATGCGCAGCTCCGTTAAACTTGCCGTCCATCCTCTCGTTTTACAAGGCAAAAGGAACTTGCCCACTGTGGCAGGTGAGTGCTACTCTTCAAGAGTATAATTGATCTCCCTCCGACTGCCGGAGTGATTAGCAGCCATAAGCAATTAAAGCACGCAGGGTTATCAACCAAGTTGTGCTAGGTGCGTCGACATGGTGGAGCCACTATGCGCCATCATTGGTGCCATCCTCAAGGTCGCGCATGAGATCGCCAAGCTGGCGAAGAAGGCTCGCCGGAACAAGGGCAGGTGTCGGGAGCTCGCTGACCGCGTGCGCACCGTCGACGACCTCCTGCGCAACTCCAAGGCGGTCAAGGACACGGACACGAGAAAGAGGGTGCTGAGCAGCCTCAGGTACGTCCTCACCGACGCGCTCGAGGTAGTCGAGTCCTGCCAGCGCGGCGGCCTTTTCTCCTGGCTCCTGGCTGCCTGCGGGGACGCCGGCAGGTTCGACGACGTCGACAGGAGGATCACCAACTGCCTCATGGAACTCGGCATCGCCAACGACGCTCGCCTCGAGAGGCAGGTCAAACGGCTCGCTGCCCGTGGCAATCATCCCGGCAGAAACGCACAAGCCGCCTCGGTAAGCACGATTCATATGTATACATCCTCATGTATGTATGGATTAATTCTCTTCTGTGTAGCTTATCGATCTTCTTGGATCTATTTTATTTGAAGAAGAAGGAGATCAACCACAACGCGAAGAAGAAAGACGTTGCCATGAATGGCAACAAGAGAAGTGCTGCAGCAGGAGGTCACAAAAGGGAAAAGGGCCACGCCGGTGGAAAGGGGGGCAAACAGATGAAAGAGAAGGCGGCCGCGGGGTTACCAGTTAACAGAACCACCGCCGCCGCCGCACAACCCGCAAAGCATCGGCGTCCCCATCGTTGAAGAGGACCCCAATCCCTGCTCCGTGATGTGATCCGATCCTCGCGCGCAGCAAGGAAGCTTGTACGGCCCACGCATCCATCTCCGGCCGCGGCGCAATTCGTGCCCGACCCATCACCTTCGGCGGCGACATCGAAACCTGCATGATTCCCCAGCAGAACATATCATTACTATTTGTGTACGCATTTTGGATATCCGGAATTAAATTCGCGGACTCTTGTGATGTGATGTGCTACACGCCTACACTACACATGGAGGGCATGAATGGATTTGAATACCATGCATTTTTGGGATTGCATAGGAATGGATTTGGATATCACCATCTAGATCGACTGCGTTTCTTGAATTTAGATTGGATAATATCCATCCATTTATTCATCATATTGGCAACTGTATTGCCATCGTGTCTGCAATTATGTTTGGTTTGTTGGTTTGCATATCTATGTAATCGAGTCTAGTTAATTTGTGATTGAGTATGCAATTATGTATGGTTTGTTAGTTTGCATGCCTATGTAATCGAGTCTAGTTCAACAAATCTTATTGCTTAATGTTGTGATTCTGTACCTGTCGGAAGCTGTGAGCAAGGATAAGGTAATGGCCCCTGCCATACTGGGCCAGCAGTCTCGTTTCTGGCCTCTATCAGGACCAACAACGGTGTAGGTGCGTAAATGGGTCAGTCCGCGGCCGTGGACGCCGATTACTTAAAAGGGAGGTTTAGAATGGTGTTACTTATATTTTTTTTACTGTAACTGATTTATTTTTTACTGTAGTTGAGTTGGTTTATTTGATATAATTAAATTTAAAAAAATTAAAAAATAGAAAACACATGTTAACCATCACGAACAATGCAAAAAAAATACATAAAAAACCTAAAATAAAAATAATCAGAAAAAATGTACAGTAAAAAAACGCCAGCAGCGGCCGCCGAACTGAAGCTGAGCAGGGTATTAGGGCTTTCTCTTTACGACAATCCGGAGCAGGTTGTCCTCATTGACTTCGTTGCCGACCAACCGTTCATGTTCTTCGTCAGGGGGGACCCCACCGGCGTGGTGCTTAAGCTTAACCCTCTACTTTGAGTTTTCAGTTGATCTCCTGGTATAATCACAGTTAATCCTGATAGGAGAAGCTCATCAGCACAGTTAATCCTGACAGGAGAAGCTTGAATGGCAAAACAACTACTCAACTTGGCTTCCGGCAAAACAATACTAGTACTAATTATTTTTGCTGTACCAGTGCCAACACGACAAAACACAGAAAGACCCTGAAACTGAAAGCAAATTAATTCTCAAAATCTTCAATTGAGGCTACAATAAAGAATACAAAGGGGAACAACAAACTGCCAGCTGGGACTAAATGAGAGAGTTTTACAAGCACAAATTGTACGCAAACTGAACACACAACAACACGACGACAAGCGAAAATGGAATCAATGGCAAGAGCAGGATTTGGTTCCTCATCTCAGGCGATGATGCTTCTTTGTCGATCTTACTGAAGTAGCAGCTGAAATGCGATGATCTTTCATCTCCAGGCCTTGCAAACTCTGTGGATGCCCAAACGAGGTACACTAACCTGTTTTCTGACATTTGACGTTCTTTTCTTTTTTTTTCCTCCGCTCATATCCTGCCTGTCGCCATTGCCTGCACATCTAGGGCCAGGTAGGATCATGCTCTCACAGCTTAGCATGAGAAGAACATCCGACGTAGTAGTCCGGTCCTCCGGGTTTCCTTGGACGCACAACAGTGCTCTCTGAATGCATCTCAGAACATCAACAGTATCGTCCAGAAAGAGACCACTGACCGAAAAACAACAGAGATAAGTATGCTTCTGCCAATCCGACATGAAAAGATCAGATGATGCAGCAGAAATGGCCAAATATCGCAGCGAATTCGGCCAGCATCCTAAAGGGCGGCGGCGTACTCAGGCACTGGCTAAGCAGAATGTTTGGGAGCTACAGCGCGGAGTTGGGCCTTGCTGGATTCTCTTTTGGCTGGGCTTAGGTGCCCCCACCACCAGGTTCAGAGACCTAAGACTAGCTTAGGTGCCCATATCCTCATTTAGTGGCCAATTTTTTAAAACATCATATATCATTCTCCTTCTGTATCTCCAATGTTTATTACAGTAAATTTCATGAGATTTATGTGTACATAGATGCTGAAAAAAAAGAAAGCTACTCGCTCCTTTTTCTGAGCTTGGACCGGCTACGCATACCCCGAAAAAAAGAAAACAAAAAACAAAACACACTACACCTACCCCCCATCCCCCACACAATTAAACACACGCACCCACAGATACACACCTGACACTTGTCTTCGATGGACTCCTAACACAAACACAAACATTTTTCAAATTTTATTGAATTCGACATTCTGGGCCGAGTCGCCCGTAGTGTCTGTCTCGCTGCATATTCCTTCCTGCTGGCCAATATTGAGGCTTTGAATGTCCGCACCCGCGGAATACCCAGTCGCTGCGAGCTCGCCTCCTGATGCATTGTTCACCTGAATCCTGCGTCGCCAATTAAAACATTCCTTCAGTAGCTGGAATGTTGGATCATGTAAACAAATCATAACATACTAGGATCGAACATCTTACCTAACATCTGGTGGACAAGGATTCGATTGCATGATCAGGAGAAAGGCGTTGATGGAAAGGATGAGCCTGCAGTAGGACTCGATGTCATCCCGCATGTCGCGGAACTGGGCGGCCATGCTTCTGCCCCTGCGGTGGCGGGACCAAAGCACGCTCTTCTTGTAGGAGTCGACGAGGGTGTCTGCGTCCTCGATTGCCTTGCTAACCAAATCCCCAATCAACGAGTGCTGAATCACAGTCCAAGAACCAGTTGGCCGCTGCAGCAGCGCACGGAGCGCCTGCACGCGCCCCTCGAGCCTCTGGCATCGCTTCTTGTTCTGCGGAAACAGTAGGAAACTCATGATCACAGTGATGACCGTAGGAAACAGTAGTAAACGGTCAGGCCGAACCAACACGTTCAGAACGGGAGATCAATCTGCCGATCGAGAGAGAACTTGACTAGATTAGATTCTACATGCAGGATTTCGATATGAAGGATTTCGAATACTACATGCAGGCCTCTTATATCGATTAGATTCCGTGGAGGGCATAAGGCATTTGAGACCTCATGTGTAAAGCTTTGGTTTATTGTTCATACTTCTGCGTACTTCGAATCTTGGGGATGTTCCCCAATCCCCACCGCTCATCCACTTATGTCTTCTGAACAACAATTGGACTTACTCGTATAGCCTAGTGCACCCCTGATCTGCATATTTCCAAGGTTGAGGAGAGCTTGACTAGTACTTGGCCGGTGGCACCATGTGAGTAGCTTTGAGGAGAATCTTGAGGGGTTCACTCTCTGACATCCCATGGAGTCCCCAGGGACCCCGTGCGACTTCCGCGCCTTTCCTTCTTACACCGTCCAAGAATAATTCCTGTCTAGCCAGCGGTTAAGCGCAATCAATAAGCGCTCCGTCCAGCGGTTGTTGCTAACCATTACTCCATTAGGCTAGCGCATGCACTTGCTGATAGTTGGAAGGTTGGAATTCATTTATCCTGTAGATAAAATTTGAGAAAAAAATCCAAAACTTTTTGGCTGACTTTTATTTTTGTCGGAGGTGGCCAGTAAATTTGACTTTCACCGGTTATCACCAACCGATAGAAAGAATCCTATTCGCCTCCCCTGCCGCCACCCTCGCTCCTCCTCCTCCACGCCTCGCCCCCCTCTTCGCGGCGGCTCGAACAAGCCAGCCTTGGGAGCAAGGCCTAATGGCGGCATGCACGCAGAGGCTGAACGGCGCAGGCGAGGCTAAATGGCATCCTACCATTTTTTTCAGAATTTTTTTTCAATATTCGCATCGTGTTTTGGAGGGGATACACACAGTATAGGAGTGTATTTTTCACTATTCAGGTTTGTCTCTTTTCTTTTTTTTGTTTTTTAAAATTTTTGTGTTTTATTTTTTTCCCGTATTCTTTGCATTGTCCGTAATAGGTTAACATGTTATTTTTTACTTTTATATATTTTTTAATTTAATTATGTCCAATAAACCAACTCAGATACAATAAAAAATAAACCAGCTATAATAAAATTTCAGACAAAAATCAAAAACTATCGCTATTCCGAACGCCCCCTTATACTTATTTCGGAGTTTACCTCATTGTAGATCGATCAAAAGACCCCCAGCAGTCTGGCTAGCAAAACAATGATTGTCTTGTGGAATTGTTTTTCAGGTGTTCCACATGCGGAGGAAAGAGGACCATGGCAGAACCCACGGGAGCTGTACACTCACAAGGCCCACGTGCCAGATTTCTTTCCTCATCCCAGAGTTTGCCTCATGCTAGATCGATCGGAAGATCCCAGCTGGCTAGGTGACATGCTCTCACTTCGCTCTTTATTGGTCCTTTTCTTCTTTTTGTCAGTACATATATTTTTTGGAACAAGATAAACTTTAACTAAGATGGGGATACGTGATCGTTCTACATATAGTTTGGTCGGTGCAATGTATTGATATTTCATAACCTTCTACATAATTCTCATTAGATGACTCATCGAATTTTATCCGGTGATCTTCCTTAGACTCAAATCACTCAATCGCTCATATTCCAACCTACATTTGGATTTTCATCTGAAGAATTAGAAAATAGCAACCATGCTCATTTTAGTTTGAGAAACATTCGGGATGATTTTTTAGCCCTTTTGTTCTTATGTTCTACGTGGGTATGGCAGGGACTAGGGGTTCGAATAGTGGTAAAACAACATCTGTATCCAATTCATAAACAAATACTAACGCATTTTAATGTATTTTGTTGATATTCGGATTTACCGGCCGCAGAACCAGGTCCGCGGGCATGCACCTGCAGGCGCCGCAGATCACTTCGCTTTTCACACCTCTTACCCCGCTTGACCCCTATTACCCCGTTGTTGACGAGGACCACCCCAATCCCCGCTCCGTGATGTGACCAGATGCACGCGCGCAGCAAGGAAGCTTGTCCGACCCACGCATCCGTCTCCGGCCGCGGCGCAGTTCGCGATGAACGGATTTTGATATCATGCATTTTGGATCGCATCGCGATGGATTTTGATGTCATGATTCGTGGCCGCGTTTCTTGAATCTGCACTGGATCTCCACCCATTCACTCATCGTATTAGCTATTGCACCGTGATCGAGTCTGCAATACATTCTGTATGATCGAGTCTGCAATTACGTATGGTTTGGTTTTTGCATGCCGATGTAATAAAGTCTAGGTCCATCCTATTGCTTAATGTTGTAATAGTTCTGTACCTGTAAAAAGCTGTGAGAAACAAAGAGGTCACAATAAAGTACATATGCTTCCGATATTATTAGGTTACGGTTCTTTGCACTTATGTTTGACCTGGAGTTAGCTCTGTGGATCAAGGAGAGTTGAGATGCAATGGTCTATGAAAGCTGGATGTGCAAAAGAATCTTGTCCGCTGTTGAGGGAAAAGTGTAAGACGATACACATAGGATTACCAGTTAGGCAGTTCGGCTGGGGCCACATAATGCGTACATGGACCATGCCAAGCAAAAACTTTCTTTCCTGAGGGAAAGCAAAAGCAATTTTGGATTCAGTGTCCTGTACACCCCGCTGGGCCTTAGTGGAGGCGCTCCTGTCCATATGAGACGCAGGCCCGCCCCTACCAAGGACATGAGCGAAGTGCTCAACCGCGCAGGCCCCCCAGGAGTTAAGGGCCCGATTTTATCTTACACTTAACTTGCAGGGTTTTCCACGCAAATTCAGATTTGTTTCAAAGTTTATAATATCAAATGATATAACTTATATGCTTAAAAATATATTAACATATCTTATAGGTTATTTATATTTTTTAAGACATCATAAATATTGAAAATACCAATATAAGCTTAAAAGAAAATATAACTTGTAGAACATAATTGAAGTATGACATATGATGGAAGAAAATCACTGATCATAAAAAATTGTTAGGTTTCTTAGACATGTCATTACTCTTCATCATGAATGGATCATGTACCTGCATGAATGGATCACTGGTTGTCGGAGCTTGGAGGGTGGAGCCAGAATTTTTGGGCCTTCCGGTGGGCTAGCAGCGGCGAATTCGGCTGGCGCAGCGGGGCACGACGTGAGCAAGGGTTGGGACTTGGAGGAGGTGCACGGGGGTCGGGGACTCGGGCAGGCTAAGTTGCTGAAGGAGCAAATGGAAAGCGCTTCGCGCTTGGGCTCTAGCCAGGGGGGCTAACACAATGGATTGGGCCTGATAAACAGTACTACCCCTGAGCTAAATGGCTAGGACTCGGGCTACAGCCCCTAGCCGGGGCCCTAGGTCCGCCCCTGCTTAAGCTTAACTCTGCTTTGAGTTTTCAGTTGATCTCCTGATATAATCATAGTTAATCCTGACTGACAGGGGATTAAAGTAAAGTATTCCAATGTTGCTTCATCGTAAAGCAATCCAATGTTCCCTTGTTGCCTCGCAAAATAGCTTCTTGTTGACTCGACTGGGAAGTCGCACTGGAACTCCACCGAATGACTAAACTGAAAACAACCACTCAACTTGGCCTCCGGCAAAATAATACTAGTACTAATTTTACTGTACCAGTGCCAACAAGACAAAACACAGCAGGAACCTGAAACTGAAAGCAAATTAATTCTCAAAATCCTCAATTGAGGATACAATCAAGAATACAGAGGGGAACAACAAACTGCTAAGGACTAAATGAGAGAGTTTTACAAGCACAAAGGGCCCGCTCAAAACAGCGGTCGACGTCTGCGTTCGGCGACCGTGCACACTGTTTAGCGTTTATTTTACTATTAATATTTTTGTCTTTTGTCTTTTTTTTATTTTTTTTTGATATTTTTGTATTTTGTTTTTTTCGTATTCCTTTGCATTATCTGTGATAGATTAACATGTCGTTTTTATTTTTATATTTTTTTAAATTTAGTTATACCTAATAAGTTGACTCAGCTACAGTAAAAAAATTAGCCAGCTATAGTAAAATTTCAATCAGAAGCTATCGCTATTTTGAATACCTCCAAAGTGTACACAAACTGAACATACAACAATCATGCTCTTACAGCTTAGCATGAGAAGAAAATCCGACGTACAGCAGTGCTCTCTGAATGCATCTCAGAACATCAACAGTATCATCCAGAAAGAGACCACTGACAGAAAAACAAGAGACAGGTCTGCTTCTGCCAATCCGACATCCAAATATCGCAGCGAGTTCGGCCAGCTAAGCAGAATGTTTGGGAGCTGCAGTGCAGAGTTGGGCCTTGCAGGATTCTCTTTTGGTTGGGCTAGATTTCGTTCGGACACCATGTGTCTCATCGATTTCAGCAGGCTTGCTACAAACGAACGAACAGAGATTCTAACATGCAGATTGCCTTATCCATTGTAAACGAGCCGATTTCACACTGGAAGAGATCTGCGAGCGAAGGCCCAAGTCACGCCCAGTCAACACTCTCCCAAAAAGCACACCCACACGCACACCCTCCTACACAAGACACATACGTTCCTTTTTTTTTCCCGCCTTTTTTGGTCTTCGATGGACTCCTAACACAAACGCATACATTTTTCAAATTTCCGTGAATTCGGCATTGTGGGTCGAGTCGTCCGTAGCGTCTGTCTCGCTGCATATTCCTTCCTGCTGGCCAGTATTGAGGCTGTGAATGCCAGGATCAGTACCAGACGCCTCTGCACCCGCGGAAGACCCAGTCGCTGCCAGCTCGCCTCCTGATGCATCGTTCGCCTGAATCCTGCATTGCCAATTAAAAACCAACCCTTCAGTAGGTTGACATCGACGTTCGCAGCTGCAATGTTGGATCATGTAAACAAATCATAATATACTAGGATCGAACATCTTACATAACATCTGGATTCGCTTGCATGATCAGGAGAAAGCCGTTGATGGAAAGTATGAACCCACAGTAGGACTCGATGTCATTCCGCATGTTGCGGAACTGGGCGGCCATGCTCCTGCCCCTGCGGAGGCGGGACCAAAGCGTGCTCTTCTTGTAGGACTCGACGAGCGCATCTGCGTCCTCGATTGCCTTGCTAACCAAATCCCCTATCAACGAGTGCTGAATCACAGTCCAACCACCAGTCGGCCGTCGCAGTAGCTCACGGAGCGCCTGCACGCGCCCCTCGAGCCTCTGGCATCGCTTCTTGTTCTGCGGAAACAGTAGGAAACTCATGATCACAGTGATGACCGTGATCGCGTCCAGCCCAAGCAGCTGCAGGATATTGGCTGCCTTCCCCAGGATGTCCCAGAGCGACGCCATCTGGTCACTACTCTTTGGCATGTCACAAATGAACTGACAAATCCTGCAAAAGTAAACACTCAGGCCGAACCAACACGTTCGAGTGTTCAAGGATAGCTTGACAGAGAGGCGCGGTAGTACCTGTAGATCCACGCTAGTATGCAAAACGGGAGATCAATCTGCTGGTCGAGAGGAAATAGCAATTTGGTGAAGGATTTCGATACTACATGCGGTCCCCTTTATATAGAATTATGGATTCCGTGGAGGGCATAAGACATTTGAAACTTCATGTGTAAAGTTTTGGTTTATTGTTCATACTTCTGCAGATTTCAAATGTTGGGGATGTTCCCCACCCCTCAACCTCTTATGTCTTCTAAACAACAATTGGACTTGCTCATATAGCCTAGTGCACTCCCAATCTGCATATTTGGAAGGTTGAGGAGAACATGACGAGGACTTGCCCGGTCGCACCATGCGAGTAGCTTTGGTTCACTCTGAAAGCCCTGTGTTTGGCCGTTCCTCCCTCCTCACATCCCTTGGATCCCAGAGTTCATTCCAAGGGACTCACAGGGAACATGTCAGCAGCCCTCCTCACATCCCCTGTACTCCACGGAGAGTTCCCAGGACTCCGTGGTACTTCAGCGCCTCTCCTTACACCGCAAATGTTGACCGCCAAGATAACTCCTCTCTAGCCGTTGGATCCCAATCCTACGGTAGATGATGATATCTATCTATATAAATACAAACTACTAACGACAAAAGCACCTTGTTAATTTGCTTTGAGACCAAGAAAATTCCATAATATTCCTAAAAGAGAGAAACATCTTGCAAGTTCTCTCATTAATCAAAAGAAAAAGAGCAGGACGTGGCACCAACTCTCCGATCAAGTGTTCCTTGACCACTCGTTCTGTATCTGTATTTACTTCGGCCCAGGCAGCCACACGTCCTTGAAAGAGCAAACTTTTGTTAAGGGAGCAATCACCAATCATCGAGCCAATCAACCCTCGGTCAACTCACTGTTGACCACTGGAAACCGAAGAAGAATATACAATCTTATCCTACGCCTTCACCATGGGTGAGTAGGCAAGTGCACTCTCGCACTTCATTCCGTCCTTTGCCATTTGCAAGTAATCACCATGATTGCATTTCTTTGAGGATATGAGAACGCATGGCCTTTTATTTCTCCCAGCCACACACAAGCGAGTGGAGTAGTATTTTGCTTGATCCTTGACAGGCTAAATCACACATTTGGGGAAGTTCGTTGGAGCAACAAAGAATCCGGCATCGAAAGCAATTTTTGTCGTGAAGATTGGTGCACGGCATGGTGCAAATTGGGCGCCAGCACGTGCTCGGTGCGGACTTAAACCCTCACTCATGCGCGCATGACAGGGCTCTTAGAGTTTCTAAAAAAATATATATTAGAAATTCTCATAAAAAAACAAAATATCTAGCTTTTAATTTGCTAGATCTAAGTTATAACAGCTCAGATTAAAAATAATCTATACCAAGTACAATTCAAACACAACCATGATCACCACCCTACGCAACGCCAAGCGCCGCCTGACCCCTTGCCGTGCCGCAGAGTCACTTGATGCATCTCAGTTCACCTCCCCCCACAGACCCACCCTCGCCGACGCCAAACCAATATCGACATGCGAGATCTGATCTATAACCTAAGCAGACAAAAATTACCGAAGTTTTCTACCATTGAACCATGCACGCTAATGGATCCAACTCCTGTACGCTAATGAATCCAACTCCTCACATCCCTTGGACCCCAGAGTTCATCCAAGGCACTCACAGGGAACATGTAAGCAGCCCTCCTCAGTCCTCACATCCGCTGGACTCCACGGAGAGTTCCCAAGACTCCGTGGGACTTCAGCACGGCAGCACCTTTCCTTCTTACACCGCAAATGTTGACCGCCAAGATGACTCTTCTCTAGCCGTTGGATCCCAATCCATCGATAAGCGCTCCGTCAGCGGTTGTTGGAGAGCCTACGGTAGTTCATGATATCTATCTATATAAAATACAAACTATTAACGACAAAAGCACCTTGTTAATTTGCTTTGAGACCAAGAAAATTCCATAATATTCCTAAAATAAAGAAAAATCCTGCAAGTTCTCTCATTAATCAAGAGAAAAAGAGAATAATCTACACTACTCACTTTGGTGCGACGAGATTATAACGGCACAGATTGATTAATCATATATATATACGTATTGTAGTTGTATAAAAGATATACTTCATCCATTCCTGAATATATGTCATTCTAGCTTTTAAATTTTGTTCTTAAATACATGTCATTTTATGATTTTAAGGTAACCTTTTTACCATTTCCCCCCTTAGATATCCCTCCTATTTACTATCTATATAGCTGTTTCCTAGGTCACTTAACAATTGGTGAGTTTTTTTAGACTGTGGTTTATGACTTTTAGCTTATATTTTTTAATTACAATTGTTCGTGAGAGAGAGTACGGAAAGAGATACTCGCATACGATTTTGGCCGGTATAGATAAAGTCATAATAATGTCTACTATAATCAACTTATAAACCCCTATCTTAAAAAAATATTTTATTTAAAAACTAGTTATTGTAGAAAATCAAATCATAAACCCGAAAAAAATGAGCCATTATGGGGACTAGAGAACACACCGTTCCGAAAACAATAATTGACGAGGGTAATGTGCTCATTTGTGTGCGTTCATTGCTTATTGTGCAAGAATTTAAAATAACGGGTGGATTTTTTGGCAGCAGTTTTACTTTTTGGTTTATGATTTTCGAATTATAGTTGTTCGTGAGAGACAATACGTAGAGGGAAACAATCGCGTATGATTTTGATCGGTATAGCTGAACTTAGTACATTGTTTACTATAAACTACTTGTATATCTCATCTTAAAAAGATGCACTATTTAAAAGTTAATTACTGTAGCAGGAAGTGGTAAAGTTAAAGCCAAAGTCTTACCGAGCCAGCCCAACATTTATTCAGGAAAGATAGGGTAATCACAATTTTCCTAAAAAGACGTATATAGTTGTGTTTTCAATCATAGATATTATAGTCGTATAAAAGTATAATCATATTTTTCCCACCCCCAGCAGTTGGCTTGTATCTACGAGAGAGTGGATCGGGCCAACCACCCGTAGTGTATTGATAACTAGCTACATAAACACGGTGCGACGTCGCGCTAACTACCATGTGGATCGAAGTAAAAGAGACGAAAATTCGTATAAAGGGATTGCCTCTAAGAAAATACGAAGGACCTGTACACAATTTTGGAGAAGCGGAGGGGGTTTTAGGGGAAAAAGTACCAGGGAGCTCTCTGCAAAAAATAAGGATCCGTGCATAATTTAAAGAAACCACGAGGCATTATCCAGTAAAAGAAGAGTGGAGGGAATTTTTCGTAAAAAACCGAAGGCCTTTTTATAAGAACCAAGGGCCTATACGTAATTACAAAAACTCGAAGGGATTTTTTGTAGAAAACGCCACGTGGGCACGGTGGGGGGACGTAAAGTCCCCCATCTTTGTATATGGTATGATTTAGTCCCCGCTCAGTGTAGCTACGTGATGGGGCTGCGCGACGGAAGCCGGCGACAGGAACACTGTACAGTCCTGTAGCGTTTTTGTTTTTATTTGATTTTATTTGTATTTTTTGGTTTTTTTAGTTTTATTTTTTTCGCATTCCTTTACATTGTCTGCTTTAGATTAGCGTGCTATTTTTATTTTTATATTTTTTAAAATTTAATTATGCCTAATAAACCAATTCAGTTACAATTAAAAAAATCAGTTACAGTAAAATTTTAGTAAAAATTAAAAATCATAGCTATTCGGATGGCCGATTTACCGACCGCGCTCTTCATCGATCTCTGTGTTCAGTCATGCCAGAGAAATAAAATATAAATGCCTAAAAGGAGGCGTTGTGCCTGTACCGTAGCTCGTATCAAAGGAGAGACAGTGACGAATTTTGGATTTATATAATAGATACTTAGAGTTAACAAATAAAATATAAAAAATCATAATAGCATAAAAAAGTCTAAAATATTTCGTGCTAGATCAATATATATAAATAATTTAGAAAAATTACAAATAACTTAAGATGAAACCTCACTGATATAGTCTTATATATATGGCCTGCGTGTACTAATGTATGACAACGTATAGTTATTAACTAGTGTCTACTGTCTCGTTGACTTAACCACCACCGCACGCTCCCTCCCTAACTCTTAGGCGACTTGTCGCCCATTGGCTCTTTGCAGACATGTATTATCACTTGTCATGGCTATATCATTGTCACCGAAGCTAAATCAGATGCTAGAGTTACTCTTAGCCACTCACCAGTCGCTTGATGGCCAAATAATTCCAAGGGACTCACAGGGAACATGCGAGCAGCCGCTGCCTCACACCCCCTGCACTCCACGGAGAGTTCCCAGGGACTCCCTGGGACTTCAGCGCCTCTCCTTACACCACAAATGTTGAGCTATAAAGGAGGAGGCGCAATGGGGTCGCGCCTGTACTGTAGCTCGCATCTCAAGGAGGTGGCGCAATGGGGAAGAGAAAGGAGCGGCGACAGAGGGGGGACGGCTCAAGCTCCTATCCGAGGTATGTCTTTGGGAGAAGAGGAGGATCTGATCGTATCGTTTCACAACGATATGCGTGCATGCTTCCTGATTGAGCTCTTATTTTGCTTCAAATGTTGGCTAACTTAGAAAGAAGCGGCAGAGAAGGGACGGCTCAAGCTCCTCCTATCCGAGGTATGTCTTTGGGTGAAGGGGAGGATCCGATAGTGTCCTGTCATAACGATGTGCATGTATACTTCCTGATTGAGCTCTTATTTTGCTTCAAATCTTGCCTAACTTACTGGACACCAAGCAGCTCAAGTGGTGGGATGTCTACAGAGGAAACTCCACCCACAAGATCTCCAGATATCCACGCTATAATTGAAGAAGCGATAAGAAAAACTAGAAGCGAAGAGGTACTTTCACATGTTCTTAGTTTGGCATCTGGCTGTTGAGCTATGATCGGCTTCATACATCGCACGATTTTGCACGAGTGGACTTTAGGTTTTGTTCGTCGGCAATTTTACATAAATAAAGAGTTACATGGTACATCTGCTACAGATTTGCGTACATATACTATGACGATTTCTGCTGTAGGTTCCAGGAGGTCCATAGATCCGGAATTAGAAGTTTCACGTCCAAAATCTCGATAGCAATAAAACTATTGAGTTGACCAAAGTTCACTTTGGAACGGGCAGTCAACGCCGGCCGGTTCATCTGGGGAATTCGTTTTTACAAATACCCTCAGAACTCAATCGGGGCTTGATGTACCTCCCTACAAATACTTTTGTGGCATATGTCCTCCATAAGTGCATGGCTGTTACATACCCTATGGCGTCCACTTTCTGTTGATTTGGCTGTATTTTTGTCGACGTGAACTCCATGGCGTGCCTCCTCGACTATGGACTAGTGGTACCATGATTAATTACACTTATTCCATATCCAGTTCGGCCCTCACCTGCTACATTTCGTCATCTTGATTCGACTCAACTCAAGCCCTACAGGCTATGCTAGAATGCCTTGGTCCAACCTAGCACGCCATGAAATCCATGTCAACAAAAAGAAAAACGTTGAGTCAATGTGGATAGGGGTTGCCCGGGGGTAGGCCATGTCAGTCAAACAACCATACACTTGTTGGGGCATATGCCACGAAAGTACTTGAACGGGTAAATCAAATTCCGACTAATTTCTTAGGGGTATTTGCAATTTTCCCCTTTTTTTTTTAACAAATGTGCTTTCTGATAATCTGATCACCTCAGCTTCTTAGTCCACTTACCTGATGAGTTACTCTTTTTTTTTTAGGAACCTGATCAGTTACTCGGTTGATTGCCTTGGCATAATTTTTGGACGTACAATTTAGAGGTTGGGAAATTGTGGCCGCCAAGACCCATGTTTTAGTATTTGCCACATTTAAGTTGTAGACGATCGAGTTATCGATCTTATGAAATAATATGAGAAAATGGCTAAAAATCTTTAGGGGAAGACAGGGATACTCTTTATTACTATAAATTGATTACAGAATTGCCCTCAACAAGGTGAGAGACTAGCCCTAATTACATTGAATTGAATGAGATGTGAATTCGTTTGGAAAAGAGACGGGTTGATTGTGCCTTTGTCATCCAGCCTTAAATATCAATGAAGAGATGTCAATTATTCGCTGGGAAAGATGCCTTGCAGAACCAACACGTCTAGTCGGGGAGGCAGTTACAGAGAGAGAATGTCTGATCATCGGTTGTTGCCAGTGGAAGACAAATGTGAGCAACAACCGTATGGCTATTGTTGTTAGAGACTTAGGGCTGAAGCATCGTACTATTTGGAGTAGATAAGGCACGTGTTCCATCCATCACATGGAAGAATATCTCAGAACCGAGTTCAGGGACTAGTTCATAGACTCTCTAAGCAGTCATCTGGTCAAGCAACGCGCGCAGTGTCTCTCCAACCAGAGTGCTCAGGGAGCAACCTCTGAAGGTTTATAACCACGGGGGTCCCTTGGGATTAATTATATATTAAAGCCGTATTAGGGATTTATTCAATCCTCGTCATAAGTTTTACTATTTTATCAGGCACAAAATGTACTTTTCACTTTTGATTTTGGGCAAAAAAAAACATAAAAGCCAGGATACGATCACAGTTGCAAAACCCAGCTGTTTTCGCCTTATAAGGGGCAAATAATCGAGACAAAATTTTAAAGTATCAAATACTAAAACATGGGCCTTAGCAGTGATAAATCATCCATTTTATTGTTGTTGGGGCCCTATTATTTAGTATTTCCAAATCTTCATTGTGTATGTAATTTGATCATGTAGCACATAAATTAAAGTTTTGTGGTTCAAATTAAAATTTATTTCAAATATAAAATCCAATGGTGAAAATTTTAATTGGTTAAGTTTGAATTCCATTTGATGTTTTCTCACAAACATGAGAATAGTAAATTTCACTCGTTAAAAATTCAAAAGTTGAAGCATCACTAAGTTTGCACAAAAGCTGAAGCATCACTGTGGGGTGGTTGGTAATCAGACCTTCGACACCTCTTATAAGCCACTTAATTATGTAATTGTTGCAGCTCCAAAAGTTGATATTTCGTGTGGGTGGGTGTTTGGATCATCTTCCAGTTCACAAGCGCAACATGCGGAAAGAGCTAACAATACTCGAAGAAAGCAATCTGCCTAGCAAAACAATGATTAATTGTCTTGTGGAATTGTTTTTCAGGTGTTCCATATTCGGAGTACATAACACGTCCAGTGCAGCTCCTATGGGATAGGCCTGCTGTGGAGCCGAGCAAGCGTTGGAACCTTCTTGATCAGCTCATGCCACTGTATAGCAGCCAAACAAAGATTCATAGTGGCGATTTCCCTACTATACGCCTCATGCCTGAACACTATGACTCACTGACCACATACTCACAAGGCCCATACCAAAGGCAGTTTTTTTAATGAACAAGCCTTATTTTTAATAAAGGTGATGAGGGATCTCAAGATTACCATCATACCAACCGAAGTCATGCAGACTCGTCGGAACAGAGGTGTTCTCATTCAGCCACTTGAACCTGATGATTCAGATGATAAGTGCGTTCACTAACTCAATCCTTCCTCAGTTATACAGAGCTATCAAACTATTGTACTAGGAATCAATCAGCACTGACTTTCATCTGCTCGTATTATCGATCACTCCTAACAACCATTTTGCTAACTGTTATCCAGTTGTCTAACATTTTTCAGGCCATTACTAAAGAGGAAATTGCGCAAAAAATATCAATTGCGATTTGTGAATAAGGTGTGCGAGGCCTATTACACATGGGAGAAAATAAAAGCAGATGATGGAAATCTTCTTAACGTCGCTCTGTATGATGAGAACAACGCGAAGATCACATCTGGTCCTCTGTCTTCAGCTTCTGTGCAGGTCGTAGTTCTCCACGGTGACTTCAATGCCACTGGTCAAGATTACTGGACTTCAGAGGAGTTCAGTAGCTGCGTTGTGTGTCCAGCCGTAGGAGGTGATCGCGTCTTAGTTCTTGCTGATGGAGAGGCAAGTCTTGGTTATGCCTTTTTCCAGACATCCTCCATTAATGCCAGGACTGGAAAGTTCAAGATGGGCGTAACGCTGGCCAGTACCCCAGATGAGAGAGTTCGAGAAGGGATATCTGAACCATTTTGGGTATGGAATCGAAAAGGTATCTTTTTATCTTTTTCTTTCATTAAAAAAGAAAGGTACTCCCTTCAGTCTCCAGTCACAAAAGCATATTTTTTTTGGATATGTACGGTCAAACTTTTAAAATTTTGATTATCAATATCTTTTTAAATATTTAGATTGGATAGATAAAAATTGTATATATAGATTTATCTCAAAAAGTACTTTCATAGCATTATAATTTTATTAGGTTTTATAAATATTTTATAATGTAAATTAGTAGTCAAAGTTGTATTTTGGGTACCATATCGACGTTTAAAACGATATTCTTTTGTGACCGAAGGAGTAAGTGTTTATATCATGTAACATGAAATTTGCTGCAACTTTAAGTAGGGTACTTAACTTGCAATCTTTTAATCTGAAATATTCCAGCTTTTCATTTCATCTATTGCAAACATATACTGTATTAGTGGTGTTGCATATGTTAAAACGACAACATATACATGTATAGTATTTGATTATTGCCTGTAAGCAAATTATTACCTGTAAGCAATACGAGTTATTGCCTGTAAGCAACATTTCATCTATTGCAAACTTATACTGTATTATTGCCTGTACGCAAATTATTACCTGTAAACAAATTATTACATGGATAGATTGGATCAGTTAATTTAACACAATTGATTTTCTATACGAGTAAGTTTATCAACAGAACATTTCCGGGCAGCTTTGATGGGAGGTGCCTTTTCGTCCTTTTCTTTAATGAATAGAAAGTACATCATGAATCAAAACTTAATACTGGCAAGAAGTTTGGTCGGTGCAATGTACTGATATTTCATAACCTTCTACATAATTCTCATTAGATGACTCATCGAATTTTTTCCGGTGATCTTCCTTAGACTCAAATCAGTCAATCGCTCATATTCCTACCTACATTTGGATTTTCATCTGAAGAATTAGCAAATAGCAACCATGCTCATTTTAGTTTGAGAAACACTCGGGATGATTTTTTTAGCCCTTTTGTTCTTAACGTTCTACGTGGGTATGACAGGGACTAGGGGTTCGAATAGTGGTAAAACAACATTTGTATCCAATTCATAAACGAATACTAACGCATTTTAATGTATTTTGTTGATATTCAGATTTACCCGCGGGCATGTACCTGACGCCGCCGCAGCACCACCTGCCAGGCACCGGTGTCCCCTACGCTGTTCACTCCTTTGAGGAGGACCCTGATATGGTGCGGCCTCCTGAGGAAGATGATTCCAAGCTGCATAAGGAGAGGCTTCAAACCAGTCAGAGTAGGCGCGAACGGCGACAGAACAGCAGGTTCCCGGAGTCCATTTGGGCCAAATGAAAATGGACGGGACCCAGCCCATGTAATAGTTTTGGGGTTGAGTCTGTGTCTGGTCTTGGGAGGCGGCGTGCGTAGCCGAGGGGTATCGATGTAAACATTATTGATATTGCATTCTAGAATTTCCCAACCCCGTTCTTCTCTTCCCAGTCTTCTCAATTCCCCTACCTAGTGCCTGTTTGTTTCAGCTGTAAATTCTGAGAAGCAGCTGGTGAGTATCTAGCTAGTCAGAATCTGGAGAGGCTGGATAACTTCAGCTTCTGGCTACTAGTTCATTTTCTGGATTCTGTAACTTCTGGCTACTTAGAATCTGGATGAAAATCTGGACTGTTTGGGGAAGCTGCAGATTCTGAAAGTAGCTGTAGCTGTCAGAAGCTAAAACAAACAGGCCCCTAGACTCTTAATCCTCCAGGCCTGTAACAAATTTAGTATCAGAGTAGTTTGATCTGGAGCAAGCACACTATCAAACCCGAGCACAGCAGCAGAATGACGCCATGGAGCAGCACGACCCTTTTGACCCCTATTACCCTAATCCCTTCTCCGTGATGTGATCCGATCCACGCGCGCAGCAAGGAAGCTTGTATGACCCACACACATCGAACTCCAGCCGCGGCGCAGTTCGTGCTCTGGCACCAAGGCGATGGAGCGGATATGGATTGGAGGTACGGTTGGTCAGGGTCCTGCATGATTCCCGAGCAGAACGTATATTACTATTTGGGTACGCATTTTGGATACCCGGAATTAAATTCGCGGACTGAACATACAAAAACACGACGACAAGCGAAAAAGAAAACTGAACATAAAACATGCCTTTAGTAGATTGCAGCGAGCCAACCACATCCACGTACGATAAGGATAGAGAGAAAGAGAAAGGGAATTGGGGCCGGGCCCAAAACTGTTTCTTCAATTTTCTTCGTGGGATTCCCCTCAGAGAAGAAAATTTCCAAATTGTTTGGAAGCACATCCTCTGGCAATTTCTTTGATCAACGGTTGAGATCAAAGAAAGAGAGACAATGAGGACATAACATCGAAATCAAGGCATCAAGTCCCCCATCGATCCTAACCGTTGGATGCTTGACCCAATGGCCAAGAAGTGTCGAACAGCGCATGTCAGTGTGCCTCCTTGCCTTTCCATTGAACTCTTGGGACTTGGGATATTGACCTGACCAGCTGTCTGTGCGACGGGGCGAACTCTGTGGACGCCCAAGCTGTTTTCTTACATTTGACGTTGTATTTTTGCCTTCACTCCTATCTGCCTGTCGCCATTGCCTGCACATCTAGGGTCAGGTAGGATCATGCTCTCACAGGTCACAGCTTACCATGAGAGGAACATTCGACATCGTAGGCTCCGGGATTCCTTGGACGCACAGCAGCGATCTCTGAATGCATCTCAGAACATCAGCAGTATCGTCCAGAAAGAGACCACTGACCGAAAAACAACAGAGATAAGTATGCTTCTACCAATCCAACATGCAAAGATCAGATGACGCAGCGAATTCGGCCAGCATCCTAAAGGGCGGCGGCGTACTCGGGCACTGGCCAAGAAAAATGTTTGGGAGCTGCACTGCAGAGTTGGGCCTTGCTGGATTCTCTTTTGGTTGGGCTGGATTTCGTTAGGAGGCCATGTGTCTCGTGGATCTCAGCAGGTTTGCTACAGGCGAACGAACAGAGCTTCTAACATGCAGATGGGCTTATCCATTGTAAACAAGCCCGTGCGTCGCTGCGCTTGCGCGGGCGCGGGCACAAAGACCGGGCGGTGCGACGCGGCCGAGCACGCAAACACGGCGGTGAGTTCGGGTCCGGGCGGCGGGGCTCCGGCGAGAGGCGGCGAGGACTCAGGACAGCGGCGGAGATTCACCGGTGGCGGTGTTGATGGCGGCGGGTCGCGAGACGGCACGGGACACAATCATGTTCGAAACGGCGACTTTGGCGAGCAGCGGCGAGGTCTCGGGATGGCGAAGCGCACGGTGAGGGGCGGCGGGATGCTCGAAGAGTGCGGAGGACGAGGGGCGCGACTCGTTTTATGCGTGGAGACCGAGAGGTCGGCTCGAAGACGGCATGTGCGGCGCGGAGTCCGTCTCGGGCATAGACGTCGAGGCGTGCACGAGCGAGACGGCAACGGCAAGTCCAGGTTGGGGACGATGAACAGTGCCTGGCCCGACGGATGCGTGACGCGTGGCTTGAGCAGGGGATTGGATGGCTGCGGTAGAATGCACCGGTGCATAGTGCGGGGCCCCTTCGATGGCTGATGCGTGGCGCAGGCACGATTCGGCGGCTGTGGGCGAGGCGGTTGGCGCGGGTGGCCGGATGTGCAATGTGCGGCGGGCGCATGATTAGGCGGCTGCGGGTGAACGGGCCGGTGAACAATAGTGGGCCGGCCTATTACTGTTCCCTCGGTTTTCGGGATTTTTCTTTTTCAGAAAATTAGATAAAACAAAAGGAGCTCTAGAAAATAGCAAATAAATCTGAAAAATTCTCAAAAAATTCTAGAAAATCTCTTGAGACACAAGAAATACAAATAAAATATTTTTAGATTATTTTAATATTTATTTTAATCATATTAAATCCTTTTTATTCATAAAAATTTCATTTTAAGCTTTAATAAATTTCAAAAAATCCAATTAATAAATTTTTAAAAAAAACTTTTAAAAAGGCTCTGAAAAATAGAATATTACATCCAATCCGACATGCTAAAATCAGATGATGCAGCAGAAATGGCCAAATATCGCAGTGAGTTTGGCCAGCATCCTAAAGGGCGGCGGCGTACTCAGGCACTGGCTAAGCAGAATGTTTGGGAGCTGCAGCGCGGAGTTGGGCCATGCTGGATTCTCTTTTGGTTGGGCGTCTCGTGGACATCAGCAGCCTTCCTACAAGCGAACGAACAGAGATTCTAACATGCAGATGGGCTTACCCACTGTAAACGAGCCCGTCTATCAGCAGATTTCTTATTGGAAGAGATCTGCGAGAGAGGGCCCAAGTGAAACACACACACACACGCCCTCCTACACAATACACATACAAAGGAGACGCACTTGTGCTCCTTTTTTTTTTTTTTTGCCTTTTTTGGTCTTCGATGGACTCATAACACAAACGCACGCATTTTTCAAATTTTATTGAATTCGGCATTGTGGGTCGAGTCGTCCGTAGTGTCTGTCTCGCTGCATATTCCTTCCTGCTGGCAAACAAGATGCTGAATGTTACGACCAGTACCAGATGCTGTTGCACGCGCGGAATTCCCAGCCGCTGCCAACACGTCTCCTGATGCATCGTGAACCTGAATCCTGCGTCGCCAATTAAAATATGCCTTCAGATTGCAGCGAGCTAACCACATCGACGTACGCAGCTGCAATGTTGGATTATGCAAACACATCATAATATACTAGGATCGAACATCTTACCTAACATCTGGCGGACAAGGATTCGCTTGCATGATCACGATAAAGGCGTTGATGGAAAGGATGAATCCACAGTAGGACTCGATGACATCCCGCATGTCGCGGAACTGGCTGGCCATGCTCCTGCCCCTGCGTAGGCGGAACCAAAGCGTGCTCTTCTTGTAGGACTCGACGAGGGCGTCTGCCTCCTCGATTGCCTTGCTAACCAAATCCCCCATCTCCGAGTGCTGAACCACTGTCCAACAACCGGTCGGCCGCTGCAGTAGCGCACGGAGCGCCTGCACGCGCCCCTCGAGCCTCTGGCATCGCTTCTTGTTCTGCGGAAACAGTAGGAAGCTCATGATCACAGTGATGACCGTGATCGCGTCCAGCCCAAGCAGCTGCACGAGATTGGCTGCCTTCCCCAGCATGTCCCAGAGCGACGCCATTTGGTCACTACTCTTTGGCACGTCACAAACGAACTGACAAACCATGCAAAAGTAAACAGTCAGGCCGGACCAACGCGTTCAGAACGGGAGACCAATAAATTAACTGAAAAACCTTGCAAAAGTAAACAGTCAGGCCGAACCAACGCGTTCAGAACGGGAGATCAATCTGCTGGTCGAGAGGAAACGGCAATATGATGAAAGGATTTCGATACTACATGCAGGCCGCTTATATAGATTCCGTGGAGGGCATAAGACATTTGAAACCTCATGTGTAAAGCATATTGAGATATGCATATATGCATAACACAGACACAGGGGTCCATCTGCCCAAGGCAAAGCATATATCTCTCTCCGTCTTTCTTTTTTTTCCTCCCTTCCATGCTTTAAGTATGCATCTAGCTAAAGAGATGAGCAGTCAGCTAGGGCTGAGAGTGCATTGGAGGAGTGGTTCTTTTCACAATATGAAGAGCAAGCAAGGCAATCATTCACCTAACTGATAATGGTGGCAGCAATCAACCGGCCTTGGCTAGTTAGTGCATGCTGATGCGTCGATGCATGTTGGGGAAAAGACATTTGAAAGGTTTACTGTTCATACTTCTGCATATTTCGAATGTTCGGGATGCTCCCCACCGCTCAACCTCTTACGTCTTCTAAACAACAATTGGACTTACACATATAGCCTAGTGCACCCCTAATCTGCATATTTCCAAGGTTGAGGAGAACTTGACTAGGACCTGCCCGGTCGCGCACCATGCGAGTAGCTTTGGTTCACTCTGAAAGCCCTGTGTTTCGCCGTTCCTCCCTCCTCACATCCCTTGGACCCCAGAGTTCATATAGAGTGTTACAAATCTACAAGTTGATTGTAGTATAAACTGTAGCGATTTCCTTTATATCAACCAAAATCGTATGTGAGTTTCTATTCCTCCATACTCTCTCTCACTCTATATTCTCTCTCATGATCAATCTAAAAGCTATAAGACATAGCCAAAAACCATAAACTGAACCCAAAAAGAACAAACCCATATGCTGCAGATTTGCATACATATACTATAAAGTTTTTTGTTTTTAGGTTCCGGGAGGTCATAGATCTGGAATTGGATGTTGCACGTTCAAATTATTGGTACCAATTAAATTATTGAGTTGGCCAAAGTTCAGATTGGAATGGGCAATCAACGCAGGCCCCGTTCATCTAAGGAACTTTTCTCATTTTTGTGTAGATGTGCTTTTTGTGTACTGCCTGGTTACCTCAGCTTCTTAGTCATTTACCTGATCAGTTACTCGGTTGGTTACCTCGGCATAACTTTCAGATGTACAATTTAGCGGTGAGGCCCTGTCATTCAGTTTTTCCGAATCTTCATTGTGTATGTAATTAGATCATGTAGCATATAAAATAAAGTTTTGAAGTTCAAATTAAACTTTTTTCAAATTTGAAATCCAGAGGGCATGACAACTTGGCCAGAATCAGCCAATGTCAGAGAACTCCGATGGTTGAAGGGTTGCAAGAGTTAATAGTGAAATTTTAGAAAAAAAATGCTTCAGTTTTGAATTCCATTTGATATTTTTCTTGTGAACATGAGAATAATAAATTCCACTTGTTAGAAATTCAGATACTCAGTGTTATCTGTTTTGCACGTCTCAAAAAAAGTGTTACCTGTTTTGATTGGGACTAACTTTACTGTAATCAACTTCTCTAAAATAGTAATATTTTACGGAGTTAGAATTCAAAATTTCAGCCCATTTGATTAGGAACTATATATGACCTCTCTCTCTCTCTCAGGCTAAAGGGATCAAACAGATGTTCAAAGAGCTCAAGGAAGAGCTCAATGAAATGAAAAAACAATTGAAGAAGCTTAGTGAAGATCACATTGTACTACACAGACAATTAGAGCAACTTAATTGCTCAAATGGTGATGTATCTCCTGCTCCAAGGTGTTCTTTGCTACCATCAATTTTTTACAGCGCCGAGAGTTACTGCAGCTATTATTTAAGATAGTCCACACTACATGTAGTTAACGTAGCTTTGTAAAGGTGCACTGCAATCATATTTTGTTTTGGTACAAGCTCAAATGCTCAATACATATTTCACACGATATTGAATGTGTTTATTGTTGGGTTGATCATCTCGGCTAACCGAATCCCGAGTTTTCAGGGAGGCCATGCCTCCACTCGCGCCTTGATCGGAGGCGGTTCCAACTCCTGTTTTGGTTTCAGTCCCGGTCACCTAGCGCCATATAAAGCAGGGGTTTTCGGCAGGGCTTAAAAGAGAGTTGTTCAAGCCTGGAAGAACCTGCACAGACCCAATCTACTAACGAGCGCTAAGGTGGACGAAGGCCGAGCCTCCTCCATCCCTGTCCACGGTGACCACAGGTTCTCCGTCCCCGTCCACGCCTCACGACCGCGTTGCCGAGCACCTCCCTGATGGCCTCTCCAAGTTCAGGTATGTTTCCACACTTAAGGTCTTCTAGGTGTTCTTTTGGATCTAAGGATTAAAGCTATTTTTCATGTTTAAGTCTTAGATCTTTACAATATTTGGTATCAGAGCTTGTCTTGTCTAAAGGCAAGACCAATATTATTTGAATTAAACGTAATGATGCATTTATTGTCATCAAAAATACATTAAAAACCATCATCGTCCAATAAAGAAACTGAAATCAAATTCCTCCTGATGGAAGGAACATAGACTATATTATTAAGACGAAGCATGAAACCGCTATCTAAAACTAATGAAACAGATCCAACTGATTCTACTTTGCCTTCTTTTTCATCCGCGACTCTAAGACTTCGCCCCCCTTTCTTAGTGTTTTCGAGGTTTGGAATCCCCCTTTTGGCGAGCCACTTTAGAAAACCAACACAATCTTTCTGGAAATACCTTGGCTGTTTGCAGAAGTGACACTCTTAGAATTAATTCATACTGATATTTGTGGTCCTTTTCCTGTGACATCAGTGGATGGTTTTAATTCGTTCATCACATTTACTGATAATTTCTCCCATTATGGCTATATCTTTCCCATTAAAGTCCGATCTGAATCACTTGACAAATTTAAAATATTTAAGGCTGAAGTTAAAAATCAACACAACCTAAGAATTAAAGTGGTAAGATCGGATTGAAGGGGAGAATATTACGAAAGATATGCGTCTTATGGGCAAATTCCTGGCCCTTTCGCAAAGTTCCTTAAGGAAAATGGCATCGTTGCCCAATATTCGATGCCAGATGAACCTCAGCAGAATGACGTAGCTAAGAGACGCAACCGTACACTTATGGATATGGTACGGAGCATGCTTAGCCATTCTAGTTTACCAATTGGCTTGTGGATGGAAGTACTAAAAACAGCCGCACATATTCTTAATCGGATTCCCAGTAAATCAGTACCTAAGACACCTTATGAATTATGGACTGAAAGGAAACAGAGTATGAAATATTTACAAGTATGGGGTTGTTGTGCTGAAGCTAAGATATTTAATTCATATATTAGGAAATTGGACCCTAAGACAATAAGTTACCATTTTATTGGGTACCCTGAGAGATCCAAAGGGTATCGCTTTTATTGTCCTGATAGGATAACTAAGTTTGTAGAAACAAAGCACGCTGTGTTCTTAGAGAATAACGAGGACCTAGAGCCCAGGAAAATAGATCTTGAGAAGAAGCAGGTTTATGTTCCTTCACCGCTCATCCCAGAGACCTTTATTCTTGTGCCTCAGGTGGTTGCACCTCTAGTAGAGAATACTGTTGTTGCACCCACTGTTGAGGTCTCTGAAATTTCTAATGTTACACCTAATGATGAGCCTCAGCAGTCTCCTGTAATAACTGATGAACCTATTAGAAGATCACAGTGGGAGAGAAGATCTGCCATCCCAAATGATTATATTGTTTATATGAATGAGGATATTACTGATATAGGAAAGGTAGATGATCCTATCTCTTATAAGGAGGCCATGATGAGTGAATATTCTTCTAAATGGTTTGAAGCTATGGAGGATTAACTAAAGTCTATGAGCACTAATGATGTATGTGACTTAGTAGAAATTTCTAACGAAGTCAAAACAGTAGGTTGTAAATGGGTCTACAAAACCAAGCATGACTCTAAGGGAAATGTCGAAAGGTTCAAAGCAAGGCTTATAGCAAAATGCTTCTCACAAAGAGAGGGGATCGATTATAATGACACCTTTTCTCCTGTCTCGACTAAGGATTCATTCAGAATTGTTATGTCACTTGTAGCTTATTATAATTTAGAGCTGCATCAGATGGATGTTAAGACGGTATTTCTTAATGCCGACTTGCAAGAGAACATTTACATGGCTCGACCGAAAGATTTTGTCATGGAAGGCAAAGAGTATATGGGATGTCGGCTTAAAAAATCTATTTATGGTTTAAAACAAGCATTGAGGCAGTGGTACCTTAAATTCGATAAGATTATAAGGAGTTTTGGTTTTAAGAAAAATAAAGGGAGTAAATTCACCATATTAGTACTTTATGTAGATGACATCTTATTGGCCAGCAGTGATAAGGATATGCTGTTTGAGGTCAAGAGATTTCTTTCATCTAATTTTGATATGAAGGATCTTGGTGATGCCTCTTATGTTCTTGGTATTGAAATTCACCGAGATAGGTCCAAAAAAATATTAGGTTTATCTCAGAAGGCATACATTGACAGAGTACTGAAGAGATATAATATGCATAAGTGCTTTGGCTCGTCTACTCCTATTGTTAAGGGCGATAAGTTTGGGATATTTCAATATCTAAGGAACCAATATGAAACTGATCAGATGAAGTTGGTTTCTTATGCTTCAGTTGTCGGAAGCATTATGTATGCTCAAGTATGCACGCGCCCTGATTTAGCTTTTGTAACCGGGATGCTTGGCAGATATCAGTCAAATCTAGGATCAAACCACTGGAAGGCCGTTAAGAAAGTTTTGCGCTATATGCAAGCTGCTAAGTATTTCATGCTCACATATAAGTTTCCCGATAACTTGAAATTGCTGGTTATTTAGATTCAGATTTTGCAGGATGTGTTGATACTAAGAAATCCACGTCAGGTTATATCTTCACACTCGCTGGAGGAGCTATCTCGTGAAAAAGCTCCAAACAAACCCTTACGACGTCTTCAACGATGCAAACTGAGTTTGTGGCATGTTATGAGGCTACCGAGCAAGCTGTATGGCTTAAGAACTTTATCCCGGACTTAGAGTGGTAGACAGCATCACTAAACCACTCACTTTATACTGCAACAAAGAACCCGCAGTCTTTTATGCAAATAATAACAAGTCAAGTGGTGCTACCAAACATATTGACATTAAGTACCATATTGTGAAAGATAGAATTCAGAATCAAACCATTAGTATCAAACATATTAGCACTAAGCTGATGCTTGCGGATCCGCTTACTAAAGGCTTACCACCCAATATTTTTCGTGATCATGTTGCTGGCATGGGTTTATTGGAAAGCCTCTGATTCTGGATAAAATGACCTTAAAGCAAACCAACTCTCATTAAGTATAATGAATGTCCATTTCAAGATGGAATAGTACACTATAGGAATTGGGGTTGTGTGGCACTTCATTGGTCATGCAACACATTGCCTTGGTGTGATGTTTTATTAAGAATGAGCTTATGATGTTAGCCTTATGATCAAAGGGGAGAATGTTGGGTTGATCATCTCGGCTAACCGAATCCTGAGTTTTCAGAGAGGCCATGCCTCCACTCGCGCCTTGATCGGAGGCGGTTCCAACTCCCGTTTTGGTTTCGGTCCCGGTCACCTAGCGCCATATAAAGCAGGGATTTTCGGTAGGGCTTAAAAGAGAGTTGTTCAAGCCTGGAAGAACCTGCACAGACCCGATCTACTAACGAGCACTAAGGTGGACGAAGGCCGAGCCTCCTCCATCCTTGTCCACAGCGACCACAGCTTCTCCGTCGTCGTCCACGCCTCACGACCGCGTTGCCGAGCACCTCCCTGATGGCCTCTCCATGTTTGGGTATGTTTCCACACTTAAGGTCTTCTAGGTGTTCTTTTGGATCTAGGGATTAAAGCTATTTTTCATGTTTAAGTCTTAGATCTTTACAATATTTATAAAAGACTCTAATCAAGTAACAATACACATTTCCTTCTTAGTGTTGTTCTCTTGTTTCATAACATGGCATAGCTTCCTGTACTTTGATTCTTTTGCAGATCGGAACCAAATCAAATGCAACCACCAAGATTCTGACTAAGAATCACTAGTGTGGTGAACGAGAAAGTTGAAAAGGGGAAAAGCATACAGACTAATAATGGGAATTGCATAGAGGTAGATCTGTATGATGGTGGTAATCCAATTGCAACGGATCACCCCTTGCTTCTGCATGGGTTATGATGGTTGTCCTTAACGGAGAGTTCAACAAAGATAATAATCAATACATTTGGTGCAAAGAGGACTTCGAGAAAAGCATAAGGAAATTCAGCAACAGGAGGTGTGAATCAGAGAATAGAATCAATAATGAGTGACTGCACATTTCAATTGACTAGCGAGAGTCAACGTCACAGTGGCGCTAAAATTTTGGAAAACTCCAGTAACAAGAGTGTTAGTCTTGGGGTGATGGTACTGTTTCCTCCGAAAGAACGTGTTCTAGAAGGATTGTCAAATCGTTTCGTAGTGCGAGACCCACCTAAGAAGTCAAAGAGACCAAGCAACTGCTTATCCTTTCTGAAAGTTTAGAATGAATTTCTTTTTCTTGGAAGAATTTAGATGATATTAAGACATGGATATTTATTTTTTTGAGGAATTCTCGTAAAAAATCAAGGGAGTAATAGAACACTTTCCGACTCCTTTATTAGGTGAGTGTGCAGACATTCTGCATATAACAACACAACCGTTCTGGTGAACTGCTTTTGGAATAAACATTTCGACACGCTTGGTTGTAACTTTTTTTTGCGAGGAAAGTTGTGGTAACCTTTTGACTAGTGGCATTTTCATAGGGCAAGCTCCGGTTGGCAGTGGTCAAGAAGGAAATGACGCAATACCTAACATACAATACTCATCGTATCCAACTTTTACTCAGACTGTGGGAAACAGTTAAGCCTTAAAGCCCTTGTTTTCTACCCTCCATCTTTCAAATGATGCAGATTGTAATGTTTCATACTTGGTTTCAGTAATTGTTCCAGTTCCAGTTCTAATAACACACTCGAAGCATATCCACAATATCCGATAGAACCACTGGTCAATGCAAGTGCTCCCTCCATTTCTAAATAGATTTTGCACAACAACCAATGCACACTTACAAAAGACCATGTTGTTATGAATATCGCTTATATTTAATATAAGGTCAATAGGTCAATATATATACACGTACATGTATGTCACATATACAAGAAACCCCTTATACAGCAGGGTAATTACACAGCTATATGTGATATATCTAACAGCCCCCTCAAACTTATGGTTGATCAACAACATGAAGTTTGGAGAGGTGAAAACGATGCTGAGCTCTGGTCTGTGCCTTTGTGAAGAAGTTTGCTAACTGAAGCTCAGAAGGCACATACTGAAGAGCAACAATTTGATCCTGCACCTGTGTTCGCATATATGAAGCATCAACACCAATATACTTTGTAAGCTCATGCTTCACCGGATATTTATAAATGCTTATAGCACCTGTACAGTCAGACAAAAGAGGAGTCGGTGCAGAAATAGAAACACCAAAAATCCGTAAGTTACCACTGTAGTCAAGTAACCTCCACAGCTAACAACACCTTCGCTCGCAACTCAACCTCACCACTCAAATGAGAAACTGTGGTATGCTTCTTAGTCTTCCAAGCAATGAGAGAACCACCAAGAAAAATACAATAAGTAGAAAGAGACCGGTGATCAGAGGGATCACTAGTCCATGTGGCATCAAAATATGCCTAGAACTATAAAGAACTGAAGTGAGAGAAAAAGAGACGACAAGAGATAGTTCCACGAATATTCAGTTCTAGGACAACTACCTCTTCTAGCATCTATTGGGAATAACACACTCGGAGTATATCCACAACATCTGGTAGAACCACTGACAGTGCAAGTGCTCCCTACATTCCTAAATAGATATCATTCTTAGATTTTGCACAATCACCAATGCACACTTACAAAATACCATGTTACCCTCATTCAAAGCCTTTAGATTAGTTATTGTTCTTAGGATGGTGTGATACTCTCGTTAGACTAGTAGTGAATGACATTGGAAATAAAAATGGACCACTAAAAGGGAGGGGTATGCAAGGAAAAAAGGGTAAAAAGTCATCTCAAATCATTGAATAACATGTACTATTTGAGAACAAAATTTACAAAATAGAATGACATGTATTTGACAACGAAGGGAGTAAAACTTAAAAGGTTTGCTTCAAACTTTTGGATCTTGGCTTTATTTTTTTGGAGAACAAAACAGCAGGGAAGCCCCCTACACATTTGGATCTCTGTGGTCTTTTTATATATAGAAGGAATTATGATGACTACATCAAAAGATAGGGTTAACTGGCACAAGGCTTTGATATAAAAATAATCTTTGGAAAAGTCCATATAACACCTCAAACTTCGTTCAGCATCCTAAACTATAAAATTGGACATTTGATCCCTCTCCTCTAAACTTTGCAATCTAACTCAAATAACACCTTGACCCAGTTTTGGATGGTAGGTATTGCTCGCGTAGCATAATGAGTTGGTAGTTTTACCACATAGCACGACACGTTGATCAAGTTTAGGTGATTGATAGGTGGGGCCCATCAGGCCTTCTCTCCCAAATAGAAAGAGAGAGAGAGAACTATAGGGAGTGGTGGCCATAGAAGCATGCATGACTGGGAGCTTGGTGAGGGAGAAGCCCTCATAGCTCTACATGTTATTGACCTAACTTGGCCAACGTGTCATCTTATGTGGCGAAATGCCCACTCATCACACTACACAGGCAATACCACCATGTGAAACTGGGTTAAGGTGTTATTTGAACCAGATTACAAAGTTTGAACTATTAAATACCTGGCTTCATAGTTCGGGGTGCTAGACGGACTTTCACATAAGTTTGCGTGTTATATAGACATATTCCATTCTACCGTGTTAATTATTCTAAAGGCATAGATTAAGATGATAGAGCACAGTGGTTTATTTTACTTCCAAACCATAGTGTATGTTATGCCAACTTTTCTTTGGGCATCTGTTCGTTATTTTATTCAACAACAAATGTGTTTAGTCACTGAAGGGCTCCATCATTCTGCTGGAGGTGCACATTCGCCGATGATGAGCGACTTATTCATGAACGAACCTTCGACTAGCCTACGTGGTATGGCACCTTGATTCTCTAGTTGATGATGATAGTTTGATTCAATGGTGGTTTTAATGGGTTATTTATGTTGATTTTTTCACTGTAATTTTATGATATTTAGACATGTGACCTTAGGATTGTGAGCCTTTAAGATAACTATACACACTCAAAAATGAAAGTTAGATCATATGCAAGTTCAGATTAGGAGGATAGCATAAGGACATGTGTTGAATTTCTTTATGATTTAAGCAATAAATAAAAATTTCTGTGCCCAAAGCCTTGGTTACTAACCTCCAAAGACCTAAACAAATTTAGATACCTAAAAGAACTTGATTTTCTTTTGTAGGTGAACTACAAAACCAGTGGACGGCATTAGGTGCTAGATAGTAGTTGCACTCAATACATGACCAGAGACCGAAAAAATATTCACCACTTTTGAGAATAGGAGCAATGAAAAGATCACTTTCGTCGATAATAGCAAAGGCAAGGTATTAAAATTGGGTAAGATTGCTATCTCAAATGACATTTCCATTTCTAATGTCTCTTTAGTAGAAACATTAAATTTTAATTTGCTATCTATTGCTCAATTGTGTGATTTGGTTTTAACTTGCTCTTTTTCAAAAGAAGGTATTACAATTTCAAATGAAAAAGATAACGAACTTGTTTTTAAAGGCTTCCATTTTGGAAATGTTTATTTAGTAGAGTTCAATTTAAATGATTCGGGGTTGAATACTTGTTTATTAGCTAAAACCTCATTGGGATGGTTATGGCATAGAAGGTTGGGTCATGTGGCCATGATTCAACTCAAAAAGTTTTTCAAAAATGATTTAGTTGTTGGCTTAAAGGATGTGAAGTTTGAAAAAAATAAGCTTTGTAGTGCTTGTCAAGCCGGAAAACAAGTGGCTAATTCTCATCCTTCCAAAAGTATCATGTCAACATCTATATCATTAAAGCTCTTACACATGGATTTGTTTGGGTCAACAACCTACAAGAGCTTAGAGGGCAATAGCTATTATTTAGTCATTGTGGATGATTATTCCCAATATACATGGACTTTCTTCCTCAATGACAAAAGTGAAGCTCCCGAGGTTTTGAAAAGCTTTGCAAAAAGGGTTCAAAATGAATTTAATTTCAAAATAAAGAAAATTAGGAGTGATAATGTTTCCGAGTTCAAGAATGCAAAAATTAAAGATTTTTGTGATGAACTTGGAATAAAGCACGAATTTTCCACAAGCTATACTCTAGAGCAAAATGGAGTTGTAGAGAGAAAAAATCGTACACTAATTGAAATGGCTAGGACAATACTTGATGAGTATAATACTTTCGATATCTTTTGGGCGAAAGCAATTAATACTGCATGTCATGTCACAAATCGCCTTTATTTACATCGTCTATTAAAAAATTCTTCTTATGAACTTCTCATGGGAAGGAGGCCAAACATTTCTTATTTTAGAGTATTTGAATGCAAATGTTTTATTCTAAGAAAATGTATTCGGTTCTCAAAATTTTAAAATCGATGTGATGAAAGATTTTTTCAAGTTATTCTTCTAATAGCAAAGCATATAGAGTCTTCAACAAAATCTCCGGTTTAGTTAAAGAATCATGTGGTGTACAATTCGATGAGACTAACGACTCTCAATAAGAGTAAGAGAATTTGGATGATGTAAGTGATGAAGGATTAAGAAAGGCTATAAAAAATATGCAAATTGGAAGCATCAAGCCAAAAGAAGACTCAAGTGACTCACTTTCATCTCCTCAAGTTCTACTTCCTACCTCTTCCACAACAATCACCATTCAAATTCAAGATAAAGAAAAGGAATAGCAACATCAGCCATTAAAGATTCACAACGTATTGAACAAAGATAGTACAATTAACCAAATTTTGGGTGATGTGGGTAAGGGCATTTAAACTCGCTCTAGACTAGTTTCTTTTTGTGAATATTACTTTTGTCTCTTCTCTTGAACCTAAATTAGTTGATGATGCGTTAGATGACCCCGACTGGGTTAATGCCATACATAAGAAACTAAATAACTTTGCAAGGAATGATATATAGAGTTTAGTGGAGAGACCCAAGGAGCACAACGTGATTGGCACAAAATGGGTCTTCCGTAACAAACAATATGAAAATGGAATTATGATAAGAAACATAGTAAGGTTAGTAACTCAAGCTTTACTCAAGTCGAGGGACTATATTATGATGAAACTTTTGCTCCCATAGCTAGACTTGAGTCAATTAAAATCTTTCTTGCTTTTGCATCATGCTTTGATATAAAACTTTATCAAATGGATGTTAAAAGTGCATTTCTAAATAGAAAAAATAATCAAACTTGTATTTGTTGAGCAACCTCCCGGGTTTGAAGATACTAAGAATTCAAACCATGTTTATAAACTCTCCAAGGCACTTTACGGGCTTAAACAAGCTCCTAGAGCATGGTATGAGCGCCTACAAGATTTTGTACTTTCTAAAGGATTCAAAATCGGAAAGGTTGACACTACTTTATTTACTAAAATTATTGATAATAAATTCTTTATGTGTTAAATATATGTTAATGATATTATATTTGGTTCCACAAACCAAGATTTTTGCAAAGAATTCGGTGATATGATGTCTAGGGAGTTTGAGATTTCCATGATAGGTGAATTAAGCTACTTCCTTGGACTTCAAATCAAACAACTCAAGAATAGGACTTTCATTAGCCAAACCAAGTATACAAAACATTTACTCAAAAGGTTCGGCATGGAAGATGCAAAGACCATTAAAATTCCCATGGCAACCAACGGGCATTTAGACCTCAATAAAGGATGTAACCCGATAGATTTAAGGCTTTATAAATCCATGATAGGAAGTTTGTTTTATCTTACCATATCTAGGCCCGATATTATGTTTAGTGTGTGCATGTGTGCAAGGTTTCAAGCATCTCCTAAAGAGTGTCATTTAATGGCCGTAAAGAGAATTCTAAAATATTTAAAACATTCCTCCAGTGTAGGATTGTGGTATTCAAAAGGTGCTAAATTTGATTTAATTGGATATTCGGATTTCGATTATGCGGGTTGCAAAGTGGATAGAAAAAGCACCTCCGAAAGTTGTCAATTGTTAGGAAGATCTTTAGTGTTTTGGTCCTCAAAGAAACAAAACTCCATAGCACTTTCAACCGTCAAAGCCGAATATGTTTCCGCGGGTAGTTGTTGTGCATAATTATTATGGATGATGCAAATATTGATGGATTATAGAATCAAATTTGACAACATGCCTCTTTTGTGTGATAATGAGAGTGCGGTGAAAATAGTCAATAACCCTGTCCAACACTAAAGAACCATGCATATAGATATTAGATACCATTTTTTGAGAGATCATGTTAGCAAAGGAGATATTGAAATTAGCCACATAAGAACCGAAGATCAACTAGCGGATATTTTCACCAAATCGTTAGATGAAAGCCGCTTTTGCAAATTGAGAAATGAATTAAATGTTTTAGACTTCTCACATGTTGCTTGAACCCTTGTTGCACATGTTTGGGTGTTATTATGGTTATTTGAGCTTTTATGAGAAGATTTCTCAAAAGATTTTACTAAAATCTTGTATGTTCATAAAAATTACTTTATTAGTTTTCTAATAGGTTCTCTAATGCATAATGATCCTGAATGATTCTTCTTTGAGTGCAAAACTAGTGATCATTTGCATAAAATTTCATTCTAGTCTCAAAATCAGCAAGTCCTAGAAAAATCGGAATTACCGCTGTTGAAATTGCGGTACTCCCGCAGTGCAGTAATACCGCAGCGAAGCGCGGAACTACCGCTGTGTGGTAATACCGCGGGTAGGAGCAGAATTACTGATTTTTCATAAAGAGAGTGGTTACTTCTGAGATTCTCTTCCATTTCTTTACAAAACCGTTCCCTCTCTCCTCATTACTTCATTGCACCTGAAAACTTCCTCCATCTCTATCTCTCTCCCAAGAACACTCCAAAATCCTTCACCCGATCTCCAAATCCGGTGGGATTTTTGTTGTTCTTGGGCTTGAATTTGTATCACAAGAGTTCACCTTCTTTGTTCCATGAGGTATTTCGGATCAAACTTCAAATTTTATCGCCTTTTTGAACTCTTGATGCAAATAGGTTAAATTTGACATGTAGACGAATTTGATGCTACATTCTTGGGCAAATTGCTAGTTTTAGTGATGTTAGATAATTTAACATCTTTCTATTGGATCATATCCATCAAAAACATCACTAAAAATCATAGATTAATCTGCCCTAGAAACTTTCAGGAATATCAGTAATACCGCTCGAGAGCGTGGTACTACCGCTGGGTGGTACTTCTGCATCTAACCCCAGTACTATCGCATTGCGGCATTACCACAGGGTTCAGCGGAACTACCGTACTCTACACTACGGAACTACTGATTTCCCTAAACTTTTGGCGTATTGTCTTCATTCAATTCAGACCTAAGTTTCATACCTCTCAGCACTTCCTTGACTTCAATATTTTCTTATTTCAAGATGGCCCCTAAGACAAGGAATGCTATCAAGAAAGTCAAGAATGTGGCCGAAAAGTTAAGGAACTCGACAAAGAAATTCTATGTTAGCGGCGGAAGCTCAGGCCAAGGTTCATCTCGAGCTCCTGCACCACTTCCTGCTGAGCCGGAGCATGAAGAGTCACCTGAACGGACTCCAGAGGGCAGGGAAAATGAAACTTCCCATGGTTCCGAGACCGAGTCTGATCAGCATATAACCTCTCCTTCTGACAGTTAGGTCCTTGAAGCAACAGAAGAAGAAGAGGATGAGGATGAGGACAGGGGTCCGGCTGACATTAAGCGTCGGGACATTGCACAGATGACTAGCAATGACTATGCCAATCTCAAGCATCGTCGACAATATGTGCTTCCCAAGAACACCTCCAATCCAAGATTTCATACACAATTTCAGGAGCAAGTGCATGAAGTGATATATATTAACAACAAGTTTACTGACCACAAATATGTGGATTGGGATCACATAGATGGCCTGGATATATTTGAAGGCACCTGGTGCATGTTTCAACAGGCAGGAGTTCACCATCTAGTGACTCTCAAGTCGGATTACAATAAGGAAGTGATTCGCCAGTTCTATGCCACTCTTTGGGTTTCTCCAAACTTCGAGCACTTTGTGGATGACTGGAGAGCAGTACTTGAGCTCCAACAAGGGTGAGTTAGAGGCATCTTTGAACACTTTCTCCAGTGCTCATGAGAAGGTGTTTGACAGGCTTGCGATCCCACTTCATCAATGTGGAGAATTCTATGATCGCAGTGCTCGATTTGTGCCTGGCAAATTACATGGACTACTGCCTGTGCCCAGCTTGATTAACAGGATCATCAATCACACTATTCTACCCAAGAGCGGAAACTTTGATACCATTAGAGGGCATGCCTAGAATCTGATTCGCTACATCATGACAGGCACTAGATTTGATGTGGTTGATCTGATGATTCGCGAGATGGATGCTTCGAAGAATGACAGAACCAGAAGGATCAACTATGCACCCTACATAATGAAATTAATCATTCATAAGACTGGACCTTTCAGAGGTGTGAAGGGAGGTGTGCATAAAGTGTACAAGCCAAGAGAGATGGCCCCAATTTCTATGCCTCCGCGCCCTAGTGCGCATCCTGGAGCTGCCTCCTCTTCTCAGCACCGGGGGGAGCAAGGGTCGCAAGGGGAAGAAGTGACAATGGCTCAGCTTTATACTGCGGTCATGGGTCGAAATGTCTCCTCTCTCACCGAGCATTACTCCTCTCTGTCCAGCGACGTGTCTTCTCTATCGGCTGCCATCTCCTCCCTCGGTGATCAGATGACAACGCTTGAGACCTCCGTCGCTCCACGCCACTATGAGCGCCGCTAGCGCCGTCGCCGTGACGCTTCTCCTCAAGCTCAGGATCAGAATCAGGATACTCAGGAGTGACCTTTTTGGTACTTTGATGCCAAACAGGGAGAAGTTGGAAGGGAGAAGAAGAAGAAGAAGATCATCAAGTTATCTTTTATCCTTTTATGTAAAAGACTAAGTGGTGTAATAACACTTTGAATGCTTATCTTCGTCATCTTTATTATTTGGTTGTGATGAATAATATGCTATGTAATGATCTTTATGCTTTCACTTTATGCAAATCTAAATCTCTGTTCATGATCATTTTTGCCATATGAAATTTCAAGTATGGTTGTCATTTGCATATCACACATTCTTGAAATTCATGATTGATTAAGCCCTACTATATCTATTGTTCATATATGCAATCCATGCATATATTTGGGGGGTATTTCAAAAATGACTTCAAAAAAAATTGAATCATTTTAGTTTTTGCATTAAATTGAAAGATTCAACTCTCTATTCAAAAGTCAAAAATAGAGTATGCAACTTGTTCTTATGCAAGTAGTATATTCAAAATCTTTCTTCTCACTTAAATTTAAAGGTGTTGTCATCAATTACCAAAAAGAGGGAGATTGAAAGCATTTAGGCCCCTAAATTTAGGGTTTTGGTAATTAATGACGAATTATGAATATGGGACTAATGTGTGTGCTAAGATTGTATAGACAAAGTCTCATGTGTGCAATAGATAAGAACAAGCTGCATGAAAATGAACGTCGAGAAGGATCAAAATTGAGGTATATAAAATATAGAATCTCTTTTCAATTTTATCGGTCTTAGGTGAAAAGGTGGAAGACAGGATTATAGGCTACATGCCATACTATTCAGAGGGATTATTGAAAGTAGCTTCATAGCATGCTTTGGTGCATATTGGATCAATTTAGGAATATGCTTGCATTTGAAAATAACTTTGAAAACTCACTGTGCTCTTTTAGCAAAATCGATAGTACCGTAGGCAACAGCGGAACTACCGGACTTCGGTAGTATCGGTTTTTGCGCGGTACGTTTTTTCCAGAGAGCATCCTTCTGGGGACTTAATCTCAATAGAAATTGGTAGTACCGGATTTTCAATGACGGAACTACCGCAGTGCGGTAGTACCGTATGGTACTGCTAAACTACCGATTTTTGGCATATTTTTCCAGAGAGTACCCCGAGAAAAACTTAACTGACCAGAAATCGGAAGTACCGGAACTAGCACGGCGGAACAACCGCAGTGCGGTAGTACCGCACCGTCCTGCGAAACTACCGCAATGCGGTAATACCGCACTTCGACGGCGGTAGTACCACACTATTTTTAAAACGGCTAGTTCTGACCGTCTGACATAACCGTTACTGTGTTCTACAGTAAAGTGCGGTAGTATCGCACTTTGTACTGCGGTAATTCTGATTTCCCTGAATTTTTCAAATTAATTTTTAGCAACGGCTAGTTTTGGTAGGTGAGGGTATAAATACCCCTCCACCTGCCCAAGGGCAGGTTGCTGAACTTGCATTGATCATCTTGAGCCCTAGAGCATTCACTCCACTCTCTTTTCTCATTTGAGCATTCATTTTGAGTTGTGGAAAGATTTTCAAGTGCATTCATTTTCAAGTTGATCCTTTTGCACTTGAGCGCCATCAAGCGAACTTTATAATCTATTCTCTTGGTGCTTGTTGGCACCTAGACGGCGATGAGGTCAATCGCTAGGTGACTTCTTCAACAAGATTGTGAAGAAGCCCGAGCAAGATTGTGAGTGGTTTGGAGCTCGCCATCTCCGGAGAGGAGGAAGTGCTACCACTAGTGATTGATGAGTGAGGCTTAATTTGTGGAGCCGGTCCAAGAGTGCTTGGGCTTTCCTCAACGTGGACTAGTGAAAACCGGCAAGTCTTCGATACCACGAGAAAAATATCGAGTGTCCATTGTGATCATTCTTTACTTCTCCCTAGCATTTACATTTTGCAAGCTACTTGATATATTGATTTCATTTGTTATTATTTGTAATTGTCTTTTGCTTCAATTGCCTAAAATTGCTAGAATTGAATAGGATTGATTGACTTATATTATTTGCCTAGTGATAAATTGTCATTACTTGTTTAATTAGGCAAAAAAAATTTAAAACCTCCTATTCACCCCCTCTAGTCGGTTATCCTTGATCCTACAGCTTTATGGATTGTACACCACCTGTTTCGCTAATAGTATATTTGATGATGATAGTTTCCCGATTTTAGGGGGAGGAAATTAACCCACACACTTGTGAAGCAAATAGAGAAGTCCAGAAGATCATTGATTTGCAGGCATTACCAAATCAACTGCCTATCCACTTTAGTGATTTAAAACGCGTGACCAAGTCGCATGTACCTGCACGCGATGCACCAGAGAAGGTTGAAATATCAAAGAAAATTGAAGGTATCCCTAATCCCATCTAGATGCCTCAAAATAAAAGGATGAGAACTCTAGCCCCTTGAATCCTAAGTAACTAGGGACACCTAGTGAAAAAGGGTAAGAAGGACTTGACACGGCTGATCACCAAAGTTCTCTAGAATCAACAGAGGAGCCAGTTGAGACCTAGCACCAGTATGGCACCTTCAGAAAAGGGTATACCAGATCTGAACATTCCCATAGAGGGAGAAATCAATATGGATATGTGCACACACATTAAATTTAAAAAAAACTAAAGGGACTTGCTACACAATCAAAAGGAGCAGTGAGTACGTAGAAGCACTAGAAGAATTAACCCATGATAAAATAGACATAAACTATGTGCACATGGGAAATCCATGAATAGGATAACAACCAATATTGATATTTATTTTGTAAAGAAAATTACTACAATCAACGATATTGATCCAGAGCTTGCATCGCTTGTTGAACGTAAGAAAAGATCAGATTAAGAGGATTGGAAAAAGGCAATAGAAATTGAATTATTATCTCTGAATAAAAAAGAGATATTTAGGCCTGTAAGCCACATGCCTCCCCTTGTGCACTCTGTAGGGTATAAGTGAGTATTTGTTCGAAAGCGAAATGAGAAAAATGAAGTTATAAAATATAAAGCAAGGCTTATTGCATAAGGTTTCACTCAACAGCCAGGAGTTGATTACGAAGAAACCAATTCCCCAGTCATGAGTGGCATTACGTTTAGATATTTAATTTCGATGGCAGTAATCCTGAATTTAAAAATGAAATTAATGGATTTAGTAACGACATATTTTTTATGGAAACTTGGATTTTGATATTTACATGAAGGTACCTAACTGTATCGTTGTCCCAAATCAAGATAGATCAAATAGAAACATATATAGTATAAAACTCAGAAAATCATTGTATGGACTTAAGTAATCAGGTAGGTTGTGGTATGATCGCTTAAGCGACTTTCTATGCAAGAAAGGCTACACGAACAATGAGAATTGTCCCTATATATTTATACGACGATCCTAAAATGGATTTTATATAATCTCAATGTATGTAGATGATCTGAATATCATCGGAACCCTAGAACATGTAAAGGAAGCGATCTCTTACCCAGAATTAGAATTCGAAATGAAAGAATTGGATAAAACTAAATATTACTTAGGCTTATAGTTCGAACATGTCTTGAAAGGAATATTAGTGCATCAGTCAACCTACAGTCAGAAGGTATTAGAAAGATTTGGTTTTGAAAAGGCATACCCATCAAAAGTATCAATGGTTGGGCGATCTTTGCACCAAGACAAGGATCCGTACCGACCTAAAGAAGAGGAGGAGGAAGTCCTGGGATCGGAAGTCTTAGACTTAAGTGCAGTAGGAACACTTATGTATTTAACAAACTGCACTAGACCGGATATTGCTTTTGCCGTAAACCAATTAGTAAGATATAGTGCAAAACCTACCAAAAGGCATTGATAGGAAATAAAGGATATTTTTCGATACCTCCAAAGAAACAAAGATCTTGGACTATTCTACAAAAAGAACCAAGACCTAAATATAATTGGTTATACAGATGTTGGGTACTTATCAGACCCGCATACCGCTAGATCATAAATAGGCTATGTATTCCTGTGTAGTAGAACTGCAATCTCATGAAAATTGTCTAAGCAAAGTCCTGTATCGACTTCGACGAATCACTCAAAAATCATAGCACTGTACGAAGCCGCACGAGAATATGCTTGGCTTTGACGGATGATTCACCACATCAACAGTCATGTGGACTGAATATCGTGCAAGCTCCCATCATTATCTATGAAGATAATGCAGCTTGTGTTGCACAAGTATGGACGAATTACGTGAAAAGCCATCTTATAAAGCATATCAACTCCAAGTTCTTTTATGCTCACGAATTACAAAAGATGGATGAAATTAAGATACTACATACTAAATCGTGTGAAAATCTTGTAGATTTATTTACTAAGTCACTTGAAAGATGTGTACGTGAATTAAAATGATGAGGCTTAGAGAAGTGAAAAATTAAGGGGGGATATTCTTCTCGAGCTCACTTTTAAAATTTGATTATGAAGATTGAGTACCAAAAGAATATACCCTGTAGATTAAATAAAACTGAATGGATTGTACTCTTTTTCCCTTGACGAGTTTTCTGAAAGTTTCTCAGCCAAGATTTTTAACGATGCAATTCATCCAACACAATATAACATGTATCATGTACTCTTTCTTCAATTTTTTCCCACTGAGTTTATAAAGTTTTGATGATGCATGAACGTATTGGATGAGTGCTTAAGGAGGAGTGGCAGGAAACTTAGGTCTAGACCTGCAAACCTAATTCATGGTTGACACCTCACCCTTTAGTTTATAAATAGAAGGTCTCCCTAATAATTGTATTTGTACCTTTTGGAGGAGAAAAGCCATAAACAAAGGAATCCCTCCATCTCTCTGTGTCCAATCTATTATTTTGTATTACCTGTGTTTGATCTATCTTTCTTACCTAGAAGAAATCTCTCGGACTAACTCGCCAGCAACGATTCCTCAACACTTTCCACCTCTTAAAGCCACATCAAAGATATAGTCACCTAGCATCGTCATCAATCTTGAAGCAGCCTACTTCCCTAATCTTCCTGGCTTCCTCCTGTCTACCATAACACAAGGTTAGACCAAGGGTGAATGGGGCCTCTCGGAGATGCTCCTGCTGCTGATCATCGTTCCAGTTGAACATCATCCTCAGGTGGTAGCCGCCGTCGCAAGAGCTCCACCTGAACATCCTCAGATGGCAGCCGCCATCGCAAGAGCTGCACCCGAACGAGAGCTCCTGGGTCCCGACGGTCGCGTCTCCATCCACCAAGAAGAGAGAGAGAGAAGTCACTTCGTTGACGCGACACTTCTCCTTCTCCCGTGATGTGTAGTTGTCTTCTTCTCTCCTCTTGTCTACGTCTCTCTCTGCCGTGATGTGTAGTAGTCTCTCTCTCTCAAAGCAGTAGCAGCCACGGCCCTTAGGCCGTAGCTGGCGCTACGCAGCGCGCGTGAGGAAGGTGAGTAAGGGGAGGATCATTGCAGCGACGGCCTCAAGCTAGCCAGCGAAGATCGACACAGCCGAGATGGTGGATGGGATGTCACGGGAGGATGCCAGGAAGGTGGGGAAGAAGCTTCAAGATTGATGAGGATGCTAGGTAGCAAGAGCTTAGATGGTGCCTTAAGAGGTGGAAAGGGAGGCGCTCTCCCAGCAAATTTTCTTCCCGCGGTTAGGAACTTCGGCTGGGGCCACACTTCACATACATGGACTATATGTGAGACTCCGGATTTGCAATCCAAAATGCTATGTGTTTTCATCACACTATTATCTGAATAAGTAGATAGTACACACAGATAGCCACCATATAAAATACAATTATAATAGATCTAAAGCTAAATAAAGGAGGGTTTGATGTTCTTTTATTTGTAGAAAGCCATATTTGAAATAAAATTTATAGAAAGGCTGAGACCTAATATTTTAATTAAAGAAGGTTTTAATGGATTTAAATGAATGCAATAATAATCATAACGAATGTTCCATCTACCTTTTACAGAGCATGATTTTATCCACCATATGCTACTTTCATTTTTAGGATTTCATCCACTCATTATATTCATTGGGTTCTATCTACCTAGGGAAATAAAATCTAGGGTTCTATCCACCTGTCGGCTTTTCATCCCATCCACAAAAGATTTTGTAAAATGGAGACTAACTCGAGTAAGTTCCCGCACATCACCCATGACTATGGGCATAGCTATTCGGACAGTTTTACACTTTGCACAGGTTGCATAACTTTACCCACAAGAAATGTTCAACTTGTTTTGCAATACACTACCTTAGACATGCAGATATAAAAAACCATCACAAGGCCTTTCCAATGCATCACCATAACGTAGTTATGCCCGCTAAGATTTCACGGGGGAGGGGGTCTTGTCCACCTAGTCCGGAAGCTCCCTCTTGCGCCATACGGAAAAATATTTCTGTCCAACACAGTTCCAATATTCCACCGGATCGCATAACCAATTCTAAGACAATACAAATTAATCAGTCAGGTGACACCCATAATAATTTGTTGTATGTTTTTAATACCTACTATTGTTGTATGTTTCTTGTATTTGTACATTTGGTTCTGTTCTAGTTTTCAGCAATGGCTTTTACCATCATGAGATATGAATCTAATTATGGAAAGCTTAATAAAAAAATAAAGAAGCAAAGAGCTAATATAAGGGCCTGATTTTATGAAAAAAAACAGTTTGTATTGGTAGACTTTTCTAGACTATAGGGCAAAAATTTAGCACAAGGCCCTCAAATTCTAAGTTATGGCCCTGATGGGATAGATCATCTGTTTCTCACAAAACCTCAAAACCATGATCTCTGGCAAATTGATCCGTCATCCGTTTTTGAATCAGATGATCGGTTTTAGCAAGTTCTCACAAGGATACTCTATGGATTAATAGAAAAACTACGTAACACTACAACATTTGGAGCCAAACTAACAGAATAGGACAACACCGTGGAATCATCTCATCTGTAGCCGTTCATTCCACCTTCCACCCAGGATCACACCTATCTTATCCATACAAAAATCTCTCTCTCCACAGAGCAAGCAAAGAATGAAACTTGCAGTTAGTGCTAGGCTGCTCGGCAGACGAATTTTCTCTCTCCACAGAGCTACACGCCATACTGGGCCCGCGGTCTCGTTTCTGGCCTGTTTAAGGACCAACGGTGTAGGTGAGTTTGTGGGTCAAGCCGCAGCCATCGACGCCGATTACTTGGGGCTTTCCCTTTACGATGATCCGGAGCCGGTTGTCCTCGTCGACTTCGTCGCCGACCACCCGTTCATGTCCTTCGTCAGGGGAGGACCGCACCGGCGTGGTGCTCGCCTTGCCAGGTGCTTGCGGACCCAAAAATGAAGCAGGAGGGGGGCTAACTGCTAACTAGTTATTTGAAATTTGGCAAGTAGCAAGTGACTACTGATTACGATTAGTTATTTGAAATTTGGCAAATACCAAGTGACTACTGATTAGGATTAATAGCAATATGTAGCTCTAAGTAGTTATTTGAAATTTGGCAAGTAGCAAGTTACCGACGGTGGGATCTCGGACTGGGAGGCAGGAGGAAGCCCTGCAGGCAAGCACCGGCGATGTGTGGTCCTAAACTCCAAATAGCCTCAGATGCAACTGGTGTTCAGTCGGTTGTTCAGAACTGTAAGATTGATTCTGCAATCTACATTGCATCATCAAAAAGACAGTAAATAATAAAACCATATGCTGAATTCGGTAGGCTGACTTTGCATGGTTTCTACAATCTACTGTCAAACTGCATTTCTTGTGCCGATGGTAAATGGTAAAAAGAAGCTTTCAGGAATGTGTAAAGCCTAAAAACATGACAAAAGAAAGCAGGTTAAGAGAATCTAGCTTCCCGTGGCGATTGCATGCGCGCAACATTGCAAACGATATCAGATCAGGTGCGCTTTTGAAACAACTAAACTTTTCGAAATTGCAGTGGACCCTTGTTTTCAACTGTTCACATAATCGAGGTGCTTGGATAGAGCAATGCTCATGTTAGCTATGTCATCTATCATCCTAACCGGAAACTAAAATCGATCGTACTTTGTTCTCAGAATAAATCTCAAATTGCATCTAGGCTGCACACACTTGTCCTTGACATGAGTAAAAAGTTCTACACAGTTTTGAACTTGTGACTAGATCAAGACAGGTGTAAACCAATCAGGGCAATCTCATTTAGTTTTGCAACTTACCAGGAGACTGGAGGCCGGACCGTCGGACGGCTGGCGCCAGGAGACGGGAGACCGGCGGCCCGCAGCCGGGACCTGGAGGCGGAGGCCGGAGCCGGGACCTGGAGCAGGGGGGGTGGAGCTCCGGAGCCAGAGGCGGAGGGCATTGGCCGTTGGTTGTCGGAGCTTGGAGGGTGGAGCCAGACTTTTGGGCCTTCTGGTGGGCTAGCAGCGGCGAATTCGGCTGGCGCAGCGGGGCACGACGTGAGCAAGGGTTGGGACTTGGGTGGAGGTGCACGGGGGTCGGGGACTCGGGCAGGCTGAGTTGCTGAAGGAGCAAATGGAAAGCGCTACGCGTTTGGGCTCTAGCCAGGGGGGCTAACACAAGGGAATGGGCCTGATGAACAGTACTACCCCTGAGCTCAGGGCCGGCCTTGAGGGGGGGGGGGGCAAGAGGGGCGGTCGCCCCGGGCCCCCAAAATCCAGGGGCCCTCCATATACTATGTAGAGTATATATATGCTTTGAAAATTTATCTTAGGCCTTTTAGCTATCACAGGTGGCCCACATATGAAAAAAAATATTACGCAGCACTGCAGCAGAGCACCGCATCCGCTTGACTTCTCGTCTTCTCATTCGTCTAGGGCGGTGCCGCCTGAGCTGGTGACCCTAGGGGCCAGCCGAACTGTTGGTGATGCTTGGGTAAAAGGAACGACTTGCATGCATATGTACGTGACGCTTGGGTAAAACAAAAGGTTGGCGTTTTCCTCTATGCTTCGGTGCTTTCCATGAAGAAAAATAAGTGGCAGCGCGGTGGGCTTCCTTGCTAATTAATGGAGGATTGGAGGTTGCATGCACGTGCTTTGGCCTCGGTGAGACTTGGTGATTAGCGCTGTGATCAATGGAGGCTCATTCCGACGGAAGAAAAGAAAGAGACGAGCAACTAGAAAAATTAGCCAGGCGGCTCCTTGTTCGTGCGGAAGAAAAGGAAGCGGCGAGTGAACAAGAAAAAGGTGCTAGCGTTCCGGAGAACAAAAAAAAAGCAGCAATCTCCCGCCTCCGGGTTCCGTGAGGCACCGCCAAGCACGCGTCGCCGAGCATCCACGAGCCCGACTATATTTGTTGAGGACAATCAAAGTGTAAGTGATGTCACAAAAATTCAGAAGATCGCACTTTATGGAACTACGTAAGTTTTATTATTAGCTGTTTTCTAATTAGTAACCGATGCGTACTACTATTTTTCCTTTTAGTTGGATTACTCATATTTGTGGAAGGTTATTATTAGTTTTCCTTTTATTATGAATTTTTCTTTAATACATAACGTATTTTAAGTGTTTGTTGGTAAAATTAGATATATATATATATCTTTACTATTATAAAAGAAGGAGTTGGTGGTTGGTATGGCCTCCTTCCTCTCTTCTCAGCCATCCGATTTGATTTAGATCATTCGTCTCTCTCCTCTCTCTCTCTCTCTCTGGATACAACCGCCCACCTTCTCCACTTTTTCCATCTTCTCGCGTATTCTGGCCACCTTTCTCTCTCTGTCGCTTGCTCTCTAATATTTTGATATGTGAAGTTGGCCAGGTAGTAAGTTCTGTCATATTATTTTTATGACTACGTTGCAACGCACGGGTCTCTAACTAGTATATATATATATATATGTATGTATGTAGATTTATATTTAGATATTTATACTAGAGCCTCTATTTCTAGTTTCGCTCCGGGCCCCTAAAATCCCAGGACCGACCCTGCCTGAGCTAAATGGGCTAGGACTGCTCACACCCTCAGCCCGGCCCTAGGTCCGCCCCTGCTTAAGCTTAACTCTGCTTTGAGTTTTCAGTTGATCTCCTGATATAATCATAGTTAATCCTGACTGACAGGGGGATTAAAGTAAAGTAATCCAATGTTGCTTCATCGTAAAGCAATCTAGTTAGGCCCCGCTCATTTCGGCTTTTTTTCGGCTTCAGCTTCTAGCTTTTGCTTTTTTTTCACTATTCACTACACTATCCACTAACTCAGCTACAGTGTTTTTTCAGCCAGCTACAGTGTTTTTTCAGCCAAAAGCCAAAAGCCATCGCTATTCCGATCACCCCCTTAATCCTGACTGACAGGGGGATTAAAGTAAAGTAATCCAATGTTGCTTCATCGTAAAGCAATCCAATGTTCCCTTGTTGCCTCGCAAAATAGCTTCCTGTTGACTGGGAAGTCGCACTGGAACTCCACCGAATGACTAAACTGAAAACAACCACTCAACTTGGCCTCCGGCAAAATTTACTGTACCAGTGCCAACAAGACAAAACACAGCAGGAACCTGAAACTGAAAGCAAATTAATTCTCAAAATCCTCAATTGAGGATACAATCAAGAATACAGAGGAGAACAACAAACTGCTAAGGACTAAATGAGAGAGTTTTACAAGAGTATCTCAAGTACTATTTCCTTGGACGCACAGCAGTGCTCTCTGAATGCATCTCAGAACATAAACAGTATCGTCCAGAAAGAGACCACTGACAGAAAAACAAGAGACAAGTCTGCTTCTGCCAATCCGACATCCAAATATCGCAGCGAGTTCGGCCAGCTACGCAGAATGTTTGGGAGCTGCAGTGCAGAGTTGGGCCTTGGTGGATTCTCTTTTGGTTGGGCTATATTTCGTTAGGACACCAGTGCAGACTTGGGCCTTGGTGAATGTGTCTCGTCGATTTCAGCAGGCTTGCTACAAGCGAACGAACAGAGATTCTAACATGCAGATGGGCTTATCCATTGTAAACGAGCTGATTTCACACTGGAAGAGATCTGCGAGCGAAGGCCCAAGTCACGCCCAGTCAACACTCTCCCAAAAAGCACACCCACACGCACACCCTCCTACACAAGACACATACGTTCCTTTTTTTTTCCCGCCTTTTTTGGTCTTGGATGGACTCCTAACACAAACACATACATTTTTCAAATTTCCGTGAATTCGGCATTGTGGGTCGAGTCGTCCGTAGCGTCTGTCTCGCTGCATATTCCTTCCTGCTGGCCAGTATTGAGGCTGTGAATGTCAGGATCAGTACCAGACGCCTCTGCAACCGCGGAAGACCCAGTCGCTGCCAGCTCGCCTCCTGATGCATCGCTCGCCTGAATCCTGCGTTGCCAATTAAAAAACCAACCCTTCAGTAGGTTGACATCGACGTACGCAGCTGCAATGTTGGATCGAACATCTTACGTAACATCTGGATTTGCTTGCACGATCAGGAGAAACGCGTTGATGGAAAGGATGAGCCTGCAGTATGACTCGATGGCATTCCGCATGTTGCGGAACTGGCTTGCCATGCTCCTACCCCTGCGGAGTCGGGACCAAAGTGTGCTCTTCTTGTAGGACTCGACGAGTGCGTCTGCCTCCTCGATTGCCTTGCTAACCAAATCCCCCATCTCCGAGTGCTGAACCACAGTCCAACCACCGGTCGTCCGCTGCAGCAGCGCACGGAGCGCCTGCACGCGCCCCTCGAGCCTCTGGCATCGCTTCTTGTTTTGCGGAAACAGTAGTAAACTCATGATAACAGTGATGACCGTGATTGCGTCCAGTCCAAGCAGCTGCACGATAATGGCTGCCTTGCCCAGGATGTCCCAGAGCGACGCCATTTGGTCACTACTCTTTGGCACGTCGCAAATGAACTGACAAATCATGCAAAAGTAAACAGTCAGGCCGAACCAACACGTTCGAGTGTTCAAGGATAGCTTGACAGAGAGGCGCAGTAGTACCTGTAGATCCACGCTAGTATGCAAAGCGGGAGATCAATCTGCTGGTCGAGAGGATTTCGATACTACATGCAGTCCCCTTTATATATAATTATAGATTCCGTGGAGGGCATAAGACATTTGAAACTTCATGTGTAAAGTTTTGGTTTATTGTTCATACTTCTGCATATTTCGAATGTTGAGGATGCTCCCCACCGCTCAACCTCGTATGTCTTCTAAACAGCAATTGGACTTACTCATATAGCCTAGTGCACTCGTAATCTGCATATTTCAAAGGTTCAGGAGAGCTTGACTAGGACCTGCCCGGTCGCACCATGCGAGTAGCTTTGGCTCACTCTGAAAGCCCTGTGTTTCGCCGTCCTCCCTCCTCACATCCCTCGGACCCAAAGGTTAATTCCAAGGGACTCACAGTCACAGGGAACATGTCAGCAGCCGCCTCCTCAGATCCCCTGGACTCCACGGAGAGTTCCCAGGACTCCGTGGGACTTCAGCGCCTTTCCTTCTTACACCACAAATGTTGACCGCCAAGATCACTCCTCTCTAGCCAAGATAACTCCGCAAAGATACAGCGGATGTTGGAGAGCCTACGGTAGATGATGATATCAATCTATATAAATACAAACTACTAACGACAAAAGCACCTTGTTAATTTGCTTTGAGACCAAGAAAATTCCATAATATTCCTAAAAGAGAGAAAAATCTTGCAAGTTCCCTCATTAATCAAAAGAAAAAGAGAATAACTTATATCACTCACTTTGGTGCGACGAGATTATAATAACGCAGATTGATTGATCATATATACATATTATAGTTGTATAAAAGATATATTCTCCCTGTTTCTAAATACATTTATGTCAAAAATGGTATATAAATATATAAAAGATATATATGCATATTATAGTTGTAGTATTGCATGATTTTTTGAATTTGAAAAAGTGCTAAAATCACTATTTACGAGCTGAAAATTTCAATAGCTCCAAAATTTTTGGATTTTTAGTTTCTTCATCTTCATAGCTTCTCATAGTTATTGGAGTAAAGATTAAAGAAATACTTGGAAGAAAATTTGAAGACACTATTCACCCCCTTTGTTGCTATATTGGTGCTACACTGTTCGCGAGAGAGATTACGAAGGGGGAGATAGTCGTATGTGATTTTGATCTGTATAGCTGAAGTCGGTATAATATGTACTACAATCGACTAGTAGACTCGTTTTTAAAAATCTACAATTTAAAAATAGATTATTATAGTAAAATACAAAAGCCAGAAGTAGGCCGGGCCGAACCCAGCCCCGAGCAGTTTGCTTGTATTTGCGCGAGTGGACCGGGCCAACCACCCCAAGCGTATTGAGAATTTGATTTACCGACCGGACTGCTTCATCGGTCGCTGTGTTCAGCCATGCCAGAGGAATAAAATTTAAATGCCTGAAAGGAGGACTTGCGCCTGTACTGTAGCTCGCACTTGAGACTTCATGTGTAAAGCTTTGGTTTATTGTTCATACTTCTGCATACTTCGAGTGTTGGGGATGTTCCCCACGGCTCATCCTCTTATGTCTTCTAGACAACAATTGGACTTACTCGTATAGCCTAGTGCACTCCTAAGCTACATATTTGGAAGGTTAAGGAGAACTTGACTAGGAGTTGCCCGGTGGCACCATGTGAGTAGCTTTGGTTCACTCTGAAAGCCCTGTGTTTCGCCGTTCCTCCCTCCTCACACCCTTGGACCCACGAGTTACTTCCAAGGGACTCACAGGGAACATCCGCTGGACTCCAGGGGGAGTTCCCAGGGACTACGCGGGACTTCAGCTTTGGCCCAGGAACTTTGGTCCTTGAAAAAGCAAACTTTTGTTAAGGGGGCAATCACCAATCAGCGAGCCAATCACCCCCTCGATCAACTCACTGTCGACCACTGGAAACCGAAGAAGAATATACAATCTTATCCTACGCTTTGGGTGAGTAGGCAAGTGCACTCTCGCACTTCATTCCGTCGTTTGCCATTTGCAACTAATCACCATGATTGCATTTCTTTGAGGATATGAGAACGCATGACCTTTTATTTCTCCCAGCCACACACAAGCGAGTGGAGTAGTATTTTGCTTGATCCTTGACAGGCTAAACCACGCATTTGGGGAAGTTCGTTGGAGCAACAAAGAATCCGGCATCGAAAGCAATTTTTGTCGTGAAGATTGGCGCACGGCTCGGTGCGGCCTAAAACCCTCATGATGCGCATGATAGGGCTCCTAGAGTTGCTAAGAAAAAATATGTTAAAAATTCTCACAAAAAAAACATCTATTGATGATTTAGGATATACTGACCGGGCTCAGTGCTTCGTCGGTCTCCCTGTTCAGGCCTGAAAGGAGGAGCTGCGCCTGTACCGTAGCTCGCATCACAAGGAGGGGACGTAATGGTGAAGAGAAGGGAGCGGCAGAGGGGGGACGACTCATCAAGCTCCTCCCATTCGAGGTATGTCTTCGGGAGAAGGGGAGGGTCTGATCGTGTTATTTCATAGCGATATGCATGCATGCTTCCTGGTTGAGCTCTTATTTTGCTTCAAATCTTGGCTAACTTGCTGGCCGCCAAGCAGCTCAAGTGCTGGGATGTCTATAGAGGAAACTCCACCTGTAAGCTCTTCAGATATCCACGCTATAATTGAAGAAGCGATAAGAAAAACTAGAAGCAAAGAGGTACTTTCACATGCTCTTAGTTTAGTGTTAGACAAATATTGTGCCAGCAATATATTGATCTGGGCATCTGGCTGTTGGGCTATGATCTGATGCATACATCGCACGATTTTGCAAAGTGGACTTTGGGTTTTGTTTGTAGGCAATATTACATAAATAAAGAGTTACAGGGTACATCTGCTGCAGATTTGCATACATATACTATAAACTTTTTTTTATTTTAGGTTCCAGGAGGTCATAGATCTGGAATTGGATGTTTCACGTTCAAACTCTTGGTATCAATTAAATTATTGAGTTGGCCAAAGTTCAGATTGGAACGGGCAATCAACGCAGGCCCGTTTCATCTAGGGAACCTTCTCATTTTTGTGTACTGTCTGATTACCTCAGCTTCTTAGTCATTGACCTGATCAGTTACTCGGTCGATTACCTCGGCATAACTTTCAGACGTACAATTTAGCAGCGAGGCCCTGTCATTCAGTTTTTCCAAATCTTCATTGTGTTTGTAATTAGATCATGTAGCATATAAAATAAAGTTTTGAGGTTCAAATTTGAAATCCAGATGGCGTGACAGCTTGGCTAGAACAAGCCAATGTCAGAGAACTGCGAGGGTTGAAGGGTTGCAGGGGTTAATAGCGAAATTTTAGAAAAAATGCTTCCGATTTGAATTCCATTTGATATTTTTCTTGTGAACATGAAAATAATAAATTTCACTTGTTAGAAATTCAGATACTCAGTGTTATCTGTTTTGCATGTTTCAAAAAAAAAGTGTTACCTGTTTTGATTGGGACTAACTTTACTGTAATCAATTCTCTACAATAGTAATAGTTTACAGGGTTAGAATTCAAATTTTTAGCCCATTTGATTAGGAGCTTCTCTCTCTCTCTCAGGCTAAAGGGATCAAACGGATGTTCAAAGAGCTCAAGGAAGAGCTCAATAAAATGAAAAAAACAATTGAAGAAGCTTAATGAGGATAAGGAAGAGCTCAATGAAACGAAAAAACAATTGAAGAAGCTTAATGAAGATCACATCGCACTACACAGACAATTAGAGCAATTTAATTGCTCAAGTGGTGATGTATCTCCTGCTCCAAGGTAGTTAACGTAGCTTAATTTGTAAAGGTGCACTACAATCATATTTTGTTTGGGTACAAGCTCAAATGCTCAATACATATTTCACACGATATTGAATGTGTTTATAATAGACTCTAGTAAAGTAACAATACACATTTCCTTCTTAGTGTTGTTCTCTTGTTTCATAACTTAGCATAGCTTCCTGTACTTTTATTCTTTTGCAGATCAGAAACAAATCAAATGCAGCCACCAAGATTCCAACTAAGAATCACTAGTGAGGTGGAAGAGAAAGTTCAAAAGGGGAAAAGCATACAGACTAATCACGGGAATTCAATAGAGGTAGTTCTGTTAGATGGTCGTGACCCAATTGCAACTGATCACCCCCTTTCTTCTGCATGGGTTATGATGGTTGTCCTTAACGGAGAGTTCAACAAAGATAATAATCAATACAATTGGTCCAAAGAGGACTTCGACAAAAGCATAAGGAGACCACGGCAAGGAAATTCAGCAACAGGAGATGTGAATCAGAGAATAGAATCAATAGTGAGTGACTGCACATTTCAATTGACTGGCGGGAGACAACGTCACAGTGATGCTAAAATTTTGGATAACTCCGGTAACAAGAGTGTTAGGCTTGGAGTGTTGGTACTGTCGCATTCGGAAGAACGAGTTCTAGAAGGATTATCAAATCGTTTCGTAGTACGGGACCAACCTAAGAAGTCGAAGAAACCAAGTAATTGCTTATCCTTTTTGAAAGTTTAAGAGTTAACTTCTTTTTCTTTAAAGAATTTAGATGATTTAAGGAATGGATCTTTATTTTTCGAGGAGCTCTCGTAAAAAAAAGAGAAAGTAATAGAACATTTTCCAACTCCTTTATCATGTGAGTGTCCAGACATTTGCATATAACACAACCGTTCTGGTGAACTGCTTTTGGAATAAACATTTCGATGTACTTTGTTGTAACTTTTTTTCCGAGGAAAGTTTTGGTAACATTTTGACTAGTGGCATTTTCACAGGGCAAGCTCTGGTTGGCTATGGTCAAGAACGAAATGGCACAATGGCTAACACACAATACTCATGGCCAACTTTAAATACTCAGACATCGGGAAACAGTTAAGCCCTAAAGCCCTTATTTTCTGCCCTCCCTCTTTCAAATGATGCAGATCATAATGCTTCATACTTGGTTTCAAGAATTGTTTCAGTTCCAGGACAACAACATCTTCCAGCATACAATGGGAATAACACA